>JAEOAD010000004.1:73762500-74377489 GCA_036365145.1 Orientallactaga sibirica | reverse complement strand
CAGGCACATTGTAAAGCCATGAACGTCTGCTCAGTCTATCTGTGTGTCCCACTTTCTAAGCCTCTATGTGCTCTACAAAGATAAACCCATAGGATAAAACCCTGATAGAATCCTATCAACATTAAGCTTGGGATCTCCAAAGCTAGGCATTTGCTTCCTTATAAAAAGAAGCCCTTTCTTTACAAGTCATAAAAGCAAGGTCATAGGATAGGAGTATGCTCAGTGATAGAGTGTTCACCTAGTATATGTGAGGCCTTGACTTTGAGTCTCAGCATTTAAGATGGGATATAGAAAGCAGTGGAGATTGGAATAGATGCCAAGGAAATCTAAAGGTAGAAATGAAGAAAGAATACAAATCTTGGATATTGTGAAGCCAGACATAGCTCTAAAGCAGCCATAGGTCCAGCACCTATAGATTGTGAACATCTTTGGTTTACATTCCAAATCCTTGGAATTAAGACTTTTAAAAGGTGAAATAAAAAGGCAAAAATGGTCATTCTATAAATGTGGTTAAGTCATCTGTGATCAATTTTGAGACTTTCTAGAGTCATAATGAAAGATTTGAAGTTTGGCATTGGTTAATGGTGCCACACTCTGAAATCTAACATTGATTTAGTTGATCGTTGTATCATTTGAGATGATTGGAATGAAAATGGTAAAAGATGCTATGATATAACAATAACCAGGAGAAGTATATGTTATCTCAAACAGAAGTCAAAAAAAAGGTTGATTTCAATCATGTTTATTAATCAATTCTGTGCATCTTCCTAATCATGCAGCTTCAGAACTCCTCATACTTCTCAAGGTTGTAGACATCACTTCAACTTCTACAAGTGAAAGAGCAGAGATACCTTTCTCTTTTATCTACCCAGGTCAAGATTTACATATCATAAACCAGGCTTAGCTATATGCTAACCAAGAACTCATTGCTAGAAAGGAGAATGAGGGGACTGGGAGAGATTTAAACAAAAGTGAATTTGTCCCAAATTAATTTGGATTCTTATTAGCTGAGAACTTAGGGTTCAATAATAATGAATTTCTACACTAGAAATGAGTCATGATTCTGGTCAGGACTTTCAAAAGTGAGATGATGATTCAGTAGATACTGGTTATGTCTATGATTGCATTTCTAACAATCTCTCAAATAACATTGTTTTGGTCCATGGGCCCAAATGCTTGGGTGACACCAGTATATAATTTCTTTTCAGCATTCTGTGAGTTTAATAAATTTCAGAATAAAATCCACACTTCTTACCAAGTCTGCTGGCCAACATCTTCATGATATCCAAATGTGTAAGTTAACTCTTCTTGTTCATCATAATTTTGACACTGTGTCCCATTTTGGCTATATCATAAGAGCTAGAAGAATATAATCACCCATGATTTCTTGAGCTCATGTTTATTATTTCCTCTGCTCATAATATAGTTTCTTATTCAATTTCCCTACTTCTTTCATTACCTGACCAAATTAGTTTTAGTAGCTTTGTTTAATGCCTACTATTTTATGTGCTAGCTGCTTCCTTAGAACCCAATAACTTTTTTTTTTTGGGGGGGGGTTTGCAAGGTAGGGTCTCACTCTGGTCCAGGCTGACCTGGAATTAACCATGTAGTCTCAGGGTGGCCTCGAACTCTCGGTGATCCTCCTACCTCTATCTCCCGAGTGCTGGGACTAAAGGCATGCGCCACCACACCCAGCTCAGAACCCAATAACTTTTTAAAAGTTAGTTATTATGTATTTATTTGAGAGACAGACAGAAAGAGGCAGTCAGAGAAAAAGAGAGAGCAGGGGGAGGATGGGCATGCCAGAGTCTCCTGCTACTGCACACTAACTCCAGAAGCATGTGCCACTTTGTGCATTTGGCTTTATGTGGGTACTCGGCAGAAGCATGTGCCACTTTGTGCATTTGGCCTTATGTTGGTACTGGGGAATGGAATGTGGGCAGGCAGTTTTTCAAGCAAGCACCTTTAACAAGTAATCCACCTCTACTTTCCCTAAAACCAGTGACTCTATAACTGAAGTATAATTATTTCTTTACTGTTCAATAACCTCTGTGAGATAGTGGATCCTTTACTACCAAAGTATCGTAATTATTGCAATACCTGATAAAGAGTTAATGCTTAGTAATAGTGCACTTTATAAATCAATTTTAATTCTTTGACTATCTTCTATCTTTCATACAGGTCTATATACCTATAGATCATGTAGCTACTACACATTTAACACAACAGCTGGAGTCCTGTATGCCATGATATGTGATCCATTTAGATCATTAGCTTCCATTCTACCTTCTTATCTCTTCTTCCTTTCCCTGCATTCTCTCCTGCTCTTACTTTTCCTCTTCTCTCTCCTTTTTTTCTCCTCTTCATTCTCTCCCTTTTTTTGTTAAATTTTTATTTATTCATTTGAGAGAGAGAGAGAGAGAGAGAGAGAGAGAGAGAATGGGTATTCTAGCCACTGCAAACAGACTCCAGACACATATGCCACCTTATGCATCTGGCTTTACATGTGTTCTGGGGAATCAAGCCTGGGTCCTTAGGCTTTGCAGGCAAGTGCCTTTACCTCTAAGCCATCTCTAAAACCCATATTTCTTCCTTTATTTATTTCTTCTTTCCTTTCTTCATTCTCTTTCTCCCCTTCCTTCCTTCCTTCCTTCTTTCTTTCTTTCTTTCTTTCTTTCTTTCTTTCTTTCTTTCTTTCTTTCTTTCTATTTATTTCATGCTTACAACTGAACCAAGAGCCTCAAGCATGTTAGGCAAATGTCCTACCACTGAACTACTTATCCAGCCAATTTTTTCTTTATTTTTTTCTGTGTTATCAAAATATACAAAATATGCAAAATAAATTCATTTACACAAATAAACATGGAGTCTACAGAAGACTAGAACTGGAGAAAATGAACAATGGAGGGCACACACAGGGTACCTGCCATGAATATGCCTCATGAAATTAACATCACGAAACATCATAAAACAACATTAAATAAGAGGAATTAGAAAAGGCTACATTTTAGCAATTCAGATCAACATTTTGCAGGCGAAACTTTGACAGAAAATATGTGGACTTAACAAAATGGTAAGTCAATGCAGGAAGATGAGCCAGTGGATAAAGCACTTGCTATGCAAATACAAGTACAGGGGTACAGGGGCTTAGAACCCCAACACACATGCAAAAAAAAAAAAAAAAAGATATTGCAGACATTTTTATTCCCAGTCACAAGTACAGGTACGAAGGATGCAGAAACAGGAGAATCTGCTGGATACTCAGGGGCCAGCAAGTCTGACAAACTAGTTCATTCAATTGATGACATAAGATCCTGCTTCAAAGGAGGTGCAAGGGAAGGACCAGCACCTGAATGCTGTCTCTTACTTCCACATATACAATGTAGCATGTGCGGACCTACACTCACACACATTAACATACACTCACATACATTAACATGCACACACACATCCACTACACATTGTACACATGCAACACACAAAACATAATTTTAAAAATAGATGGTAAGTGATAAACATGGTGAATGCACACAAATGAAAACCAGAACTGACACTGAAATATTATTTCACTGACTAATGTAGACTGTCATGCAGGAACAGGCAATGGTATAAGAAGGTAATATATTAATTATATAAGAGTCAACTGTACACAAGTTATTCTCAGAACCTTATTCTGTATTCAGAGGCCACTATATCCCATACGTATATTGTACTTTAAGTGTAAGAACTGAAAAATAGACCCCGATTATACTTATTGCATGCTAGTAGACTAAGAACATGAAAGTATATATGTATGTTCAAGGAAAAGAAAGTGGGACTGCAAAGAAAATGAATCAATTCAAACAAATAGAGAAAACAATGGCACTGAAGGTCAGGGGAAAGTGACGTAAGAAAAACATGAATGGAAGAGGAGAAATTGCTTGAAAATGGAGCACCAGCTAGAATCACTACAATTTAAGCAGTTGATATAGATGATAACAGAAGACTATGCATGGGATAGAGGGGCAAAGAAACAAAAATATTTGTGGCTATGACTCCAGTGGTTAAAGTATTGGTTATATAATTAGAAGTGTAGAACTTATGACAGATAACTAGTGAATTAATATGAGAGCCCAAGTTCAGTTTAGAATAATTTCTGCTTGACCAAGACTCTTAGAATTTCTTAAGTAGCATGGCCCTTCTGGTATGTTACTTACATTTTGTGGCACAGTGGACTGGAAGAAACAATAGGAGGAAATATTCTTATTTAGGTCATTGGATCCAAGTGTTCAGTCCATGGTCCTTTGTTCCCATGCACTGGGGAAGAACATCATACACCTGAAACCTGTTCCTCCCTACTTGTAGGACATCAGACAATGAAAACTGCACATACAGAAAGGGACCAGGGTGATTTATAATCCCAGGAACACATTTCCAATAACCTGCTTCCTCTAAAGGCCCCACTTCTTACTTTTCATGACCTCCCATTAGTGCCAACACAGTATGAATCTGTCAGAGATTCAATGGTTAACTTCAAATTCTCAGGCCATTCCTTTTAATACAAATACATATGCCTTATTTCTAGCACTCTTATCTTAAGTAAAGGAAGGCACCAACTTGAAGAACTTTAGTTTGTATATTGATACATGGTTTTATTGCGGGGATGTCGGATATAAGACTATATTCATCCCATATAAGAAAAAGGCATAAGCTAGTGAATGAATGGATGAATTAATGAATATATATATTAGATGAAAAGGAAATAGCTAATGCAAAGTAGGGTATGGTAAATTTGTACTGAACTGTGTAACATTCAGAATAAATGAGATAGTGAGTAGTTGCATATTCATTCTACAATTTCCTATACTTTAAAGGTATTTTGAGATCATTTTCAACTACTAATTTCTTAAGATATTCTCTTATATAATCATACAAATATTATAGAATTTCATGTATTCTTCATCACAGATATTATACTTTATAGTTCAGCATTTCTCCATAAGCTTGATTCATGCCTTTTCTGTGTATTTCACATCTCTACATCAATTTTTAGATTTTATGATAGGGTTTCTTCATGTTTCCCAGGTTGACCCTTGAACGGCTAGGCTTGGGGTCCTCTTGCCTCAGCATCTCAAGAAACTGGGACTACATGTATGTATCATTATTCCTGCTTTGACTTTTTAAACACAGAACATGTTTGTAATGGTTATTTTAATGAATTTGCTGTTGATTTTTCTAATATCTATGCCAATTCTGGATCATTTAAAAAATCCTTTGAAATAGTTAATACCCATAAAGATTTATATTTAAAAAACTGTGGATTAGGCTGGGCATGGTGGCACACACCTTTAATCCCAGCACTTGGGAAGCAGAGGTAGGAGGATCAATATGAGTTTGAGGCCAGCCTGAGACTACACAGGGAATTCCAGGTCAGCCTGAGCTAGAATGAGACCCTACCTCAAAAAACCAAAAGCAAAACCTGTGGATTGAACTCGGTATGGGTGGCTCATACCCGTAACTCAAAAAGTTGGTAGTCTAAACCAGGAAGGAATGGCATGAGTTCAAGGCCAATTTGAATAACATAGCTTCAGGCCAGCCAGAGCAACATACCAAGACCCTGTCTCAAAACAAAATAAAGCAATACAAAAAAAGAAGTGCAAGGATTTTCCATGTACCTTTGCATTAACTTGCCTTGGTAATAATATCTTACATGATCATACTACATTGACAAGCTAGAAAAGTGATATTTGGGCAGTTTTTGACATATATTTGGACTTCCTAGACTTTCCAAGCTCTCTATTTCCTGTTTATACCTCTTTCCTTATCTCTCTGTCTCTCTCTCTTTCTCTGAGTGTGTGTGTGTGTGTGTGTGTGTGTGTGTGTGTGTGTGTGTTTCAAGCAGAGAGTCAGGCTCTATGAAAATTCATGTACTGTGTGGATTGGAGTAGCCAAGTTCACAATCAGGCAGAGAATTGTTCCATCAATATGCCAAACCTTCTTATGTGGTCTGAAATACTTACATTCTTCTTGCATCACTAATCTCTAATATGGTGTCAAGTGATATATTTTCATTCAAAATAATTCCATCACTTCAAATTATTATATGAGTGAAATAATTTAATGTGAAGCCTTTTGATATAAGATGAATATACACCATGATTTCTATATTTCTGTATCATTATTTCTATAATTACTTGGCATATATATTCATACAAACACATAGCTCCTAATCAACTTTATAATAACATTTCTTTTAGTAATGTATTTGGAGAATCATTACTTTAATATGTATTCTGCTAGGAGTTTGTATGCAGTTGTTATTTTTATCATTGTTCAAGCTGTTATTCGCTGCTTGATTGGCTTGCAAAAGAGGAGGTTGTAGTAGGACTTAATACAGCTTGGAAAATCAATCTTAAGTATTATCAATTTAATTATTAAAAATTAAATCATTAAATTGTGTTTTAAATGATCTGTAAAATCCAAAGGGGAAACCATATTTTTATGACACTATAGACAAAAATTACTTTTTGTCCAATAGAAAACTCCATGCTGTGTGATTGAAGTTGAATGACTGAGCTGAAGCTGCTAAATTCCTTTGGAGATAGGATAGATGAATTTATGCAATATTGCATCAGTTAATGAGTTTAAAGGCTGAATTAGCTACTATAATGATTTGTGCTTTTAATAGCCAAATAATTATCTACACATTTTTGAGCGTATGCCTTAAAGTATTACCCTCAGAGGACTGGACAGTCAAACTGTTAAATTTTTGAGACTCTTTACTTCTCATTAACTATTAATAATGATAGAAATAAGATCTGTAGTCAAGGTAACAGGGAAGAGACAGTGACTAGCATAATCACACAGAGCTGTGCCCTGTCCGGTTGTTTACACAGCATGCAATGTGCCTTGTGCTCCTTTGGGCATCCAAATGTAAACATGCTTTGGCCTTCTTTGCTTTGCTTTCCTGAGAAATGAAATTTTAATAGATCATTGATATTCTCCGGGAACACTTTTACAGATAACACTTATAACATACATCTATGAATTTGGTCAGTCAAATAGAGTCTATAATTTCTAACTTACTTTTCTGGACAGTCATTTGGAAGTAAAATAAAGGTAGAGTTGATCCCCAGAGACTTGAATCCATACAAACAATATTTCTTTTTTGTTTTAAGACTATAGTAAATCTATTGGGTTGATAAGAATTGTGTGGGATAGGTGTATATTTTATAATGTTAATAAAAACTCATGCCCATAATATTTTAAATTCATTTGTAAATTTACAACACTTGTGTATAAGTGGTAGCATACCTAAATAGTTTCCATTATTATTGAATTAATTACTTTAAAGAGCACTGTGCACATCAAAGTGTGTGTGCTCGTCTGCATTTTTAAGGGTAAAATTTTCCATATGAAATCAGTTTGCTCAAATATATATGGCATTGGAATATTGGGAAGTAATAACAAATTTGACTTTTTCTTAAGTTTTTTTTTTTTTTATTTTTTTACCTGTTTTAATGTATGCTCACAAATTAGTGGCAACTAACACGTGGGCTGTCGTGTTTGGGTGATAAGGTATACAAGTAAGAATAACATATGTGTGGTGGATTGATTCAGGTGTCCTCCATGAAGGTGGGTGATCTGAATGCTAGGTCTCCAGCTGATGGCAATTTGGAAATTAACACCTCCTGGAGGCAGTATATTGGGGGGGGGGGCGGTTAAGGGTGTTATAGCCAGCTTCTCCATGCCAGGCTTTGGCACACTGAGGTAGGAGGATCACCATGACTTCAAGGCCACCCTGAGACTACTGAGTGAATTTCAGGTCAGCCTGGGAAGAGCGAGGCCATACCTCAAAAAAAAAAAAAAAAAAAAAAAAAAAAAAAAAAAAAAAGGCAATAGTTTGGAAGTAGAGACAGGAAGTGTAGTAAAAGGAACACATAAGGCAATAGTGGATTTCCACACCTGCAAAGAGTTTTTCCTGGATCATCTCATTTAATCTTCTCAGGACAGGAAATTTTAGCATCCTTTTATAAATGATTTAATTGAGACACTGAATTCAATAATTTGGATAATAATTTAGCCAAAGGTGCATACTACAAGATATACAGTGTTGGACTAGATAAATATGTCCCTCTGCCACCTCCTCCTGCAAATGATACTCAGCTTACATGTGTCCAGCCCATGGTTAGTAAGATGCTTTCAATTTCTTTTAGTATAAGAGATTAAGAGATGAAATTTTCTTAAAACAAAACAAATTGAGCAGAAGAAAATTGTAAAATAAATAAGCAAAAGCCAAAGTTTGAAGAAATGAGCAATGCAATAAAATATCTTATTATTAAAATAGTACTGTCTACTGTTTGTTGCTTTTTTTTTTACTATTATTACTTTTCAAATGGTGGCTTTGGCATAAAAGTGGTGCTTTTTTTGTGAGATATATAGACCTTTCTGATGTTGCCCAGCATTTAAGAACATGGGCTTACAGTGAGCTGACATGGCTGAAACCACCTGCACAAACCTGGTGAGAAAATTAACCTAAGGTTTAATTTGATTGCCTGTAATCATAAGAAATAATCAGAATGGCCATTAGGGTACAGAAGATTACATCAATAAAGTATACACAAATAATCCACTATATTCCTGTCTTTTAAAAAGTGAACAAATAAGTGCTGATCATTTGCCAATATTTTATATAAAAAATGATGAGTAGGAGGATCTAGTATCATCCTTTCATTAGAAACTTACCTTTACATCTATACATTTAGTGTTCATTAAATACAAAATAAGCAAATGTTAATCATACTAAAAATAGAACTTGATGAAGTATTATAGCCAAATTAAAGAAAAAATATGACTTTGGGCAAAGTAAAAAATCATAAAGTGACTTCTGGTCAAGATGGCATCCACTTAAATACAGCTTCAACTCCTGGGATAATACCAGGCAAGATCTATGGGGTTTCAGGGTCAGCAGGTCCTAGCTGACCCAAATGGGAGGGCGCAGAGGGGCACAGTAGGTAACCTGCAAAGTCCCACACTCTCAGGTATCCCATAAGTCGCTTATACCCCTCAAGCACTGGTCCCAGCTGCTGCAACGCAGACCATTTTCTCTGCTGAGCAATCTGCCTGCTGCTCAGATTGGGGTCCAAGGTCCTCTCACTTTTCCTCCCACTGACTGGGTCTCCTCCCTCCCTCCTGCACCTTTCCTCCCTTCCTACTCTTTGTCACTGCCACCAGTTCCCCTGACCCATCACACCACTATGTCTGTGCCTTCCTCTCTCCCAACTCTGCCACACCAACACAGGGTCCACACTATCACCTCTCCCCGACCCGCCACATGCCTCTGATATGTGCTCTCCCCTCTCCTGGTCCCACCATCTGCCACCAAGTGACCCCTCTCCTCCACCCACCACTGGGCCAGGCCATTCCCTTTCCCCGCCTCACCACTCAGCACCAGGTCTGCACCATCCCCTCTCCCCACCCCACCACCTGCCATCAGGACCACACTGTATCACTTCTCATCTCCCCACCATCACATGGTCTCACTCATTTGAGGCTCCTAACCTGGATCAGCCTACTTGCTGACATACCTAATAGGCATCTAGAGCCCTGGACAATAGAGAGGGTAGGGATTGAGAGGAGGAGAAGGTTGGGGTAGGGAACACAAAACTGAACCCAAATGGAACTGGTACCATAGAATCCTATATCGTGGAAGATAGACTAAAAGGTTGAACCTTCAACAGGACCTTAGGGGGAGCACATGACGTGAAGGGCCCTGGAGAGAATGAGATGAATCATAAACTTAGATTTCTCCAGTTTGATTTTTTTTCCCTTCTTTTTCTATTTTGTTTCTTTTTCTAGTTTCTTTTCCCTTGGTTATGGCCTGTAACTCCCAGTACTAGGATGCGGTTAACACCCACAATGAGCTGTTGATCACAGAGACCTACAAGGCTTTCCAAAACCAGACAGACTTCTGTCAGAACACCAGAGGTTAATGGTAAGACTCTACTGCTGAAGACACCATATGCTGTCAGTATGGAACATGGAGAGACCTAGTTGTAATCTGGAGGCAGTTCACAGACAGCCCATCTAATGCTAGAAGGCACTACATGAGCTACTGGGGGAAAGTGGCCAACATCTTGCTGAGCAAGGTCTAAGCTACTCAGAAGCAAAGAACTTGGCATGATGCTCACACAAGTGCAATAGTGGCACACAGCCATGGTGGGTAACCAACTGCTCTGGATTGGCTAACAGATCTGCTCAGTGGAAAGGAACCCATATCTGGAACCAGGAAACAAGTTAGAATCATATCCAGATAATGATTCCAATATCAAGTTCCTACTAATCTTTGGCTACAAGAGGGTCTCCACCAATTACATTCTCTCTAAAATAATAATGGCTATTCCATTTAACCTGTGCTGACTTTACTCTGTTGGAGAATCTGCGTCTCTTTTTCATATGGGAATGAGAGCGGAGGAGAGCATTGACCTATCACACTCCACCATAGACCCATCTGAAACCACTGAGGAAGTGTGGAAATGAGCAAGAGTGTTGCTTTCTCAGTGAACCTGATATCAGCACAAGGGTAAAGGAGATATACACTGAGGACAAACAACACAAACCAGAAATCCAGAGGCTCCTAAAAGCCCATCACTGAAGTAGATTTTAAAATGAACCCAACATGGCTCAGGGAGTTTTGTGGAAGAGGGGGTGGAAAGATTATAAGAGACACAAGTTGAGACATTACTGATGGCTGCCCCCACAATGCATAACCCACAATACCCATGGGGATGACCTGCATCCCCAGTGAGGAAGTTTGCTTTGGAAAATGTGCAGGAATGAGTGCACGGATGGTACGAACATTTGCTGTTTACATAAAAAATATGTCCACAACTAATAAAACTATTTAAAAATAATAATAATAGGGATGAAGAGGTGGCTTAGCAGTTAAGGCACTTACTTATCTGTGAAGCCTAAGGACTCATGTTCAACTCTTCAGGTCTCACGTAAGCCAGATTCACAGGGATGAAAATGTACAATGTCACACATGACCACAAGGAGGTGCACACATCTGGAGTTCAATTGCAGTGGCTGGAGGCTCTGGCACTCCAATTCTCTCTCTCTCTCCCTACCCCTCCATAAAAAGACCAGTCTGTTGGGCTTGCCTCAAAATAATAAATAATAATAATAAATAGGTTCTGACTGATAGTACCAGGGAAAGTTTACTCACAAGTGATGTCTAAGATGGGTTGAATGTGACATGGTAAGGGGACAAAGGGAAAAGTCACCGTTTGGGGTGACTGAGTGGTGGAAATCTCTTCTTTGATGCAGAATTAGGTGGAGTTCAATGAAATTCTAACTACATTTACCTCTTTATGTAGGGTTGAACTGTTTGGCGCATTCTTCAGCACAACTATTGATGTAATATGATGATGAAAGAGGAGAAGCACTTCCACATCATGCTCCTCACTCTCACTCTGCCCATCACTCATGCTGTTGGGGAGTTTGCACTGGAGCAAACGCTGATGAAGGTATGAGTCAGCTGTTTAACCCCCACATGGAATCAAGCAGACCAGAGTCCCCTGGCCTAAAAGATGACTTAGAGGACAAACTCCAGACAGGCTGATAAGACAGCATATGTAGATGTCCTTCTAGGACCGAGTGCTGCCACTGAGTTCTGTCCATGAACTGTCCAGAAGCTGTCCATGACTGTGGCTGGGTTTTCCCATGTAAAATGGGGAATTGTTAGGGCCTAACAGGGTCATTGTGAGGATGAAATAAATGGCATGAGGAATAAGGCACATAGTAGTCATCATATATTATCATCCTTCCCAAAATCCAGGAAGGCAGGAGAGGATCAGAGAGTGAGCAGTCAGGGAATTAGCAGTCATGGTCCTGGTATGTCAGCTACTGTACAGTAGGTTTGAAGTTTTACAAAATAAACAGGGTCTGCAGTTTGCTAGTTACACCCAACAGGCAAAGTGGACAAGAAACAAATAAGGACAAATAACAAAATGAGGAGAGACAAAAATGGACCATGTTTCTCAAACAGAATGCAGCGCTTAGGATTCAACTCATGTGTACAAACAGGGAGCCACAGCCCAGGGACCCCCTCCACAACCCCCTTTCACATCTGGTACATTGCCTTCTGGCACTTTCTACCTATGCACATATATTGTGGTAGTTTGAATGTGATAGTGTAAAGGGATGGACCCATAGACTCAGAGTTTTTTATTAAAATTGAGTTTGCAACTTCAGCTGCCTCCAGCAGGCAGATCCCGGCTACAAGGGGACATGATACTGGGGTCATTGGGAGCAGGTCTGGATTCCAGCCCAAAGTTATAGAGAGCAGTTTGTGCTCTGATAGGTTTTTGTTTGCTGCTTGTTGATGTTTGCTTGCTACAGTTGTTTCTCTGTGCTTGAATGTATGGAAGTAAACACCTGCTTCTGCCATTGATAGAGCTTCCTTGGATCTGTAAGCTTGAAATAAATCCCTTCCTCCCCTAAAAAAAAATCTTGAAGTGTGTCCTTTATATAAACTGGGCTAAGGTTACAATGTAGAACAAACAAGTTGTGGTTGATGAACAGGCTACCTACCTGACTCAAAAATCTTGCAGAATATTTTTTTTCCAGAACATCTTTGAAAAAGTATAAAAGAAATACTCAATTTGACACATAAGGAAGAGAGATTATTGGAAGAAAATCATTTCAAAGAAAACAAGCTGCAACTCTTTCTCACAGTAAAGAGCATAGACTAGGTGAGCGAAAACTAAGCCTCACAGGTAGAATGTTATGAATTCCAGCCATGCACAGTAGAGGTGTTGAAAGAAGACGAATTTCTCAGGAAGAAAATGTTTTAAAAATTAAGCACTTGAATCAATATATCATTCTGGTTTAAAAGCCAAAGAGTGGCATCTAGGGAATGAAGTTTTATTTTTTAATCAAATGCAAATATAAAATAAGGATGTTTTACAAATTTATTTTAAGTGATCAATGCTGCCATGAGTATTTTAATTTTAATTATGCAATGTATCCACTGGTTAACAGGTGAACTCCTTGTTTCTGGTGGTTTTTCTATCAACAATGTGATGCTATTTTCAGAAAATATGTTTAAAATTTATGTAAACTGTTGCCATTATAAAAATACTATTATTTTCAAATAATTTTCATGTTACTATTTCTATAATAAATGTCTAAATTTTTGTTGCCTATCTTAAAATTCATATTTCAGAGTTAGGTTCTGTTGCTGTCAGTTTCGTATTGCTGGCAGAAATCAAGAGCAGATTCTGGGGGAAAAAAAGGTTTATTTTGGTTTACAGACTCATGGGGAAGCTCCATGATGGCAGGGAAAATGATGGTGTGAGCAGAGGGTGAACATCACCTCTTGGCCAGCTTCAAATGGACAACAGTGACAGGAAAGTATGCCAAACACTGGCAAGGGAAAACTGGGGAAACTGGATAGAATATCCATAAGCCCACTCCCAACAAGACACTGTCTCCAAGAGGTGTTAATTCCCAAACCTCCATCAGCTAGGAACCTAGTATTCAGAACACCAAAGTTTATGGGGGATGCCTGAATCAAATTACCACAGTTTTCATTTTATTACTCTTAGAAGATTCATTGATTACTCTTGTCCATTCTCAAACTTTTGGGTAGTTAAATATTAATTAGTAAATCATTTTCATTTGTCTATTCCCTATAGAAATATTCCTTTTGTTCATTATGGTGTGGTCATAGAAACATGAAAAAAAGTCTGTAATTGGAGTTACTTTTCATAACTTCTCAATGAAATAGTAATATAATAATATATATTTTATATTATATATATGTGATACTTCCAAAATTTCTTGGATAAATTTCCCTTTAATATTTTTCAGTTTTTTTTATATGGGAATCTTAGTGTCTCCTTTTCTTTGCAGTAAAATTTCAAGTATAGATAGAAGCATATTCCTATAAGACTCTAACACGAAATTTAAAATAAATATCCTGATAAAACTAAAAATTATTATTGTTAGCTTAGAAAATAATTTTACTTTAGCATCAGTATTTAATCAAATGTGGAAATAAATTAGAAAGAACTTTCTTTGTATCTTTTTTATAGCACAATGCTGAAGATCATGTTATT
This sequence comes from Orientallactaga sibirica, assembly GCA_036365145.1. NCBI lineage: Eukaryota > Metazoa > Chordata > Mammalia > Rodentia > Dipodidae > Orientallactaga > Orientallactaga sibirica. The sequence continues at coordinate 74,363,387 of JAEOAD010000004.1, read as the reverse complement.
TTTCAATTTTAAGAAACCTTTGATTGCTCTATTACCAGGGAGACCCCAAGTTCGCTTTGTCCTGCAATTGTAATTTTACTTAATGTCTAAGTATAAATGCTCAAGTTAGAAATGTTATGTTTGCAAGAACTAGAGCCCTGCCTTGAAAATTCATGAAGATGAAGCTCAAGAAGTGAATACCAATGACTGATTTCTTCCTCTCGTATTACAAACTTCTAACCCCGTCCATTCTTCAATCTTCCATCTTGCTTTATTAGCTACATCCAGTTTGCTGTAACAACAACATAGGAACAAAGGTATACCTGCTTCTCCAATTAAATGGCATGACTAGAGTTAGATTTATAAGTTAATACACCTAATGTAATGTTTGAGTAACTGGTGTGAGGTTGGTGAATACAGCATGCTGTAAAATAGAAAAACAAAGGAGATGCTGCATTAAAATGAATGAACTTGGATATCAGTGGCTAAAATATATAGGAAATAATTTCTAAAGTGCTATGGCAACAATATGTTATCCATTTCAAAAAGAACTAGAGGATATAGGTGTATAGGCTTTAGGTAAAAATGGTTAGTCTTATGGAGATAATAAGGCTAATTGTCCTGCTTTGAATATTATTCCTTGCATTCACATCACACCATTTAAGTATATACAGTTACTATGTAACAGTTATTATGTACCATTTTTAAAAAGTTTTAAGAAAAAGAATGAATTAAGCCTGATAGAGTGGCAAGTGCTTATAATCCCAGTTCTTTGGAGTCAGAGACAGGAAGATACCTGGGGATTGCTTGCGAGCAAGAGACATTATCTCAAAAAGGGTGACTCATTTCCAAAGAATGATATCTAAAGTTGCTGAGGGCCTCCAGAGATGTGAGTGTGCATGTGCACACATGTGTGCACGTGCATGCCCACACACACACACACTAAAAGAAAAAAAAAAAAACTATTAAAAGATTGAACAGGCAACCATGTCAGCAAACCTCAAATATGTTTTAAGTAGAAGAAGCCAGCATCAAATGATATAAACCTAGAAACTTCTTTAAAAACAAGCCAAGCCATAGAAAACACAGAAATTATCACAGGGTAGAAGCACGAAAAATAATAGGTTACAAAGTAGCATGACAAAATTTTATGAAATAAAAGGGAAGTGTTAGATACCTTAATTATGTTGGTATTGAACTGACTTTGTAGATTTATCAAGATTGATAGACTTATGCAACTACCAGAGTGATTTCACTATATGTAAATTATTCATCAGTAAACCTCATTACAACACATCTTTTCCAGTAAATATTCCTGATGCACTATGAAATTGGGAGTTTTATCTCCTCTTCATCTGATGAACATTTTCAGTCTCTAAACACTCTCAACTTAAATTTGTGCAAAATATCCTATACCCTAAAAGACCAAAATAATCAAATTAAGAATAATATGGCTGGAGAGATTGCTCATCACTTAAGGAGCTTGGCTGCAAAGCCTAACGACCCAGGTTCAGTTCTTCAGTACCCACATAAAGCCAGATGCACAAGGTGGTGAGTATATCTAGAGTTCATTGGTAGCAGCTAGAGGCCCTGGTGCACACATTCATTAATTATCTCTCTCTCTCTCTCTCTCTCTCTCTCTCTCTCTCTCACTCTCTTTCTTTCTCTCCTTTCAAATAAATACATACACATATTTTTAAAATTAAAAATAACAACATATGAATCCTGGCATGGTGGCTTATGCATGTAATCCCAGAGCTCAAGACCAGCCTGTGCTACAAATGAATTCTGGGCCAGTGTGAATTTTAATGTAAGACCCCATATTAAAACAAATAAATGAACAAAAAAAAAAACACACCAATTTATTAGCAGGTGAAAACACTTTCATCTTTCATTGTTTTGAGCCAACTTTATTTTTACCAGTTTAAAAACAAAAGTAGAAGTGTTTGTTTCCTTCTTGTTTTCGCTTCAATAAATATAAGAATCATCTGTTTCAATGATAATTATCTGATGATATTCACCTGGTTCAAAGGCCAATGGAAGCATTAAAGTGGAGTCTCTTTACAAATCCCCTTTGTCCCAGATTTATTTTTTAACAAGAACTTTGCTGAAAATTGCCCCAATTTTTCTTCCCTTCCAACATATCTCAAGAAAAGAAGTCTATAAACTAGAACTTCCTACCCAACAATTGCTCCAAGGGCAAGGACACATTTGATCAATGACTTGTCTAGGTTTCTATTTAGCAAATACTTTATATCCATAGTTATTTCATGCTAAGAGAAAAAATTAGTGTTTCATTCAAGAAGATGAAATTATGCTGGGCATCTAACTTCATTGGGACTGTAATCAGAGATAGAGCCTTTAAAGTGATAGTTATGGTTAAATGAAGGGATATGTGCAGGTCTAAGCCAATAGAATATGTGTCCTCAAAAGAAGAGGAATTTTGGGAAAGGGAGATGTTTTAGCAGTTAAAGGAACTTGCTTGTGAAACTGCAGGCTGGGTTTAATTTTCTAGCAACCATATGAACCCTGACACTGGAAGTGGAACATTTGGACTGTTCATTTCAGCAGCAAAAGTTCCTGGTACACACACACACACACACACACACACACACACACACACACACAAATAATTGTTTTAAATAAAATGTTTTTTAAAAAAAGAAGAGGAAGAGACTCCACATACTCACCATGGATATGAACCAAAAAGGGTCATATGACAACAGACAGACATCTTCCATGTTTAAGCCACACAGAAAAGCTTCACCACAAATTAGCTTGGATTCTAGTCTGAGGAAGTATCTGAAACAGTCAGCTGTTGAGACCACATAGTCTGCTTGGTGATGTAAGCCCCTGCTGAATAATACAGCAAACCTGGGCTAGGTGACCCCATTTCCCAACCCTCCTATTCTATAAGACAACAGACATGAAAACAGTGACCAAGTCCAATACTCTCCAAGTGACTCTGGTTTTGACTGATGCTTAATGTCACAGATTGGATTACTATGAGAATACAATTTTCCTAGTGTGCTGCACATAACATTTATTGATCTAAATTCTCTTTTTAAAAAGTTTCTACATATGTCTTTAAGATAGAGATATTAAAGGCCCTATGGCAGGCGATTCAGGGAAAAGACTGCACACTTTGCCAGCAAAGGGTTGATGTTACAAGAATCATGACTCTTATGATGAAGCTATGACCTTGTAGGTCACAGGCTTTCCGATACAGGCATTAACATAATATCTGGAAATGAAAAATTCATGTTTTCTTATGGACAACCACAATCAACAAATCATAAGGACGTATAACATCCCCATTGTATTTTTATAAGCTTAAAGTATTTTGTTCAAGGCTTCAGTAATTCTAATCTCTGGTCCTAATTATGAAATACAATAAACACTAATTTTGCAATTAGAGTTGATTCTATGTAGCTTTGTTTTCACATGTTTTATGAAAATTACATTTTATACAGTCATAATATTTTTCATTTTTCTATAGAACTAAAATTTTTAACAGTACATTTTAAGCCAACTGGTTGCAAAATCATTCCCAAGTCTCACTAAGCAAAAAACTGTATGACAGTGTGCAAAGTGACAATCTGTCAGCAAGTCACAGGCTTTGAACAACCGTTTTCCATGGATTGCTGCTAGATGTTTGACATTAACACAAGAGATTCTTGAGAAAATAACTGGCTACAAGTTCACACAATGAAAACCTCTTATATGAAATAGCTTCTGCTCCTGTTCTAACATTTGGTCTTAGTAGGAGAAGAAAAATGAGTTAAGTGAACTTAATCTTTCTCTAACACTAAAATTTGTCCTCAAAATAATGAAGGGTTTTAAAGTGTAACTTATAAGAGATAAAATAAATCTGATTGCATACAAGGAAATGCATTATTCATTTTTTTACTCATATTACAGGGAGCAAACTTATCAGGTAGGAATTCCTATTATCACATGACAATATCAAGGACAATATTATCACTGTTTTATAGGAAACCAAAGACTGAGAATAAAGCTCAGCAGTAGAGTGCACGAGTGCATGTTTAGTACACATAAAGCCTTAGAATCAGTCTGTAGCATGAGAGAGAGAGAAAGACGGAGAGAGAGAGAAAGACAGAGGGAGAGAGAGAGATGGGGGAATGAATGCTGAAAGAAGTGGCGGTTTTGAAGGAGTTGTTTTTGAGGGTGAGATCTTATTGGCCTAGTTGTTCTCACATCCCAGCCTTTATCCAGCCTCTTCAGGTTTGTGTCACAGACTGATCTAATCTGCAGACTGCTTGTCCAGGATCCATGGGCTCACCTGATGAGAAACCAGGAATAGCTAAAGTAGATGTCCTCTTGTTCATGCTTGACATATTCCACTTGTGTTTCATCTCCTCTGTGGTTCTAGATTCCACAAGAAGTGCCCACAGGATCACAGCCTCTATCAGATACTCTGGCCTCCAAGCTCTGAAGACATACTCTTCTATCTCAACAGTCTGTAAGAGGAACTGATTTTCTACTATTCCCATTATCTGAATCACCTGCCTATTCAATATCCATTATCTATATCACAAATTCCTTAACACAATACAACTCTGCTATAAATTCATAACATGTTTATAATTTTCCCTTTTAGAACCTAATTCATTTATTTGGTTAATTTTACAATTTATGTCTTTTCTTATGTTTTGTATGGCTTCAGATTCTAATAAAATCTTGGAAAATGTAAGAAGACATTGAGAACTGAAAGATTGTCTGCTTAAACCTGCCTGGGTAGATGAACTAAAAATATAGATTAAACAATACCAAAGCTAACCTAAGATAATACATAACTAGATTATATCAGTATATAAGTATATAACTTATCAGTTCAACTTACCTTGGAACTTTCTAGTTGTTATGTTAAAAAGAAGAAATACAGGCAAAGGAAGAAAGGAAAAGGAGGGTGAAAAGAAGGAATCCTCTACCTATTTAGCTATTAAAATTCACCATTAATTAAAATGTCTTCTTAAGATGCATATAAGCTTTTATATTATATATTTTTATTATTTTTCAAAACATACAAAAAGTCATGTGACTGTTGAATACTGTTTGGTTCATTCAGACCCCACTGGTTCCAAGTGCTTCTGGAGTTTGTTCATCCAGACCCAGCTGATGTCCAGTGTTCCTGGAGTTTGTTCTTTTAACAGAGCCTCCTTGATGCCAGGCAGCCACTGCAGAGACTCCAGTGCTCCAGTGGTCCCTTCCACACCACATTATGCCAATAGTAGTCCATGTTTCTATTCCACTGGAACATTAGTGTTTTATTAGTATTGCTTATACATTTTCTTCAAAGTTTTTTCACCTTGCAAGTCAAAGATTCATTACTAATTGTCAAAATTAACTCTTTATCAACATTCAGTGAATCATCAATGAGAGATAGATTCACCAGACCAGACATTCTTTTTTATCAGGGAAAGCCACCTTCTTTGAGAGTCCATGGGTCATTTCCTAAAATAGACCTAAGAAAAGGTAACTGTAATTGTCAAATGTTCAAAATGGCATTGTGATATGGTGTGTACAACTTTTATTGTGACTTCTAAATGATGCATAATAGTACATGCTGTTCCAAATCACATCTTTATTCATTTCTGTTATTCACTATCTTTTATTCATTTCTTTCAGCATGCTACCTATGTGCTTATGCAAAAATTTCTTTAGGACTATCACCTAGAATTTGTTTCTCATGGGCAAAAGAAAAGCCATATCGAGGCTCATTAAATACAGATAGATTTCTTTCCAACATGCTGCTTCAATTTATGTTCCCTGTAATAGCAGTTTATAAATGTATGAACATGTTCTCATTTTCATACATACTTGCCAAAATTGTCTTGTCACGTTTTCTAATTCATACTTTTTTTTTTTTTGAGAAAGCATCTCATTACACCACCCAAGTTACCCTCAAACTTATAATCTTTTTGTCTCAGCCTCCCAAGTGAAAAATCCTATCTTTTTACAGGCTATAGCCTTAAAATATTCATTGCTGAATCAAATACTTCAGAAACACAATTCAAAAATAAAATCACTCATGTTCTCATGTCAGGAATCAGGGCAGCAAGAAAGTGAGGGAAGGATGTATGGTCTGGGAGAGGAAGGAGTCAGGAACAAGATCATTCAATACATGACCACAGTGACTATGTCTTTTATTTCAATAATACCATCAAATTATGAATCCATTAACAGATAATTATTTTGATGAATTCAATGTCATAATGATCCAATCACGTCTGCATGATTGAATTTCACCAGTTGGGAACCAAGTCTTCAACATGTAAGCCTTGGGAGATACACTGTAGCTAATCTATAACAGCTACAGAATTGTAAAGAGGTACTTCATTCCATGTTGATTTTCTCTGGCTCCTGATGAGTTTGAATGAGTTTGGGAAAAAAAAATAAATTAAGTTAATTGTGCTTCTTTGTGAATCACCTGCTCGTGTTTTTTACACAAGGTATTTGGCTGTTTTCTTTCTTTCTTAGAGGTCAACTTCTGATATATATTATATATATACATAGATGGATAGATAATATAAAATGTAGTAAGTTGGACTTGAGAGATGGCTTAGTGAATAAGGTCCTTGCCTGTGAAGCCTAAGGACCCATGTTCTACTCTCCAGATCCTATGTAAGCCTGATGTACAAAGGTGAGACAACTGCAAGGTCTCACATACCCACTAGGTGGCATAAGCATCTGGAGTTCTACTTCAGTTGCTGAGGCCCTGCCCAGTGTGAAGCCAAGTGGTTAGCCCAGCCTGTCTTGGCCTACTCCCAGTGAGGCCTAGTCGAGCTTCCAGAGCCTGAGTAGAGTTTCGTGACCTGCCCTTGAAGTGACTCAGCACCTAAACTGAAACTGCCTCCACCCAGCTGCTGCTGATGTGATGAAATACTATTGGCCCTTATACCTTTCTCTCATCCCCTCTTCCCGCCCCCTTCCTCAAAATATATAAATACCTCCCCTGACAATAAACGGAGAGATTTCCGCCTTAGACGCTTCTCCCGGCTCAATGTGGTTTTCTTTTCCCCGGTGGTTTGGGGAGGTTTTTTGAGTCGTCGACATCCGCCTTCTCGCTCAGCCTCAAGAGAAACGGCTGGCCCGGTTCTCTCTCTCTTCTGCTCTACCTGCCGGTGGTGGAGGGAAAAAACCCCGGCAACTGGAGCCCAAACGTGGGGCGCAACAACTGGTGCCCCGTGTGAGGACGTATGAGGATTCAAAACGGACTACGGACTGCCGACGTGACTAAGAAAAAATTCAAAATTAAGCTGACGGGCTAATCGGACTGCTGACGGGTGTATCCTCATAAGTTATGAGGTAATCTTCATATTTAATATTCTAACCTTTACTTCTGTAATCTGTGCTTACTTCAACATCTCTTGTTCCTTTCTCTTTCCTCTCACTTCCAGTTTTCCGACAAACCGCTTCTGTGGCACCACCATTTCTAACTCGGTAAACGTCTCATGGCGGACATTTCCCATGTGGGAAGACGCCCCCTCACTTGAGGGGACTCACCACAGTTCATGGCAGACCTAAAAAAACCTAGAGGAGACTTTAGACTCACCACATGGACAAAAACCTAAAAACAAAAAACTCACCACGTGGGCAAACCTGCTCCCAGCTCACCACTGTGGGCAAACCTAGAGAACTCTCAAAGTGTCCTGCCCCTCATTGGAGTGGAGGCACCATCTTAGAAAAATTCTACAACATGTTTAGCTATTTTTTGGGACTTTATGCTTGTGTTGTACTCATGTATATTACTATTGCGCTAATTTTACAAAAACTTCTTCTACAATGTGGCTTCAAAATAAAACAAAAAAAACCTCCTTGGCTCTTGGGACAAAACTTTTGTTTTAGCCCCATGGATTAATTCAGTCCTCCTTGCCTTAATTGCCAGCCTTAAAGGCTTTTCCAGGGAAAAGTTCATTTTTGCCCTTAACAAAAACTGTAAAAAAGACTAAAACTAACTTTTAAAATCTCCTTTCTTCCAAGACCACCACCCAAGCCACCGGACAGCTGTCTTTTCAGCTCTTTTCAACTGCTGCCTAAGGCAATTGTGCTTATAGTGGACTAATGTGCTTAACTAAAAATATCAGACTAAGATTTTAAAATTTTAAGTTAAAAAACCTCAAATAAAAATACATTATAAAAACACTAAGGCTGATTTCAGGTTACTGAACTACTATTGTCAACCACATTAACAATCTTAAAAAAGACCTTCGGACGACAAAGAGGCAGGCGGGTAAGCTCTTTACATTAAAACAATAAAAAAATAAAATATCTTAAAAGCAGGTGGGTGGTCCACCATGAGGCTAGTCACTGCCGCCCCCCCCTCCAGGCATCCTTTTTTTGTCAAAAAAAAAGGCGCCCCCCCTCAATGCTCTTAACTGAATGTTCTGCGGGGCCCAACTTTAAAAAATAAAAAAGTATGACTGGGGACATTCGTATTGCCCTGCTAGAGGTAAAAAAAAAAAAAAAACCCTGCTTTTCAAGTCTATATGGCTATATCCTACACACCATTGTCCCACCCTTCACTGCCTTCCCATTAACATAAACTAAATAGATGGCTTAATGGTTAAACACTTGCCTGTAAAGCCTAAAGACCCTGATTCTGGCTCAATTCTCCAGTACCCATGTAAACAGTGGCTAACAGGCCTGGGAGTTCATTTTCTCTCTCTCTCTCTCTCTGCCGGCCTAATTCAATTCATAAAACATAAGACTAAGCCCAACTAACTAAATCGATAATATTCCTTGATACTGTTTCTCCTGTCAAACCCCAACTCCATATGCAAAAATTCTATACTTTGCCTCAACTCCAAAAGGTGCTGGGAGAAATTAATTGGATGAGGCCCTGGATACCCATAACTACTGAAGAACTGTCCCCTTTATTTGACCTCTTAAAGGGTCTTACTCTTTCCTCTCAGATAACCTTGCCCCCTCGTCATGAACAAATTCTACATAAGGTACAATGGGCTATTGATGCTGCTGTCCTAAAGAGGTTTGATCCTAACTTACCTATCTCCCTCTGTATTTTCTCTGGGGAAACATTATGCACTGCGCTGTTAGCCCAGGAAGGAGAACCCATCCAATGGATTCACCTCTCCCTTGGTGGAGTCCTCAGAGTTTACTCTATAACTAACCAAATTGCAAACTGCATTATGAAGGGCAGGGACACCTCTGTCCGATTGTTTGGCACGGAGCCTCATGTCATTGTCACCCCCTTTAAGGTAACAGACTTCACTTAGCTTCAGAGAACTAACAACAGGGTTGCTATTGCCCTCGAGGGGTTTCTAGGTATAATTGGTTGTCACTATGGTCCTTATAAATGGATGAGCTCCTTCTCTAGGTTGGAATGGAGACCCCCCAGACTTTTTTTATCTAAACCCAACCCTGATTTTCTTACTGTATTCACTGATGGGGGGCGCTTGGGAGCTTCCCTAGTTGTTTACCCTCCCCTAAGGAGGAGAGAAAAGCCTATACCCATAAAGTCAATCTCCCATGAGGTCACAGGATCAGCACAATTTAAAGAACTATTTGCTGTCGTTTTGGCTTTGGACACTATTCAGGAGCCATTTAACTTATTTTCTGACAGCCTTTATGTTGTTAACCTGTTACCCAACCTAATTGAGGCCCATATTAGACTGAACTCCAATATTATAACCCCATTGATGATTCAAGCCCGCTCCCTACTTAAACAAAGAATTAACCCCATTTTCCTTCAACATCTCAGAGGCCATCAAAATTTACCAGGATTCCTCTCTAAAGGAAACGATTTGGCTGACAAACTGGCCTCTCAGCCTCAATGTAATACAGTCTCAGAAGCTACACACTTGCACTTACTAACTCATATAAATTGGAGGGGCCTTAAACATAAATATCCCCATGTGCCAGTCAAGGACCTTAAAAAAATTGTCCGAACTTGCAAATCCTGTCAGCCTTTCCTCCAGGTACCTCCTCTTCAAACTACAGGAGCCAATCCTCGAGGACTATGCCCTAATCACACTTGGCAGACCGACGTTACTCACTATTCTCCATTTGGAAAACTTAAGTATATTTTTCTCTCAGTTGATACTTTCTCCCATGCTTGCTGGGCATCAGCACATGCTGGGGAAAAAACTAAACATGCTATTAGCCATATGCTTCAATGCTTTGCCACCCTTGGATTACCAGATCAAATCAAAACCGATAATGGTCCCTGCTTCGTAAGCAGGACTTTTATAGATTTCCTCCAAACCTGGAAAATCTCACTTTCCACAGGCATCCCATATAACCCACGGGGCCAAGCCATCATGGAAAGATATCATCAAACTCTCAAGTCTCAATTACAAAAACAAAAGGGGGAATCCATACCCCCACATGACCAACTAAAAAAGGCATTATTAACCCTAAATATTTTAAATTTTTCTAAAGAAGATAGACACTTGTCCCCTTTTGAAAAACATTGGACCTCAGCTGTCACCTACAGCTCCATCTGGGTCAAATGGAGGGACCCATTAACTGAGGCCTGGAAGGGACCAGACCCCATCCTCACAGAAGGGAGAGGATTTGGATGTGTCTTTCCTCAAGAGGAAAAAAGACCTATTTGGGTACCGGCAAGAGACTTAAAATATTTACCCCAACAAGGGGATGATAATAATCAATTCTCCAGGGAGTGTCACACCCCTGAGAACTATGCCTCTGTTTCTTCCCCAGGAACAACTGAAGGTGTGGATGCTACTAGACCCGAATGAAGCCAGAAAAGCTCCAGAAAGATTTACAGAAGAGGAGTCGGGACTTCTAAAACAACCTACTGTAGACGAGCTTACATGGCTTTTTATCCCACCTTCTCCCTCCCCTTCAACCCCTCCTTCTTCTTGCTCTTTACCCTACCTTCTCCCTCCCCCTGAACTCCTCCTTCTTCTTATCCTCACTCTCGGGCCCTGTGTAATTAATAAGATTACACAATTCATTCACCAACAGCTTGAGGCAATTAAACTTCATCAGGTCAAGGCACCACAGGTTTGCGACTCAAAGACAATGGCTTTTCCACTTACTGGCTATCCACCTAACATCCCTCCCCCGCCCTCCATCGAACCAACGATGGGTAAGATCTCAGACAGGCTGAGACAACCTAAGACAGGGCGTGGAGTGGTCAACGGGCTAGAGGCATGGTGCTCAGAGACGGGTAAGATTCCCAGAGGGGAACAACCTAGGACAGAGGCTATGCCATCCACCGTTCTTACAAAAACAAAAGGGGGAGATGTTGGGCCCTGCCCGGTGTGAAGCCAAGTGGTTAGCCCAGCCAGTCTTGGCCTACTCCCAGTGAGGCCTAGTCGAGCTTCCAGAGCCTGAGTAGAGTTTCGTGACCTGCCCTTGAAGTGACTCAGCACCTAAGCTGAAACTGCCTCCACCCAGCTGCTGCTGACGTGATGAAATACTATTGGCCCTTATACCTTTCTCTCATCCCCTCTTCCTGCCCCCTTCCTCAAAATATATAAATACTTCCACTGACAATAAATGGAGAGATTTCCGCCTTAGACGTTTCTCCCGGCTCAATGTGGTTTTCTTTTCCCCGGTGGTTTGGGGAGGTTTTTTGAGTCATCAACACCCGCCTTCTCGCTCAGCCTCAAGAGAAACGGCTGGCCCGGTTCTCTCTCTCTTCTGCTCTACCTGCTGGTGGTGGAGGAAAAAAAACCCCGACATATATATATATGTATGTATATATGAGCTTAAAAATCTATTAAGTTGGAGCTGGAGAAATGGCTTAGCAGTTAAGGCATTTGTCTGCAAAGCAAAAGGACTTTGGTTCAATTCCCCAGGACCCACCTAAGCCAGATGCACAAGGGACACATGCATCTGGAGTTTGTTTGCAGTGGCTGGAGGCACTGGTGTGCCCATTCTCTCTCTCTCTCTCTCTCTTTCTGCTTCTATTTCTCTCTCTCTCTCTCTCTCTCTCTAGTAAATAAATAAATAATAAAATATTTTTTAATGTAGTAAGTTACACTTACTTTTAGTTCCATTAAAGTATTATATACCATATTTAGACTGTTAGGCTATCTCGAGTTCACTTTTACATATTATACAATGCCACTTTCTAGGCTGTTTGAATTTCTTTCTGATTTTTGAATAGTAAACTAATTTTCCATATACCTTCTCTAAAAGTTCAGTTCTTTTCCTATGTGTTTTTGTGCTAAATTAATTGAACCTCAACTTACAATACACACGAGTATTATCTCAGTTCTTTGCTGTTAATATCAGTTGGTTTCTATTTCAATTGTTGTGTTGGCATTTGTGCTTTGATCACTGATGGTTTGCAATGTGTCACACTATTTGGCAAGATCCCATCTTTACTTCTTGCCATTGCCCCTTCTTTACTACAGATATATTTTGATATCAATGTAGAATGGTTTATTGATACTCAGGGAATTTTGCAGAAGGGGGGGTGAAAAGATTGTAAGAGCCACAGGTTGAGACATCATACCCAGAGGCATTCACTTCCCCCCAAAATAACTGACTGCTGCTCCCACAATGCATAAACCACAACTATATGGGGAATACCTGCAACCCCACTGAGGAGCATTCCCAATGAAATGGGGCAGGGCTGAGGGAAAAGAGAGTACCAACATATGTTGTATCTATATAAAACATCTTAATAATAATAATAAACATTAAAAATTCAAGTAAAATTTGGATACAGGTGAATTAAACATGATTCTACATTTGGAGAAATTTGATACATTTTTAATTTTAAGTAATTTCATTTTTATACCTTTTAACAGAGTTAAATTTTATAAACCTTCTTTGCAAGGTCCATGCTTAGACAGAGTTGGTTCTTTTCTCTTTTTGCTTGGTTTAATTCTCTGGGAGAGTAACACTATTGATTTGTTTGAATTGATTTCCTGAACATCAATCTTGTAAAGCTCCTGTGTTCTTTGTAAGAATTGTTTGCTTGTTCTGTGAATTTTATTTTTCTTTTGATAATGATTCAATCAACAAATGAAAACAGTTTTATCTCTTCCTATCATTTATTTCTCTGTCAACATTGATTATGACTAGAGAAAACATTACTAACAATAATAAATGTTATTTCCATGATATTTAAAGCAAATATGTTCAAATTCTCTCAAACAAGATAAAACTTGATAGTTTTAAAGTACGTAGAGTGTTGGGATGTACATTGAGGCGTATTCATTTGCCTAACTGTACAAGACCCTGGGCTCAATACTCTAAAACTACAAAAAAAAAAAAAAAAAAAGTTAAAAAGAAAGACAAAATGTACGCATAGTTTTATTTACTTTCTAAAACTATTGAGATATTTTACTTTTATCCTACTATACATCAGTATGATAACTAACACTAAACATTGATTAATATTTACTACCATATAAATTATAAAATATTATTTTCTATCCTTAAGTATATTTTTGTTTTAGTAATAAATAATATTCAAGATAGTTTAATTTTCCAAAAATCTATTTTATTAAAAGTTATGTTGTTTTCAAGTAACTATGTGTTGCACTCATGAGATGGCCCTATAATTTCTTTTTATTATTTTTCTTTTCCAGAATTAAAATAAAGTTTGGATTATCCCATAAATGAGTTGGCATTTAGCCTTCCTTTTATATTTATTGTGATTGATTGTTTCCAATTGTATTTTGGGTATGGTAGAATGTGAATGAGCTCATCTCTAACATCTCTATAAATATCTCGGCACGTAGCATTTGTGCAGGGATCTGAATTTGTGTCTATTGTTTAATCTATTTAACATATGTAAATACTATTAAAGTTTGCTATTGTCTTTTTCAGTATATTTTGCCTTTATCACTTTAAGAAATATATTCACTTAATTATTATTTTAATATATATTTTCTATAATTTTAACACTTTTTAAATGTTTTTATAACTATTTGGGAAGATAGAGATAGAGAGACAAAAAAAGAGAAAGATTGGGCATGCCAGGGCCTATTGCCACTGCAAATGAACTCCAGATGCCTGTGCATCTGGCTATATATGGGCACTGGGAAAATGTACCTGGACTAACAGGCTTTACAAACTAGTGACTTTAACCACTGAACCACCTCCCTAGCCCAATAAGATGTTTTTTAAATGTTAACATATTAATGTCTTTTTTTCTGTTAATTTACTTTTGAATTCTCATTTTTATAATCAATTTTTATATAAGCTAACATCCCTTATTTAAGTTTGGCTTTGAAATAAGGTCTCATGTAGTGCAGGTTGGCCTCAGACTTGCTATGACACAAAGGATGAGCTTGAAATCCTCATTCTGTGTCTCCACCTCCCTAATGCGGGTATTAAAGTTTGAGCCACCACCATGTTTATTTGGTACTGGAGATCAAACCTAGACTTTTGCATTTGCTGAAAAAGCATTCTACTAAAAGAGTTACATCCCTTGCATTTCACACTGTTTTTGTTTAAGACAGAGTCTTGCTGCACCATTCAGATTGGCATAGAACCATAGATCTTGTTTCTTCTTCCTACACTTTGCTGAATTATAAAAATGTGCCACTGTGTCGGGCCTGGTTTATTATCTTATTATTTATAAATAAATAGTTTGGATGATTTTTTTCTATTAACTTTTTAATGGTTTTGATTTGTTAAGGGTGGTTTATTATTTATTTCCTATGTATTTGATTTTATTTACTCTAACAGTGACTTGCAAATCCTTGATTTAAATGCTCAACTCATTTAATTCCTTTATTTTCCAATAAATGTATTTCATTATTAATATTCTCTTCGTGTTGTATGTAGACAACTAGTACTTCTAATGTATCTTATTCTAAGAGCAAGTTGGTATTTCTAGCTTCTTCTTGAGACCAAATGTATTACTAACATCTTTCTCAGGAGAATGTACTGCTGAACTATCTTGCATTTCATTATATATGGACTATATAATGTGCTTTATAAATTAACTTATCTAAAATCAAAATATTTCTATAAGAAAAACAAATTTAATACCATTTTATTATAGGTGAGGAAGACAGGCAAAGCTCAAGGTGAAATATGACTTCTGAACAAAATTATAGCATCTTCTATGCTTGAAATATGAAATATATAAGAAGCTAACACAAAATTGGAACTTAGACATCTTAACAAATATAAGCTTCCAGGTAAAGAAGATATATTTAATAGCCCAGAGTCCAAAGCCCTATGGGGTATTTTACTAAGATAAATTCTCAGTTTTAGAATACTCAATGAGTTTATTATATAAATGATAATGTTAGTAATTACATTCTGGGTTTTTCTATCACTGAATGGCATAATTTATTTCATCACATATTCCACCTGTGGTTAAAGAAAATGACTTTGTTCCGGTGAGGGCATTTGGTTACCAAATTAGTAACAATGCACATCATATTTTATGGAATAAATTTCTGGAAAAAATGTTTCTGGGCTGGGGAGTTTAGAATTTACAAGTAAATTGTTCGACCTAATCCACTAGAATACTTGCTTAGCAAGCAAACTCAACACCTAGGATTACTTCTGCAGTTGGATTGGGGCACAAGAGCTACACTTGGCACTTTAAACTCATATCCTGAAAGTATATAAAGGTGGATCATCACATCTAAGCACACTGCTGATAAGTACAAGACCCAAGCATCAAATCAATTCAGGATGAAAAAGTCGCTACATTGTAATACAAGAAACACAAAGAATCAAGACAATGCAATCCCACCAAAAATTACAAATCCATCAGAAATGTTAACCAATGAGACTGTTTTAGATGAAATTTCTGGCAAACATTTCAAAAGAATGATGTTACCTATATTCAGAGAAATGAAAGAAGAAATGAAAGTAATCAGAGAAGAAAATAAAGGAATTAAAAAAGAAAACAAACTCCTGAAAGAGAACACAGGAAATCAGCTTAATGAAATAAAAAGGTCATTACAGGACATGAGTAAGGAAATATAAATACTGAAGAAAAACCAGGCTGAAATGCTAGCTCTGAAGAACACAGTCAGTGAAATATAAAACTCTGTGGAAAGTCTCACCAGTAGAATGGATGAAGGACAGAACAGAATATCTAAAGTTGAAGACCAGGTGACAGACTTAATACCATCAAACAAAGAGAAAGAAAAGCTAATAGAAAGGTATGAATGGGAATTTCAAGATATCTGTGACACTATGAAAAGATCAAACATAAGAATTTAGGGTATAGTAGAAGGAGAAGAATTTCAATCCAGAGAATGAGTAGGCATTTTCAACAAAATCATAACAGAAAATTTCCCACAAATTATGAAAGAAATGTCAATGCAAATTCAGGAAGCTTTTAAAACACCAAACAGAGAAAACCTAGAAAGAGCCTTTCCTCACCATGTTATAATTACCCTACTAAACACGCAAACCAAAGAAAATATATTGAAAGCAGTTAGAGAGAAAAAGCAAGTTACCTACAAAGGTAGGCCCATCAGAATAACAGCAAATTACTCAGCAGAAAATTTAAAAGTCAGGAGGCTAGGAATGATATATTTCAAGTTCTGAATGATAACAACTGCAAACCAGGATTACTTTATTCTTCAAACCTATCTATTGAAATTGATAGAGAAATAAGGACATTCCACAACAAAAACAGGCTAAAGGAATTTATGACAACTAAGCCAGCTCTAAGGAAAAATACTTGGAGGAATCCTTCATGATGAGAAGCATGATGAGAAGAGAAAGCAAAACACACATAGGAGGAAATATGAAATCATTAGTCAAACTCAAATAACAGTTAAAACAACCAAGTAAAAGGAAAACAAGAAGCACTACAAAACAAGAAGAATAGCAAGAATAAAAACACCCCTTTCAATAATAACTTAATATCAATGGCTTCAATGCCCCAACCAAAAGACACAGGCTTGCAGAATGGAATAAAAAGCAAGATCTTGACATTTGTTGCCTCCAGAAAACTCATCTCTCAATAAAAGATAGACACTGTCTTAGGGTGAAGGGATGGAAAATGGTATTTCAAGCAAATGGGTCTAGGAAACAAGCCGGGGTTGCTATCCTAATATCTGACTGGATAGATTTCAAACCAACATTAGTGAGGAAAAAGGTCATATTATACTGATTGAAGAAACACTCCAACTGGTGGACATTACAATCCTAAATGTATATGCACCTAACATGGGGGCTCCAAGTTTCATCAAACAAACACTATTAGACTTAAGGTCAGAGATAACACCAAACACAATTGTAGTGGGTGACTTCAAAACCCCACTCTCATCAATTTACAGGTCATCCTGGCAAAAAATAAACAAAGAAACATCTGAATTAAATGATGTCATGAAACAAATGGACCTAACAGACATATACAGAATATTCCATCCAAATGCTGCAGAATATACATTATTCTCAGCAGCACATGGAACATTCTCTAAATTAGACCATACATTGTGACACAAAGCAAATCTTAACAAATACAGGAAAATTGAAATAATCCCTTGTACTCTATCTGACCACAACAGGATTAAACTGCAAATCAGCAACAAGAAAAACTACAGAGCATACAGACATTCATGGAGACTCAATTGTACACCATTGAATGATGAATGGGTCATTGAGAAAATCAAAAAGAAAGCAGTAAATTCATAGAATAAAGTAATGATGAGAATACAACATACCAAAATCTTTGAGACACAATGATGGCAGTCCTAAGAGGGAAATTTGTAGCTCTAAGTGCCTATATTAAGAAATTAGGGAGTTCACAAATAAATAATTTAATTCTTCACCTTAAGGTATTGGAAAAAGAAGAACAAGGCTAACCTAAAATCAATAGACAGGAAGAAGCAATAAATATTAGGGCATAAATTAATGAAATTGAAACAACAAAAATAAAATAAAAAACAATCCAAAGAATCGATGAAACAGAGTTGGTTCTTTGAAAGCATAAACAAGATTGATAAACCCTTAGCAAATCTGACCGGAAGAAAGAGGAGGAGACCAAAATTAATAAAATAAGAGATGAAAAAGGTACCTTTACAACAGATACTAAAGAAATTCAGAGAAATCATAAGGATGTACTTTAAGAATATATATGACTCTAAGTTTGAAAATCTGAAAGAATGGATGATTTCCTTGATTCATATGACCTACAAAAATTAAATCAAGATGAGATAAACCATTTATATAGATCTATAACAATAATGGAGATGCAAGCAGTTATAAAAAGTCTCCCAACTTAAAAAAAAAAAAATCAAGGCCTGGATGGGTTCACTGGTGAATGTTACTACACCTTCAAGGAATAAGTAATACTACTGCTTCTCAAACTTTTATAAAATAGAAAAGGAGGGAATTCTACCAAACTCCTTCTAAGAAGCCAGGATCACCCCAACACTAAAACCAGACAAAGACAGAACAATAAAAGAAAATTACAGACCAATCTCCCTCATGAACATAGATGCAAAAATTCTCAACAAAATATTGGCAAACAGAATACAAGAATATATCAGAAAGACTATTCATGATGAACAGGTAGGCTTTATCCCACATATGCAGGGATGGTTCCACATAGGCAAACCCATAAATGTAATACACCATATAAATGGTCTGAAGGATAAAAATCACATGATCATCTCAACAGATGCAGAAAAGGCATTCTACAAAATCCAACATCCCTTCGTGGTAAAAGTATTACAGAAATTGAGAATAGAAGGAACATATCTCAACATAATAAAAGCTATTTATGACAAACCTACAGCCAACAAAATACTAAATGGGGAAAAATAACTTGAAGCTTTTCCACTAAACTCAGGAACAAGAAAAGGGTGTCCACTGTCTCCACTTTTATTTAATATAGTACTGGAAGTCTTAGCTATAGTAAGAAGGCAAGAGACACTCATAAAAGGTATACAAATTGGAAAGGAAGAGATCAAATTATCATTATTTGTAGATGATATTATTCTATACATACCTAATTTTAAGTTATATTACAAAGTAACAAGAACAGCATGGTACTGGCACAAAGACAGACATATATATCAATGGAAGAGAATAGAGTACCCAAATTTTAATCCAGGCAGCTACAGCCATCTGTTTTTTTTTTGACAAAAATGCCAAAAATATTCATTGGAGAAAAGATAGCCTCTTCAACAAGTGGTGCTGGGAAAACTGCATATCTATTTGTAGAGGGATGAAAATATATCCTTGTCTGTCTCAACGCACAAGAGTCAAGTCCAAGTGGATCAGGGACCTTAATATCACACTTGAAACTTCAAAATTGCTAGAGGAAGAGGTAGAAGAAACACTTCAATGTTTTGGCATAGGCAATGACTTTCGGAATATAACCCCATTCATTCAGGAAATAAAACCACTAATCAACCACTGGGATCTCATGAAATTACAAAGCATTTTTACAACAAAGGACACTGTGAATATAGCAAAGAGGCAACCTACAGAATGGGAGAAAATCTTTGCCAGCTATGCATCTGAAAGAGTAAGATATATACATATATCATATATATATATATATATATATATATATATGTGTGTGTGTGTGTATACACATATACATATATAAAGAGCTCAAAAAATAGATCAATAAGAAATCAAACAACCAAATTAAAAAATGGGCTATGGAACTAAATAGAGAATTCTCATTGAAAAAAATAAAGATGGCATATAAACATCTAAAAAAGTGTTCTACATCCTTAGCCATCAGGGAAATGCAAATTAAAACTACTTGAGATTCTGTCTCACTCCTGTTTGAATGGCTACCATCAAGTAAACAAATGACAGTAAATGTTGGTGAGGATGCAGAAAAGGAGGGATCCTTTTTCACTGTTAGTGCGAATGTAATCTGGTACATCCATTATGGAAATCAGCGTGGAGGTTCTTGAGACAGCTAAAAATAGATTTACCATATGATCCAGCTATAGTACTCCTAAGCATATATATCCAAATGATTCTTCTCACTACTTTAGAGATACTTGCACAACCATGTTTATTGCTGCTCTATTCACAATAGCTAGTAAATGGAACCAGCCTAGATGTCCCTCTACAGATGAATGGATAATAAAGATGTGGGACATTTACACAATGGAGTTCTATTCAGTAGTGATTAAAAATGAAATTATGACATTTGCAGATAAATGGATGGATCTGGAAAGGATTATCCTAAGTGAGGTAACCCAGGCTCAGAAAACCAAATGTTGCATGTTCTCTCTCATATGTGGATCCTAGTTACAAATGTATAGACTTGTGTGTGTGCTGGAATGAAAAATCGGTAGCAGAAGCCAGTAAGCTAGAAAAAGGCTATAAGGGAGGGAGGAGAGGGAAGGATTTATGGGGATGGTATTGTATATATGAAAATAGAACAGATTACAGGCAGGGGAAAGGCTTACGAGAGGCCAGGGGAAGAGAATGTGTAAAAGAAGGGGAGGGTGGAGGGTCAATCAAAATTCTGAATAAGACATATGTAAACCTACTTTTTTGAATAATGGCACATCCAGAAGCCATAGATTATTACTAGAAAATTTTCAGTGCCTGGAATGGGATACCTTCCAGTAAGTTTTTTGTTGGCCAGGGAGGTCCCTGTAGCCTCCAAAACATTACAGGCTATTGCTAAGATCCTTGGTTTCCTTTGAGAAACAGATGGTAAGGCTCTATTGCTGAGTGACGTCTGAGTGGCAAGGCCACTGAGAAATCAAGCTGGTACTGAGCAGAAAACCTTCTCCCTGTAGACCAGCCAACTGAAAGCTGGAAAAAGTTGCACTGCATGCAGCCATATGGGAGACTCATGTCATCAGCAGTGAAGACAGTGGACATTGGAAACATCAAGTTTGGCCAGATAGGCCAAATGACTGAACAGGTGCAATAGCAGCACGTCTGCTCTGGGGGAAACCAACTTGACTCTAATTGGACTGAAGGCCAAGGGAATACATATGTGGTACTGAAAGACCTAATCAAAAGCTTATGGCAGGGGAGGTCATGAGCCTTAGGGGTATAAAGCCTGCTCTTGTCTGGCTAAATGTATATATTATTCCCACCAAACTGCCCTGAAAGCACTACACTTAATGTTCATATTCATATATTAAGGCTACTTTCACTTCTGGTTAGAGAAACTTCTCTTTTCAGATGGCAATGACCACTGGGATGACCCAAAAGCCAAAATAGTGCTGAGCATAGGGATGGAGGAGTGTCCAGCACTGAAACATCTCCATCACACCCTCCAAGGTTCAGGGTCCATTGCGGAAGAGAGGGCAGAAAGAATGTAAGAGCCAAAGGAAGGGTACAGCTCCTTACAATGCAACTCGAGGATATCGAGGCCTCGATATCCATGGCCTTGCAGTGCCTAGCAATCCTTTTCCAAGACCCTCATAATAGGAGAAAAAGATGATGACATCAAATTAAAAGAGACTAATGGAGAGAGGGAGGAGATATGATAGGGAGTGTAGCTCCGAAGGTTAATGGGGGATGGGGAGGGAAATATCATGATTTATTTTCTGTATGCATACAAGTTGTCAATAAAAAATAAAAATTTATAAAAAAAAAAACGTAGGTTTTATATCTCAGTTCTAATTGCAGGTATATCCATGCAGTCCTCTCTAGCTCCAGCTTATTGATTAGTAAGGATATATTGAAATGAACTTGAACTATGGGTTGATCTTTGTTGCTTCTTTTGTTTATAAATTCAATGCCACTATTTTCAGTGTATGTGGGTGATGAATATAGGGAAGAAGTCGAACTAAGGATAAATCTGCTCAAGTTCCTGGGTTGTCTTAAAATATTAATGTCTATTTGCCAACTTGGCAGGATTCACTGTCATCATGGGAAAAAAAATCTCTGGGCAGGCTATGAGGAATTTTCTAGACAATATTAATTGAGGTGATACAACATAACCTAACTGTGAATAGTACTATACCGTGCGTTGGGTGATTGGACTGTAAAAAGCAGAAAGATGCCTAAGCATTCAGCATCTATCATTCTGCCTTCTTCCTAATTGTTGGACTGAATGGGGCCAGCTTTTATTGCTTTACCTTCCTGCCATGATGGAGTCCACCTACTGGAACTGTCAGTTGAAGTAGGCTTTTCTTTACACAAGTTGCAAATGGTTGGATATTTTGTCCCAGCAATGGGAAAGTAACTGATACAGTATCCACATTTCTCAGAATGTCATCTCCTTCTATCTGAGTTGGAAGCAAGTTTTGCTTTAAACAAACGCAAACCCTCTTCAGGATATCAGCAACCACATAATGTTTCTTTTCTACTATTTTGAATCATGCTGGATGCTTACACATTGTGGTTCCACCGTTAAGTCTATACTCATGGGGTGACACAAAAGCTAAGCATGAATAGGACAGAAAGGAAAGGCAGCATGCACACTACACTTAACTTATTGGCTAATGGGCATGCTCAATTCTCCCATTAGATATCACATCCAAACACATTCTTAATGACAAAAAATTCAAGAATGTTCGAGATGGAGCTAGTAGAACATTAATCCAAACAAATGTTCTGTTAAGTCAATGTCTTTTATGGCAGTGTATATGTCATATGCAGAAATATCATCCTGACCAGATAGTAGATGTACAGAGATAACCAGACTCTGAGATTTCTTCTTTGAACAGTAAAAGAACTCAGAGGAATATTGATGAGAACTTGTCTAAATGTGACTATATTTTGATACAACAAAGCAGATTGAATATGAACTTTGTAAGCAAAAGAGAAATTAGAAGTGACTCAAGGATTTTGGCTACAGAAAGTAGAACCACAGAATTATCAATGTAATGTCTACTGTAGAAGGAGCATTTGAAGAGCTGACAGACAGATGAAGTTCAAATAGATATAAAGTCAAAGTGCCCATTATACATATGAGTATCAACGTCAATAGCTCAACTAGGTACTGGAGTTCACACATAAAAGAAGACACGTAAGATCTGTGGATCAAATTTGAGAACTTTCAGTTTAATAAAAGTGAAATGATAAATACATAAACCAAGAAAAAATTGATGCAAAAGGTAATTGTAGATGGCAGGAGATGTGGGAGGCCAAGCCATGGGTTTATCGCTCACTTTTATGTGGTCTAATTTATTTGTGACCTACAAAGTAAACTTAAAAAAAAAAAAAAAAAAAAAACTTTAGCAAGACACTAAATCTGTCAAACCGTTTACACTTATCTGTAAAGTACAGGTATTAGCATCTATTTATAATTATTGGGAAATAAAAGATCAAAATGAAATGCATTTTTTCTAGAGTATTAGATTGACTCTTCATACAAGATATGTCTTCTATCCTTGTTTAATGTAACCTATTCATTTCATTTATATAATATATATATATGAATTATTTCATTTGTATTGGTACTACATGTTAAGTGAAACCAATTAATGAACCTGAAATTTAAATGCTCCACTATTCAAAGCGTGTTGATCTGGAGTTCTGTTCAGTGGTAAAGAAAAATGAAATTATGAAATTTGCAGGGAAATGGATGGATCTGGACAGGATTATCCTAAGTGAGGTACCCCAGGCCCACAAAGCCAAATGTCTCTCATATGTGGATTCTACCTACAAATGTTTAGACTTGTGTGTGAGCTGGAACAAAAATCGGTAGCAGAGGCCAGTAAGCTAGAAAAAGGCTTTGAGGGAGGGAGGAGAGGGTTGATATTGTATGATATTTAGGGGATGATATTGTATATATGTAAGTAGAAGAACAGATTACAGGGAGTGGAATGGCCTAAGTGAGGCCAGAGGAAGAGATAGGGTGGGGGGAGGATCAATAAAAATTCAAGATATTCAGAATAAGACATATGAAATCCTACTTTTTTAGATAGTAGCACATCAAGAAGCCATACCTTGCTACTAGAAAATTTTCAGTGCCAGGAATGGGATACCTTCCAGTGAGTTGTTGACCAAAGAGGTCCTTGTTCCCTCCTAAACATTACAGGCTATTGCCAAGGCCCTTGGTTTCCCATGAGTAACAGATGGCAAGACCCTATTGCTGAAGAGTTCACATGCCTGGATGGCAAGTGAGAAATCACTGAGAAATCTGGTGCTTAGCTGAAAACCTTCTCCCTGTAGATCAGCCAACTGAAAGCTGGAAAAAGCTGCACTGCATGCAGCCCAATGGGAGACAGAAGTCATCAGCAGTGATAACAGTGGACACTGGAAACCTCAAGTTTGGCCAGACAGGCCAAATGACTGAATGGGTGCAATATTGCCCTGGGGGAAACCAACTGCTCTCTAATTGGACTGGAGACCCACTCTATGAGAGGGAATACATGCCTACTATTGAAAACCTAATCAAAAGCCTATGGCAGGGGAGGTCATGAACCTGAGAGGTATAAAGCATGCTAAATGCATATATTATTCTCACCATGTTGCCCTGAAACACCTCACATAATGTTCATATTCATATATTAATGATACTCTCACTTTTGATTAGTGTAGCTTCTCTTTTCAGATGGCAGTGACCACAGGCATGACCCAAAAGGCATCATAGTGCTGAGAAGAAGGGACAGAAGAGTGCCCAGCACTGAAACATCTCTATCACACCCCTCATGGCTCAGGGTCCATTGCGGAAGAGGTGGCAGAAAGAATGTAAGAGCCAAAGGAAAGGATACCACTCCTTACAATGCAACTGTCCAGACAGAAATTAGCCTTGATATCCATGTTTCGGCAGTGCCTAGCAATACCTTTACAAGACACTCATAAAGGAAAAAAAAGATGATGACATCAAATTAAAAGAGCGACTAATGGAGAGAGGTAAGGTATATGATAGAGAGTGGAGGCTTGAAGGGGAAAGTGGGGGAGGGGAGGGAATTATGGTTTATTGTCTGTAAGTATAGATGTTGTCAATAAAAAATTAAAAATTTAAAAAATAAATGAAAAAACTACTACCAAAAAAAAAAAAAAAACCAAAAATGTTTTGATCACTGACATGATGTCACAAAATTCCACATCTCAGATGAGCTTTTTCCACAGATAGTTCTTTTGTTTGTTTGATTGGTTGTTTTGATTGTTGTTATATTTTTATTTGTGTCATGGCCTCACTATGTTTCCCAGGCTGGTTTTGAATTTGTGATACTGATCACGAGACTTTTAACTTATGATCACAGGCTGGCTCCTATATTTATTTATTCTCCTAGTACATTCAATTGCTGATCAATTCCATAGGCAAGATACAAGTATCTCTACTATTAAATACATTACCTGCTAATGAAAGACATTGTATTTTATTTTCAAAGTATGATTGTACACACAGCAAGCAAGGTCATTCACTGTCCTAAAGTCATTGTGAGCACTACTTCTACTTGTTCTGACTACCTGTTCAACCTGGAACAAGCAATGTGTTATATTTCTCAAAATGATGTTTGTCATAACTTTATGAACTAAAATT
Source organism: Orientallactaga sibirica (assembly GCA_036365145.1). Lineage (NCBI taxonomy): Eukaryota > Metazoa > Chordata > Mammalia > Rodentia > Dipodidae > Orientallactaga > Orientallactaga sibirica. The sequence goes on along the minus strand of JAEOAD010000004.1, from coordinate 74,338,081 downwards.
AAATTCAATATAAATGTTTTATAGTTCCCTGTTGACTTAAGAACAACAGTGAATTCTTCCCACATTTGTAGGAAAAAGCCTGTTAAATCTACTCTGAGAGGTAAGTTGAAAACTCAATGTTCTTTAGCATTCTGGAGGAATTATAAAATGTCAAGATAGCCTCCACTTTGATGAGATATTCATAACTTTGAGAACACTTGTAATTATTATCCATGATTGTGAGCTACCTCTCTTTTGATTTTAGTGGAAAAAATAAAATCTTTTTACATAAATGTTACATCTATCCATATTTAAGGCTGCAAAAAGAGTTCTCAGTTATACCTAACTAAGTAAAAAGCCATGTGAGTTTTGACTAAGTGGATTTTTGTTCTTGCCCAGCTTTTCATCAATTTCTAGCCATTCAAACTATTCAGAACTTCCTAGACTCTAATGGCTAAATATCCATTTTCATGTTTCTCTCAAAAAGTTTCAGACTTCAGCAGGTATTCTTAAAGAGATTAACAGGTATGCCTTCAAAATATTGCCCATTCTAGGGCTGGTATCAGAATACAATTTGGAAAAAAAAGCGACTTTCAACATATTAACTGCACGGATCAAAATGAAAGGAATTAGCTAAACACGGGAAAATCACTCCAGCAAGCACACAGTGAAGAGAAGACAGTAGGAAGCCATTCTACTCTCTATCCCAAGACTGAAGGCACTTTTGAGAGTTGTCTTTACCAGAGCTTGGATGAGGGTGCTAGAAGACTCCGAGTCAGCTTCATACTACCTGCTTAGCTTTCTACACAGGAAAATGACTCCCTGATTGTGTGCACATAAAAGCTATCTAGACCATTACTTAAAATACGGGCTTGTAAGGCTCGCATCCAGAGATTCTGAATCAGTAGTCTGGCTTAGTGGTAATAGGACCAGTAATGTGACTTTTTTCATTTATTTATTTTTATTTTACTAAATAGAAAATTTGTATGGACACATCCTGTGTTGGTACCATTTTCCTCCTCCCTACCCCCTTTCTACTGAGAGCCCTCCTGAGTGGGATTGCTGGTATTCACCATGGCGTTGGGAGATATGAGTTGAGATAGCAGCAGTCAGTCATAGTGGGGGAGGGTGGTCAATGATTACAGATATTCCCTCCAACCCTGTGGCTCTTAAAATCGTTCTGCCCACTCTTCCACAAAATTCGCTGAGCCTCGGTGGGTACATTTTAAGTCTATTTTAGTGATAAGCTCTCAGGTACTTCTAGATTTCTGCTTTGGCCCATTTTGATTATCCTCAGTATATATCTCCATCACCCAAACACAGGTAGTCAGGCTTGCTGTAGAAGAAGTAATCTTGCTCATCTTCCCAATTCTTGCTGATTCGAATTTAAGTATTGTATGAACCACAATAATAATTATTTTTGAAAAATATATTTCATTCATTTATTTATTATTTGAGAGAGAGAGAAATAAAAGAGGCAGATAGAGAAAAGGGGTGCACCAGGCATCATGCAAATGAACTCCAGACCCATGTGCCACCTTGTGTATCTCTGGATTATGTTGGTTCTGGGGAATCGAACCTTGGGTCCTTTGGCTTTGTAGACAAGTGCCTTAACTCCTAAGCCATCTCTCTGGCCCCATAATGATAACTATAATGATAAGGAAACATTTTCATGGAGTACCAAATGGGAACAAAACTTATTATGAGGTAGAAATTAAGTCCCATTTTGGGTTGAGGATTGATGTTCTTAGAGAAATCAAGAAGGAGCCAGGCATGGCGGCACATGCCTTTAATCCAGGCACTTGGGAGGTAGAGGTAGGAAGATCACTGAGAGTCTGTGGCCACCCTGAGACTACATAGTGAATTCCAGTTAAGCCTAGGCTAGAATGAGGCCCTACCTCAAAAAATAAAAGAGAAAAATCAAGAAGACATTAATTTCTCATCCATTACTGTCTGTGCCTTCCATATCTATTTATTGCACTCTATACTGATGACATTCTATTTTTCTCAAAAGTAATGCATGAACACAAATATATATACTAATTAGGAATTCTTTAAATTTCAGATAGAAAGATTCAAGTCAACTCAGGATTTCATATAAATGTATTTGGAAATATTAATAGCAAAAATAACCATTTTAAGCAGCTGGACAGTTGCTTCTATAAAACTGAGTTTTTAAATTTATTTGAAAGCTGGGTGTGGTGGCACACACCTTTAATCCCAGCACTTGGGAAGCAGAGGTAGGAGGATTGCTGTGAGTTCTAGGTCACCCTGAGACTACATATTGAATTCCAGGTCAGCCTGGACCAGAGTGAAAACCTACATCGAAAAACAAAAACAAACAAAAAAAAATTGAGAGAGAGATAGACAGAGAGAGAGAGAAAGATGGAGACAGAGAATGGGCATGCCAGAGCCTATAGCCACTGTAAACAAACTCCATACACAGATGCCACCTTGTGCATCTGGCATACATGGGTAGTGTGGAATTGAGCCTGTGTCCTTAGGCTCTGCAGACCAGTGCCTCAACCAGTAAGCCATCTCTAGCTGTAAAACAAGTTTTTAAGTCATTGTTTAATTTATTATGTCTAAAATCAACTCCAGAGACATAAATATCATGATTACCTTTTATTTTTTATACTATTGAAGAGAAAGGTTGTTGCTTCTACATTTTTAGTCACTCCTAGGACACAGTTTTGTTATTATCTTCTATTTTTCTGTCTTTTTATATCCCTAATTTTGTAGCTTTCTTGGCACATCCATTAGCAACTCAGAACCAGAAGCTATTTATTAGTCTTTATATTCAAATGTCACAATGAAGTAAACTAGTTGTCAATATATGTGGAACCTGTATTGAGTAAAAGACTCAGATTCATTTAGACTCTTCAGCTACAACCACATTTCATTCCTGCTTTAAGTAAGATTCCATGTCCCCATTTTTCTTCATGTAATATCAGATGACTGTCTCTTAAATAATTTCAGTATATTACTACTTTTATCAAATTTATTTTTATTTTTCTCTAAACGTCCTATCAAAATAGGTAATTTGAATGTTTGACTGGCTTATTACATTCATGTGCTTACTATCCATTGCTATATATTGGCTGGTAATCAAGTTCTTAGGAGAATAAATTTACTTTTTACATACGAATCTGTTATATCATTCAGTCATTGTAGATCATTCACTAATCCAAGGATATTCATAAAATTTATGGAACCACTTCACTAAAACCTCTGATAAAGACAAGCTACTGATATTTGGAAGAAATTAAGAATATGTAGAAACATATATCCTCCCATGGAATAGCTACACAGAATTTTAAAAATATCCACTGTGGCTTTCTTAAGAATTGTTCTCCAAGGCTAGAGAGATGGTTTAGCACTTAAGGCATTTGCCTGAAAAGCCTAAGGACACAAGTTTGATTCCCTAGTGCCCAAGTAAGTCAAATGCACAAGGTGGCCCATATGTCTGGAGTTTGTTTTTGCTGTATCTACAGACCCTGGATCACCCATTCTATCTCTGTGTATTTTGAAGAAAGAAAGAAAGAAAGAAAGAAAGAAAGAAAGAAAGAAAGAAAGAAAGAAAGAAAGAAAGAAAGAAAGAAAGGGAGAGAGAGAGAAAGAAAGAAAGAGAGAGAGAAAGGAAGAAAGAAAAGAAAGAAAGAAAGAGGGGAGGGAGGGAAGGAAGAAGGAAAGAAAGAGAGAGAAAGAAAGAAAATATATTAAAATGGAATTGTCATCTACAGAATGAATTCCAGTTCTTTTAATCTTCCCTCATGTACCCAAATTTTCAGATCCCTCACTCTTCCAAATACACATTAGTTTGCTAATATCTTTTATAGTTTTTAAAATATATTTTTTATTAGTTATGTATACATACAGCCATGATGGTACCATCGTTAGCCTTCTCCCTGTCCTCCCCCAATGGGTTATGTGGGTCTTTCCCTATGTGGGTAGCCATCAGTTATCTGGGAGAGGCAATGATTCTGTGTATAATGACCCAACTCATGGCTCTAACAATCTTTCTGCCCCCTCTTCCAGAATTTTTGCGAGCCATGTTGGGTACATTTTAGGTCTATTTCAGTGACGAGGTTTTGAGTCTCTGTGTCTCTGGATACCTGATTTGGTAGGGGTTGAGAGTTCTTTGTGTCTATCTCCTTCACCATTGTGCTGGTACCAGGTTCACCAAGAAAGCAGCACTCTTGCTCATTTCCCTTATAACTCTATGGCATCTTCTGGTGACCTGATGTAGTGAGATGGACTGATTCTCTCCTCAGGATATGAGCCCACCTGAAAGAGAGAAGCAGATTCTCCAACGGAGAGTGAGGTCAGTGCAAGATACAGGGAGAGCCATTATTATTTTAAGGAGAATTTAATAGGTGTAGGCCCTTGTGGGCTGAAGATATGGCTCAGCAGTTAAAGGCACTTTCTTGCAAATCCTGATTATCTGAGTTTAGTTCCCCAGTACCCATGTAAAGCCAGGTGCACCAAAGTGTCACATGTATCTGGAGTTCATTTACAGTAGCAGGAGGCTTCTAAAGGCTTAAGGTACCTGAAAATATCTTAGAGTTAAGGAATTAACAAATATTAAATACCTTTTCAAAAAGAATTTTTAATTAATTATCTGTGTATGATTTGTTTGTGTGCATGCACACATATGGGTGCACTGAACCATTGCCCAGCCTTAAATTCTCCTTTAAACAAATCATGCAAATTATGTGAAATATTTGTTAACCTGTAATATGTAGATTCTTGATTATAACTATCAACATTTTAATACAATTTTTAATATTTAAAATGAAAGTGATATTCAAATCTAATTAAAGACTAGGTTACCATATAAAACTGATATCTCTACAGAATGAATAGATTATGTTTCTAAAACTATTGCCAATCGATCAGATTTAGCATGATTTGTTCCAAGTCAGTTCATATTCCCAGAAATTTCATTATTTCATTTTTTTCTTATCACCAAGTAGAATTCCATGGTGTATATATACCACATCTTCATTAACTTTTCCTCAGTTGAAGGGCATGTGGACCAACTCCAGTTTCTAGCTATTATGAAAAGAGCAGCAATAAGCTCTCTATAGTAAATAGTAGAGGCTTTTGGATATATGTTCAGGAGTGGTATAGTTGGGTCAAATGGTAGGTCTATTTTAATCTTTTTGAGAAGTCTCCATATTGATTTCCATAGTAGTTGCCAGTGTGCATTGCCACCAGCAGTAGTTGAAGATTCCTATCCCCCCATATCTCTGCCAGAATTTACTGTCATTTAATTTTGAACGATAGGACACAAAGGTGAAAGAATTATGGGAAGAAGGGGAAATGGAGAGTGTGAGGGGAGATTTCAACTAAAACTAATGACAACATGAATTAGTACATTTTTTCTGGATAGAAAACTAAAAGATGGAACCCTTAATAAGAAAGAGGTGGGATCACCTTAGCAGAATAGCCCTGGAGAGTGTAGAGCAATTCTAATCCTAAAATGATGGACACTGGTTTATAATTCCCATTGCCAGAACTGGGTTACAATCCCCAGTGAGCTTTTTTTTTAAAACTTTATTTTTTTTTATTTGTTTATTAGAGAGAAAGAGAGCGAGAATGAGAATGGGCACACCAAGGCCTCTAGCCACTGTAAACGAACTCCAGATGCTTGCTCTACTATGTGCATCTGGCTTTTGTGGATACTAGGGAATCAAATCTGGGCCCTTAGGCTTCGCAGGCAAGTGCCTGAACCACTAAACTGTCTCTCCAGCCCCCACAGTGACTTTTTGATTAGGGAGACTTATGAGGTTCCCCCAAACAACTCAGGCTTTTGAAGAAAACACTAGGTTTACCCACCAGAGCTAAATGGTAAGACCCTGTTGCTGAAGACACTACAGGTGATGGACACAGGACATTGACAGATCATGCCAGAACTTAGAAGTCAAGCTCCCTGCTGGCTAGCCCTTATAGTACTAGAATGTGCTACATAAACCACTAGGGGATAGTGGCCACCAACAGTGTGATAAAACAGGGTGTCTTACAAACTACAAAATGAATCTATGGAACAGATGTATACAGCCTATCTAATTAATCTATGGCTCTCTGATTGGATAAGAGGCTTGGATGAGTACTCATACCTGGTACAGAGAACTAGGTCAGCATCCTGTAGATGGGATGGTCATAACTCCAGAGAGAAGGTCCCACTGCAGTCCAGTGATGAATGGAGTCCTCCTACACATACAGTTCTAAGTCAAAATACTTTAAAAAGTCAATTCTATGTGCATTAAAGATCTTGGAAACAGAAACAGTATAATTAAATTAAATAGACTGCTATGCAGTAAAATAACCCCTTGCTACATATGGCTATTTAACTCTGAATTAAAGTTTTACAATTCAGTAATACAGTTACCAGTATAAATAACTGCTTTTCTGGAGCTCAATAACCACACAGTGAATAATGTATGAATTTGCATAGATTTGGAACATATTTTGTCATCCCAGAAGTTCTCCTAGTAAGCTTGATTAAAAAAAAAAAATGCAATATAGAATAGTCTCATGAACTAAGGCAAAGATTTTTTAATCAGAAATAACAATATTCCAATAAAGATAGTTACAATGATAAACTGAACAACTTCATAGTTGCAATCTACTGTCGATTATTTTTAACATAGGGAGAAGGCAGTTCACATTTCAGTCACATTTATCTCACAACTAAACTGTATCTAATGAGCACATATTTATCTCACCACTGAGGAGGTTGAAGCAGAAGGTCAAGCCAGGCAAGGCTACAGAATAGGACTATCTCAAAACAGAAACAAGTTTGAAAAAGGCACATGTGTATTGAATTACTACAGATAAGTAAAATCACAGTCAACTAAATAGGAAAAAAAATGGGGGCTGGAGAGATGGCTTAGAGGTTAAGGTATTTGCCTACAAAGCCAAAGGATCCTGGTTCAATTCTCTAGGTAAGCCAGATGCACAAGTGGGCACATGCATCTGGAGTTTATCTGAAGTGGCTGGAGGCCCTAGTGCACCCATTCTTTCCCTCTCTCTTTCTCTCTCTCTCTCTCTGTTTGCCTCTTTCTCTCTCTTAAATAAATAAATATATATTTAAACAAAAAAGAAAAGAAAAAAAGATGAAAATTGCAGTTGGCAGTTTTCAAAAAAGCAAAATGTCCAACCATCAAAACAGTTATGCTACATCACTACTCATCAAGAAATTTATTAAACTCACATGCTATATTTTATTTGTTGGTTTCAATTTCCCAAGCAATCCCAACTTCACTTGATAGCTGTTGGCAATCACAGATTCTTCTGAAAAAAAAAAAACATTATTAATATTAACTATCAGATCAGAACATACATTATATATATATATATATATATATATATATATATATATATATATATATACATACACACACAGAGTTTTTACTGTCCTCTAAATTAAGCTATTCCCTCCTGAACAGAGGAAGGAGTCAAGAGGTAAAGACTTCTCAAAGAGCTGAAAATTAAAAAGTAACAAGAAAAGTACCCAACGCTATAGGAATGATAAACAAAGGGCAGATTTTGACCAATGCTAATTAGAAATTGAAACATTCCTTCCTGAGAGGAGAGAGAAAGTTCCAGAGACTTAAGAAATCAAGTCAGGCCAAAGATTACATGATCCAATTCTAGGGCTATATAAAGGGAAAACAAGTGCTTGGGGAGGAGACTATGATTGAGTTGCCTTCAAGTCCTGTAGTGTGCTCCAGAGACACAGATTCTGTCAGTCATCGCCTGTGCTAGGATAAGCATTTTGCTGATGCAACTGCATTTGAGTCATCCATGCTCCTGTAAGAAGCCCCAAAACCTGCTTTGTAAGTAACCCCAATATCGTCATTGGTTCACCTAAACTGGTTTTTGTCGTAATTGTATTTCAGTCTGTCATCTGTGCACTATTTGGGGTAAGGATGTATGTTAACATCACTCAAGAAAAACAGTTTCCTATGACAACACTAATGTTCAATTTACAAATATGTCAGTTTTTTCATAAAGAATTCCCTTGTCTATTTTACCTTCCCTGATCTGTCCTATGAGCTATGAGCATGTACTCATGAAATCACTTGTCTTTACACATTCTTCTCAATATGTTCTTCTTTACCTAATTTATTTCTCTCAAAATAAGTAAATGTGACCATCCATTTTTCTAGAAACATTCTTCTTAATTACTTGATAGCTGTCCTTATTTGTTTTCTACAATTTAATTGGACCTTTACTGATGAAGTTTTAGCTTCTTCCATACCTCTTCTGTGTGTATCACACAAAAACTTATATTTTTATCCATTCATGATTTTGGAGGTAGGTATAGCTATATGGCAAATTATTTAAAATTGAATTGCTTGGATGAATAATGTGTGAACTTTTAATTTTAATAGCTATTGCCTTATGGTCTTCTTTTAATTTTACCTTCTCATCAACTATCCAGGTCTTTTAAGTGATTGTTTTATAATAAAATTTGGTGTGAAATTTGGAAGTTGGACTGTGGCAGGGAACAATGACATGTTGCATACTAATTTGGAAGGTAATACTATCATAATCTGTGCATATAGTATGGGATAGGCAGTAAGTGAGAAGTGACAATTTGTAGAAATTCATATTGAAGTAGCAGACTTGAGAGGATTGAGATAATGACACCTTTGAGTGCTTGATTCATAATGGCCTTAAGTACATCTTCTACTAAATCATCCCAACTGAAGCTCCAATAATTCAAGAGACATCCAGTCCATTACCACCTCAACCTTTGACTTGTCAGCCTCTCAGCTCCTCTTGCCAAAGTCTCACTTCATTAAAGTGCTACTAAAAGTGAATTCCCTTTGTCAGATGTCTTCACAGTACTCCATTAAGCCATTAACATGGGCTCTTCTCTCTCAAGACCCTTAACCCTAAAGGTTAGCAAACTCCAAGTTCAAGTCTCTGGTCTTGATCACTGAAAGCCTAAGAGAGGAGAAAAAATTTAAAAAAAAAAAAAAAAACTATTTTTGAATCTGCCCCATGTTTAACCAGCATTATATCAGGCCTTGCATTAACAAGTCTACAGAGGGGAGCTGGCCTTGCAATTTCCATGCAGAAGAAAAATCTGCATTTTCTCTAGAGAAACTGAAATTGGTGAGTGGCTGGTCTTAAATTTTGCCTCAGTGCTTCAAAAAGACTAACCACTTTTGAAAATCATTTTCCTATGTATAAATGATCTTTTCTTCTAGAGTTTGAAGACAATAATCCTATTTCATACATGTAAAGATTCTGATTCTGTGCTGGAACAATGGTTCATCTGTTGAGGTGCTTGTCTTCAAAGCCAACAGAACCTGGGTTCTATTTCCCTGTACCCTTGTAAAGCCAGAAGCACAAGGTTGTGCATGTGTCTGGAGTTTGTTTCCAGTGGCTAGGGGCTCTAGATAACCCACTCTCTCGCCATCTATCTATCTTCTCTTTCTCTCTCTCATAAATAAATTAAAATTTCTGATTCTACAATTTAGAAGGAAAACAGAGTAAATATTGTGAAGTGGTTTCCCACTTGAGAATAGTAGGGCAGATACCTGGAAGTTTTTCTTTATTCCATTGTGTAGGTTTGTGTGAAAATTTCTATTAAATACTTGATCAGGCACATATTATATTTGAGAAATACATTTTTATATTTAATTGCAAATAACAAATGGCACCACAGGAACATTCTGATAAACAGAAAGGCAGTGATCCCTGGAATAGCATAACAAGGCCTTCAGCAAACCTTTGCTAGTAGACACCTGTGTGGGACAGGTGCGTAAAATTCCGACATATGGCCTTAGACACAAATCATATGCAAATTTATCTGTACTCAAAAGCTAGCATAGATGAGGCTGAAAGATACCTGGAGCAAAAGACTAAAAACTAAATGCATCTGACTTTTCAAAGCAGTCAGGAAGAGTTCTGACTTCCACCTGTTGGGGAAAATTCTGCTTTCAGGGAGGAGGTTTTACTATTTCACTAAAACAATGCACTGAATATTTTCTTTTACATTTCATTTTTTTTTTTTTTTCATTTGAAGATGTAAAGCTGTGACGTGACTCCATGGAAGACAATGGCTCTTTAAGTTAGCATAAAGGAATGTGACTGGCTTGAGCTAAGTTGCACATCCACAGATTGTATGTTCCTCAGAGGGATATCCTAGGATGGATTTAGAATGTGCTGTCTATGAAAATTACAGTAAGCCCTTGGGGGAGATTCTTGTAGAAACAATAGCCCTCAGATATCAATATTAGAGATCTCCAAGGGCTAAAGAAGAAATCTAAATGCACAATAAACTTTCACAAGGAAAGAATTGGCTAGAGTAAATATTGGTCTATTGTATTAAATTTGTAGAGATTTCATTATAGTATTATTCAAAATATAATATGTTTGTTGAAAAAGGGAGGGGGTTGGTTCTTAGAAAACATAGGGCCAAAATCTCTCATACTTGAAGCTAGAACTTTCATTGAACGAATGAGAGTGTTTGTAAAAACCATCAGAGGAACTGGTTGTAGCAGACAGCTTCAGGTTCACTGAGATGAATTTCCAGACCAGGCACAGTTATGGAGGAAGGGATATTATTTATTGAAGCTTACAGATCCAGGGGAAGTTCCATAATGGCAGAAGAAGCGACCTACTCTTCATAGGGCCAAGCAGAGAGAGAAAAAGCAACCACCCACCACGGCACACAGAGCAAAACTATAGCCAAAAGGTCACACAGCACACTTCAGGAACTCCTGCTAGACACATTTGCATATCTTTACAATGGAATCTCAAACCCACACCATTAACACCTTAAGACTGGCCCCAGTGACATTGCCTCTAGCAAGGTGATTGCAGATGCAAACTATAACTAGTAAAACACTGAATATATTGGGGGACATATATTCAAACTACCACATTCCACCCCTGGCTCCCAATATATTTAGCACCTGGCCCCCAATAGATTTATAACTATCATACATTGTAAATTGTACTCAGTCCAATTTCAAAGGTTCTCACAGTCTTGATCAACTTAAGATAGTGAGTCCTCTAAAAAAAACAAGTTAAATACTTTCAACACATAAAGGCACAGAGTAAACATTTTTAACTGGTAAAAGGCATAGCAAGGAGAGACTAGAATAATGCAAACTCAATCATCATCAGTCGTCATCAAACTTCTGCAGTTCAAGTTCAATATAACCAGAGACTAACAGTCTCCAGGTTTTCCAATCCCGCCCCTCCAGCTGGGCAGAGTCGCCAGGAAAAACTTTCATCCCATGCCAACACTGCACTCCATGGTAGCCCTTTTGTACAGTCCTGGTATATCCAAAACATCTTCAGGTCTCCATGCAAACCACGGTCCATCTTCCAAAGGCTCTTCCAGCCTATTCCTGAGGGTCATCATACCCTGCCTCATGCCGCATCTCAGCAGCAGCTCCTGGAACCATGTGCAATTCATGACTATTCTATGCATTTTTCATATTTCCAAAACTAATACCAGGTGTGCAGGACACAGCCATATTCTTAATCCAGGGACAAAATAAATCATAGCCTTGAAAAACAGGTTCCTTCTCCAGTCAGCTCTTTCCAAGAATTTGCATTTTTAACAGTCTTTTCTCAGGCATCTTCTCCATTGTTTTAATGTAAATCAAGTCAGGCCACCTTCCTTCCACCTTCACCTTCCTTAAGATTGCTAATGTGTTGACAATACCAGCTCCAGTAACCTAAAACCAGTCTCAGTGCCTCTGCTTTTAACTTGCTTGAGGTTTCCCAACTTAAAATCTGATATCTTTAGCCAAGCACATCAGTCCATTACAAATTTGAGTTTTATCAAACTTTCTGGGCCTGGATAGCAGAACGTAGCCATCCCTTATGCCAGTAGCCCAGTTCCAACAAAGTCCTCTGCAGTCTTTCCTTTTCCCTTAGAAAGCTCATAAGCCAAGCCTCGAAGTTCAGTACTATCTGCACTTAGCATTCTCAAAATCTCATCAGAATAGTCCATAAAACTTGGCTTACCACTCCAGAAGGAACCTTCAGTGGCAAGCACCAAGTCGAAAACCATCAGAGGAACTGGTTGACCTTAGGCTGGTAAATATGAGCAGTGTTATCTCATATGGAATGGAGGATTGTCATGTTCAAGGACATTCCTTTAACACAAGTATTAATAGGGATAGAAACTTGTCAATGTAGACAGTCTAGAAATGAGACAGCTGCTGTTTTTATTTGAAATCACCTAATCTGGTTTGGGCAGTATCTTTGAGCATTGAGAATGAAATATCTGATAACAGTTACCAAATTACATACAAGGTTGTTTGTACTTCTATCGTGCTTGAATTTTCAAACGCTTTTAAGTGGTATTTTAATAAAAAGTGGATGCTCACACTTCAGACACTACAGAGAAAATGTCACATTCAGGGACATTTGTTCATTTTTCCAAATTGCTTTTCATATCCACTACATGCACAGCACAATTCTAGGTGCATAAAATAATAGAAAAATGGTCTTTTTATATAAATGGGTATGTATTTATGTGTGTACTTGTAAAATATTTGTGTATTTCAATGTGGGCATCAGCATGTGGAAGTCAGAGGATAAGATCAAGTGTTAGTCCTTGACTTCCACCTTATTTTGGGGCAGGGGAACTCTTGCAGTTTGCAACTGATCTTATGAGGTGAGCTGGCCTGAGAGTATTGGGGACTCTCTTATCTCTACCTCTCTACTCACTGTAGGTACAGTGGGATTATAGACACTAATGCAACATATCAAGATTAATGTAGATTCTGGAGTTCTGCGTTCAGGCCCATGCAACAAGCACTTACTCCACTGACCTATCTCCTCATCCCTGAGCAAGACAGTTTTAATGAGGAGAAGTAAAAACTTAAATAAAGTTAATATCCCAAAGTGAAGAGATGGAAAAGCTAATCAGCACCTAAAAAATTATAAAGATTTCCAGATGCTAGTGTTATCAGAATAAGGAAGTTAATATAATGTAAAGTATGATTGTGATGTCATTTAGATAAGATGGCCAAGGATTCCTCTCTTCAGAATGACTTTTGAGCAGAGTGAGTCCTAAAATGAAGAGCCAGCCTCTGAGAAGAACTATTCCGAGAAGAACACTGAGTTCCTGGAGTTGAGCTATAGCAACACTCAACAGTGGACCCAGGTGCCTGAGTAAAGTATAAAATGAAAAGCAGAATAACTTCCTGGAATATGTAAGTACAGCTGGGACATTTTCAGAAAATCTTTGGAAGGAGAACCTAGTGGATCCATTTTTACTATTAAAACCAATAAGAGGCTGGCCATTCTTGAAATGTTATTTTTAGAACAGCTATGAGATTCAATGCTCATCAGTAAACCCTGGCTATGTACTTATACTTACATTGTTTAATAAGATAATATAACACATATTCTGCTTTGACATTTACTTTTTATGACTATTTGAGACAAAATTTCATGCATTCTTTAATGACTTTGAAATCACTATGTAGCTTAAAAGGACCTTGACCTTCTGAACCTTCTGTCTGTCTCCTAGGTATTGGGGTTATAGGCTAGTGACATCAAACCTGATGACATTTACATGAAGGCGACAGAATTAGATCTATATTTATATCTAGCTATCCAAGTTTTTCCACCTCAAAAATTAAACTTGGAGAAGGGGTTAGAAGTGAAGAATGCTGCTTCTTGATCATGTTCAAGGCCATGGACATGATATAACAGACACAGACACACAGACACACACATACCAGTAGCACATTTCTGTATAATGGTTGAAAGTGTTTGTAAAATGATAAGAAATTCTTATCAGATGAGCAGATAAGCAAAAACCTTCCAATCAGATCAGAAGAACATAAGACTTAATGTTTGGTACATATTTTAAGCCAGACCCGTCACTCAGCTACACACACACACACACACACACACACACACACACACACACACTAGTAGAGAGCTTTGTTCAAGAAACTTGTAGCACATGGTGAACACCTCATCTATTCTCCTCATTTGGGTCAACCTAGGGTTATCTGGCTACAAGTGTCATTCATAATTTACACTAGACAGAACCAATTTAAAACATAGTACACCATTCCCCCCCCAAAAAAAAACAGAAAGAAAAACTATTCATCCTAAACCAACTACATCTAACTTAGCAGTGAGACATGTTGGTCCTCAGCTGCATTGAAGTTCAATTCATAATGCTAATAAATTCCTTCAACTTTCAGGCCCTTTGTTTCTTTCTTTGAGGTTACTAAAAGCAGAAAAGAATCTAGTCAATGCTAAGTTTGGTAAAATATCTTCTGTGCTAACATAAATTGTATTCTCCAGTTACACTATTCAAACAATGTTAATACTTTCTCTAAATAATTAATATATTTTGTGGTATAGCATTATAAAATATAACAAAAATGTATAATTGTGCTTGAGAGATGGCTTAGTAGTTAAGGCACTTGCTGCAAACCCTAAGGACCTAGATTCAATTCCCTAGTACCCATGGGAAGCCAGGTGCACATTATGGTGCATACGTCTGGAATTCATTTCCAGTGACTAGAGGCCACAGTGCACCCATTCCTTCCCTCCCTCTCTCTCTCTCCTTCTCTCCCTCCCTCTATAATAAATAAAAACAATATTTAAAAATATACAATTATCTGGGCCTGGATTACCTCACTCACTTTATTTTTAGTTCCATATATTTTCTTGCAAATTTCATAGTTTTATTTATATTTACAGTTGAATAAAAATATGTTGTATTTATGTTATTTATGTACGACATTTAATTATTCATATATCAGTTGATGAGCATCTAAGCTGATTTCATTATCCAACTATTATAAATAGAACAGCAATGGACTTATATGTACAAGTATCTCTATAGTAGGATATAGATATATATAAATATAGTATATTTAAGGTATATGCCCATTAGAGGCATTGCTATGCCAGATTGTAGTTCTATTTTGGGATTTTTTAAAATTATGTCTTTTATTTACACCTTCTATACTTACATACAAAAAAACATATATTTCTTTCCCCTCCCCCCATTCCACTTTAGAACTCCACTCTCCATTATATCCCCTCCCTCTCTCCATTAGTCTCTCTTTTAATTTGATGCCATTATCTTTTTCTTCTATTTTGAGGGTCTTGCGAAGATATTTCTAGACACTGCAAGGTCATGGATATTGAGGGCAATTTTTGTCTAGGCAGTTGCATTGTAAGAAGTCATACCCTTCCTTTGGCTCTTCCATTCTATCCGCCCCTCTTCTGCAATGGTCCCTGAGCCTTGGAGGGTGAATAAAACCACTAATCAACCACTGGGGCCTTATGAAATTACAAAGCTTTTGTACAGCAAAGGACACTGTGAATAGAGCAAAAAGACAACCTACAGAATGGGAGAAAATCTTTGCCAGCTATACATCTGACAGAGGATTAATATCCAGAAAATACAAGGAACTCAAAAAACAGAATAATCCGAATTCAAACAACCTAGTTAAAAAATGGGCTATGGAACTAAATAGAGAATTCTCAGAAGATGAAATACAGATAGCATATAAACATCTAAAAAAGTGTTCCACCTCCTTAGCCATCAGGAAAATGCAAATTAAAACCACTTTGAGATTCTATTTCACTCCTGTCAGAATGGCTACCATCAAGAAAACAAATGACAATAAGTGTTGGCGTGGATGCGAAAAAGAGGAACACTTCTACACTGTTGGTGGGAATGTAATCTGGTCCAGCCATTGTGGAAATCAGTGTGGAGGTTCTTGAGACAGCTAAAAATAGATTTACCATATGATCCAGCTATTTTGGGATTTTTGAGAAATATCCACATGATTTTCCTAGTGGTTATATTATTTTCCACTCCCACCAACAGTGAATCAGGGTTCCCTTTTACTATGAGGTATCTTTTTATGATTTGTTGGTCAGGAAAGCCACAGAGGCCCCTAAAACAAATCAGGATATTGTCATTGATCTTGGATGCCCACCAAAATTTGATTGTCATCATTATTTCTGAAGACACAACCCACTTCAATTTCAAGACAAAGAGAAATCCATCTAGAACTGAGCTCAAAGCTTCCTCCCCAAAGGCTAACTTTCAAAGTGCCCAAATTTCCTACTCAGGGAGTCATCAATAGCTTCATCTAATGGTTGATTCTACATGTTATACAACCAACATGATAGGCAAGCTATGCACACTTGTGCAATAGTGCCATTACTGTTATGGAGGTAATTAACAGCTTTCCAATTGGATTTGAAGCACACTCCATGGGAGGAAATTCATGCCTGGTACTATAAACCTAGTCAGTCAAAAGCTTATGGCTGGAGAGGTCATAGAATCCAGTGGGAAAGATCTACTACTGCTGTTATGCTAAGTGGACATAATATCAAACCATCTTCTAAATATTTATGCTTATGCTTACAGATTAATGTTGCTCTAAAAGTTTTTTTTTATTTTTTTGCAGTTGGAAAAGTTTACATTATAACTCATCAAAGTGCTGAAAATACATGACTATTGTCTGCTCATACATAAAAGGGACATCTATATCACTCTATCAAACATTGTGGAAGAGTGAGCAGAAATATTATAAGAACTGGGAGATGGGAAGAAACACTATGGAACTCTGTCTTCTAGACATGATATGACTACTCAACTCATGAAGCCACACCAACTGTGGTTCCTTAAACAAAACTGGGCCCATTAAAATTCTTTCATGATGAGGAGAAGCTAAGGAGAGACCATCCCTCACTTAGGAGTGATTAACAGTTGTCAGTTGCTGATTCAGGAATAAACATGTTCATCAGTGATACAGCCATTGGTGGGTAGCTCATCTGAAAGTGGACAATCCTCCCCACCCTTGACACACACACACACACACACTCATATTCATGTAAGCAAACCTAATTGTACTTAGTGAGTCATAGGGGAAAAAATGGGACATCAAATAGGGGCGAGGGTATTAGTAGGGAAATTAGGGAGATTAATGAAAGTATGAGGAAGATGGGAGAGGGTAATAGAGGATCAATATATCAAATATATTGTGTCCATATATGAGATTGTCAAAACTAAATAAAAATATTAAAAAAAAATAAAGAGCCAGCTATGGTGGCACATTCCTTTAATCACAGCACTCTGAAGGCACAATTAGCAAGATTGCTGTTAGTTCAAGGCCAGCCTGAGACTCCAGAGGGAGTTCCAGGTCACCCCTGGCTAAAATGAGACCCTACCTTGAAATGAAAACATTTTTTTCAAAATGTAAAATGAAATAATGTGATAAAATAGTTTATAATAGTGTAGGTAGATTTAATAATTTATTTTAATTATTTAATAATTATTTAAGTTTGTCCAATCACTAAGTTATAGCATTTCTTTAAATTAATCGTGCTTATTTTGACAAAATAAGTCCGTTAGGAACACATGAGTAGCAAAAATTTATCTTTATAACCAATTGAGGAAATTAATTTAATAGCAGATATATAATTACTGCTTTGATAAGGATGCTCATTTTTTACATTAATCTTCTGTGAGGCTATGTCTCATTTGGTAATATAAAATTATGAGTGTGCACCAAGATCAGCTAGTAAACTCATAATAGGCACATTATTGTTACTGAATGGGTATAAACTACCCACACAGGCTATTGCAAAATCTTGTGTTTTAAGTTAATGAGCTTAATGTGCAGGTGTTCTATCATTATTGTTCAAATAATTAAATGCTATTTAAATATCTTCTAACACAAATCAAGAATGGCAGATCTTTCATAGATTGTTTTTCAAGTAAACTAAATACATTTTAATTTACTTTTTTATAAATGGCCTTTAAAATTGTGAATTTTTGTAAGGGTAGGGTTTTGTACAATGTTACAGGAAAATGATTCAACTCTTAAATACATTTTAGGTTAATAAATGTTACTAAGAAATTCATTTTCTGTGCATATCTATCACTTTAAACTACTGATTTCACTGGCCTGGACACAGAAGGTCACCTTAAATTCAAAAGGGTCATGGCTCAAAAAAGTTAAATACTATTTCCAGGAAAATTATCTCCTAAAGTTTAGAAAATTAATGATTTTGATGATTTGTATCAAACTCTTATCCAATTAGACATAATTTTGCAAGAAACTGAAAATTGATACATTTGTTTTAAAATGAGCTAATTTTAAAAGTAAAATATACATATATATATAAATTTATAATTATATATTATAAATTGCTGAAATATTAAGCCAGCTGTTTATAGTGATGGCTCTTGTTTTTTACTTTTTGAAAACTTGGCACATAGGTTTGATTAAATAGTAAAAAAAAAAAAAAAAAGTCCTAGTTACAAAAGTTAGTGCAATGTAGAAAAATGATCAAATATTGAAAGTAATAATACTATTCTACTCATTTTAAAATATTTTTAAAATATATTTATTCATTCATTTGAGAGAGACACAAAGAAGCAGAGAGAGAAGGAGACAGAGAATGGGCAAGCCAGGGCCTCTAGCCACTCAAATGATCTCCAGATGCATATGCCACCTTGTGCATCTGGCTTAAGTGGGTACTGGGCAATCTAGCCTAGTTCCTTAGGCTTCACAGGCAAGTGCCTTAACTGCTAAGCCAACTCTCCAGACCTTATTCTGCTCTTGATGACACTTTATTATTCACTAACCCTAACTCTCAGGCGTTTCTATATTTCAGTTAACAGTGTTTATACCATGGCCAGCTCCTCTCATTCTTTACTCAGGAGGCCATGCTGAAGTAACATTCAGATTGATGTTGGGATTGGAAGGTCCAGTGGAGCAGTGGAGTGTTGGAAAAAATATTTCAAAGACATTGAACTATTTGAACAAAAGTAATAGAATACATGAAAATTAAGTTCATTAACTTAAAGCATCACATTTTTGACAGCGTATGTGGTCAGGATATACCCATTCAGTAATGGTAATGTGCCCAGCATGAATTGACTGATCTCAGATATGCTCAATATTTAATATTATAAAATGAGACAGAGACTCGCAGATGATTGCTGCAGAAATGAGAATCCTTAGCAAAGCTGTAATTGTCCATCTGCCATTAAATGAATTTTCTCAATTGGTGAACAGAAGTCATTGCAAGAAAATGGTATGCTGAATTATACTTAAGGAAACTAATCCCATACAAGAAATGTAGAAAGCAATTCCACTTTAAGCTCCAAATAAATTTACATAATTTTAACCCAGTCATCACATTCTAGAGAAATGATGTTTTAGAAAAGTGTACAAAAAATACATATGAGTTATGACAGAAAATTTATAAATAAAACATTCCTTTTGATGACGTTTATAAAAATGAAAGGAAAAAATCCCAATAATACGCAATTAGCTTATTTTTTTTTTGCAATCTTGTTTTGCATTTGTTAGTGCTACAAAATTGACATGCCCACTCTATACCAGGACACATGTTAAATGGTGAAGATACAGTTATGAAAAAATTTTATTCCTTTCTCCCTCCTTCCTACTCTCTTTTCTTCCTTCCTACCTTACCTCTCCTTTATTTCTTCCTTTTGTTCAATTTTTTTCTTTCTCTTCCTTTTTTTAATCAGCTATGTAACCCTGTTTGGATAGGAGCTTTCTATGATCAAGCTGGCCTTAAACTTGTGATTCTTCTGCCTCCTGAGTGCTGGGATTACTGGTATGTTCCACCATGCCCAACTTTGGTTTTGTTCTTGTTGAAAATGTATGTATGCATATTTTTCATCAGTTACTGATTGTGTTTTATATAACAAGGTCACAGTTATCAAAACCAGGAAACTGGGCTGAAAGAATAAAGTACTGTGGTAGTTTGAATATATGTCCCCCGATATATTCAGTGTTTTATTAGTTTATAGTTTGCATCTGCAATCACCTTGCTAGAGGCAATATCACTGGGGGCGGATCTTAAGGTGTGGTGGTGGGTTTGAGAATCCATTGTAAAGATATGCAAAGTGTGCCTAATAGGAGTTCCTGAAGTGTGCTGTGGCTTGGCTGTAGTTTTTGCTCTGTGTGCTGTGTGGCTGGTTGGTTTTTCTCTCTCTTGCTTGGCCCTGTGAAGGCAGGCCAGCTTCTTCTGCCATTATGGAACTTCCCCTGGATCTGTAAGCTTCAATAAATAATATCCAGTCCCTTCCTCCATAACTGTGCCTGGTCCGGAAGTTCATCTCAGCGAACCTGAAGCTGTCTGCAACAAGTACTCATCTTTATTTTTTTTTTCTTGAGGTAGGGTCTCACTCTAGCCCAGGCTGACCTGGAATTCACTACGGAGTCTCAGGGTGGCCTTGAAATCACAGAAATCCTCCTACCTCTGCATCCCAAGTTCTGGGATTAAAGGTGTGCACCACCATGCCTGGCAGTACTCATCTTCTTAAACCTGAGTACTGGACTTTAATTCTCCCCAAACACTATTTAAATGGTGGTCATGTGAAGAACTTCTCTGACACCAGCACACAGATGGTGAGATGGGACATGGAAACTGAAGAATTGAGAATTTCCCAAAAGCTCGAGCCCACAAACACAGTCTAGAACATAGCAGGGACAATTTGAACATTAGAGAAAGAAACCCTGCCTCAAAGGCAGTAAAAAGGAAGGACTTACTTGAAAGTTATCCCATGATCTTCACATGCACACTAGGTATACATATACCAGCATTTTTTACACGTGCCCCCCCCCACACACACTTTATTCAGATTTTACTATGTGTATAGATGGTGTTATCTGTGTGTGTACATTTCTGCAAAATTCTGTCACATAAATAGATCTGTAACCACGAAGCAAAGAATACAATAATCTATCAGTCTAAATCACATTTTTCTTGTTACTCACTTGTCTGCCTACCTTTCCTAAAACTCATACCATTTACCACCACTGTCCTGTTCCTCATCATGATAGTTTTATCATGTAAAAAGTTTTGTTCATAAGTAGGCATAGAATATGTAACCTTTTGGAATAGATTTTTTTTTTTTTCATTCAGAAAGATGTCCTTTCTTTTCATTAGTGAAGCTTTAAATTACTATAACAAATGCTTGTGAAAATCAACTTAAAAAAGAGAAAAGAATTATTTTTGTATGATGGTTTTAGAGGTGTGTTTGTTCATAATTAGGTGGGTTCATTGTTCCTGGTCTCTAGTGAGGTGCCAGATGGCACTGGTATGAGTGTGGAAGAACAAAATTCACCACATGAACAGGAAGTGCAGAAAAAAGGAACAAATAACAGGACATTAATAAAGACTGAGAGACTTCCCACTAGCTTCCACCTCAAAGAATCCCCAAGTTCCCTGTATCATCAAGGTGGGCCCATACTGTGGACAAAGGAAAATTTAGAGGGCTTCTAAGATCCAAACTATAGTATTTGGACACCTACCATTTTGTTGCATATTAGCAGGTGTTTTTCTTTCATTTTTCTGAGCAGATTTATCTTGTGTGGGTTTTTTTCACTATATATATATATGTATGTATATATATATATATATATATATATATATATATATATATATATATACACACACACATACACTGTTCACCTATAGAAAACAATTTAGTAATTTGCTTCTCATGTTACTAGAGAGATGTATGAGAGCATAAGGCATGTGAGCTCCTTTAAATAAGGACCAATTAATGTCATGATATATGCTAAGTGATTAATTTATTGGTTGAATTAATTTTCAGAAAAGAAACATGAAAATATATAGTTCATTTTGTTTTTATATAGTGTCTATTTCTAAAAAACCCTTGGGTGTGAAATCTGATCATTAAACTTCAATCACTAAGCTCTTTAAACACTCATGTCTATCTCAAACACTAGCTTAGGTTAACACTTAATGATCACATTTAAAAATCCATGACAAAATGTTATTATATCCATGTTTCAATTAAGAATATCAAGGCTCAGTAAAGAGTTACACTCATTAATGGAAATAATATCATTATACACAAAGTTAGAGAGAAATTTAAAGTAATGACCAATAATCATTTTAACATATTTAACCTTGTCAGTCAATATACACATACTGAAAAACAATATTTTCATTTTATTTTTCTGTGTGTGTGTGTTTGTGTTGTGTTGTGTTGTGTTGTATACATGTGTATATGCCATGGGACACCCCATACTCTCACTTGCAACTCGGTGTCTTCATTTGCAGTGGTCAGAATGCAACATCAAGTGTCCTTTATCACTCTTCTGCTCTTTCTTTCTTTCTTTCTTTCTTTCTTTCTTTCTTTCTTTCTTTCTTTCTTTCTTTCTCTTTATTTTTTTAGAGAGAAGATACAGAGAGAGGGGGGAGAGAGAGAGAATTGGCAAACCAGGGCCTCAGCCACTGCAATGAACTCCAGATACTTGCTTCACCTAGTGGGCATGTGCCACTGTGCACTTGCCTCACCTTTGTTCATCTGGCTGATGTGGGATCTGAAGAGTTGAACATGGATCTTTAGGCATTACAAACAAGTGCCTTAACTGCTAAGCCATCTTTCCAGCTCCTCTTTTGCCCATTTTTTTTTAATTTGAGAAGGAGCCTCTTTTGGTTTTTACATGAGCTCTGATGATTCTTGGGTCTCTGTTCTCCAGTGGGATTAGGTTACAGATGTGCATGGCCATGTCCAACTGTTTATGTGAGACCTGGTGATCAAACACAAGCATTTTTTCAGGCCCTCTCTAGTTCACCTTCATTCTTGCACAGGAAATCCTCATAACCCCTGAGCCATCCCTCCAGCCTCAACATTTGTATTCAACTAACAAATGATCAAAGTTTATTCAAAGTGATAAATATTAAGATCAAACATTTATATAAAGTTAAAGTACAGTTGTCTAAATATTTTTTTACCAATGTAACTCAAGTTATTTCTGAATAAAGTGCAAGTCTATACAAGTATATATTTGTGCTGAGATAGACACACATATGATAACTTATAAGACTATTTTGTAATTATACTATTATTAAGACATTATTTAAATATAGAAAGAATAAATAAAAAGGTTTATAGAATTATGTAAAGATATTAAGGTTAATATTTTCATATTTTAGTAATTTTATAGTATTTAATACATCATAATTATATAGCATAACACATATTCTTAAAGATTATATTCTTAATATGCTTTATACTAATATATTTTATAGGATACTAGGTAAGTCTTGCATGTAGATATATATTTATTTATTCCTAATGTATATATTATATATATGAATCATATATATATACATATACATACATATACATATATATATATATATACACATATACATACATATACATATACATATACATATATATATATATGATTCAAAGTTTACAACATTGTGAACAAAATTCCTGATAGAATAAATTTAAGGAAAGAACTACTTGTGAGTTACCTATGTTTCCAATCAGATTCCTAGGCTCTGTAGATTCTGAGCCCCTGCTGAAGGAGAATATCATACCAGAGCAAGCATATGGCAGAGGATACTATGCTAACCTATTCTAAACAGGAAGCAGAGAAACAAGAAGGAGACATGGGGCTGGTAAAACTTTCAAAGTTAGGCCCTCAGTTTTGTACTTCATATAATGGAGTTCCAGCATTTAAAGTTTTAGTCACCTCCTATAATAACACTATCAACTGGAGAGAAGGATGCAACACATGAACCTACAGAGACATTTCAAATGTAAACCAAAGCAATCCTTCATGATAATTTACTTTGTATGCTTAAAAATAACTTCATACTTACATCTCTCTTGATTTTTACATTCATCAAAACCAATGTCATCATCTTCTTAGTTTGCTGACATGATTTTAAGACCTAAGCTCCTAAGTGATCTCTGATGTCAAATTTACTTCTTACAATCATGTTTTCTTGCGCAGAGTGAAATATTTTTCTTTTAACTGAATTAGCTTCACCACACATTAAGTATGAGACAGTATAGATCAAAATGTATATCAATATATTTATATCATCTAAATCTTAAAACTTACATACAAGTCTGTTTTAAGTGCACAAATATAAACTCATTTTGACAATTCTAAAATTATTTAGTACTTGGCAAATTTACATAGTGACAGACATGTTTCCTATCAAAAGAAATCCAATAAAATAACTAAACACTGAATGAACCTTCTCATCGATAATTCTAGCATTCACTTTCTACAAAGGATAATGCATTTGCCTATAATACAGGTAGCACCCAGGGGTGCTATATTTAAGACTGCATCAGCATTTCTATTAAGATTGAAGCTTTGAAGGGTTTATACCAAAGCCATAAAATTTTTATTTGATAGAAAGGCTGAATTGAATGTCTCTTTGTAGACTCTTTCCTTCCTTTTCATATAGAATTCGACTACCAGTTTTTTTACTTTATAGAATGCAAACACTTTAGCAGAACAGGAATTTTAGGTAAATATTGAACTACTTGTGTATGCCAGAAATCTACAAATTGGAGAAAATTGTCAGCAACTTACATTGTCTGAAGTGTTTTACATTACAAATTCTGTTCTGATAAATTTCAAATGGCTTGTGTTAATAGCAGCAAACTTCAAATCCAAAATATTTCATATCACACTACCAATAGTTTATATAGATGAAAGACAGAAAATACTAGATTTCCATAGTGCTGAGAAAACACTGTAATATACATTTTATAAGAGTGACACAAATATATGGACCATCACTCAGAAACATTTGAATTTAAAACTTTGTAATTATTTTTTTTCTGTCATTCAATTTAAAATGCCTTCATTTAGCCTTAGAGTGCTTGTGTAGAATCACACTGTTACCATAGGATACAAAGATGAATAGTGGAACAGCTCAAACTATAAAATTATAATAATTTCCTTGTGGGGATTATATAAATCCATAAATCAAAGTGGTTCAGATATATTCCTGATCATTCTGAAGAATTCAGTAATAAGAAAATCCTAGTACTTTTGGATATAATTTAACTAGCTATTGCCTCACTTCATAAGGACTTTATGACTAGAAACATGATGATGCAACTTTACACAGAAGGAGCATTAACTATTAACTATAAGATGAGATTTAAATATGAATAGTGCTTGTCTAGAATAGACAGGATGATCATAAGTGATATACTGGTTAATTTGGTGGGTCACAACTGGCACTCTTCTAAAATGAAACAGCATAGAGGAGATAAATCAAAGTACATCAAATAGTGAGGATTGTGCTGTTTTATGAAAGGTGTTTTAAGTTGCATGTAAGATGTGTTATATTTGTATGAACAAAACATACATTTCCTTATTTCTACTCCATTTTTTAGCTTGTAAGGTTGTACTGCAAAAACAACTTTTCATCAGGCTAGAAACACACTTGCTAATATCAAATGTAATTATCACTCAACATAAAGCTTTAACAGTTTAAACAAATAAATCAATCAATTCTATGATTCCTATTTTCCTAGTCTGTTGGCATACAGTGTATGGAGGTGGCAGGTATCTTACATGTCTGATGACTATTTACTTGCAGTGATTCTTACTCTGGCACTAGGCCAAGTTCGTCCTGAGACTTGTCACCAGTCCTTAAAGTCTACACGTGGAATATTTTATGGACCCCCAAATAGGAAAGCTCATTTCACAGGGCCCCATAGAGCAGTTAATAAGACGTGTCTACTTATTTTTTCCAGAGATCAAAATTAGTCCAAATATCTGTTAGAGCAACAGAAGTAGATCTTTCAACTCCATGATTTTAATGCTACTTGTTCCAATGAAGGTCACCTTGAATAGTCTTCTTTGTGTGCAATCAAAAGATAACAAGCCTCTGTGGAAATTATTGGCCTATTTGTACCTTACCTTCTTGCCAAAATTCCTAACTCTGTTCTTCTCTTTCAGCGTTTTCATGCCAGCATGTTTCCCCAGCTTTCTTTGACAGCTAGCTTTTTGATCAATTCTTATTAATAAGAGACAACAGAAATTCAGAAAGTGAGAAGGGAGACATGTTCTGTTTCTTTCTGTTTCAATTTGATAGTTGTAGAAAACTGCTAGAGATGCAGAGAGCCTGTGTGACTTTGTACTTCAATCAGCTGATAAATGAAGCTATCTTTTCATTGTCAGATCTGCTCGGGTCATGTTAAGTCATGTTTAGTGACGTAAACAAGTGTTACGGAAATTATTGCATCAGGGGTAAGCTCATCAATGCTTATTCAAGGACTTTTGTAGCCTTTCATGTTTGAATATTATGTAGTTTTCTTTTTATTCTCTAGAGAACACCACCCTTTTCCCCATTTGTTTCCAATGTTCTAACAACACATGTTAAAACAGTTCTAAATATTACATTGTTTATGAACTATCATAGGTAAACATTTCCATAGCTGAACCCTGGCATGTTAGCATACTCCAAAAATTGAGGAAGGGTAAAATATCCCCAGGCAGCACTATGCATAAGAATCTCAGTTCTAGCTGTGTGTTAATCTATGAAACAACAGATGAAAGGTTTTTTTCTTGGGTTTATGAATAGTTTTAGTAACTTGCTTGATTTTTTATTGGTGCTTAAAGTAGATTTGTATATTGTTCAGCAAAAATTCGTCCTCTGAGATAAACACAGAGAATATCCAACTCCTACTAAGCCAAATATCCAGAGACCCAGAGGCTCCCAAAACCTCACCACTGAAGTAGAACTAAAATGATCCCAACGTGGCTCAGGGAAATTCGCGGAAGAGGGAGCAGAAAGAGTGTTAGAGCCACAAGTTGTGTCATTATGCACAGAGACTTGGCCTATCCCCCATAACTCTTGACTACCCCCACAATGCATGACCCACATTCCCCACTGATGAGGATTCCTTTGGAAGGGAGGAGGATAATGGAGTCACCAATATGAATGTAAAATTAGAATAATATTAACAAAATAATAAATTATTTAAAAAATCATCCTCTGGATTTCTGTATAAGGAATCTATTCTCTGTTCTGTAGGTGTACAAGAGAGCCAAGTGATTTCCTGTGATCCCTGGAAAATAGCAGCAACGAATTATCAAGCCTAGTCATGAAGCTTTCTGTAAACTACTCATGGAGCTTCTGACGACTACCTGAGGGAAGTCATGCTCCAGTGGACTCCTGCACCTCCAGCATGGGCTCAGAAAGACTATGCATGCAAGAGCTACCACCACATACATATGATCTATAGCAGGAAGCTGTTGCCTCCATTTTGCCAAGGACATCAAGAAAGAATAAACACTGTAATTTGTCACTGAAATTCTGCAACTGGGTCATATATACACATAAAACTAATATCATCTTTCTTGACATTTTTTTTTTGGCTTTTCCTGCCTTGTTGACTCCTTCTCTCTTGTGTAACTGCTAACAGAGACAATCCCCAAGTCAATATCTGCATAACTCTGATCATTCTGACCTGTTTTAACCTGCTACATAACAATGTGCGATTTCATTTAGAAACCTACAAAGCTAAAAATGTGACTAGTTTGTCAAGATCTAAATAACACAGAAAACTATGACTCAAGAAATAACTCTCAGCAAGTTCCATCCTTCTTAAAATAAAATATTAACTGTGGAAGTTTATCTACTTTTTCTCTTTCTTATTTATTCATTCTCAATCATAATTCGCAATCACATCAAGTAGGATGAGCATATGGTACAATCAAAATGTTCTCCAGTATCTTTCTAGAAGTAAAAGACTTTAAAATGTCATCAAATAAACACTATAATGACATTTGCTGTTTTAGAGAGGGTAGTCAATGAGGATTCTTAGTGTTTGTCAAAGTTGTAGCAAAATAGCAATAGAGATAAAGTCTGCATTATTAAAATAAAAATCAATTATTTTCTATGTAAGACTAGTACAGAAAATCAACTTTTTAATTTGTCATTCAGTAATAATTGTGCTAAAGTGACTTTCTTGTAGAATGTTTGACAATAAAAACCCTCAACATTTATTAGAAAGCTACAAAAGTGTATTTTTTTTTAGATCCCAACATAAGAAATACAGTTAGACATATCAAGTAGAGCTACTGTGGTAGTTTTAATGTAAAATGACCCCCATATAACCTTGTGTTTGAATACCTATGACCCTGGCTGGTTATTCTTCTGGAAGGTTGTTGAATTTGTAAGAGGTGGTACCTACAAGATGTGTGTCAGTAGAGGCAGGCCTTGAGGTGCTACAGCCTTGCCCTGCTTGCTGTTTCTCTCTGTCTCTCTCTTTCTCCCCTTCCTCCTGATCATGTGATTCCTTCTCCTGCAATCTTCCCCTACCATAATAGACATCCCCTCTGTAGCAGACAGCTTCATTTTCGCTGAGATGAACTTCCAGACCAGGCACAGTTATGGAGGAAGGGATATCATTTATTGAAGCTTACAGATCCAGGGGAAGTTCCATAAAGGCAGAAGTAGCAGCCTGCTCTCACAAGGCCAGGCAGAGAGAGCAAAAGCCAACTAGCCACCACAGCACACAGAGCAAAACTACAGCCAAAAGGTCACAAAGCACACTTCAGGAACTCCTGCTAGGCACATTTGCATATCTTTACAATGGAATCTCAAACCCACACCTTAAGACTGGCCCCCAGTGACATTGCCTCTAGCAAGGTGAATGAAGATGCAAACTAAAACTAATAAAACACTGAATATATTGGGGAACATATATTCAAACTACCACATTCCGCCCCTGCCCCCAATATATTTAGCTCCTGGCCCCCAATAGATTTATAATTATCACACATTGTAAATTGTACTCAGTCCAATTTCAAAAGGTCTCACAGTCTTGACCAACTTAAGATGGTCCTGTAAAATAAAACAAGTTAAATACTTTCAACATGTAAAGGAACAGAGTAAACATTTTAACTGGTATAAGGCATAGCAAGGAGAGACTAGAATAATGCAAACTCAACCACCATCAGCAGTCATCAAACTTCTGCAGTTCAAGTTCAATATAACCAGAGACTAACAGTCTCCAGGTTTTCCAATCCCGCCCCTCCAGCTGGGCAGAGTCACCATGGAAAACTTTCATCCCATGCCAACACTACACTCCATGGTAGCCCTTTTGCACAGTCCTGGTATATCCAAAACATCTTCAGGTCTCCATGCAAACCACAGTCCATCTTCCAAAAGGCTCTTCCAGCCTATTCCTCAGGGACTTCATGCCCTGCCTCATGCCGCATCTCAGCAGCAGCTCCTGGAACCATGTGCAATTCATGACCATTCTATGCATTTTTCATATTTCCAAAACTAATACCAGGTGTGCAGGACACAGCCATATTCTTAATCCAGGGACAAAATAAATCATAGCCTTGAAAAGCAGGTTCCTTCTCCAGTCAGCTCTTTCCAAGAATTTGCATTTTTAACAGTCTTTCCTCAGGCATCCTCTCCATTGTTTTAATGTAAATCAAGTCAGGCCACCTTCCTTCCACCTTCCTTAAGATTGCTAATGCGTTGACAATAGAAGCTCCAGTAACCTAAAACCAGTCTCAGTGCCTCTGCTTTTAACTTGCTTGAGGTTTTCCAACTTAAAATCTTAAAATCTCAGTCCGATATCTTTAGCCAAGCATATCAGTCCATTACAAATTTAACCTTGATCAAACTTTCTGGGCCTGGATAGCAGAACGTAGCCATCCCTTATGCCAGTAGCCCAGTTCCAACAAAGTCCTCTGCAGTCTTTCCTTCCCCTTAGAAACCTCTTAAGCCAAGCCTCCTCGAAGTTCAATACTGTCTGCACTTAGCATTCTCAAACTCTCATCAGAATAGTCCATAAAACTTGGCTTACCACTCCAGAAGGCACCTTCAGTTGCAAGCACCAAGTCCATGCCCATTCCTCCAAAACAAAAGTTCCAAAAGATGAATATCCACACGGTCAGGTTCATCTCACCCCACACTCCTCGGTACCACTTTACTGTAGCAGACAGCTTCAGGTTCACTGAGATGAACTTCCAGACCAGGCACAGTTATGGAGAAAGGGATATTATTTATTGAAGCTTACAGATCCAGGGGAAGTTCCATAAAGGCAGAAGTAGCAGCCTGCTCTCACAAGGCCAGGCAGAGAGAGCAAAAGCCAACCAGCCACCACAGCACACAGAGCAAAACTACAGCCAAAAGGTCACACAGCACACTTCAGGAACTCCTGCTAGGCACATTTGCATATCTTTACAATGGAATCTCAAACCCACACCTTAAGACTGGCCCCCAGTGACATTGCCTCTAGCAAGGTGAATGAAGATGCAAACTAAAACTAGTAAAACACTGAATATATTGGGGGACATATATTCAAACTACCACACCCTCCAAAAAATAAGATGAAAAAAGGGCTTCCTGTCCCTAAGCTGCTTCTAGTTGGGTATTTTCTCCTAGCAATGAGAAAGTAACTTATGAATCTATACACTATGCTTTTCCGATCTATGTTTTAGTTACACTTCATGTGAGAATACCTTATTTCTTTATTTGAAAAATGACTTTATTTCCATATGACCAATTTGGCTTCTATAATTCTAAATACATCTGATGTGGGGTTGAAGTTATATAAGGGATTAGATCTTCCTAAAGATGTAGGAAACAACCTCCCCACACCCAAGCCCATGAATCCCAACCTTGTGCCCTTGTTCAAGTAATCAAAGTTGGAAATATGGACTGGCAGAATCTCTCACATGCTTCTGGGGAAAGGAGGAAAAGAGTAAGAAAAGGAGAGAAGGGGCTTTTGCTTGTGTCTCCACCCATTTAGATGAACCAGACATCTAATCAGAGTGAGCTTAATCATCAAGCTCTGGTGGTACCTAGGGAGAAACCTTGTTGGTTGGTGGGCCCAACAGGGGCCCAAGAGCTTGTGTTGAGGAGGGATTCGGAGCTTGCTTTCAGACATCTTGGATGAGACTGGATTAGGCAAGGTGCCATCCCTGTTTTTCTCGGCCAGTCCCTAATTAAGTACTTATCAGGAAAAAGGAACTTGCTCCTAATCCATAACATACTTTTAAAGACAAGCATTCATTGAACCACTTGCCCTAATGACGCTTCACCTTCCCCAGTACTCAGCACTGCCTAAATATGACTCCATCAAGGAATTAATCCATTCATTAAGTTAGAGCCCTCAGAATTCAATCATTCTCTACAGCTTATGAGAGTGAGGCCAAGCCTTTAGCACATGAGCCTTTGGGCACTTCATGCACAAACCATTAGCAATTCACTTTATAGATCCTTTGCAACTATTTTTCCACTAGAGAAACTATGTATAGACTTCTTTCCACTTAAAATTGACTTTCCACTAATAGATAAGGCTTGTGTGAAATCAAAGAAACATGTTTTTCACATTCAAGTAGATCATCTGGTGCTTAAAATAAGAAAATGTATGGTATTAATTTGCTGATTCTAATGGATCAAATACAACCATTTCACTTATAAGGATTTCTCATGAAAAGTGGGCTTGAATTTCTCTTATACTGAGTAAGTTTTTAAAATAATATAATATTATTTAGGGCAGCTTGATAGCTAAATAACTTCATAGAAATCCCAATACAATAACGTTTAACAAATATTAGATAAAGCTGTTTGAAGTTCATAAAGTCTTGTCTCTGAAATCCAAATATGCTATTTTAGTATTAAATTCATTAAAGTAGCAAGCGGATTTTAAAACATTGCTTATTATAAATATTTTCCAATGAATTAAAAGCACTAGTATATGAGTACATTGCAGGTGGAGTAGAAATTTCTGGAGATTTAACAACTAATGTTTACTCTGAACATGTCCAAATCAAAGAAAATCTTTGCCTGCCTGGTGCCTTCCTAGACACTCAACAAAGAATGCTAGGAGTGAGTCATGCCCTTTTGTCCTTTGACAGATTACGATCTCAGATCATTTCATTTTCTTAAATAAACTGACTTGTTTGACTCAGTGCAGAGCAAAAGTCACAAATAGTTTTCAGGGTGTTAATAAGTAGATGAAACAGGCATGGGAGTGACAAGACTCATATGCAGAGACTGAAATGCAAACCCTCTAGAGTAGGAAGAACTGCTCTTTTCACCAACATTGAATAGGGCCTAAAATAATAATTATAAGTACTATGAAAAATCTTCCCATTCTCATTTGCTATCTTTGCTTCTCTATTTCCTCTTGAAATGATCAATGGTCAACTCTGAACATAAATACTAAGTGAGACAAGCTGTAGTTTAGTATAGCACTTGCCCAGTATGTGTGGATGAAGTCTTAGGTTCAATTCTCAGCAAGAAAAAAAGAGGAAAATGAAAAAATATATATAGAATATTTCATTAAAACCATGCAGAGTCAAATAAAAGACTTCACTAAGAGAAATGTCATTCGAAGACTCCATAAAAATGAGGGGTTCATGGTAGAGACAGAAAGAAAAACCAAGGCCTGGGTGATGGGCTAAAGTTACAGAAAGAAGGGAGAGACAAGATGGTACTTGAAAATAAATGAAAATGGAAATACTAGCCTAGAGGTTTAAGATAGCAAGTTTAAAACACACCTGTGAAATATTTTACTCATATTGAGTGTACACACCCTAAAAAAATACTTGAAACCTTCAATCATATCACCACGAGCACATTTCATGTGTTCTACTTGATTTTAGCACTCTGATATTCATATCATTTTGTACCATTATTTATTTTTCTTATGAAATAAATTTTATTATATATGCACATGTCAATAGTAAATATTGATGAATTTGACATTAAAATTTAAATATTTTGATAAAAGGAGGAAAAATAATATTAAAAATATGGTGCATACTATGAAACATATATTATTGATAAAATATGAAGCTTAAATTAGTGTAAAAATTGAAAAAATAGTAAAGAATATGAGTAATTAGTAGATGGAATTCAAATGACCTATACATATTTGCCAATATATTAGTTCTCTTTAGCAACCATAAAAATTTAAATTTATAAAAAATAATGTATCACCATATTATTCAGCAGATTATACTTAAATAAAAAGCAATAATTACATGCCAAAGATATATTGACTATGAAGAAACTGTTCTTTCTTTCATAGCTTATGAGAGAGTAAATAAAGAATTTGGCAATACAAAATTTATTAATAATAAAAACAAATGTACTCTGTCAATAAACAATGCTAATTAAATATCTAAGATAAAAGATATACATATGCATATTCTGATACATTAAGATATTTAATGAACATTATCAAAAATTAAACAATGGGGCTGGAGAGATAGCTTAGCAGTTAAGGTGCCTAAGAACACCTGTTTGATTCTCCAGGTCCCACATTTAGCCAGATGCAAAAGTGACGCAAGCATGCAATGTCACATATCCACACAAGGGGATGCACACATCTGGAGTTTGTTCACAGCGGCTGAGACCCCACTGGAGCACCCACTCTCTAGCTGCCTCTGTCTCTCTCTGTCACTTTCAAATTAAAAAAAAAAAAAAAATTAACAGCCAGGCATGGTGGCACATGCCTTTTGTTTGTTTGTTTGTTTTTGTCTTTCAAGGTTGGGTCTCACTCTGGCCAAGGCTGACCTGGAATTAATTATGTAGTCTCAGGATGGCCTCGAACTCACTGCAATCTTCCTATGGATGGATCTGGACAGGATTATACTAAGTGAGGTAACCCAGGCTCAGAAAGCCAAATGTCACATGTTCTCTCTCATATGTGGGTCCTAGCTACAAATGTATAGACTTGTGTGTGAACTGGAACCAAAAATCGGTAGCAGAAGCCAGCAAGCTGGTAAAAGGCTATAAGGGAAGGAGGAGAGGGACTTAAGTGGATGGTATTGTATATATGTAATTAGAAGAACAGATTACAGGGAGGGGAAAGGCCTAAGGGAGGCCAGGGGAAGAGAATGTATAAAAGAAGGGCAGGGGGAGGGTCAATCAAAATTCAAGGTATTCTGAAGAAGACTTATGTAAACCTACTTTTTTGAATAATGGCACATCTAGAAGCTGTAGATTATTACTAGAAAATTTTCAGAGCCAGGGATGGGATACCTTGCAGTGAGTTGTTGGCCAAGGAGGTCCCTGTAGCCTCCAAAACATTAAAGGTTATTGCCAAGGCCCTTGGTTTCCCTTGAGAAACAGATGGTAAGACCCTATTGCTGAGTACAGCTCTTGTCTGAGAAGCAAGGTCACTGAGAAAGCAAGCTGGTACTGAGCAGAAAACCTTCTCCCTGTAGACCAGCCAACAGAAAGCTGGAAAAAGTTGCACTGCATGTAGCCATATGGGAGACAGAAGTCATCAACAGTGAAAACAGTGGACATTGGAAAATTCAAGTTTGGCCAGACAGGCCCAATGATCAAACAGGTGCAATCATGGCATGTCTGCTCTTAGGGTAACCAACTTGTCTCTAATTGGACTGAAGACCCTATCTATGGGAGGGAATACATACCTGGTATTGAAAAAGCTATTCAAAAGTCTATGGCAGGGGAGGTCATGAGCCTTAGGGGTATAAAGCCTGCTCTTGTCTGGCTAAATGTGTATGTTATTCCCACCAAACTGCCCTGAAAGCAGTACACTTAATGTTCATATTCACATATTAATGCACCCCTCACTTCTGGTTAGAGAAGCTTCTCTTTTCAGATGGCGATGACCACTGGGATGACCCAAAAGGCAACAAAGCGCTGAGAAGGGATGGAGGAGTGCCCAGCACTGAAACATCTCTGTCACATCCTCCAAGGCTCAGGATTTCATTGTGGAAGAGCAGGGGGTGGGGGGGGGGGGTGGGGAAGAATGTAAGAGCCAAAGGAAGGGTACGATTCCTTACAATGCAACTGTCCAAACAGAAATTGTCCTCGATATCCATGACCTTGCAGTGCTTAGCAATACCTACACAAGACCCTCAAAATAGGAGAAAAAGATGATGACATCAAATTAAAAAAGAGACTAATGGAGAGAGGGAGGGGATCTGATGAAGAGTGGAGTTTTGAAGGGGGATGGGGGAGGGGAAGGAAATATCATGGTTTATTGTCTGTAAGTATAAAAGTTGTCAATAAAAAAAATTTTTTTAAATTAAACACTAAACTTAATTTGTTATTTAAAGGAAACAATATTTTGTAAGTACAAGGAATAAAATGAACCTGTATGACTTGACATAGAGATTAAGAAAGAAATCTGAGTGAGAAAGGAAAATTCCAAAATGCTACAAAAATAATGTATTCTTTATATACCATATAAAACTGACTCGAAGTTTATATATTCTCTGCACATTTATTTGAATATAAAATATTTTTTAAAATTTATATGAATATACATTCAAAATGTAAACAAGGAGGGGCTAAGGTTAGTCAAATTGATTCCACACTAGTATTTATCGTATTTTGATGACCAATGCATTATGTGTATAATTTAAGTTTAATGAGATAAAAGTAAACAAACTGTAAGAAACATATTCAGAATATTGAAAGTGTGACTCAAAACACTGGGCTGGAGAGATTGCTCAGGGGTTAAGTTGCTTGGCGGCAGCAAAGCCTAAAGACCCCAGTTTGATTCCTCAGTTCCCATGTAAATCCAGATGCACAAAGTGACACATGCATCTGGAGTTTTTTTTGCAATGTCTGGAGGCCCTAGTGTGCCCATTCTCTCTGTCTGTCTCTCCTCTCTCTATTTCTCTCTGCTTGCAAATAAATAAAAAATATTTTAAAAAATCAATCTCTTTAAGAAAAAATAAACATTATATCTGCATGGAAATGAATACACTAGCTTTTCCTACCATGGAACATTCCAGAAATTACTCTTCTGTCAAGACTGTATTCACCTATAATACTTCCTCCCAGGAAAGAATATATTCTTCTGACAGAATGAATTTCATCTGCTCATTGGGTGTTAGATGCTTTCCATGCCCAGGTCACTGCTATGCATGATAGAGATAAAATAGAGGAAGAAGGAGATATTTGCAACTTTGCCTATATTAGAGAGCAATGCATAAAATTTTTTTTTTTTGATTGACACAAAATTTTTATTTTCAGTAGAAATACATGATTTTGTGGGGTACTGTACAGAATGCAATTCTGAAGTCTAATTCTGTGTCAGCTGATGCCTCAGTATTGATGCTATTTTTTTTATCAATATATATTTTTTATTTATATTATTCTGATTTTACATTCACAGTATTGGTTCCATTGTCCTCCTCCCCTTCCTCCCACTTTCAAAGGGGCCCTCATCAATGGGGAATGTTTATCATGCATTGTGAGTTTGCTCAAGAGTTCTGGTGGATAGGCCCCAGTCTCTGTGCATAATGCCCCAACTTGTGACTCTAACAATCTTTCCGCCCCCTCTTCCGCGAGTTTCCCTGAGCCACATTGGGGTCATTTTAGTTCTGCTTCCTTGATGAGGTTTTGGGAGCCTCTGTGTCTCGGGATATCTGGCTAATGACTGGAGTTGGATGTTCTCTGTATTTATCTCCTTCAGCCTTTTTCTGGTGTTGTGATCCAGTGCCAGCAAGGGGTTAACTTCCACAATGAGCTGTTGATCTGAAACACCTACAAGGTTTCCCAAAAAAGACAGACTTCTGTCAGAGTACTTGGTGACCCACCAAAGGTTAATGGTAAGACCCTACTGTTGAAGACAGCATACGTGTGTAAGACCAAACACAGAGAGACCTGGCCAGAATCTGGAAGAAGGTCAGTCCCCAGACAGTTAGCGAGTCTAGTACCAGAGGGTGCTACATGAGCAACTGGGGGAAAATGTCTGACATTGGTCCAAACAACTTGCAGTCTAAGATACCCAGCAGGAAACCATCTGACGTAATGCTCATACAAGTGCAGTAGTGGCAAACAGCCATGGGGGGTAACCAACTGTTCTTGATTTGGCTAATAGATCCACTCAGTGGAGTGGAACTCAATGCTGGAACTGGGAAATAAGTCAAAGCCATGTACAAAAAATGAGCTCAGTCTCCAAGATCTAGTGGCCACCAAAAGTAGGCTAGAAGAGAGCCAATGCATATAAAGTTCCCTCCAAAACATATATGGTTATCCCTTCTATCTAGTACTAACTTCTCTCTCCGTTGGAGAATTTGCTTATCTCTTTTCAGGTGGACAATGAACCTGAAGGGAGGATCAGCTAACCACACCTCACCAGCTGAAACCATAGAACAACGCAGGGGAAGGGCAAGAATACAGTGCATAAAAATTTTATATAGCAGTAAATGATATAGAAAAAGAAAGCAATAAGAGTATACATAGTTAAGGTAGTATTTAGAATACAAACAGGTCATGGGATCATCATACTTATTTATTTGAGAGAGAGAGAGAGAGAGAGAGAGGGAGGGAGGAAGCAAGCAAGAAAGAAAGAAGGAAGGAAGGAAAGAAAGAAGGAAAGAAAGAAAGAGAGAGAATGACTATGGACATGTCAGGGCTTCTTGCCACTGCAAACAAACTCCAGATTCATGGGACACTTTATGTATCTGACTTTAAGTGGATATTGGGGAATTCAACCTATGCCAGCAGTGTTTGCAAGAAAGTACCTTTAACTACTCTGTCATCTTCCCATTCCCCTCATAGAATTCAAATCATCTTCTAGCTCAATGGGAAATGGTGAGTTTTAAAAAGTCACAATTAATTAAAATATCTTGAATATTCTGTTGAGAATAGAAAAAAAAAATGTCAGAGCAAGTGTGGCGAAAATTCTCAATAGTTTCCTGCATTAGTCCAGACAAGATAAGTTGTAGAGCCTGGCATGGTGGCAAACGCCTTTAATCCCAGCACTCGGGAGGCAGAGGTAGGAGGATCACTGTGAGGTCGAGGTCACCCTGAGACTACAAAGTGTAGCCTGAGCTACAGTGAGACCCTAACTCAAAAAATAAAAATAAAAAAAGATGAATAAAAAAAAAAAAGGTAAGATGTAACATTTAGACCAAGGTGAGAAGAAAGTAATGTGGTCCATGAGTAAGTAGGACATGCTCAGATTCTACCCATATTTCAGAAATGCGGTAACACATGCTGGAGTGAGCCTATGAAAGCAGATTTGGGTGGATTAAACATGCTATTAAAAAAATAAGAGGGTGTTGGAGATACAGGTTAGTGGTTATGGCACTTGCTAGCAAATATGAAGAACCCGGGTTCAATTCCCCAGTACCCACTTAAAGCCAGATACACAAGGTGACACATGCATCTGGGGTTCATTTGCAGTGGCTGGAGCTTCTGGTATGCCCATTTTCTTTCTTTCTCTTTGTCTCTCTGTGGTAGTTTGAATATATGCCCCCCCAATATATTCAATGTTTTATTACTTTATAGTTTGCATCTGCAATCACCTTCCTAGAGGCAATGCCACTGGGGGCTGGTCTTAAGGTGTTAATGGTGGGTTTGAGATTCCATTGTAAAGATATGCAAAGTGTGCCTAGCAGGAGTTCCTGTAAGTGTGCTATGTGACTTTTTGGCTTTAGTTTTTGCTCTGTGTGCTGTGTAGCTGGCGGCTTGGCTTTTCTTTCTCTTGCCTGGTCTTGTGAGAGCAGGCTGCTTCTTCTGCCATTATGGAACTTCCCCTGGATCTGTAAGCTTCAATAAATAATATCCCTTCCTCCATAACTGTGCTTGGTCTGAAAGTTCATCTCAGCGAACCTGAAGCTGTCTGCTAAACTCTCCCTCTCTATATATATCTCAAATAAATAAGTAAAATATTTTTCAGAAAGCACATGTTAGTGCAGGAGAGATGGCTTACTACTTAAGGCACTGGCCTGAGAAGCCTAAGGAATCATGTTTAATGTCTTTCCACATCCCATGTAAGCCAGATGCACAAAGGTGAGGCAAGGTCAAGGTTGCACATGCCCAAGAGGAGGCCCAAGTTTATGGAGTTTGACTGAAGTGGCTGAGGCCCTGGTGTGCCAATTTTACTTTCTCTCTCTCTAAAAAAAAAAATCATATGCATGTTAAAACTACACAGGGTTTTTCTTTTTTCTTTTTTTCTTTTCTTTTTTTTTTTTTTTTTTTTTTTTTGGTGTCAGGGTCTCACTCTAGCCCAAGCTGACCTAGCTGATCTAGAACTCTTTGAAGTGACCCTTCTACCTCTGCCTCCTAAGTGCTGGGATTAAAGGTGTGTACCTAGTTATTTCTTAATACATGTCTGCTATATTTCTTTTTATAAATTGAAAATGGAAACACTTGATCGTCATTGTTTTTGAATATGATTGTTCATCTGTCTCCAGAAGCTAGCATGTTTGCAAATGCACAAGGACAATCATGAGCATAGAACATAAAAGAGAAGGAAAGACATTTTATGGAGTCCACCAACCAGTCTGTAGAGTAATGTTTCAGGATCAAATGTTAATACTCAAGAGGAAGACATAAGTGACTAGTCTACAATTTAACTCAGTAAAAAATGAAGAACAACTAATGGTAAACTGTGAATGTTTTAAACTTGTATTTTCCTGAAGCCTCCACATTTCTACAAACAGATCAAGTTTTCTTAGATGCATTACTGGGGGTAAGTCCCAGCCAATGTGGCTCAGGGAAACTCACAGAAGAGGGGGAGGAAAGATTGTTAGAGTCACAGGTTGGGGTATTATGCACAGAGACTGGGGCACACCCCCCAGAACTCTTGACTAACCTCACAATGCATGACCCACATTCCCCATTGATGAGGGTCCCTTTGAAAGTGGGAGGACAG
Organism: Orientallactaga sibirica; assembly: GCA_036365145.1. Classification (NCBI taxonomy): domain Eukaryota; kingdom Metazoa; phylum Chordata; class Mammalia; order Rodentia; family Dipodidae; genus Orientallactaga; species Orientallactaga sibirica. Next base: position 74,298,645 of record JAEOAD010000004.1, on the reverse strand, counting down.
GGAGGAGGACAATGGAACCAATACTATGAATGTAAAATCAGAATAATATAAATAAAAAAAATTAATTTAAAAAAAGTTTCCTATCCGTTTTTGACTATGACCTAGTGACATTCAAATGCACCAGTGAAATTTCCTTATACCTTTCTCAAGTCTCACCTCCAGTTAGTTTCTCTTCTCATCTGTCCTATTTCTTGTCCTTATTCATCTCTTCTCTCTTTCCTTCTCCTCCCCTATACATTCCTTCTCTACCCTTCCATCACCTATCTTCTCCTGTTCTCTCTTCCCCTCCCATCTCCTCTCCTTCCCCTTTTTCACCTCTTCTTTACTTCCTTCTCTCTCACCTCCCCTCTTACACCCACACGTCTCCTAGCATCTATTCTTACCTTCCTTCCTCTCTTCTACTTTCTCTTCTCACCTCCTGCTTGGTTGAGCAGTCTCCTTGAAACTCTTCCCAAATGTTACTGGCTCTGACTTACTTCCTGTCTCTAAGTCCTATGAGCATAATAAATTCATTTCTTAATCATTAATGGCTACAATTTCCAGTCATATTGAAATATCCCTGAACTTACTTTGCTATTTACAACATTCACCAGCTGAAACTTCCAAGGGTGTGTATTTGGGAAGTTTCACTAAGCAGGAAGAAACAAGCAACAAAAGAGAAATCATGGCCTGACTGTGGTTTGGGGCATGGTGAGTATGCTCACCATCATCTTCCTGTAGGTAAGATCACTGTTAGGAAGTACCTGCAATTTGATATTTCATGCACAATAATCCACTTTGCTATCATTCCTGTTTAAAGAGTTAGAAGAATCAACAAGTTACCAACGTTTTTTAACAAAGAAGGATATCATAGATTTCAGTATGGCTACCTATTGCAGTAACTGCAGAAGATTGTTTACCTAAAGCTTTGGCAAATTTGGGTAGGAGGGGACCCATAAAGAGGCACTGTATTTCATGGGGAATTTTATTCCAGAAAAGTCATAATAGACCAAGCAACAACTTGAAGACTTCAAAGATAAACATCAGGTCTATATTGAATTTAATTAGAAGAAATAAAAACAATGAGAATATGGAAATTTTGTTTTTTCTAAAATGAATATTTTCAAAAGTCAATGATTTTATATAAAATTATGAATATTGATTTTTAACACCCAATTACAAATGACAAAACATTAAAGAGAACCTCCTGTTTAACTGGGCATAACATGCTCATTATGTTTCTGTCTCATGAATTGTAGGGTCCTCCTTTGCATCTCCTTTTAATAACATTGAAGGCTGTGGAGGTAGTTCAGGGTTTGGACACTTGCCTAATGTACACAAAACTCTGAGTTTGAATATGCACACATATATACTAGGTGTAAAATGAAATTAGTACTACTCCATACCAGAAACTAGCCAAGTTGGACAGTTGAAATATATGTCATTACTTAAGCATAGGTAACCATAAATTTTTCATGTCAAAACTTTTTCACAAAGTGGCAAGGATTTTTAGATAAGGCCAGAGATAATACTGGAGTATTCTTATAATCACTTGGATACCACCAGTAAAGAAATAAATCACTCAGGGTTTAGAAAAGTTCTTGAAGTGGTACTTTAAAGTAAGACATATCTTCATCACTGTAAACTTGTCTTTAAAGAATTTTACTAAAGTGATCTTCTGTATAAGATTTGCTGAAGGCTAGGTCATCCATGCCCTGCAAGCTTATATCACAGAATTAAGACTTATTCCAGGTAGGAGGATCACCATCAATTTAAGGGCAGATTGAGAGTACATAGTGAATTCCAGGTCAGCTTGGGCTAGAACAAGATCTTACCTCGAAATACCAAAAGAAAAATAAAAAAGAATTACTTCAAAAACTTGTAATCTGATTGTGTATCCCTTAAAGGAATAACTCAAATTTGTTTTCATTATTCTTCCCTATATTCATTAATATGATTGATAAAAGACATGGCTTTTGCCTAAAAGAGCTCCTTAAGTGTAAAAGCAAAATGCACATATATGTGTAACAAGTATTGAATAATAGCTTAATTGCAGTCATCATTGTATAAAAAACATTGCATTCTGCAAGCAATAACACCATGACCCACTAAAACAGAGTAAATGTGATTTTTTTTTTTTTTTAATCAAAAGTAAGAGAAGGACTGAGATTTCTCAGTGGTGAATGATGCTTCTTGCAAATTGTAGTCATTCTGGGTTCAGTTCCTGAGTGCCCACATAAGCCAGATATACAAAGTAAGGTACACACTTGGAATTTGTTTGCAGCAGAAAGAGACTCTGAACAACCATGTACACACACACACACACACACACACACACACACACACCTTCTCTCTTCCTTTTTTTCTCAAATAAATAATTTTTTTTAAAAAAGTAAGATAAGCACCAGATGTCGTCATGCACACCTGCATTAGTCCAAATACTCAGGAGCCAAAGATAAGAGGATTGTCACTTTGAGCTTAACCTAGTTTACACAGAGAATTCAAGACTGATCAGAACTGTACAGCAAAATTCTGTCTTAGCAAAACAAAACAAAAATAAAACATAATCAGATCAAGATAAAACTTTTAGAAAATGATATGATAGGAAGTACATTGAGTGATAATCAAAAGCTATCCCCACAATGCACAATCCACATTCCCTAATGAGGAGGGTCCCTTTGGGGGGGTAGGGAGGACAGGGAGGAGGCCATCAAAGGGACCAACATGAATGTAAAAATAAACAACAAAAAAAAAAGATGAAGGTATGGAACTAATTTGCTTCAAGAAATTGAGAAATAATGGAATTTTGTTTTACATTACTGTTTATTAATGTAAAAATAAAAATACTTGGGAAATTATCTGGTAGAAATTATTGTATAAATTCAATCACAGGCTATGACTATTAGAGAGACTCAACACTCATTAAAGTGGTAAGAAGAAATGACAGCTGTAGTGTTCATCACAAGTGAGACCTCTCTTTGACATACTCCGTGGTTCAAGACCATGGTGGAAGGGGTGGTAGGAAGAATTCAAGTGCCAAAGAATGTGGGGCAGTGCTTTGGAATGCTGTCTTCCACACACAGAGTGGGCTATTGTATTCATGACCTCACAGTGGCTGTTGCTACCTACCTACACACACACACACACACACACACACACACACAAAAAAAAAAAAAAAAAAAAAAAAAAAAACTGCATAAGGGCTGGGGGAGGGATGCCTTAGCAGGTAAGGGACTAGCCTGCAAATGCACAAGGTGGAACTGCTTCTGGAGTTTGTTTGCAGTGGCTAAAGGCCTTGGCAAGCCCATTCTCTCTTTCTTAAGCTCTTTGAGCCTCTTTCTCTCTCAAATATGAATAAAAATAAAATAGTTTTAAAAACTGCATAAGTGATGGGGAGATGTCTGAGCAGTTAAGTCGCTTGCCTGCAAAGCCTCAGAACCCAGATTCGACTCCTTTGTAAGCCAGAAGCACAAAATGACATGTGCACACAAGGTGGCAAACATGTCTGGAGTTCTTTTGCAGTGGTTAGAAGCCCTGGCACACAACTCTCTCTCTCTCTCTCTCTCTCTCTCTCTCTCTCTCTCTCTCTCTGTTTCTCTCTATCTTATAGCAAATACATAATATGAGGGCTAAAAAAATGATGTCAAAACAGAAGCTGAACTAGTTAGAATGAAGAAGAGATTCTGTGGAGGGAGTATGAGAAACAAGGGGGACGAAAGAGGGTAGTGTGAGGAGATTATGATTGATCAGTGATTGATTTTATATATATATATATATATATATATATATATATATATATATATATATATATATTTTAAAGTAGAAGAAAACAGAAAACGCTGGTGAAATATCTTTTGTGCTTTATCTTTGTCTGCTATGACACACCTAAAATATAGGTTTCTAACAAATATGTGGAGAATGAATGAATAAATGAGGTGTGATTGGAAAGAGCCTTTAGTAAAAACACTAAGTGTGCCCTCAAGGCAAAAAGTTGTTAAGAATGCAAAAAGGGGCTGCAGAAATGGCTCAGTGGTTAAGGCACTTGCCTGCAAAGCAGAACAATCCAGGTTCAATTCCTCCGTATACACATAAAGCAAGATGCACAAAATGGCACATGCAATTTAGTTCCTTTGCAGTAGCTGGAGACCCTGGCATACCTATTCTCTCTGTCCTCTCTTCTCTCTCTTGCGCATGCACTTGCTCTCATCTTGCAAGTACATATTTTAAAAAAGAATGAAAAATTATGGCATATAGCTTATTTATATGCAAAGGTACACAAGTGTACAGTATATCAACTGATTTGAGTCCAATCCCACTTATATAAGCTCTCTTAATGAAGGGTGTTTTCAATACAAAGGACAAGAAAGGGTTTAAGTCACATGATAGATTCTCTAGCTTCTCTTGTTTTCTATCACATCCTGACATAGTTTAAGAGAAATTGTAATGCCATATCTTCTATGACATGGAACAATTTGGCGATGACTTTAAAAAGAATCTAGAAGTAATTTTTATATCATACTTACTGAAACTTAAATTACCCCATTGTCTCTTAAATTGCTATCATTGTATATATCTATTACAAATGTTCAAAAAGAAAATTTTCTTACTTTGCTGTTCTGTTTCTTAATTATATCTGATACACAAGTATGTTTTAGCTACAAGTGACATGTCTAATCTACATTCTTAGTATTTTAATTTAGAAAACCTTGCTGCTTAATCTTTTACTTTTTATTTAGGTATTAGTGTCATTAATATGTAAAATAATTATATCTCCTCTTACATGACTTTGTGGGTTTTGTACACCATTGTCCTTAAGATAAACAATTTGACAAAATCAGACAATGAACTCATGATGTCTACATATTGATTTTTAACTAAAGCAGGCTTTATGTCAAATAAGTCCTAAGTAAGTAGGATATATTACTTCTTCATGTTTCTGAGTGCAATTACAGAATTGATCAAATTAAATTGTGAAAAAAATATATTGTTTGAATGTTTTCTTTCCTTATTCAATATAATATCTATAAGGAACTTTAAAGACTGCCTATTAGCTAATCTCTAGTATTTTCCAAATTTAATTTTGTCTCAAAGTCCAAGATTATTGACAGTAGAATTTTAATATAGTCCATATCTTTTACAGCAATGCCACAAAAGAAAATATTCTCTCTTCTCTCTTCTTCCTAAATATGTACTTTCCTTATGTCATAAAAATGTAACTGACTACTGGTGTTTTTAATGTCAGAACTGCATGGCACTATGAGCTAAGTGTTTATCTCTGTGAAATTAAAGCACTGAAGTGTTAAAGCTATCCATCATGCCATTTAACCTCAAAAAAGTTTTTTAAAAAGCCTAAAAGGTAGATTCTTCTTTAGAACCTGGAGAAAGCAATATGGACAGATAAAGAAAATTTCATTGACTGAGGAGCATAAGAGCCTCAGGGTGGCTGGGAATAACCTGAGGCACCATGACTACCCACCCCTCCCCTGCCCACACACATACACATTTTGTAGATACTGATGCCACCTGGTCCCACAATGAATATCAGAAACACCAATGAGGAAGGCCCTCGGCAGAACTGGGGGGGTTGGGTGGGATAAGAATGCAACTTTTTATAAAAGAATTGATAAAATATAAAAATTAGAAATAAATAAAACAGTAGTTCTTGGGGCAGTAGATAAAGTCCTTGCCATTCAAATGTGGGCACCTGAGTTCAAATCCCCTGAATCTACATAAAGTCATATACTGTTGCAGTCATCTTTAATCCCAATCATCTTTAGAGCAAGATGAGAGGCAGACACAAGAGAACATTTCTTAAAGCTGGCTGGCAAACACAGAGGTGAACAAGGAGAAACCTAGCCTCAAATGAGGTAAAAGGTGAGGCCAGCAACCAAGGTTGTTCTTGATTCTCCACAAACATGCTCTAATACATGCATACTCATATCCACAGAGAGACATACACCAAATAAAGCAGCACTTTTTCAATTCAGTGACAAGATACAGCTCTATTAACTAGGTAGAAAATTTTATTCCATTGAAAATGTGAACAGTGGTTTACCTTTTACACTGAAATTAGTCTGAATGATCCTTTGTCTTAAATATCTTATCTAAAAGTATTTAAATGAATCTATATTTAGCAAAATCAAGAGGATATACCAGGTACTATGTTAAAAAAAAAATCTGTAAATTGAACAAGGAGACTTCTAAACCCTAAGTAATGCAAATTAAAGTCACATATGGGATTTTGTTGAAAATTTTTGATATTGATGATCACCATCACACCTACATTCTTTAAAATTTTTTGTATGTCTTTAATTAGACATATTTATACATATTTCAATGTAAATTACTTCAAAGTAGACTACATAACACATTCATATTATTACTTGTAGGCCATATTTATCAAGCAATGGATACTAAAAATATTTAGGCTATCAACTTGAATCTCCAGTGGAAAAAGACTGAGCCTATGGGGGCCATACATTCAAACCATGATATTCCACCCTGGCCCCTGTAGATTCATGACCATCCCTGTTGCAAGAAACTTTTCCTACAGGGTGATGTAAACAAATGTCTTCAATCCAGATAAGGGCACAGACAACATACCTAAAGAAAATGACACCAAAACCAGTTTGGGTGAACCAATGTGTTTATTGGGGTTACGTACAGTGCAGGGCATGATATAGAATGTGGAAGGGAAACAAGATTTTTTTTAAGTTAAAAAAATTAATTAGTTTTTCAAGGTAGGGTCTCCAAACAAGCTCTCAAGATTTTAAGGAAGGATTTAATCTTTACTCACTCTGTACTGCTGTCAGTGTCTGCCAGCAGAATTCTGACAGGCTTCTGGTAACCCTAACTAGGTGCAGTCACCCAGCTTGTGGACCCTCCCTCTTAACAAGAACTTCCTCCTACTGTTTTCCTCAGAAAAGAAATTTCACACCTCTCTGGAGACTTTTATGAGGGCTCACTAACATTTTATAATTTGCCAGTTCATTATAATCAGTATGGTGCAGGATTTGGGGGTTCAGGAAGAGTCCTGCAGAATTGGTGAACCCCAAGTTGTGGGTTCTATGCTACCTTTATTACATAATTAATAAAGATGAACTCAAGAAGGATAAATTATGAATTATTGAGTTTATCAATTACAAATTGTGGGGTTCGGGGAAAAATGCTTTCATGTGGAAACACTATAGTTTATAAGTTCATTTAAGAGAAATTGACATCTTTAGAAAAGGCCTGGAAGACAGTTGTAAGCACATGGAAAAGTAGAATATAGATGTATATGTAGAGAAGCTCAGAACACACACACATGGCATATGGCATGTGCTTTCCTGAAGAAGAAAAGTATAGTGAAACTCACGAAGAACACAAATGGCATCTGCCATGTGCTTTTCTGAACAGGGAAAGTATCAAAGCAGGAGAGATACTGACAGTCCTTGGAGGAAAAATGAATATGTAGAGAGGCTTAGAGAGAACACACATAGCAATTGCCATGTGCTTTCCTGAAGAAAAAGTACCAAACCAAACTGAGGGTTTGGGGGGGGGAGGACTGGCATATAGCCACAAGCATGTGGATTTGAGGGAAACTGAGAGAAGAAATTAGGGTAAAGCTGCAAGAACGTGCAAAGCAGAACCTAGGAGCTTGTGTAGGGAGACATAACTGGAACTCACATGGCATGTGTTTTTACAAGAGTGAAGAGGACAGTGAGGCTCAATGGAAAAATAGTGAGAGGGCAGATACCAAGGATGAGACTAAGAGATTCAGAGGAGAAATGAGTGATGAAGAGGGTTACACTTGTGGTTACCCTGAGTTGAGAGCAAATACAGAGGCAGTAAGTCCAGAGCACACCCATGTAGTAGGTTTGGACATCAGAGAAAGATCATACATATAATTAAAGTGAAAAGCGACCCCAAACTATAGAGCAGAGGCAAGCAGAAAGCCATCCAAACTAAGAAACAGTGTTACCAACCCCCGCCCAGCCCCACCGCCACCACCCAGCCAGGCTAGGTGAGAGGCAAGCTAGACTCATGTCTGCCCCTGTGGCCTAAGTGAAAGGAAGAGTCACAGATCCACACTTCGGGGCATGTTCAGAGGGAAGAGGGGGAGGGTCTGGAAGGCTGCAGCCTTTATAGCATCAGAATCAGGTACTTAAGGGGAAGACCTGATTGGCTGATGATTCAGTCAGGTTAGCATTACTGGCAAAAATCACCCAACCAGAAACTGCTTTTGGGGAAAAAAAAAGGATTTATTTTGGCTTACAGACTTGAGGGGAAACTCAATGATGGCTGGCAAAATGATGACATGAGCAGAGGGTGGACATCACCCCCTGGCCAACATCAAGTGGACAACAGGAACAGGAGGGTGTGCCAAATACTGGCATGGGGAAACTGGCTACAACACCCATAAGCCCACCACCAACAATACACCAGCTCCAGGAGGCTTTAATTTCCCATTGCCATCAGCCAGGGAACCTAGCATTCAGAAAACCTAAGTTTCTAGGTGACACATGAATCAAACCACCATGTTCCACCCCTGGCCCCCATAAACAAACTGATAACCATACATGATATGAAATGCAATGTATTCATGCAAGTTTAAAAGTCTCCATAGATTTTAGCAATCCCAATGATGTCCAAACATCCCCATAATCCAAGGTCTTTTAACTGAGTCATAATACCAAAAAATCCCCCGCAAAAAAACTATAATGGCACAGAATAAACATTCACACTGCAAAAGACGGCATTGGGCATAGCAAAGAAATATTCAACCAATACAATAATTAAACAGGGCAAGCATCAAACACTGTAGCTCCAAGTCCAACAACTCTAGTCAATGTCAAATCTCCAAGTCTGATAGTTCTAACCATCAACAAGTCTCTGGAGTTCCAATTCTGTCCCTCCAGCTAGGCTATTCACAGTCCTGGAAAACTTCATCAAGGCTACCCGCTTTCCTTAGCAGCCATCTTGTGGTCCCAGCATCTCCACTGGGTCTCCACTACAATCCACGGGTCATCCTCCTGGCTCCATGGGGTCTCTGTGCAGGCATCCAGCAAACGTGCTACACACTGCCCATGGCTGTTTCCAAAACACAAGACCTCATTGCAAACTTAATGACCCTGTCTTTCCTGCAATACTTATACTCCATAATACCAGGTAGGATGCCAATTTATTAATCGCAGGGGGAGAATAAAGCAGATTTTGAAGAAGAGGACACTTCTTCAGCATTTGGGCTCCATCAAAAGACTACATTCTTGGGCTGGAGAGATGGCTTAGCAGTTAAGGCACCTGCCTGCTAAGCCTAAGAACCCGGTTCCAATCTCCAGGTCCCATATTTAGCCAGATGCAAAGTGACGCAAGGACTCAATGCTGCACTTGCCCACAAGGGGGCGCACACATCTGGATTTCATTCTCAGCAGCTGAGACTGCTGGCGCGCCCATCTCTGTCTCCTTCTCCTTCTCTGTCTGTCTCTCTCTGTGTCTTTCTCCAAAAATAAATAAAATAATTTAAAAAAAAAAAAAGACTACGTTCTTTCTGTTGTCCCAATGCAGGTCAGCTGGCCAAATCTCAATGGTTGTAATCTCTCAATTGCAGCTGAACAGGCAGCAGTGTCAGCCCAAAGATTTTATTTCTGTGCCATATCCCTCTGCTCACACCAGTCCATTTCTATGCACTACAACCCTACACAGCTTCTTAGGACACGGGCATAACAGCAAGCCTTTCACATAAACTGCATCTAACTCAGTCCAGACAAAGCTCCTTTTCTCCCTCATAAGCCAAACCTCACAGTCCATAGTTCTTAGAGCATTCAGGTCTTTCAAGTCTGATCAGAATAGTCCATCAAGCTGTCCTTAAAGCACTACAAGGTGTCTCTTAGGCCAAGGTTTCAAATCCTCCCACATTCCTCTTGTAAATCAGCTCCAAAAGGCCAAAGCCACAGTCAGATGTCTAACGGCAACCCCACTCTTCAATTAAGTATGATGTAAGGAGATATGGTTTGGTATCAAGTTGACAAGGGGTGGACTTGTGATGGCTAATGTGTTGTCAACTTGATCTGGTTAGTAATCCACAAAAATCCCTTTCAGGTGGGTCTCTGAGGTTGCTTCCAGGAAGGATTAACTGAAGGAGGAAGTCCTTCCCCCAGAGTAAGCCCTTCCACCAGAGCGGGCAGCCCCTCTCAGATGGGTCCTTTATATAAGGAAGCTTTGGGTGTAAAGAGCCCCTTCCTTCCACTTACTTGCTGAAGGTGCTTGGTACCTTCCAGCGTGGACTGAAGACCAGTGTCAACTGAAGACCCACATGGATTGAAAACGTGGCTCCTCAGGAAGCCTCCAGGCCTTCAGTGCTGGACTGGGACTGCTGAGGCATCTGGCCATGTGGACTTGGCAGCTACCAAGTTCCTTGACAATTGAGTCTGTTCCTCTAGAGAACCCTGACTAATACAGCTGGTAAATATGAAGGAAGAACTTGAGGATCAACTCAGTTGGGCTAGGTCATGCAGGTAGTACAATAGACTGTGGGTAGTAGTGGACACAGTGGCTCAGTCTCAATCAGACATTTTTGCTAAGAGTTTCTAGTGCCAGGGCAAGAGAGTTGGCACCACCTGGTTCTCCTTGAGCATCAGTCCCTGAGATTGCCTAAAAAAATTAGCTTTCTCCTATCCTCCTTCATTCCTCATCCTGACATGAAACTCTAAATGCTATTAGAGAAATAGGACATACAGACTGCTCTAAGTTCTTCAGGCTGAATGGGGCGGTAGAATGCATGCAGCAGTTAGTGTCTTACTCAGAGGGAAGCACTATTCTAGAGGTGTGTATTTTTTTTTAATTTTTTAAATTATTTTATTATTTTTGGAGAGAGACACAGAGAGAGACAGAGAGAGAGGGAGAGGGAGACAGGTAGCTAATGGGTGCGCCAGTAGTCTCTCAGATGCTGTGAACAAAATCCAGATGAGTGCGCCCCCCCATGTGGGCAAGTGTGGCATTGTGCCCTTGTGTCACTTTGCATCTAGCTAAACGTGGGACCTGTAGATTGGAACCGGGTTCTTAGGCTTAGGAAGCAGGTGCCTTAACTGCTAAGCCATCTCTCCAGCCTCATTGTGTAGTTTTTTTTTTTTTCCTTGTCCCTGTAAAAAAAGCGTTTAGAAAAACAAAACATTTTGAGACAATAAGAAATCATTTATGTCATTGGAACAAGACAAACGTTTAAGTGGAAGGTTGGCAAAGAAAATCAAATCAATATCTATTGAGAGACTTATCTGTTCATTTGAAATGAATTGTAAGTTTTTGTCACATAACAAGTTTTTTGATAGGAGCCTAGGTCTTAGGATGAACTTTTATAGGGTTGGCTGTCTTAGCTGGATTGATTTTTCCCTCAGTGGCCCAGACTTTAGAATTTACATTTACTTCCTTTTCAGAGGTAAGCATAACATTGGCCCAGGGGACCAGAAGAATGGACTTCCTTGCTTTATCTATGAGGTTTCATGCTAATAGCAGGGAGATTTGGGCATAATCAAAAAGGCATGGCAGAGAAGTAATTCTCCCTAGTTACAACTTTGTAAGAAATGCCTGTCACAGTCACTGTTTGGGAAGAGAGCTGGCCAGGGTTAAAGATTAAGAATGATAATGGGGCTCTAGTGGTTAGGAGGAGATAATGGGATATCCATCTGTGGTTTGATTCAGGTATCCCCCATAAACTCCTCCTAGAGGCAGTGTAATGTTGGCAGCAGGCTTATGGGTATTATAGTCAGTTTCCCCTTGTCAGTATTTGGCACACTCTCCAGTTGTTGTTGTCCACCTGATATTGGCCATGAGGTGATGTCCACCCTCTCCTTGGCTAGCAATGTGAACCTGATTGCCACAGTAAAGTTGGGACCAGAGGAGTGGGCCTTTCCAATCTTAAGTACTACTCAAACATCTTTCTTAGCAACATCTGTGTACCCATTATTAAAACTTTCCTGTCAAATTATCCTTTAACAATCTTATCTCATCTTCCATAACCTTAATTAACTATCTTTCTTAGAGAATTATTAAGGGAAATTATACCTTAATTGACTTTTCCAATTGACAAAAGCAAGCTCATTGCTGTAATCTAGCATTAAAGACTTTTAATGATCCTATTTTGAAACTCTGCAGAGAAACATTTTTAGCAGGAAAAAAAAAAAAAAAAAACTAAGAATATCTTGATTATTTATTTCTACAAAAGTCTCTATACTTTAAATGAAATCTAAGAAAAATGGCAGCAAGACTTGACTTATAATAATTTGTTAGCTTATACATGAAAGTTATATTACTTTATGGTTTGAAAGCAAATCTTGTTGGAATTAAGGGCAAGCACCTTCATACTCAGCTCAAATCATATATCTTTTAAAACATCAAAACAGATTAAAACATATTTATTTCTAAATATTAGTGCATGAACTAAGTCTTGTAGCTAATGATGGCAAATCAACATGAAACATTTCTTATAAACCACTGTAAATGCATAAAACAAGTTAAAATCAATAGTACATAAATTATCATTTAAGTCTTAGATACCTTGAAAAAGAAGAAGATAGAAACCTTGACTTATAGTAGAGAGACACAGTTTTAAATTTAGAAACAAAGTTGTTATTTAGTGAATATGTACAGTGGCTGATTTATTTATTTATTTTTTTTTTCTGTAGGGACTGAGAACCTAGCAGGTAAGATAATTAGCATATGAACTGGTGTCTCTGCAGAAGTTGCAGATAGGCTACAGGTCATTTTAGTCTGGGCCTGGTTACCTGTCAATTAGCATTTGAAAGACAGGAAAACTCCATCCCATTTGCTCTTTAACTCTGCAATTTGGCTGAACAAAGAGAGCAAATTTGATTTTATATTTTCGCAATTTTCCTTCCTATATAATCCCTTTGTGGTCACCAAATATGATGCAAGATTTGGGTTCATAAAGAGTCCCTCAGAATTTATGAACCTCAAGTTTTGTGGTCTACCCTAACTTTAATAAAGAATTATTAAAGACAGACTCAGGAAGGATAAATTATGAATTATTTAGTTTATTAAGGGGGGGAATTACAAATTGTGGGGTTTAGGAAACACTCATGTGGAAACACTGTATAGTTTATAGGTTCATTTAAGAGAAACTGAGGTCTTTAGAAATCAACTAGAACAAAGCTGTAAGCATGTGGGAAATAGAAGTTAGATGTTTAAGTACAGAAGCTCCGAGAACACACACATGGCATCCACCATGTGTTTCCTGAAGAAGGTAAGCATAGTGGAGCTCAGGAAGAACACATGAGGCATCTGCCATGTGCTTTCCTGAAGAGGGAAAGTATCCAAGCAGAAGAGAAACTGAGGGTCTTGGGGAAAAAAAAAAAAAAAAAAAACAAAAAACTGGAATAGAGCCACAAGCATATGGACTTAGGGCTAACTGAGGCTTTTGTGGAGAAATTAGGGTAAAACTGCAAGCAGGGGAAAACCAGAATCTAGGAGCTTCTGTAGGGAGACCTAGGAGGATCCCACATGGCATGTGTTTTTTTTTGTTTTTTTTTTTTTTTTAATCTCAATATTCTTTATTGTTTTTAAAAATGACTACATATAAAAATATTTCAATATAAAATTCCACAAAAATAAGCAGATTGTATGCTTTGACCTTCATAGAAAATTAACATTTTTTTTTCATTTTTTACTTATCATCTAATGTTGGTTTTTTTTTATTTATTTTTTTTTTTGGTCAGTCAATGAAGTTACTCTGCTACAGGACATCATATACCAAGACATCGTACAATACTGAGCACATAATCTACAGTGTTACAGGACATCATGTACCAAGACATCATACAATACTGAGCACATAATCTACACTGTTGAAGGATATCATGTACCAAGACATCATACAATACTGAGCACATAATCTACTCGGTTATAGGTATGCGTTTTTAGGGCAATTAAGAGGACAAATGGTGAGACTCAATGGAAATTATTTAGAGGGCAAATGTCAAAGAAGAGAGTAAGAGATTCCAAGGAGAAATGAGTGATGAGGAGGGTTACCTGAGTATAGAGCAAGTGCAGTGGCAGCAAGTCCAAGCCAATGAAAGCATCCATGTTGTAGATCTGGAGATCAATGAAAGAAAGTAATTAAATTGACACCAAGCTATAAAACAGAGGTAAGCAGAAAAGCCAGACAAACCTGGAAACAGTGTTATATGCACCCCCACCAGCCACACTGGGTGAGGGGGAAGCCAGAATCACATGTGTCCCTATGGCCTGAGTGAAGAGAAGAAAGTCACACAAACACACTGAGGGCCATGTCCAGAGGGAAGAGAGGGATGGTGTGGAAGCCCATTGCCTTTATACCATCACATTCAAGTATGTAAGGGGAAAAATTGGTAAGTTTGGAGGATGAACTTAAGGGTCAGACCATTTGGGTCAGCCCACCCAAGAAGCACACTATATGGTAGGCAGTATGGAGCACTGGGGATCTGTCACTATCAGACATTTTTGTCAGGAGGTTTTGGTGCTATTGCAAGCAAGCTGCCACCTCCTGGTTCTCCTTGAGCCTTAATCCCTGCATAAAAAGAAGCTAGCTTTCTCCTATCCTACTTCAATACATGTTGACACTTTGCTGTTTGCAAATCAATACATATGTTGTCTTCTTGCTATAAGCCCCTTCCAACCCCAGGTATAAAATGTAACAGTTCCTTCCCTATGTGACTACCAGGTTCTGAGATGCTATAGCCTGACTAAAATCTCCTTTTTCAGTATGTCTGCTGTCTTTCTTTATCAATCCTGCAACAAGTAAGCAGTTGCTTATAGGAGCAACAGATGACACAAATACAGCTGAATACTCATCTCATCTCATGGATGATAGCTTCACCATAGCAGCTCCATCACCAGAAAGCATATCTCAGCATACGTGATGACGCATGTAAGCTGCACCTCTAGAGCACACTGCACCACTTGCAGACAGCTCAATTAGAGATTCTTAAGCATGCTACATCACTGGCAAGAGAGCTCAATTGGAGACAGTTCAATGGAAGAGTCTTGAGGACATTGCATCACTTGCCATTAGCTCAATCATATAGTAAATATGGGGAGTGGTTAAGTGAACATTAAGTTTCTTTCTTCCCAGACTTGACTTCCTGAATCCAAGCTTCCTTTCTGTATTCAATTTGGAGGAATCTGCTACACAACAATCTCACAATGCAAATTGCATTTATTCCAACTTTAACTTGTTCAAAAGTCCCAAGTCTCATCTGAGATTTAAGACTGTCTCCTAACTATGAGTCAGGTAAAATAAAAAACAAGTTACATAATTCCAACATATAATGACACAAAGTAAGAATCTCCATTCTAAAAAGGCATAACAAGGAGAGACATGGCATAACAATACAAATCAATAACCAGTTGGTGTACATCAAAGTTCTGCGTTTTCAAATTCAACATTCCATGGCTAGTGACAACAGTCTCAATTCCAATTCTGCTCCTTGGGCTGGGAAGGTCCCAGCCTATGCAAATATCCCCCTCCTGAGCCACTAGTTCTCCATGGCAATCATTTTGAAATCCTGGTAAATCCAAAACATGTTCCTCAGGTATACAAGTTCCAAAAGACAAAAATCTACATGGTCAAATTGATCACAGTAATGACCCCTCTTCTCTGGGAACAAATTTCTATTCCAGTTACCTTCTCACCCCTCCAGGAGTGCAATCGGAAAACAGCAATAGGACAACCAAAATCTATCAATAAGACAAGAATAGATAGCTGATTCCTTGGCAGGGCCACCCCTGGTATAGCAGCTAGGGCCCAGGGGAAACCACAGAGGAACATGTGAGATGAGGAAGAGTGCTGCTTCCACAGTGAGCCTGACAACCTGGGCCGCGGTGATGGAGACAGACACTGAGGACACTCAAAACACACCAGAGCAGCAATCCAGAATCTATAGAGAACTGAACACTAAAGCAGACTTAAAGCACACCCACCAAAGACTCAGGGAATTTTGCAGAAGAGGGATCAGAAAGAATATAAGAACCACAGAATAGGAAGGAATAACCAGAACCCCCCCACACACACACACACTCAACAACTGTCTCTTGATCTCACATCTCAATTCACAACTCCATGGAGAATACCAGCAATCTCACAAAGCAGGGCCCTCCATGCAGTGGGGGCAGGGAGGAGGGAAATTATGGTACCAACATATGATGTGTTCATACAAAGTGTCTACTTAGTAATAATAATAGAGTAAAACAATAAAGAAAATACAGAGAGAATAGGCAAAATCAATAACAGAAATAACTTGTTAATATTATGCTGCTTCAAGGTATCTTTTTATGTAAAGACTGAAGCAAAGGGAACCAATATGCTAATTTAAAGGTCAAGTTTTTGAAATGTGGCTATTATTTCTATAATCCTAATTTTTCAGAAAGTCAGATAGGCACCCTACTTTCAGCTTGGCAATAGAGAACTTTACCATGAGTTACTATATTTTGATATTTGGTTTAGTCTGTGAAATATTTTAAAGGAATAGCCTTTCTTGATCTTTAATAAACTACTTTGAGCTTAGCATGGTAGCACACACATTTAATCCCAGCACTAGAGAGGCAGAGTTAGAAGAATCATTGTGAGTTCAAGGCCACCCTTAGACTCCATTATGAATTCCAGGTCAGCCAGGGCTAGAGCAAGACCTTATCTCATTAAAACAAAAACAAACAAACAAACAAAAAAACTACTTCATTAAAAATTTAAAACTATTGCTTTACTAAGTAAATGCTTTACTAAATGAGAAAAAGAAAGATACACTAGAGACAGCAAAGTTTCAGTATCTAGGTACAAAACAAACCTCTCAAAACTTAACAGTAAAAATAAAGCAATGCAATAGGAAAACAAAGGATATGGGGAGACATTTCACTCAAAAAAAAAATGCAGAGATATCAAATAAACACATGAAAAAGTATTCACCAATATCAGCAATTGCATAATGAAACACAAAATGAAATCACAAAGACATTACTATGCATCTCTCAGAATGGCTGACCAAAAAAAAGTACAAATAGGGATGTAGAGATGGCTTAGTGGTTAAGCACTTGCCTGTGAAGCCTAAGGACCCCACCAAGCAGTTCGAGGCTCGATGGGAGAGAGAGAGCTCCCAGAGCTCCTTTTTATCAACCAGCCCCCCTCCTCCAGGACCCATGTAAGCCAGATGCACAAGGAGACGCATGCATCTGGAGTTCGTTTGCAGTGGCTGGAGGCCCTGGAGTACCCATTCTCTCTCTCTCTCTCTCCCTATTTCTGTATCTCTTTCAAATAAATAAAAAATAAATTAAAAAGTACAAATGTTAATGAAGACTCAAGCAAATTAAAACATTTATATATTGCTGGAGGGAATCAAGATAGACATTCTAAAAATTAGTTTTGCAGTTTCTCAGAAAGTTAAATATAATAACTACCATAAAATTTCATCCCTCAGTTAGTGTTCACACAGAATCACTACATAGATGTTTTACTCTGTATTATATGTATAAAATCTAGAAATAACCAACGTTTTGGTATGGTTAAATAGTTAAACAATTTTTGGTATGTCATGTACTCAACAATACAAAGCATGAATGATTGATATCTGCAACAACCATCCATTCATCACTGGATGAATGTCTCAGGAAATAGGATTGAAAAAGTCAATCTTATGGTTGTATGCATTATGTCTTCATTTATAGAACATTCAAATGACAATGTAAGAATTGAGATCAGATCAGTGGGTCTGGTGGGTAAGCAGAGGGTATAGAAGAAAATATTAGGTTTTAAAATCAAGACATAATGAATTTGTGGGCATTTGTGTAAAGACAGGAAAACTTTGTATCTGTGTCTTTGTACTGTGTATATCAGTATTATAGTGGAGCCATTTTGCTGTGGTTTTATGAGACTACCACTGGAAGATGCTCAAGGAACTTACAATTAACTCAAAATAAAATTAATTTATGATGAGATATATTTAACTAAAAATAACAAATTTTTATATTCATATACATACATTTAATCACTGGTAGATCAAGTGAAAACAAGATTTTTATATTCTTATGCAACCATTTTTGTTTTTTCTGAGGTAGGGTCTCACTTGAACTGAGGCTGACCTGGAACTCATTCTGTAGTACTAGACTGCTCTCAAACATACATAGATCTACCTCCTGAGTGCTTGGATTAAAGGCATGTGTCACTGTGTCTGGCCAGATTCTTATGCAATTTGTTAATTCACAATGAAACCAAAGGAAATGAAGGGCAAACACATATTCTAAAAATCCAAAGTCAGGGAGTGGAAGGGATGGCTCAACAATTAAGAAAGCTTGTTGCTTAAGCCTGAAGACCTGAGCTTGATCCTCAATACCCACATAAAAATATAGGCATGGCCACACATGCCTGTAATCTCATCACCTAGAGGAGTGGAGACAGAAAGATCACTGGTTCCCTTCCCTGGTCATCCAGTGTAACTGAAAAGACAGGTAGCTCCAGGTTCAATGAGTCACTCTGTCTCAGTGAAATAAGGCAGAAGATGATAGAATAGGACACCCAACATCTTCCTCTGGCCTCTAAATGCATACACACAGGACTTGCACACACACCATATGTACTACACACCAAAGATTATTCAAGAAAAAAAGTCCTCAGTGTGTTGATGTAGTAACCCGTAGGGTTCTCAGAAAAACATGAAAATGCTCTCAAAGACAAAGGCAGTTTTAAATATTGTCAAATTTAAATATGGCCTAAGCTCTTACCTTATAAGTATAATAAGGAGATAAGGATTTCCCAATACTTTTCTCTCTGTGATCCTCTTCCCCCTGGCAGCAGTATAGAGAGAAGATGTGAAAGTGCAGAAAGAGTAGATAGGAAACCAAGTATTCCATTTTCCCTATTGCCAGCCTTTCTGTTGGAACAGATGAAACAAGGATTGTAGGAAAATAGCTTACATTAAGCTCAAACTTTTGAGTATTACACAGAATTTCACTATTGTCTAAATTGGCTTGCTGATTTTTTTTATTTGAAATCACCAACAAACTATTTTTATCAAATAGAGAAATTTTGAAATTAGCTACAAACAGTGACTAAAAATCTGGCCCCTGTAAAATCATTAAGGGAACATTGTTTCTTTAGACTTATATGCCCTTATTGATAAATTAAAATACTGTTTTATTTAGTAAATAAGAGTTGATAAATTGTTAATAAAGTTTAAAGTTACTTTTCTGATAGAGAATCTCAGAAAGAGACATGAATAAGGTCAAGAAGTACATAGTTAAAATCAATCTTTACAGTTCCTGGACAAGTTTATCAAAATGTTCTATTGAACACACAATGTCACCAATGATGGCTATGAAAGGCCATCTGTATTTAACCAAGAGCTTTGTGTCAGCATGACCTTTAGCTATTATGAATATTTACAATAGGAAATGTTGCATGTCTTCCTAAGTATAATTGAAAGAATTTTTAGTCCTTTCCACATCCAAATGAACTCCACATCTCCATTGACAGCTTTACTAGCATTGCTTAAAATACTTTCATAACTCTCTCACTACCATATATGTCCCAGGCTAAGAGTAAGCTGTTTTCGGTCATTTCTGGGCCATGTGGCTGGTTTAGTGTGTAGCACTATAAAGGAGATAAGACTTTCCTATTATGTCTTTCATGTTTTTTAATGACATGTAACTATTTCAAGTAGGCCAAAAAAAAAAAAAAAAAAAAAAAAAACAGACATAAACTTGTACTTTCTAAATATCTGGAACTGAGATTTAATTTGAGCTTACAGGAGGCATATTCAAAAAAAACATATTTTGGGCTAGGAGAATAATTCAGTGGTGTAAAGCATTTACCACACAAGCATGGGGGCCTGAGAGGGCCTGAGACAGAAATATTCATGCTATCATGGTGGCTATGTAAGTGTATGAATAAATGCTCATTTCAGTAAAATGTACACTGTTTAGTTCCTTCCAACAAACTGAACATTTATGTTATGCAAGTTGTAACTTGTGATAGTTTTGTGTAAACAAGAATGTGTTTGAACATGAGACTGTTGCCCAAATCGGTTAACTGAATAGAACAGATTGCCTTCCAAATGTGGGTGGGCCTCATCCAATCAATTGAAGGGCCTGACAGGACAAAAAGACAGGCATACTCAAGTAGGAAGGGAGTCTTCACTAACTGCCTTCAGAATCTGCTTACATCAGCACCTGCATCATGAGCTCACTGGAGGCTCCAGCCTACCAGCCTTCAATCCAGAAATGCACCATTGTCTCTCCTGGACCATTAGGCCATCTACTCATACATATCAATTTTGGACTTGCCAGTTTCTATAATTGCAAGATCCTGTTCCTTATAATAAATATATTTATAGCTTTATCATTTATTTATGCATATATAATTTATATTTATCAGTAGACAGATAGAAACTGATACAGAGAAAATATGCATGTATCCTCTAGATGGAGCTTCTCTGAAGAACCCTGATCAATCCACAACTCAAATGTGAAAACAGTATGAAGCAGTAAGAAGCATCAGTGTGCAGGCTGGTTCCTTAAGGAAGTCTTTCCAAATTAGCAGACTTCATTCCAAACTAATTTTCAGAGTGCAGACTTCAAAGATTGTCTAAAATGCTGTTGAGTTTTCTTTATGAAACAAGTATTTTTACTCTTAGAAAAATCAAGTTTGGGATTTTGTTTAGTTGATAAGGTCAGTTGTCATCCTCTCAAAACTCTTCCTGTCTAAATGAGTTTCTAAGTCAGAATCCTCCACACCATCAAAGTGTGAGTACCCATGTCAGTTTGCTTCTAGAGTTGGGCAATCATCTTTATGGCTCAGCCTCTGTCTCAGGACCTCATAGTTGGATCATAACCCTTGCAGCATCTCAGCTGGAAGCTCTGGGAGGTCTAACACCAGCATGAACCTTCTAGTAGGATCTCTCACAAACCTTGAGCTCATCAATTTGATTTTGCAAATAATCTGGCCAGCGAGCTCCAGAGAACTTTCTATGTTTCTTTAGGTCTTAATTTACAGACTTGTGCCACCATGACTGGGGTTTTATGTGGGTGCTAGGGATCTAAACTCATGTCCTCATTCTTGCAAGACAAGCACTTTGCCAACAGAACCATCTCCCAATTCATCATAATTCTTGAAAAGGCTGTCTATATTCAGTGGCTACCCACTTGGTTGACCCTCCCCTCCCCATTATTTTTGCTACCTGGTTAAATAAAAATGTGGGGCAATTAAAGAGAATGCCTAACATCTATCCTCACACATGTGCTCATACACATTAAATAAACATAGAGACATGTATATCACATACAAATATACATGAAAACTGCTTACACTGTGAAGTAAGATTACCATGGACTTTTAAGACAAGATTTTGCTGTGCAGCCCAAGCTACTATGACATTTCCCATGGCCCTAGTTTGCCCTCCAACTTAGAATCATCCTGTCTCAGCATCCTGCATCATGGGTGTACAAGCTCTTGCCACTATGGTTGCTTTATTAGAGATCTTATGACACATGTTGTACAATCTTTTTTTTTTTTTTTTAGTATCATTCTTTTTGCCCTTGTGGCATAGACAGTTCCAATGTTGCTAGGATGAATATCCAACCAAACACAATTTTATGGAAGGAAGGGATTAATTTCAAGCTTACAGTCTTAGTGAAAGTTCCATCAAAGGTGAAAAAAGCTGGTTCTCATTCACAAATCCAGGCAGAGATAGAAACTACCAGCAACCAGCAAACACCAAAAAGTATAAAGAGGGACCAACAGTAAGTAGGAACCCCAGAGCTCAGACTGCTCTCCATACCACTGGGCTGTAATTCAGATCCAACCCACAGACATGTCCCCAGAAGCAGGAGTTGGTCTGCTAGGGACACCTAGCTAGGTGCACCCATTCTCTCTATATATACCTACTTAGTTCTCTCTTTTTCTACCTGCCTATTTCTCTCTCTCACTTTGTCAAATAAATAAATAATGAAATATTTAAAAAAGCATGTAAAGTTATAATTCACGTACATAAGACAACAGTCAGGGAAATGTCAATATAGTAGAAAATTACTTCTCTGAACTCAGCAATCCTAATACAACAACATACATGACCTGTTTCTATAGAGGTAAAAGACAAACTAGATACTTTGAGAATTCCTCTTTATATTATATTTAACTGGGAAAACTGAAACATGATGTCTTAAACTATTTTGTCTGTAGTGACCACTTTATCTTTCTTTCTCTCTCTTTCTTCTTTCTTTCTTTCTTTCTTTCTTTCTTTCTTTCTTTCTTTCTTTCTTTTTCTTTCTTTCTTCTTTTTTTGGTTTTTTTGAGGGGTTTCCACTCTAGCTCAGGCTGACCTGGAATTCATTATGCAGTCTCAAGTTGTCCTCAAACTCACGGAGATCCTCCTACCTATACCTCCTGAGTGCTGGGATTAAAGGCATGGGCCATCATACCAAGCCACTTTCTGCTATTTTTAGGGTTCTGGTAGAGTCCTTGCCTAGAATGTCATATATAGATAGAATAAACGTAAATATTTTAAGAAATTCTAAGCTAGGTGTGGGGGCACATGGCTTTAATCCCAGCACTCGGGAGACAGAGATGGAAGGATTGCCATGAGTTCGAGGTCAGCCTGAGACTACATATGAATTAGAGCAAGACCCTACCTCGAAAACAAAAACAAAACAAAAAAGAATAGAAATTCTATTTGGGTGCAAGAAACTGGTGCTGTTAAAAGGAGTATATCTATCTACCCTATCTACTTATGTCTATTTGGCTATATCTATATCTATAAATATATATATACTTCAGCACTCTACAAGATGTTTGGAAACTGATTTAGTAACTAAGTTTTTGTTATAATAACATCATAAACACAAAATAAGTTAACAAAGGAAACCAAGAAAGTAAAAACAATAAATATCACTAAAGCTACTATGTGTTCTAGTATAGATATAATATTTAGATAATGTTGTGGTAATATAGATAGTTGGTTCTTTGACCATTTTGGCTTTGGTTCAGTGGGACAAGGTGCACGCAAGGATGAAGCAGTGACCATACTAATGAAAACTTTACAGTGTTGTTCAAACATAAGCCAAGAGATGATGCATGGCTGCCTTAGTGCTAATGAATACGTACATATGACCTTAAGACTGAAATAGGGTGTGTTGGTTTGGAGACTTGAGTGCAAAGCAAAAAGCTGCATGATAGACTTGTCTACTTGAGCATCACATTTCATATTTTATCCTTGAATGTTCCTGAATTCTCTGCTCCATTAAGTCTCACCTTTTAAAAAACTCTTGACATTAGTTATTTTCATATCTGGTGGCTGACATTTATATCTTTCAGCAACAAATGCTTTTATTGTGAATTTACTTATGAAGGGGTTAAACTAGTTCACTATGTGAAGAAAATAAGTGTATAGTTCCCCTGATAAAATATCAAGAAAAATAAAAATAAAGAGGATTTATGGATGTGTACCAAAATCACAAAAGCTTACAAGATTTACCTTGCAAAGCTACCTCAAAAAAACAGTAGTGATCACTGCCAAATCCATCTGATCACAGCAGCAGATGTCAATAGTAAACAATGAGAATCATCCTTCCAGCTTATTGCATCAGCTCAGGTGTCGGGCTATACAGGCATGTTGAGACTCTCAACTCTTTGTCTCTCTCTCCTTCATCCTGTCTTATATTTGCAAATAATATATAGGATATTAACTACAATTCCAGGCTAGAGAGACTTCATTGATTTAAAGCACTTTGGCTGCAATTACGAATGCTTGGAGTCCTGAAAGACTTCTCCAGTTTGATTCCCCAGGATCTGCATATACAGCTGTGTATAGCATCTGTAGCCCCACAAGGAAGCAAAGACAAAGGATCATGGGAGTCTGTGAAAAGAAAAAAACAAAAACAGCAAACTCCAGGACCAGTACATTACGTTGGCTAAATAAGTATGGGCAGATGATTGATGGTGAGGAATACCCACCATCCTCTGTAGCCACCATAAGTAAGCACACCCCATCACAGCCAATCATGTGGGGTGATATATGGGCACACAGCATGCATATACTACATATCCATTAAACACGCTAACATATACCACCACAATACATAAATAAACATATCAAATAGTTGGCTTCCAGCACTGGAGAGAGCATGTGTAAGTGAAGTAGCATCTCTCTGCCAGAGGAGTCAAAGTGAGTAGAATGTGATGCACACGTGTCCTCCATAACTTCCTGACCTAAATAGTGATAAACACAGAAAATGGAATAACTAGGGAACCTAGCTCCCAAGAATTATTTCTTGTACTCTGTGTAATTGGACAAGGAAAGCCCTAAGAGCCAAGGAATAATTTATTCTGGTTCAAATAAATTTCACAATTTATAGTCTTTTGTTTGGGGTTATCTTAAACTTTTTTTCAAAGAAGCCCTTAGGGAAATGTATATTTAAAGTATCTAGTAACTAATATAATCCTTTGAGCTTTTAACACTTTATAAAAATAATGTTCTAATCTGAGTAGATAACTCATCAGGCTGTGTAACACATTTTCCAGAGAAAAAAAGAAAGAAAGAAAGAAGAGAGAGAGAGAGAGGGAGGGAGGGAGGGAGGGAGGGAGGGAGGAAGGAAGGAAGGAAGGAAGGAAGGAAGGAAGGAAGGAAGGAAGGGAGGGAAGGAAGGAAGGGGGATGGGGGAGGGGGGAAAAAAGAAAGAGTCCACCATGAGTTTCTCCTCTGGAATGCTATAAATACCTCACTTTACCTAAAGTGATTTAACTGAAATTTCATAGATAATAAAATATTGGATAATTAGTGTTTTTTTTTAAACAGCTGTGATGTATGGCTACTTTCAAAGCTCACCAGCCCAGGCTTCTCCTCATGGCTTCCTTAACAGAATAGTGATGGAGCAGACAGCCTGATGACAAAGATCTGTTCTGCTGGGTCTCATCAGTGGAGAAGCTGTACAGGGGTTTCTTCCATGTTGGGTATGATGAAGCCCGGAGAAACACATTCTCCATCACCCCAACCCTAATGCTTGTCTCTACAAATTCCATTTCCTGCCTAAGCATCTGCCTTTCCTCTTTTATTTTCAACACAAATACTCATTTATACAACTTAACAGTTTAACATAGTTGAACACAATCTATATGTTTTAAAGAAAAAAAAAAAAGAGTATGATCCTCTTCCCTTGGCTTCCTATAAAGGAAACATCACGAGCCACGCCAGAAGGCAGAGGCTGGACCTCAGGCACATAGTTTTATATCGCAAAGATGTGTAGTTTCTCTATCTAAATCCTTTGCATTTTGGTTAATGAACACTTAAGTGTTCCCCACAGAGCAGTGGCTGGTGGCATCATAGGATGGTGTGTGCAGTTATTCCAAAAGCATTTCAATTGTCTATTATTTGCTTAACATTCCTATAAATAACTTCTATTTTCATTTTTAGTGTAAATAAATATGTGTTCTATCATTAAGCTACTAACTTCCCCACCTTTTAAATATAATTTTTAAGCCAAAATAAGATCCTGTCTTCTGTAGCTAAAAATATAGTACTAGAAAAGTAATTAACTGTAACCATATATATATGTTGAGAGTAGGGGGTGGCCTTTGCAGCTTTCATCAGTCTGGTCCTTGTTCAGCCATGACACCTTTCCTGGGAAGATCTCCCTTGGAAATCTCATCCTCTCTATTATGTCTAAATTGTGTAAAACCTAGAAAAATGTTGAAAATACTAGTTAAAATTTTTCACTAAAATATTACTAAAAATGGTAGGTATGAAAATATGTGAAGACAATGGGGTATATTGAGATGAATCTTGAAAATAGTAGCAATTTCAATGAACAAGTGGCAAAGCCAAGATCATATGAGTCATACTGTCCCAATGCCACACACCGCTCTAATTTGTTTTTGCGTATGTGTGTGCAGAATATTGTGAGGTGTGGTATGTGTGATGTGTGGTGTATGCACGTGTGTATGCAGAAGCACATGTGTGCAGAGGTTAGAGAAGAATGTTAGTTGATGCATACGTTAAAAAGGATGATTCCAACAATCTATAGAAAATGGTCTGCATTCCCAGGAACAATATATCACACGGAGTTTTCTTTTTCCCTATTAAATTCCTCATTGAGAAAGTTTAACAACAGGTAATTTACTCTTACAATGACATGCATGTATCTTCCCTTCCATGCCTTAACAGTCATAACTCTTGTAATTTTACTTATGTGCATTTAAATTTCATAATTTATTTTTGTCTTCAGACAAAACTATTCACTTCTGTAGAACTAACCTTAATTCTCCTGAATGTGGGGAGGAGGGTGGAATTAATGACAATATTCCCGTGCAAATGGATTACTTCCTACAAAGTAACCCTAAACTTTAGCTCATTTCAATCCTAAGTGAAACTGTACATTAACCCTGGCTGACTGTAGTCATTCCAAATCATTAAGATTTCGTTCTCATTCCACCTAAAACCTCACACCTGATGTGATAAAATAAACTTAGAATTTAAACCATGATGTTGGATTAAATTTATTTTGAGCAGGAAGTAGATACTTTTTATCTTGCAACAATAGATGTGACTGAAAAAAAATTAATCTTGTTGCCATTGTTACTTTTGTATGGATAGGAATCAATATTAACAGCGACATTCCCCATTGTACATTCTGGGGAGGGAATTTTTGCCATTCATAAAGACAGGCTGAGCTTATTCTCCATTGCAATGTCACAGCTTACTTCTGATGGAAAACAATTTTATCTACAATTGGGTAAGTCATTTATCTTAGTGAGACATCACAGGCAATTGAAGGCATTAGCAAGAAGGTATAGGAAAACTGTCATCATTAATTATACTGAGGACTGGACTTTGGATCTGTGGGCTTCCAGGGGCAGACTCACAAAGAGAGTAATGCAATTTGTGATTCAAGTGCAATTAAGTGTAATATATTAGTAATGTCTTCTTAGCTGCCTCTCCAAGTGCAGAATGAAGCCCACATCTACCTGGTGATGACCAGTACACAACCAGTTCTTTGGCTATGTAACCTCAGCGTCCTAATAGCATTATCTAAGCATCTTGCCAAGTTGTCTGACAACTACCAGTATTTTCTGGGTAAATTTAGCCAGTCTCTACTCAAACAAAGTGACAGACCAAAGCGATTCTCAAACTAGATTTGATTGTCCAAATGATTAAAATTTACAAAGACACAGTTTCCAATTTAAAATAAATTCCAGTAGAGTCCTTTAAAATGTGATTCACTAGTATCACCCATTCAATAAATAAGACACATCTCAAAATATTTTTGATTAAGTAAATAAAAATATAAGAGAAAAGTTGTGTTTTTCCCTGGGGTTAGATACAAAAATCAAGTTGACTTTCATTGTTACTAGCCAGTGTTAATTTTCTATACTTACACTATTCAAATATTTTCCGTTGCAGAGTTTACATCATTTTTACTTGTGTGCATATGCAGTGTGCATGTGCCCTTGCAATGCCCCATGTGCCAGTGGGGTGTGCTTCCTGCAGCAGGATGTGCCCGCCTTGTGGCTGGAGTAGAACTTGTGCCACTCCATTGTAATTATTCTGTTTCCTGTTGTGAGCCAGTCTCTTACTGATCCTAGAGCTTATTGTTTTCTTCCATGAATTCTCACCATTCCTGGATCTCTGCTTCCTTGCAGGACTGGGATTACAGATGTGTGTGGCTATACTAAGCTGTTTATGTGGGTTCTGAAGCTGCCCAGACCATCTCAGGCCATTGTGTTTGCGCTTAACCACTGAGCCATCTCCCCAACCCTACTTTTCTCTTTCTTTAAAAAGTAAATCTTTATGTAATAATATTCTTTTCTTGTTATCATGAAAATCACATATATATATATATATATATATATATATATATATATATATATATTCCATCATCAAAAATGCACATACCAGTAATAAAGATTCTTTCTCACAAAATTAATTTTAAAATATCTCATAATATCTATGGTAGCTTTGAGTAAAAACCCTAAACATATTTTCAAACAGATTACATGTATATACCCCAAAGAGATTTATTTATAAGGTTGCTTAATTTTTTTTACTATCAACCTGTAATATTTCTTTAAAAAATGTGTCTTTTTGTCAATATATTTTGGGCAGAGACCCAAAGCGAGAACAAAGAGATGCCAACACACCTGCCCTTACAAAAAGCTAGACTTCATTTGTCTCCTCTAGTCTAGTCCACAGTGGCTTCAAGCAATTACTCAGCAACAGCACGCCTGACTTCTTTTCTAATCTAACACACTTAGGTGGGCTAGACCATCCTAAGTCAGCCCGCTGAGTCTATCAACCAATCAGGTCTCTCTCTTACCCACCTGAGTCTGGTGACAAGGTACAGCCTAATTGGATAGGTAGGTCATAAAAAGGGGTCTGCCAAAGGTATGATCTGTTGTCCCTATTTTGCTCACCAGACCTGCATTTTTTCTTCTAAATACCAGTGTATATGTTTCTCCACTCTGCAGCCTGGCTGGGTGAGAAGAGAGCTCTTGTTACTTGCCTGGGTATTTTCCTGCTTAATTCTATTTTGTTTTCAAATACTTTCTCACTTTGTTACATGTATATTTTCCCTCTAAAGCCTGAATCTGCCATGTATGTAATAACTTTTGGCCAGGTGTACAAAGTGACACATGCATATGGAATTCATTTGCAGCTGCTGCAAGCTCACGCACACTTGTTACATTTATCTGTCTCTCTCTCTGCTTGCAAATAAATGAATAATTATTTCAAAAAAAGAAAATGACAAATAGTCCTTGCAAAAATGGAAACCAAAGAGTCAGTCTTGTTCTCACTAAACAGCTGAGTGAGGCTTGATTATATCACCTCTCAATGTCACTTGGGGATAAAGACTATTTTGAGCTGAACGCAATTGAGAATTAACATGTACAAGAAGAATTATTGGTCATCCCTTTCACAGGCTGAAATCAGGTCATAAATTTCCATTTGCAAAGATGTTTCCTTATTACCCTGGGACAGAGAAAGAAGAACACTCTTCACAGAGAGAGAGAGAGAGAGAGTTGACATTAATATGTGTTTATATAAACAGACCTGATTAAAATAGCCATTATCTTCCCCCACATATTTAATCACTTACCCATGATTTATTGTCCAATGAAATCTAATCCTCTTTCATTTCTTTCATTAAAATGGTATATAAGACACTAAGTCTATGGGCAGGGATATAAATTTCAGAGAAAAAGAACTGACCTGCTATGCATGGGACTCTGGGTTCTATATCCAACACCACAGAAAATTTTAAGGCCTAAGGACCCATGTCCAACTCTCCAGATCCCACGTGAGCCAGACATACAAAGGTGAGGCAAGCACAAGGTCGCACATGCCCACTAGGTGACACAAGCTTATGGAGTTCAATTTCAGTGGCTGAGGCCCTGGCATACCAATTCTCTCTATATATCTGTCTTTCTTTTGCTCTCTAAAAGAAAAAAAGAAAAGAAGTAAATAATATCCCTTTTCTAATCACTTCTTTGGGTTTTCAAATTTCTTATGTGACCTCCAGTACAGATAAAACATTCATGACATTGTATAATTTTTACTCATATACTATCTGTTATCTTAATTCACAAGCTCCTAGCTACTTAAAATTTAAGACATTAAAGGAAAAGTTTTTCCTCTCAAAATAGCAATATACAATGTGATTCTGGAGGCGGAGGAAGGAGGTTCCAATTGAATGTTAAAGGCCAGCATAGCCTATATCACTCTGTCATACATACATATATACATGCATGCTGAGTACTGAGTCTTTCTTATATATATGAATCATTAAATTTAAAACACTTTAGGAGTTGCCATTTATTTCCAGTGACCTACTCCTAGTACCTGCAAACTAGACCCCTCTTAACAGTTTAGCCTATGTGAACTCATGTCAGGCAACTCTTCCTCGTATTTGAAGATGCAAGTATATATGGAAGAAGAGAAAGTCTGGAACAGGTGTCACCTATTTCAGTTCTTTACAAAATGTGAAGGTCAGGCTTTAAGTATGGACTATACTGTTGTGGTAAGCAGTGGAGAAAGGAGGACATTAAAAAGTACTTGTTCATCCACTGTTTCCTCTTTGCTAGACCTTGCTCATAGATCAATTGATTGTATTCTAGAAACATAAATAGCATCACATATATCTTCAACTGATCCATGATGACAGTTTCATCAAGATTTTTCATGGAAAACAATGACATTTTTAATTTCTTTTTCAATCTTTGAAGTCAAGTTCCAGTATCGTGACATCTCATGCCAAACCTTTGCTGCCCTACGAAGTGACAGGATTCTGTTAGGGCAGTGCTCTGCGAACTCAGTATAGCAGACATCATGCTTCTAACTCATATGCATGGGCTCTGCTTTTACGATGCCATCTGCAGAATGATAAATCATCACAAAGTTGACTGAGTGTGTCCTATGTGCATCTGCTTTACTGTTTTTGATATAATTGACAGACAACAATGAAAGGGTATTAGAGATATGAGGCTTATGTTGTCAAGTGAGTGTCACCTGACCAGTGACTTCTGAAAGATGGACAGGACACAGATGTGCTGAGAGGAAAAATGAAACCATCTGAGGAGAGCAGGGACAGAAAGGACAGCGGGAGTATGACAGCATGGCATATACATGTGTGCATGTGTGTGCATACATGCGCATGTGCGTGTGTATGTGCTGGAAGAGTTTTATATGGAAACAAAAGGGAGGTCATATATTGTGTGATTAGAAGGTTAATCTCATTGAAATAGATGTGTACATGTTAAGTAATAGATCATTTTAAGCCTGCCACATTCACTAAACTTAATGGGCCACCATCATTTTGTCATCACTCACAGTTTATAGAAAAGGCATGCGTGGGCTTTAAGACTGTACTCTGTGGAACATGTGGCTTTCATGCTGTTTCTTCCTCTGCATACCAGGATATGAACAGATGGATAAACAGCATTCAGGCAGACAAGGTTGCACAGAGAAAATCTTTAAGTTCTTTTTAAAAGAAGTGTATATAAATAAATAAAAATATGGAGAAACTGGCCTGAATCCTTATCTACAAAGAGATTCTGGTCCATGTTTTTGTAGTTATTTATCCACACTAGTCTACACTTAATCTTAGCCAAAAGGCTGAAAAGCACACACAATTGAACAATAGCATCTCTGTGTATGTTTTTGTTATATCCTTAATTCTTCCCATTAAGTAACTTCTAGAAACCATGGACCCAGATTTATTCAAATGGTCTGATTGGATTTATTGCCTTTTTCTTTCATTCTTGCTTTTTGATTCATATTAATCATCAAATGAGTCTTAATATTTTCTCATAAATTCATCTCATCACTTTTTAATTTTAAGTCATATTCTCTGTATATATAGTTTTTAAAATAAATTTATTTGCAAGGAGAGAAAGAGAGAGAGAGAGGGAGGGACAGAAAATGGGTGTACCAGATCCTATAGCTGTTGCAAACACCAGATGCATGCACTTTGTCTATCTTGTTTTATACGTGTACTTGGAATTCAAACCTGGATTGTTAGTTAGGCTTTGCAGACATGACTTTAACCACTGAGCTCTTTCCAGTTCAAGTTCTATTCTTTGTTCTTAGGGCTGGGGACATGGTTCAGCAGCTAAAGGCACTTCTTTACAAAGCTTGCCAGCCTGGGTTCAATTCCCCAGCTGCTTACATAAACCCAAGCAGGCATGTTTGCAGTGCTAAAAGACCTTGGTACATGCACAGGTATACACACACATGCAAATAAGTAAAAATAAATAAATGAATAAATAAATAAATAAATACATAAATAAATAAATAAACATGTCTGCCTTGCTCATGTGTCCTGATCCTTTGAGCAGAGCAATAATTTCTGAAATTATAGAAGAATTTGTAGACAAGTGTAAGCGCCTTTAATCCCAACACTGGGGAGGCAGATGTTGGAGAACTGCTGTAAATTGAGGCCAGTCTTAGATTATTGAGTGAATGCCAGGTTAGCCTGGGCTAAAATGAGACCTTACTTCAAAACAACAACAACAACAACAAGACTCATATGCTACATGCATAGTATTTTACTTTGAATTATCCCAATCATAGGAAGGTGAGTAAACTTTGTTGTCAGTAGGTGCACATGTTTGTGAGCACACCATTTCATCTAGACATCTAATATTTAATCTGAGAACCTAGAGCACTAGCTTACAATGTTGACCAAATACTTTGTGCTCCCAGACTCACCATATAGAGTAGCTATGAAGATAGACAACAAGTAGCAACAATTAGGAAGACCTCCCACACAAGAGTCACATGACAATGACAACTAGTGTGGTAAACAGGAGAAAGTGGAGAGGGATCATTCAACACTGATATGTGGGACTTCTAACAGGGTCCTGCCAGGTTCCCATGAGGGAACTGACACAGACCTGGTCTTGGATCTGACTTGGTGACTTCATAGGCATTCCAATACTGTAAACACTTGAAAATATTTATTTCAGTAGTCCTAAATTCCAGCTTACTTTCTAAAATGTAGTGAAATTTTAAGAGTAGTAAATAACATTAGAAAAGTTAAATATAGTTATGTTAAAATTAAGAGTAAAGACTTGGTAAATCACAAATTCTCTCTCTTTTCTTCCTCTCTCTTATACACACACACACACACACACACACACACACACCAATTTTGTAGTAGTATTTAAACTGAGGAGTTTCAGAAAAAAAAAATAAGGATGCTATTATAAAGTGGAATCCAATCTGGCAATGAATATGAAAGAGAGAAGTGACATATTCTGTATACAGTGTGATTTTGCTTAAGGAGCTTTCATAAAGACTCAGCCATCATAGGAAAGATTATCTGTACTGCAGTGGGAAATGTGTAGCATCATCCATTATAGAAAGGAGAGGGTAGAATTCACAAGCCAAAGGAAAAAAAAAGACATTTAAATCTAAAACAGTTTTAAAGTTGTGTTCATCACTGACGATCTGTAGACATTCTGCCTATACTAGGTATCAATAGAATATTAGAAAATTATTGCCTAAGTAAAATAACACATCATCTTAAAAGTGAAATTAAGATGGCTCCACATACTCTGAATATGTTTTGAGTTTGGGGAGTTAGAATGATCAATTTCTTTCAGAGGTAGAGGGCTATTCTCAAAATATTGAGTCTGAGATCCATCGTGTGTTTGAGCTATATTATAATGGTTTAATTTTTTAAAATAACATTACTAAAACAGCTTTCATGCAAGCACTAGATAATAGATTTTCATAGGGGTTACAGGAAATTGTAAGCCATTTTTTCAGGGTAAAACACAGGTGCAGCTATATCTCCACATGTACATCCAATGCTTATGTGCTTTAAATGTAAATTGTTTTCTTTTAAGGATAACTATTATATTGAATATTGATGCAAGGGAGTTATGCTTTTGTGCTTCATTTGTCTGTGTTGAAAACTCATTTTCTACCAATAATGAGAGTTATATAAAACATACCACTGTGTGTTAACAAATCTGGCTTTTACAGAAGAATATACACATAAGCCAGAGCTAGGATTTTTTTGTATCTTTTGTACTTTGAAACATTTTGTACAGCCTTATAATGCTTTTATCTACACATACATTTAAGTGTGTTTTGGATACTAGGGAAGAATTTTTAAAAATTGCTACTTAACAAAGACAGTTACCAAGACAAAAAGTTTGTAAATAATGAATTTTAGATATAGAAAGTTCTGGAAGGCTTCACAAATAAAAAAATACCTGAATTATTTTAGTTTGTGAATTCGTCAAGTTTTCTGTAGTAGTATCTATGATCATCTTCTATCAGAAAGGTATGTATAATATATTTATCTTTTCATTAATGAGTCATTCTTTGA
The DNA here is from genome assembly GCA_036365145.1 of Orientallactaga sibirica. NCBI lineage: Eukaryota > Metazoa > Chordata > Mammalia > Rodentia > Dipodidae > Orientallactaga > Orientallactaga sibirica. The sequence goes on along the minus strand of JAEOAD010000004.1, from coordinate 74,264,829 downwards.
AATAGTCAGAGAAGTATAATTCAAAAAGTATTTAAATAAACAATTTTGTGATTAAATGTCCAGTGTTAGCAATTATAGTTTGAAATTAAAACATAAATAGGACTAAAATGAGTGTCTTTAATCACAAAAAAAGGATCTATAGAATTGTTTGCATACTTATATTGCTATTTCTGAGGAAGTCATATGATACATATTTGGTGGTACTTTGATTCTATATTCAACACATATTTTGTAATTATTATAACATGGTAAACCTATCTTCTATCTACCTTCTACCTAGCTATCATCTATTGATGGGTACATGTATAGATGGATCTAACTATAAGGTATCTACATCTCCCCTATTATACTTTAGACCTTCAATGTCTCTCAGAGGTCCATGTGCTCCGCCTGTGATGTGGAGACATGGCAGAACATTGAAGAGTGTGATCTCAAGCATGGGACTCTAGTTTCTTCATTGTCTTCCATGTGTGACAGCTGTCATTCTGTCACCATATGTTCAAAAGCAGTAATGCCAATAAATCACAGACTAAAAACTCAGAATCTTTAGCCCAAAGAAATTGTCATCTTTATAAATGGATTTATCATAGAAATTTGTTAGAGTACTTGAAATGTGTCATTATTTGCATACAATAAAGAAAACAGGATATATTTGAGTTTGTATCAATCAAAATTTTTTTTTCAAATTAATTATGAGCAAAGAAGTCATTGAAGGTCATCAGTGTAACCTGTCCATTGTAAAAGATAGATTATAGGTTCCAGTTTCACTCCGGCTTTTAAGGACAAGCTGGGATATAAACTAGTGACACACTTTAACTCAAATTTTGGAGAATTCTGAGGTTTTGATTTGTTTTGTTCTGGTGGAAAAGAGTATAAAGAAATCTCCAGAGAAGGTGAATGAACAGATTTATCATGAGTTTGCACCACACCAATTGTGGACCCTAGTACATCTCCCAACATTGGTCACTCCCAAGGATACTATGCTTGTGTCTACACACACATATGTGCAATATAGGTATACAGATTCCAAGTGAGTTAACAAAACAAATAATTCTTGTGAAATGAATTTTGGAAGTAAGACAAAATTGTATTCATAAGATTCATTGTAAAAGGTGACTATATGAATGATTTTAGCATATGATCTAATGAAATGAAAAGAGCAGCAATCAAAGAATCTATACCCAATCTCATGTCATTCACTTGTCAAAGAAAGAAACATATCTATTGATATATAAGCATTAATAGCTATATTTTAAAGTAATCCTAACTAGCACTCAAAAACAGGCTTAAAGTCAGAGAATAGCAAAGCAAACAAATGAGATTTCTATCAGAGCTATCAGAGGATGGAAAGAGGGAGGTATCCTATCTAGGCAAGAAATGAGAATCTTTTTCTTCCCTCACCTTTCTAGGTGCAGACTTGAAACTCCCAGTGCCAGCATGGGGTTAAACTCCACAATGAGCTCTTGATCCGAGACACCTACAAAGTTACCCCCCACCCAAAAAAAGACAGACTTCTGTCAGAGTTCTTGGTGACCCACCAAAGGTTAATGGTAAGACCCTACTGTCAAAGATAGCATACGTGTGTGAGACCAAAGACAGAGAGACCTGGCCAGAATCTGGAATAAGGTCAGTCCCCAGACAGTTAGCTAGTCTAGTACCAGAGGGCGCTACACGAGCAACTGGGGGAAAATGTCTGACATTGGTCCAAACAACTTGCAGTCTAAGATACCCAGGAGGAAACCACTTGACGTAATGCTCATACAAGTGCAGTAGTGGAAAACAGCCATGGTGGGTAACCAACTGCTCTTGATTTGGCTAATAGATCCACTCAGTGGAAAGCAACTCATTGCTGGAACTGGGAAATAAGTCAAAACCAGGTACAAAAAATAAGCTCAGTCTCCAAGAGCAAGATACCACCAAATGTGGGCTAGAAGAGAGCCAACACATATAAAATTCCCTCCAAAACATAGATGGTCATCCCTTCTACCTAGTACTAACTTTTCTCTCCGTTGGAGAATTTGCTTATCTTTTTTCAGGTGGACAATGAACCTGAAGGGAGGATCAGCTAACCACACCTCACCAGGGCCCTAGCTGAAACCATAGAACAATGCAGGGGAAGGGCAAGAGTTCAGTGTTCATGGCAATCACAACACCAGAAAAAGGCTGAAGGAGATAAACACAGAGAACATCCAACTCCAACTAAGCCAGATATCCAGAGACACAGAGGCTCCCAAAACCTCATCACTGAAACAAAACTAAAATGACCCCAATGTGGCTCAGGGAAACTCGCGGAAGAGGGGGCGGAAAGATTGTTAGAGTCACAAGTTGGGGCATTATGCACAGAGACTGGGGCATAGCCCCCAGAACTCTTGACTAACCTCACAATGCACGTCCCACATTCCCCATTGATGAGGGTCCCTTTGAAAGAGGGAGGACAGGGAGGAGGACAATGGAACCAATACTATGAATGTAAAATCAGAATAATATAAATTTAAAAAAAAAAGAAATGAGAATTTTCTTGTGTTCATCCATAGGAACAAACTGTTCAGGGGTTCTGGATTTCCAAGTATGGAATACAACAGATTTATTGTTGGTCATCTTATATGCTTAATTGGGAGCAACCAAAGTCCTGATCTCAACTAGTTATAATGTGCACGGCCTGGAGTTATTATGTATGCTAGTTACTTTACATGTCACTGTGGCCAAATGTCTGAAAGAATAGCTTAAGAAAAGAAAGATTGATTTTGCCCACAGATCAAGAGGTGAATGCCATGGTTTTGGGTCTCAAGTGTTCAGGCAGGGCATTATGGTGGTCAGAGCATGTTCCAAAATAACTTTATGTGGAGATAGGGAGGAGAATGAGAGACGGGAAGGCTTTTGGCACAATATATCCTCTTGGACCCACTCTTAGTCAACACTACATCCTCTAGATAGGCTCCACCTCTTGCAGTTTTCAGAACCTCCCAAAATAGTGTTATTAGATGGAATCTAACAAGATAGTGGAGGACACTTTATATTCAAGCTACAACATGTGTCTAAGGATTTTCCGCTTGTATCTACACTTGTTCTTATCAAAATCTTAGGTGAATTATTCCTTTCATTTACATTTCTGTTTTGAACTTTCTGGAGTTAATTTTGTTACATACTCTAAAATACAGTTGTTTCCATTATTATAATTTCATGGCAGTACATATTTCAGAGTGTTTACTAATTGTGCATGTCTTTCTTATGGCTTGAACTCACATTACCCTGGTACCTCTGCCTGTGTAAGATGGAGACCCAGTCCTAAAAACAAACCTGCATTTCTGTTCTACTCACCTGACGTGATAGAGTTGGAGGGGCCTACAGTAATAACTTCTACATCTGCATATTCAATACTGTCACAACAGCAGGATGTCCATCACTATTACTCCAGCATCTACTGCAGGAGGCATAACCTACTGCACCTATTGAAGGATTTGTCACCAAGTGTGTAAAAATATTTTTTAAGACAGAAAGAGAGAATTGGCAAGCCAAGGCCTCCAGCCACTGCAATCAAACTCCAGACATGTGTGTGACCTTTTGCACATATGTGACCTTCTGAGCTTGCATTGCCTTGTGCATCTATCTTATGTGGGAACTGGAGAGTTGAACATGGGTCCTTAGGCTTTGCAGGTAAGTGCCTTAACCGCTAAGCCATCTCTCCTGCCCAGAATATTTTGAAATAGGCATTACAAAGCACAAAGTCTAATTTTTCCCTGCTATCCTTACTGAAGATAAACTCAATATGGAAAGGAAAAATGTTCTGCTAGTGCCACAAAAGCCAATAGAATCACTCACATAGTCATGAGATATCTAGTGTCTTAAATTTTCTCTGTTGATATTGGCCAGTTGAAATGCATAGAAAAATGGGGACCATTCAGATGTTCTTATAAGTATATGGCACATTGTCTTAGTAACTAAATAAATTTTGTAAACATCAGTAATATTTCAGAAGTTCTCAAGTGATGTTCAGTAAAGTAAATAATTAATTGTTCAGTAAGTTCCCACCCCAGCTGGGCATTCTCAAACAAGATCTGTGGTCAGATTCTTTATGAGCAGTGAGTTCCAGGAAGCATTTAGTATTAATTATATAAATCAGAATAGTATTTACTCATTCTAAGTTGGTAAAATATGTCTTCCTTTACATTTAATGTTTGGTGTATTTGGTAGAAAGGATGAAGAGCCATACCAGACACAGAGCAAAGCAGTGTGGTACGAGCTCCAGTGTAGTAGCTGCCATGGGCACATAAAAAGAGCATAACAAAAAACTAAAAAAAAATAAAAAATAAAAAGCCGGGCGTGGTGGCACATGCCTTTAATCCCAGCACTCGGGAGGCAGAGGTAGGAGGATCGCTGTGAGTTCCAGGCCACCCTGAGACTACATAGTGAATTCCAGGTCAGCCTGAGCTAAAGTGAGACCCTGCCTCGAAAAACCAAAAAAAATAAAAATAAAAAAAAAGAGCATAACATATTATAAGTATACCCTCTTTTATGGAACATTCTCTCACTTCCTCAAACAGAACTATAATTACTTCTTGGCAATCTCATAGGGATGTACTCTAAAACACTTTGAATGACTCAATTCTAATCATGTTCTCCAGAGATCTAATAGATCAAATGTAAATATAAAGTACTTTTCTTGGAAGCTTTCCAATTAGCTATGGACATTTATTACACTAATCAATACATTCAATTCATTAATCAAGTAGATTACCATGTATTATGCACTTAGGAACTGTGCATATATTAGGATTTTCCATACTAAGCTAACTGTTTTATGGAATTTAATCAGCATTACTGGTATGCTCATATGGTGTTTGGATTATTAACAAAGTCATATTAGAAAGCACTCTGTTCTGTGAGCCACATGTCAATAGGCCCAAGCCTCACAAACAGAATAAAAAGTGTTTCTGTTATTACTTTTCATGTAATTGTACTATAATCAAGTTATAAGGCAAGAGAAATAGATACACTAGGCATAGCTCATAAATCATGAGTGGGACTCATTTAATAAGTAAAGACATTGGTCATTTGTTGGGCTGAAAGGCAGAGTTGCAAAGACTAAGCTTTTAAATCTTTTTTGTTGAAAGTCCAAGTGCCATCATTTTCATGGGCATGCAGCAGGAAGAATTAGTTCCAATTCTGTGTGCATATACATGCATGCTTCCCTCACCATTACTCTGATTGCTTATAATAGGAACAACTTCAGTTTTGAAAGAACAGGCTGTGAGGCATGATAGTGAGGGAAAAGTCCCAATGAAGCATATTCACTTCATAACCTGAGTTTAATACTTGATAGCCTGGCTTCTCTGAGAATGTGTTTTCTTGGTCTTGTTTTCCTTTGATTTTAACTAAAATATAATATCACTGTCATGTTTTATTTGTAAAAGAGTTGTCATAATGAAATAAACTTCTGAGACTGATTATATTTTCAAATAATAGTACATTTGAGGAATGAAAGTCAATATTAGAGGATATTAAGATGAGAATTTCAATACATGGAGTTTTTACACAAGTAAATAAATTAAGTTAAACATGGAGTTTTGTATGAAATGACTTTCTCCTTTGTCTAATTGATTTGTACCTAGGACTGCCAAATTCATTTTCAATGCCAAGTCAAAACAATAAACAGATACCCAGGTCTCTTGGTTCAGAGGTATTGTTTGCTTGTTTGGTTGGTTGGTTGGTTGGCTGGCTGATTGTGACATATGATCTCAGCATAGTGTCAGACTCATTTTCAACTCTCAGATCACATGATCTTCCTAAATCAGCCTTCTAAGGAGATACAGCTATATTTGCCTATTTCCTCACCCAGGCTATATTTTTAGTATTGTTTGTTTTAGTATTGTTTATATTTAGGTTTTGCTTAGCAATATCATAACATATTTAATTAATAAACATTATAGGTTAGTAATGAATCCTTATGAGTAAGAATGATGTAAGGGCAACCTAATTAAATAAATAATAATGTTAATTCATAAAATATTTGACTACCTTCAACATAAGAATGAAATCCCATGTATAAGTCATAATTATTCTAGAAAGAAGGTAACAAAATATCATAGAGTGTATGATTTATAAATAAAGGAAATGTATTTATTTATTAGTCCCTGGATAGTCTAAAATCAAGTTTCAGGCAGATACACTGGCAGATTATGCCTTAGTTATTTGTCTTCTGGAAGGGAAGGGACAAATACTGTACCCACACATTGCAGAGGGGAGTGGACTCAATCTTTAAGCTTTATTAGATTGGCATGGTGTAGGTGTCCTCATATGATTAGGGCAATGGAAAGTGGGACAGCTCTTCCAGCCTTCTTTAAAGGGGCTTTGATATGTGACTTCATGGCTTTATCACCCACTGATAGTACCACCTTCTAGATGAGGTTCCAGCATATAAATGTTGGAAAGATGCAAATATTTAACCAATAGGATTTTTTGCCCTAGACCCCACCAAGTTCATTTCCTTCCTACATACAAAATCCATGTACTCTGTCACAACAGTCCCAAATGTCTTAACTCCTTTCCAGACTCAATTTTAAAATCTATTTCTGCACTGCCATTTAAAGATCATCTATAGGAAGTGACAGCTCCCAAAATGACAAGTATGCCTTTGAAGTCATTCTTCTATTTTCTTGATAACTAGCTCCCATAATTCTTATATCTTTAATAAAATATCCATTTCAAAACACCCTTGGTGTTCTTTCATTAACATACCTTTTTATCATTTACCAGTTGACTAGCCAAAATATTTTCCAAATCTCTAGATTTTGCTTCCATTTGACCATAAAATCTATCTTTAATTCATGTCTCTCTTCACCCTCCAGTAAGGAAAGCCATGCAACACCCTCAACACATTGCTTAGATATTTATTCTTCCCAATATTGCTTTGTTGCTGTTATGTTCTACTTTACTCAGAGTTCTAGGTCACAGAAACATTTTAGTTGTGATATTTTTGTCACTTCAATAAGTATAACCTTTCCTCCAGTTTCCAATATCACCTTTCTCATTTCCATTTATGATTCTAGAATTGCATATGTTCACTGAATGTTATTACTACAACTTAGGTAATATTTAAGATGATTAAGCCTTTCTCTGCAGCTTCCCCCTTCTTCTGGGCCCTTATCAGAATAGCCTTTTATGGTCCAGCTTCTATACATTACCCAGTTCAAAATCTTGTTCCACATTTGTGGGTGCTTTTCATAGAAACACTCCACTCCTTGATACTAGCTGATGTCTCAGTACATTCAGTCTGACAGAACAAAATATATAAGACTACATAACTTATAAATAATACAAATCTATTTCTTGCTGTTTGGGTGATTGTTAAGTTTAATATTAAGGAGATGACAGATTCTATGTCCCCTGTGGACTTATTCTCACCATCTAACATAGTACCTGTTGACATCTTCCAGAAAGGAAGGAACCATCCTTACAGGGCAGAATGGATGGGAATTGCCTGTTCTCAGAAGTTCTTTTAAAAGGGAATAGAACACAGTTTTAAACCTAACCTCTGCAGTCTAATTGTTTCCCCAAGGCCTCAACACCATGCTGTAACTTAACAACATCTGCATATACAGACAAAAATAAGAATGGAGTCTGTGCTTTGAAGACCAATATAAAAAGTGCTCAAAGGACAAGAATGAAGGGATGTAATAGATCATTGGTTATTCAAAGAAAAGAGCTTGGAGAGTGATTAGAAGAGAAGACAGAGCAGAATGAGAATGAAGATGATGTTGAGATTCTCACTGTTAAAGAAGTAGTAAGAGCAAGTGGTCTCAATGTAGAAGCTGTCAGCAGAGCCATCAGTCCAGTGGGAAGTCACTGAGCTTTGCCAGGAAAGAGGTTCCATCCATGTGGGAAGTGAGAGTAAGACTGGAGGGGTACTTGCAGTGAAGAAGGCACATTAAAGGCATTTCTACAATGCTCTTCTCTTTAAACGTAATTGAAACTATTAACTTTTCTTATAAATGCAGAAGCAAATTTGTTTTAATACAACCCCTAATTATAGTGGCCATTCCTGTAATCCCAGCAACTCATGAGGCTGAGGCAGGAAGATGAAAAATTAACCTCTGCCCTGAGCCATTTATCTAGATCCTGTTTTGAACACAAAAGGAAAAAAAAAATGCCTGGGGATGCAATTCAGTAATACAGTATATGCCTAGCATATGCAGGAAGCAGAACCTAATCACTAGGGCCAAGAGCTACATCAAACAATCAATCAGTTTGGTAATAGCTATAATCTCAAATACAAGTTCTAAGTATTAGCTGTTGAAGGGAATAAAGCTTCAGATATGGAAGCCTGTGTGTGGATAATGCACTCTTAATTTCTATAAGAAAGGGGGAAGTGTTTCTTGGTAACCTAGTGAAGCCTATCTCCCCAGGAGTAACATCAGTGGGAATCGAATAGTCTGAGGAGCAGTCTCTAAATTCCATTTTTCTCTGAGCATTGCAAAGAGACATAGGGCTGGAGGAGAAAGTACATAGATCAGCCATTATCATAAGAAATTGCAGTCAGTGTGGCTGTGGAGAAGAGACAGCAGCAATTTGCTTTACACTGGATGATAAGATCTAGCTAAGTTGGCTGACCATGCACAAACCTGGACCACCGGGTGTTAGTCTTGAGCCACACTGATTATGCTTTCACAATAACAAAAGGGATTGGGCCTCACCATGTAGATAAATCCCTTCATAGCTCTTGGATATCTAAGTCATGATTCTGAGTTATAGGAGATTTCATCTCTTTCAGAAGAAAATCAGTCAGTTAAATAAAACACTGTGAGGGGCATTATAAAAGAGGAAAAAAATAACCTCTGACTAGAGTATAAGGGAAGACTTCAGAGTTAAAATTGAAACTGAAGCTGACTTTTAGAAGAGGATAACAAGAGAGAAAAGAATATCACAGCAGAAGGAAATAACTACATATGAGAAAAAAGACAGCTGTTTGAGAGTTTGCGGACAAATTCTCACAGTGAATTTAATAGGGTTCAACTCACCCCCAGGGTAAAGGGCATAGACTTGAGACCCTGAGCTAAGCAAAGGTCAAACTGTAAGAAGCCCAACATATCATATCAAGAACTTAATCTTTTTCAGATACTGCTAAAGCTTTTTAAAGACACAATTTCATTTGTGTTTTAGAAAGGTTAATATGTGGAGAACACGGAGCTTAGATTACAGGAGCAAATACAGAGACAGAGAATCCAGTTAGAAGACTGTCCAAAGAAAGACATAAAATAAAACGATGACAAGTTAAACCTAAACAGATGGGGAAAGTGAAAATGGGAAGAAAGGAGTAAATTCACAGTTCCTGGTCAAAGTGAGTGATACTGTCTGGATCTAAAATGTCCTTCAGAAGTCCTTGTGAAGACTGTACCCAGCCCATTGTGTTACTGGGAAAAAGATGGAAACTTTTGCAGATGGGCCTAGTAGGAGAAAGCAGGTCATCGTTGGGGGTGGGGGTTCTTTCCACTCACACTGCCATGACTCAGCCAGCAGCTTTGTCCATGCTTCACATTGTGCCCTGACTAATCACAGACCCTAAACAAGGGGGCCAAGTAACTATGAACTGATCCTCTAAAATATGGGTCAAATAGCTCTTCCCTCCTTTTCATTATTTGAAGTATTTTGCGCCAGTAGCATAAAGCTTGTTAACACAGGGAGGACACCATATTTCCCACAAAAGACTAACAGGATGATGATGCTATGATCTTTGTTAGGAATTATGGATATGATTTTTTGGAAACAATTTTCTGTACATTATATTTTCTGGAGAATTACTACTTATTACTGTGAGGAAAACATTAACCAAGTTCTTATGTCATAGCAGTGAATCCAAAGGTCTTTTCTGTCAGTCACAGGAAAGATACAAAAGTCCCATGGTGCGGAAATATTTGCAGGGGATTTCTTAGGCAAACTTAACAGAGAATAAACACAATTAGAAAGCAATATGACAGAATATATGCTTACTGTCCTGCTAGAAGCAGGCCCTTTGTAAACTGGACAAGAAATGTGTCTGGTTCTTTACCACTCAAAAGCTATTGCTGCTGGGCGTGGTGGCACATGCCTTTAATCCCAGCACTCGGGAGGCAGAGGTAAGAGGATCGCCGAGAGTTCAAGGCCATCCTGAGACTACATAGTTAATTCCGGGTCAGCCTGGACCAGAGTGAGACCCTACCTCGCAAAAAAAAAAAAAAAAAAAAAAAAAAAAAAGCTATTGCTACACATAGGTGCCACGAGCATCCAACAGCCCTCTTTTATGCCCACAAGACTGGACATACTCAGGATAAGTCCAGGGAAGGGCACAGAGATATGATGCTACCCTGTGATGAAGTTGCAGTGCATATTGTAAGTAGGTGCTCTAAAGAGTACAATGTTGAACCAAGGAATAAGGAATAGGTGTGTTATGAAAAATTCATGAGGGTACAGTGAGAGTGAAAATGCAGGAGGGGATGTGGCTCACAGGTAAAGCACTTGCCTAATACAGGTCAGGCCTTGGGTTTGATCCTCAACACAAGGTATGGGAGAATATGCATTCAAATAAGAGGTACACATGGAATGATAAAAGGGCTACAACAGATTGATTCAAAGGAAAATTTGTACAGGCAATGAGGTCACAAAAGGTGAGGGAAAAGTCAGTGATTGCCTCCTAACTGCCAAAGCTAACAGTGGCCCAATGATGAAAAATTTCCAAACTCAAAGATCTCAGAAGCATTTCTCCTGTGTTTTCATAATTAAAAGTAAAAGCAAGTACTATAAACCCAGCACCTAAAAGCTGAGGAAGAAGGGTGAGGAAGAAGGTTTAAGGACAGTCTGGGCTACTTAAAAAGGTCTGGTCTGAAATATCCAAGAAAGAAAGAAATAAAAGTGGTGGGCGGGGGGAGGAAGGGAGGAAGGAGAGATGATATTTACATAAAAAGTGAACTTTATTTTTTGGTGATTTTTTACTCACTTTTATTTACAACCGGCACAGCCACAGCTATGGGTTTAAATTGTGCAGCTGGAGGCAAAATGAAATGATCAGGGAGTGACCCTTATTCTTAAATTATTTTACCCTTATACACCACTGACATGGGCTTGAACCTTCCATTCTCAAAGTCCTTTCTCTGGCTCTGGAGTCACCTATGTGTGTGAATGGAGGAGGTAAAAATATCAGTACTTTTTAGCTGAGTCTTAACATCCATAATGTCATCTCAATTTATAAAATTTGTCATTCCACCAGAGGCCCTTTATCACCATCACATTATCCTGTCTTGAATGTCAACTCTATTCTGTTATTCTACCTAGTGCTATAGAGACAAAGACTTTTGACTGGAAATTTAGGTAGAAATTGTTTTTCATTGAGTGTTGTTAACATCAACAATCACCAAGTTTCTTTATACCTATCTTCTTTCACATTTTTTTTTTTCTAATTTGAGAGAGACAGAGAGAGAGAGAGAATGGGCACACTAGTGGCCTCTCAGCCACAGTGAATGAACTCCAGACTTGTGCACCACCTTGTGCGCATATGTGACATTGCATGCTTGCTTCCTTTTTTTTTTTTTTTTTTTTTTTTTTTTTTTTTTTTTGAAGTAGGGTCTCACTCTAGTCCAGGCTGACCTAGAACTCACCATGTAGTCTCAGGGTGGCCTCAAACTCATGGTGATCCTCCTACCTCTGCCTCCCAAGTTCTGTGATTAAAGGCGTGAGCCACCATGCCCGGTTCAATGCTTGCGTCACTTTTGTGTCGGACTAAACATGGGACCTGGAGAATCGAATGGGCATTTTTAGGCTTTGCAGGCAGGTGCCTTAACCACTAAGCCATCTCTCCAGTCCTCCATTTTTTTTTTTTTTTTTTTTTTTGGTAGGATCTCACTCTAGGCCAGGCTGACCTGGTACTCACTTTATATTCCCAAGCTGGACTCTCACAGCAAGTCTCCTACCTCTACCTCCTGGGTGCTATAATTAAAAGCATGTGTAAGCACATGTGTTCATTTACATTCTTTTGCTTTCAAATGTGTATTTTAATTGTCTTTACATTTTGTTTAATTAGGGTGAGGAGTATACACTGGAAACCTTTGTATGATTCTGTACAGACAGCTTCAGGTTCACTGAGATGAACTTCCAGACCAGGCATAGTTATGGAACAAGGGATACTTATTGAAGCTTACAGATCCAGGGGAAGTTTCATAATGGTAGAAGAAGTTGGCCCCTTCTTAAAAGGACCAGGCAGAAAGAGAAAAGGCCATAAGCCAGAAAGCCACACAGCACACTTTAGGAACTCCAGGCAGAACTAGGCACTTTGCATATTTTTAGATTGGAATTTCAAACCCATCACCACACCTTAGGGATGGATCCTAAGATCTACTCACTTACACTATCTCCAGCCAGTTGGCTGCAGATTCAAACTCCAAACTAATAAAACACTGAATATATTGGGAGGCATTGTAAAGAGAACAAAATGTTACATTTCCTTGCATTTCTTTTTTGTTTATTTATTTGAGAGTGATAGAGAGAGAGAGAGAGAGAGAGAGAGAGAGAGAGAGAGAGAGACAGAGAGAGAGAGAGAAGCAGATAAAGAGATAATGGGTGCACCAGGGCTCCCAGCCATTGCAAACGAATTCCAGATGCATGTGCCACTTTGTGCATCTGGCTTATGTGCATATGGGCCCTGGGGAATCAAACCTCAAACTGGGATCCTTAGGTTTCACAGGCCAGTGCTTAACCACTAAGCCAACTCTCCTGCCCCTCTCTGCGTCTCTTTATATTAGGCTAAAAGAAAAATAGAAATCACTTCCTTGTAGGAGCTCACAAAGGAATGGAATGAAATGCTTGCTTAAGAAGATCAGAATGGTAGATAAACAGGATGCTCTGCTGATCTGAATAACATTACCTCAAGCCTACATTGTTAAGCAAGATCCTTAAGGGCAGATAGGTGGGACCTTCCAAGAATTTTGATCACAGGCCTGCCTCACACCCCTCCCCCACAGGCACCACCAGTAACTGACCAGCAGACCTGTTTTACAGGTTTGTGTTTTTCTTGTAATCTTCTAAGTATGGAATGTCCCCACTATAATACACCAAAAACCCCTGCATGTTTAAAATTACTTTTATGGCTGTAATTATGAGATGTGATTTATATGGTTTATGGATTAACTCCCATCCTGTTTTTATAATGAACATCTTGTGGTTTTCTCCAGTAAAAGCTGACACTCCGAGCAGTTCGGGGATGCACTTGGAGATCCCAACATCTGATGTACAGTCCCAATGTGTCAGCTTTTGCTCAGCATTCTGTAAGTCTTACTTGTGAAACACCAGACCCCATATCACCACCCATTTAAACTACCACAGGCACTGATTACAATTTGGAATGCAGCTTCCCCACTGAAGTCATAAAGACATAAACTTGAACATTGTTGCCATTTGTAATAGCAGAGAAATTTGTTGACTATACTCACTTTACAGAATGAGTTGTTTGAGAATAAGTTTATGGTGTTAATTTGGTCATTTTTCCCCCTTGCTTCCTAGGAATTGAGAAGATATAATTTTATTTTAATCTCTTGAATATATTAAATGACTTAAAAAAAAACAACAGTTTGGGAGACACACACACACACAGACAGAGACAGAGACAGAAAGAGTGAGTAAGGGCATAACAGGGTCTCTCACCTCTACAAAGGAATTCCAGACACATGCACTATTTTGTGCAACAGGCTTTACATTGGCCTGTTGGATACTGAGGAATCAAACTTGGGCCATCAGTCTTTGCAAGTCAGTGCCTTGAACAGCTGAACCATGTCGCCACACTTAAATTATTTTTGATTCATAAAATGTAGATTTTCTGTTTTACATAATGGTAGATAATAGAACCAACTCTGTTCTTATAAATGTGTTGATAATTCCATAATTAAAAGATTTTGCTCTTTGTTTGTAAATTAATGCATTTATATGCATGTATGTATATAAATGTTATATATTATTGTAGAGAGAAGAAAGGACATAGGTATAGAGGGAGAGGGGATTATTAAAGGAAGTGAACATGCTTAAACTGTGTATTCACATGGTAGCAAGCCTGTTCTTTCATTGAGCAAGATCTGTTGAAGAAAGTGGTGATATATTAGTCCACTAGAAAATAGATAAATATATGAGGCAGATCAACCTTCATACTAATGCACAAGGAGAAGTTACAATGGAAAACTGTGATTTGGAGTCCCCGATACAGCCCTCTGGGATAGATGCTACATATTGTAAGGATGCCCCTTTAGGATCCACAAGATGATGCCCAATAGCCAGCATGATCATGCTACATCAAAGCTCTTAAGATGTGGGCATCTCTTGATAATAATCCAGGCCAAGTTACTGTCATCAACACTCACATGTGGTCATTGTAATATATGCTGATTCCTAAATTGCTCTTTCAAAACATCAGCCTTTCTCTGTATGAGATGGTTAATTTATTTTGAAAAAGCAGTCTTTGACATTTCAATGTGTGTTCGTGTGTGTTCGTGTGTGTGTGTGTGTGTGTGTGTGTACAAACAGAGTGATATGCAGATATTTATTTAGTTTTATGACTTTTAAAGCACAATCAAATAAAATGACATGGAAGTTGGAAAACAAAATAAAAAATGCCAAAGGAAATTAAAATTTACCTACATTAATATAATTTAAAAGGCAAATTAATGAGAAAAGTATAACCTGATTAAAAAAAAAAAGTATTATTTAGTTATGTGAGCATGGTGTTTTTAATTTTTATATGTAAAGGCATTAACTGTTACATTTAATGTTTTTGTCATTTTAATCTATTGTCTTCATTTATTGTGGAATAAATATTATTTTGAGTTGATTTTGTTCTGTGAATTTTGCTGGGAGTCAGGAGCACATATCTATCTATTCAATGTACTAGAGTACCAGTGGCAAATAAAAGAAATAATTCTGAGCCAGGCATGGTAAAGCTTTAATTCAGCACTAGGGAGGCCGAGGTAGGAGGTACGAGTTTGAGGCCTCCCTGAGACGACATAATAAATTCCAGATTAGCCTGGGCTAGTGTGAAACATTACCTCAGAAAAAAAGAAGAGGAAGAAGAGGAAGAATAAGAAGAAGAAGAGGAAGAAGAAGAAGAAACAATTCCACCAAAGTCTACTTTGTTGAATCAATGAATTTACCAGGACTACTTCCAGGCGTATGAGTGATTCAAAGAGAGCTATATCACGAAAAGGCCAGCATGCGTGATGACTCTCAAAAGTCACATCCTTGGAGTCTTTGACACAACTTGAAGACAGTTCCATCAAAGACTCTTCACTTTCCCAGTGGTTATTTCCTGCTCGTGTAAGCTTGGGAAAAACCTTGAGATCTGAGGCATTTAGGAACATACTAAGCCTTATAAGTTGTGTGAGCTTCCCTAGTCATGTGAACCTTCTTCCTCACTCCAGGACAGAATGTTTCATTGCAAGGAAATACCTATACAGCACTTCCTCCTGCTCTGATTTTCCTTATATTAAAATTTTGTTTAAAATTTATATAATCCCTCTCCCACCACTCTCCTTTGTCCCCCTTCTCTCATACCCCTCCACTGAACTTCCTCTTTTTTCAAACTATTCCCTCTTCTATTTGATGTCCTTTTTTGCCCTCCTTCATTGTCTGTGATGACACATTCATACAAGTCTTGTCATGGTAACAACAACTAATGTGAAGTCATGAAAAAAAAAAATATATATATATATATATCTTCCATGAAAAAGATAGTGGTCCAAAGCATTCCACCCCATTCTTAGACTTGTGGCCTCTTACATTCTTTCTACCACCTCTTTTGATATGCTCCCTAAGCCATAGAAGGTGTGATATAGATGTTTGTTTTCTTTCATGTATGGCCAAAAAAATGCTACTTTGCCACAGTGATAATCACTTATTCCCAGTGTCTTGTGAAGTTATATACTCCAAGCAAGCACTACCATGGCAAAAGACCTTTTCCTCCATGTCAGGGTTTGACAGCAACAACAATCTATAAATATATTGGTAGTGTAGCACACAGAGTCCATAAATGAGTAGGACTATCAGAAATAATTCTCATTAAAAAATAAAAGAAATCATTCTCATTTAAAAGCAAGCAATAGTGACTTGCAACAGTACAAAAGCCAACCAACATGGTAGAGACAACCCACCTCAGTCCTATTCTGATTCCTACACTTTCTACAGTCAAAGCATGTGGTGTCTTCAACAATAGGGTACTATCACCTAATTCTGGTATGCAGCCAATAGCAGTAGTGATGGATTTATGGATTGTGAGGCCTTAAAACCCTCCTTAGACCACCCCTAGCACAGAAACTCATTCAAAGTCCTATGTTTTCCATAAATGCTTTTCCCTTCACACAGAAGAGAACTTCTTTAAACTCTGTATGTTGTTATTTTACTGTCATTTCAGATCATTAAGATAGTCAGTGGTTAGCATTATATACTAAAACAGTTTTTACATTGTTGTCCATTACAAACAACTGATCTTGAATAGTTAAAGGAATGCTCAAACTATCACCCAGGTCTAAAATTTCATGAAAGTAGCTCTACAAAAAACTCTCCTCTTTCCTCAGTACAAGATTAGCCTAGAAGAATGTGTGTTATATGGTAATATGTTGAAGTGCAATAATATACATCCTAAAGAATTTCCCCATGGGTTAACACGAGATACCTTGATCATTTAGAGGAAAAGCATCAGTGATTACCTAATCTCACATGTCTCTTACCCAATAAACTGAGAAAGTCTCAATGTCACTAATGAAATATTACTAGACTTCACTCCCTGACATGAATGTGTATGGGGGAGGATGAGAGGAAAGGAGGGAAATGAGTTAATATGATAAATGTTATTAAACCTCAGTCAAGTATTTTATTTTTTTTTCAACATTTTCTTCAATGTTTCAACAAGATTTTTTGTTTCATTCTCATAAATTTTCTATAGGATTAAAATCATTTGAGATTATCTATTATGATTAATTAATACATTTTAATAAAAAGATAAATGATATATAGGGTCTGGGAATGTATAGGGTCAGAGTTAGAATGCCTGCCTGGAATACAAAAAGCCCTAGGTTGGATCTCCAGCATGAAAATAAATAAATAAATAAATTTTGTTCTTCATTGTAGTTCACTTAATTTGAAAGGTATGTGACACCAAGCCCTGCTTATATAGAGGCTTAGAATAAATCATCCAACCAACAAGCCATCTGTATGTGTGGCCACACACACAAGAAAGAGACAGGGGAGGTATTTGTACTTAGAAGTATGTAAGTTATCAGATTCACAAACTAGGTGTAGGCATGGTGGGGTATATCTGTAATCCCAGGACTCAGGAAGTAAGGACAGCATCAACATATTTTTTCTTATTGTAATTTCCCCTATGCAGGAAATTTATCTGGCAGAAGTTATATGAATAAGTGTATGTCTAGAAGAAGAGAATAATAGTTGTATTAGTTTATGTGGTATGCATGCATGTATGTATACATGTATATATGTGTGTGCATGTAGTATATGTGTGTATGTACATGTGTGTGCATTCATTTGTGTGGGCCAAAGAGCACATCAAGTGTTGTTGCAGTCAGGTTAGCATTGCTGTCAGAAACCACCTGGCCAAGAGCGGTTTGTGGGGAAAAAAACAACAAAAAAAAAGGTTTATTTTGGCTTAAAGACTTGAGGGGAAGCTCCATAATGGCAGGGTAAAATGGTGGCATGAGCAGAGGGTGGACACCACCTCCTGGTCAACATCAGGTGGACAACAGGAACTGGAGATTGTGCCATTCACTGGCAGGGGGAAACTGGCTATGATACCAATAAGCCCACCCCCAGCAATACACTGCCTCCAGGAGGCTTTAATTCCCAAATTGTCATCATCTGGGAACCTAGCATTGAGAACACCTAAGTTTATGGGGGACACCTGAATCAACCCAACACATTCTGTCCCTGGCCCCCATAAACTGTTAACCATACATGATGTAAAATGCAATGCATTCAGTCCAACTTTAAAAGTCCCTATAGTTTTATCAATCCCAATGATGTTCAAACATCCCCATAATCCAAGGTCTTTTTTATTATTTTTTAAATTTATTTTTGGAGAGAGAGACAGAAAGAGATAGACAGAGAGGCAGAGGGAGACAGAGATGGTCGCACCAGCAGTCTCTCAGCTGCTGTGAACGAAATCCAGATGTGTGCGCCCCCTTGTGGTCAAGTGCGGCATTGTGCCCTTGCCTCACTTTGCATCTGGCTAAACATGGGACCTGGAGATTGGAACCGCTGGACATTGGAACCAGCGTTCTTAGGCTTAGGAGGCAGGTGCCTTAGCCGCTAAGCCATCTCTCCAGCCTCCAAGGTCTTTTAAAAGAGCCATAATATCCAAAAAACCCCTCCAAAAAACCCATAATGGCAGAGAATAAACACTCACACTGTAAAAGATGGCATTGGGCATAGCAAATAAATATTTAATCAATGTAAGATTTAAAAAGAAAAACAGGGCAAACATCAAGCTCTGTATCTCGAAGTCCAATAATTCTAGTCAGTGACAAGTCTCCAAGTACCATAATTCTAACCACTGATAAGTCTCTGGAGTTCCAATTCTGCCCCTTTAGCTAGGCTACTCACAGTCCTGGAAAATTTCATCCAGGGCTGCCAGGTCTCCTAAGCAGCCATCTTGTGGTCCCCACATCTCCACTAGGTCTCCACTGCAACCCACAGCTCATCCTCATGGCTCTATCAGGTCTCCATGCAGTAAATCCAACAAACCTGCTTCACACTGCCCATGGCCATTTCCAAAACACCAGACCATGTTGCAAATTCAATGACCCTCTCTTTCCTGCATTTCTTATAAACCATAATACTAGGTTGGGTACCAACTTGTTAATCCAGGAGGGAATAAAGCAGACTTTGAAGAACAGGACACTCCTTGAGCATTCAGGCCACTTTAAAAGACTGTATTCTTTCTGTCATTTCAATGCAAGTCAGCTGACCCAATCTCAATGGTTGTAATCTCTCAATTGCAGCTGAATGGGCAGAAGTTTCACCAAAAGCTTTCTTTTTTTTTTTTTTTTTCTGTGCCATATACCTCTGCTCACACCAGTCCATTTCTATGCAATGCAACCCTACACAACTTCTCAGGACATGATCATAATAGCAAACCTCTCACTAGCCCAGTCCAGACAAAGCTCTTTCTCACTCTCATAAGCCAAACCTCACAGTCCATAGTTCTTATTGCATTCATGTCTTTCAACTCTGACCAGAATAGTCCATCAAGCTGTATTTACACACTTCAAGGAGTCTCTTAGGCCAAGGTTTAAATACTTCCACATTTCTCTTGAAAATCAGCTTCAAAAGGCCAAAGCCACATAGTCAGGTGTCTAGCAACAAATGACACTACTTCTCAGTGCCAACTTTACTGTTGCAGTTAGGACAACAGGAACTGGAGAGTGTGCCAAACACTGGCGAGAGGACAGTGGCTATAACACCCATAAGCCCACCCCTAACAATGCATTGCCTCCAGGAGGCATTAATTCCCAAATCTCCATCAGCTGGGAACCTAGCATCCAGAATACCTAAATTATGGGGGACACTTGAATCAAACCACCACAGGTGGCCTCCTCTATTGTTCTCCTCTCCTGTCTTTTCCTCTCCTAGAGCTGTATTTTTTGCTCAGGGTGGCATTAGAAATACCCTTGTCTCTCTACCCTAATGACCGTAGCTGGCTTTTTTACATTGGCGCTAAGATTGAACTCAGGTGTGTATGCCTGTGCTTCAAGTATTCTTACCCATGAAACCATATAAACAGACCATTGTTCCATTTTTTAAAGAAGGAAATTATGGCCAGTATGAAATTATGGAAGATCGTTTCCTGAATGAAATACCAAGTCATTCTATGAAAAATTATTCACTTAATGTTGGGCCTGGAGAGATTACCAGTTAACCCACTTGAGTGTGAAGCCTAAATAACCAGGTTGATTCTCCAGTAGCCACATAAGCCGTATGTACAAGGTGATGTATTCATCTGGAATTTGCAGGGGCTGGAGGCTCTGATGTTCCCATTCTCCCTCTCTCTCCCCCCCCTCTCTCTCACTCTCAAATAAATCAATACAAATAAAATAAATTGTTTAAAAAAAGTATTCACTTATTGTGAAGCAGAACTATTAATGAAAATGTATCCCTATAAGCATGTTTTAAAGTACCTAAACTCTAACGGTATATTTTAAAAATTATAAGCTTTGAGAAAAATGAGCTAGATCAGATTACTTATTTGCAACATAAATCTAGAAGAAAATGGAAAAATACATATGAATTGCTGAGAAAAAATATTGTGCCAACATGCTATGATATTTGTCCATTAGGGCAACACAAGATATCCGAGACCTTCATGAACATGAGTGCCATGAATGCTAGGGATTAAATCCAGGACCTCCATCACATTAAGCATGTGCTGTATTCCTTTGCTACTCCTCAAGACTGTAAAAACTGTTCAAGAAAGAACTCTCACATAAAAAAGAATCAGATGCAATACTTTAAATAAAATGCAACAAAGACAAAAAGAGTGGAGAGAAATAAACCACAGAGTATTAACATTTCTAACCAACTCTATCTGATGGCTAAGTTATAGATAATGATAGACTTGGAAAATGCAATAAATCTCTTAAATAAAGTCTATAAATAAAAAGAAAATACCATATTGGAAATTCTAAAAAGCACTAAATTACCCCCCAAAAGTCTAGAATATGTGAGATTAAAGAAGAAGAGAAAAATAAAAGGCCTGCAAAGTTATCTGTGAATAGAAGTAGAAAGAAGAGTGAAAGAGCCAAATGGTTCTATATGTGCGACTTTTCATGACAGCAGGGCAGTGGGCAGAAAACAGCATGAAGGAAGGAACAGTGAGGCTGGTGAGTGAACATATTGACAATTTACTTTCAAATAATTGATTCACGAGTACAGAAATGGAAAAGCCATAATAGGATGTATGATATCATTGAACCTCCAGCTAAATATTAAGGAATTGACAGGAAAAATGGTTTTAAAAAAAAAGAATTCCATGAAATAACTAATGAAGATATTTTATGTAAATGTCCTGAACATATCTTTCTATATAACTCTAAAAGTATTTGGAAATAGTTTGATAAATAATAGGTGATAGACTAAATAGATAAATGATATATGATGGATAGATTGATAGATTACATACAACAGATACATAAATAGATGATAAATAGATAGTAAGTAAATGATAAATAGATAAATAGATGACAAAAATAGCATACATAGATACATATATAGGGGCTGGAGAGATTGCTCAGCGGTTAAGGCTTTTGCCTGCAAAACTAACAATCTGGGTTTAATTCCCTAGAACCCACATAAAGCCAGTTGCACAAACTGGTACAAGCGTCTGGAGTTTGTTTGCAGCAGCTATAGGTCCTTGTACACCCATTATCTCTGTTTGTCTCTCTTCTCTCTATCTCTCTCTGCTTACACATAAATAAATAGAAAATTTTAAAAAAGAAATATATATATAAATGCACAGCTATATAGATTATATAAAATAATTAAATGAAATAGGTGAGCCAGGTAGATACGCTTTATATTATTAGATACACAACTAAGAAATACACAACAAGTAACTTAGGAACAAGGAAGGATCAACAATATGGGGTTCATGAGCTCAGAAGACAGAAGATAAAATCAAGGTGTTGCAGTATCCAGGAGCCACAAGGACTACTGATGCTCAGAAAAGGGGTGCCAAGATAAGCATTGCTCTCACTGAGTGAAAAGGCAGGAGTCATAAAAAAAAAAAAAAAAACTGGTTGATATAAAGTTTACAAACTGGAAGAAGACATTTCTACTACCTTGATGGATACTATGACCAATAACACAACTATGAAAGTTATGACAGTTTAGAGACCATGAAATCACTGTACTACATCCCATATGAAATGACAGCTCCTTTAAGTGTGCTACTGCAAAGAGGAGGGTGAGACCTACTGTTCCTGGACAGTCTGATGGACTACTGCAAGGTTACATTTCAGTGGTGCAGATGGGTCTTGCACTGTCCATTTTTAAAGCAGATGACACATATTATACAAAGACAAGTTTTACAATTAAATACACAGATGATTTCTTAATTGTGAACATTTAAGGTAACAAGGAAAGAATTTAAATCATAAAATAAAACTAGTGAGGTAAAGTGAAAGAGTAGAAATAAAAAAAAAAACAATAAATTTTGTTGAAATAAATTTTAACAGTACAAGAATTAATGAAGGGGGCAACACCCACCTCCTGGTAGTTTCCACCTCGGGTGCCGTAGGCAGCTGTTTCATAAACTCAAGCTAGATACAAAACTTGTCTTCTCTAGACATTCTGAATACTATCCATGTAAGCACTGGAAATGCTTTCTTCCCATTTCAGTAAAAGCAAGACACACACACACACACACAGAGAGAGAGAGAGAGAGAGAGAATGAAACAAAGAGGGGAGAAAAAAAGCAAAGCAAAGAAAAAAAGTGTGAATTTAAATCAGAAAAACGATGCTTCCTAATGCATCTAAAAATGAATAATTACTTTAAAACATAACTATTATATCCTAAATCAAAGTAGTTGATGAAAATAGATGTCACATGATTCTATAATCTTTCAAAATGTTTGAAACAGATTAGCAGTTTCAGAACTAAGACTTGGATAATCTCAAAAAATGAAAAGACAACCACATCTTTCTATAAGTGTGGAATGGTTTTAAAGAGAATCTCAGAATCTTTAAAGTTCAGTTAGCATATGAGGAAACTAAAAAAACTGAAAAAGTGGAACTGAAAGTACCACAGTGGCCATGAGGACTGGGGGTTGGAGTGAGTGTAGAAGGCTGGAGGAATGGGCTCACCACAAGCTGTAAGTGTGCATGGAAAGACCACAGTGTTAAAGTGTGAGCTAGTTGCCACATCCAACTCTTTAAACACATTGGGATGTGTGAGATGATATTTTGAGTGAATAAGTTTATAAAAGTATTTACCAAAACAATAATGTGAAAGCAAAACATTGTTATATCAATCCCCTTTTCTGTTTCTTTACCCATATACCTAGCCAGACACCAAAGAAGTGTGACAGTTCTCCTCTGCATATGATAGTCAAACTTCCAAGGTTCTCATAGCATAAGACAGAAGACAATAAAGAAAGAAAGTATAAGTTTTAAATCTCCTTGACTAGAATCAAACTTGTTTTTTTGTTTTTTTTTTTTTTAAAGTTCATTTCTATCTATTTATGAGAGGAAGAGAGAGAGAGGAAGGGAGAGAGAAAATGGGTGAGCCAGGGCCTCTAGCCACTGAAAGCAAACTCCAGAAGCATGGGCTACCATGTGCATCTGGCTTAAGTAGGTTCTGGGGAATTGATCCTGGATCCTTAGGCTTTACAGGCAAGTGCCTTAACCGCTAAGCCATTCCATGCTAATCTATTGAGGATACTCTATT
This sequence comes from Orientallactaga sibirica, assembly GCA_036365145.1. Taxonomy (NCBI): domain Eukaryota; kingdom Metazoa; phylum Chordata; class Mammalia; order Rodentia; family Dipodidae; genus Orientallactaga; species Orientallactaga sibirica. Next base: position 74,241,374 of record JAEOAD010000004.1, on the reverse strand, counting down.
AATTATATAAGGTTATTTTAAGAGCAGTACTGATGAGATGAAATACAGTCTCTTTTCTCTGGTCATTTCATTGTAATTTTAAAAATTTTAAATTTTAAAAATAACTTTACATGTTTTGTCTTCCCCTCTTGATGACTAGAGGGACATTTTCTCTTGTTACTTTGAAGAAACAAATAATGTGGCACTTCAATTATTGTACTATGGTGAGATGGCTTTCCTCTGCATTGTTTACTATGTTAGTAATCACACAAAAATATGTTTAATGTCCATCAGGTAGGTAGGAGACTGAGTCCCCGAGCCACAGTTAAGTGAGTGGCATAGTATTACACTGTGAACTTGCCCAGGATGATTGCAGTATTTCATGTACTGCAGCTTGTTGTGGGTGTTCCTCAAAACGTAGGTGTAGATAAGTAACTCAGTAGAACAGACAGTCATCATTATAGCCCTGATTCTGAAAGTCTTGCCTTAGTCTTTATGTCTAAGAGGACATTCATCTAAAGACCTAAACGTAAGAATAGTCCAAATGAGGTACTCTAAGCAGAGCAATAAGGAGCACACACAGGCTTAAAGAAATATTTTGCATTAATGGAGTTCTCAGACTACTTTTCACTTGGATTGTCAAACTTTCTGTCTTCCAAGGTTGTCTTACTGTCAAGATGTATGACCTAGGGGTCTTTAAATTCCTTGCATTAGGTAAGAAAAAAAACATTCCGGACTAAATAGTCATATTTATTATTTCATTGCTTGTTTGTTTGATATAGCCTCAATACTTCCCAGAGTGTTTATACTATAGGTGTGCACCACTACACTCGTTTTTTTTTAAATGTTTTTTTTTTAAATTTATTTAGGAGAAAGAGAACATGAGAGAGAGAGAGAGAGAGAGAGTGAGGAAGGGGGGGGGTGGGCACACCAAGGTCTCTAGCTATTGCAATACAACTCCAGAAGCTTCTGGTGCTTATGTCACCTTGTGCATCTGGCTTATTTGGGTTCTGGGGAGTGGAACCTGGGTCCTTAGATTTTGCAGACAAGTGCCTTAACTGCTAAACTATCTATCCAGTCCTGTTTGAAACTTTTGACCAAAAACTTTACCTGCTAAAAGTCACAAATTCTGGCATCAAAATCCAAGCCAAATAACTCCAGAGCTGGAAAAAAAACTTTTCCTAATGTTTAGAGTATTCCAGAACCTATAGCAAAAAATAAGTACAAACTTTGGAGTTTAGCAGTGGGAATGCACTTACTAGCTAATTCATCAAAGATATTAACAGAGTAAGGAAGTGTTCATGATGGATTTGTGGAGAAGCCCTCAGCACAGCTACTGGTGTTTGGCCGCCTGAGGGAGAATGTTGTTTTGCTTAGCCTTTATGAGTGGCTGGAGATGTGCAGTCAGATTAGACAGGGTAAAGAGGACTTAAGCTAATTTACAAATCTCCCACAGGGTGGAGTTTGACCTGATCTTTGCATTTCTCACCACCTGATCTGGCTGTGTAGTTGCAAGGAGCTCTTCAGAGTGCCCAAGAGGTAGTGGGAGCTGAGAACACAGAGGTTCTAGCAGGTAAGCAGGGTTACTGTGATATAGCTGTGTACATTTAAGGGCTACTCGGTGTATTTTCCAAATGAACAGTGTTTCTGCCAGAATTCTTGCCACAGTGTTTGGAGATTTCTTCTGCCAGTTTCTGATCCTATTTTTTTGGCAAAATTGTCTTCATTAACAAAATTGGCATGACCTCCCTAAAACCTTCCACCTCTAATGGGAAGATAAATGAGAGATATTTAGGAATGGGTGAAACAGCCACAATTCGTCCACTAGAGTTACTTATATTCCACAAGTTAAAATTAATGCTGGAGTGCCCTAAATGGCAAGACTAGATCAAAATTCAGAGGATGAAAAATATTTAAATAAACTGTAAGTTTTCTGCTGAACTAATTTGTCCTGTGCTGCTATGAGACATAACCGAAGTCTAGAGAAGTGAAAATAACTATTCTTGAGCTTCTTCCTCTTTTCTCTTACCAAGCATTTGCCTAAGAATAGAAAGTTGAAACATAATTTTTGTGCATTATTTTTTTTTCATTTACAGCTTTTATTTCATGGACAGTTGGTGTTACATAGGTAGTAACTTTGGAGAAAACAAATTGGCCTCTCATGGCACAGCTCACACATTTATACCCCAGAAATGACTTACACAATTGTCCTATGGTATGACTTAACTCTCAATGATATTCTTTAAAATAAACTTGCTTTGTGTACCAAAAATAAAAATTATTTTTATCAAATAAAAATGTCACACTCGACAGGAGTATTTTTGCCAGCTTCCAAACTTTGAACTCAGTGTACAATTTGTTCATTTCAGAAAGAGTAGTTGACATTTCGCTGGGTAAAGATTAACTATGAAATTCTCACAGCCATTGATTTAAAACTGTTTGACCTCACACCAGTGGATGGGAAAGAAATCTTGGATTTCATGATTTCTTACAAACTATCAGCTTTGATTAAGCATAAGTGTTTCAGCTGTAAAATTTTAGCAATCTAAATAAAACCATGAAGACAAAATTTCAAATGCTAAATTGAGGACTAAAACCAAGTTCCATTAGAAGACATTGATACCAAATGTGTTATAAAAATACATTTTTGGCATGAATGTGCATGAAGTCTATGCAGTGTGTGTGTGTGTGTGTGTGTGTATGTTGTGTCTGCACACACACATGCCTTATGCACATGTATGCAGAAAACAGAGGGAACCAGGGATCTTCTCTCACTCTTCCCCCTTCTTGCCTCAAGACAGAGTTTCTCACTGAATGTGGACCTCACCTCACAGTTTGCTTTTTCCAGCAGGTCCTAGGGATCCTCATATCCCATTCCTCTCTGCACTAGAGTTACAGGCATGCCCAGCAAGGCAAGACTATTTAAATGACTTCAATAAGCTTGAACTCAGGTATTCATGCTTGCACAAGTCCTCTTCCCCACTGAGTCATCTCTCCAATCTCAATATTACACTTATAAAAGACATCCTTAGGGCTGGAGAGATGGCTCAGTGATTTACACCCTTGCCTATGAAACTTAAAGTCCCAGGTTCTTTTCCCCAGTACCTTAGTAAGCCAGATGCACAAGGTAGAAATATGCATCTGGAGTTCATTTGCAGTGTCTAGGTACCCTGGTGTGTCCACTCTGGCCCTTTTTCTGCCTCTCTCTCTCTTTCTTGAATAAATAAATATATAAATAAATACAATATGTTCTTAAAGGAAAGACTACACTACTGAGCTATGTGGCTAACCATAGACTCCTAGAGAAAGTGAACTATTTTTATACAATAGCAGAAAAGTGGTTATGTGACTTGTCTGAGGCCAAATGATATGCCTGTTCACCTTTACAAAACTGCTAAATATGTGTAAGATTTGAATGTTTTGGCACTCTTAGATTTAATGTCTTCATTTCAGAACAAAACCATATTTATTTACTTGAAAATGATAAACCTAAATAAAGCATAAAATGATAGCTTTGAAACACTAATTGACTTAGTTTGTGATAGCAATTACTATGAGTAAAGAAAGTGTTTTCTGGAAGTAAAAGCACTGAACATAATACCTCAGTCAGTTAGAGGCCATGCATGGTAGGGGGAGGGGTATAATCTTTCAGGAAAGATTACTCCTCTCAAGTAGTTCACCATACCTCAGCTGTGTAAGCCCCAGCATGGAAACAGGCAGTGAAACTTCTGCTTGCCTGGAACTGGATTTCAAAGGGATTTTTTTGAGGGGGGGAGAGACACAGAGAAAGACAGAGAGAGAGAGAGAGAGAGAGAGAGAGAGAGAGAGAGAGAGAGAAAGACAAATAGAGATGGGCACGCCAGCAGCCTCTCAGCTGCAGCAAACGAAATCCAGATGTGTGCCCCCTTGTGGTCATGTGAGGCATTGCACCCTTGTGTCACTTTGCATCTGGCTAAAGGTGGGACCTGGAGATTGGAACCACTGGAGATTGGAACCAGCGTTCCTAGGCTTAGGAGGCAGGCACCTTAACTGCTAAGCCATCTCTCCAGCCCTCAAAGGGATTTTAACTAAGTCAACAGGAGCTGGGGGATATGGTTCACTTGCAAAGAGTAGTTGCATGCAAGCATGAGGGCCTGAAAGGACATTATTTGTCCAGTACCCATGTGAACAGCTGGGCATGGCATAAGTGAAAAAATATAGTAGCTCCAGGTTCAGAAAGCAACTCTCCTCTCAGAAACAGGGTAATTTGGCTCCCGAACTTCTATGTGCCAGCTCATCCCAATCACTGAAGTTCTAATTAGTTAGACTCAAGGAATGTTCCATATGGGTGTGGCTTCTCTCGTGGAACTTTAATGCACAAAAGAAATATAGAATGGGAGGTTCTAGTCTCTGAGCAGGAATTTTACTCTTTATGTCTATTTATACTTTTCAGAGACAAGCCTACAGGAACACATATTCTAAGGCATAGCTTGAAAATGAACTCTGTGTTTTGGTTTGAGATACACTCTATGTGTGTAGTCTAGCCTGACCTTGAACACATCATCCTCCACCCTCAGCTCTACCAAGACTAGTGTGATTATATATGCTTCCACCAGACCCTATAGCGATTTACTTGAAATACTGTATGCATGTGTTCCCATGAGATCAGAATCATAATCTTTTTTTTTAGATGTAAATGCTTGAGCCATTTACAGGTGGATGCTGAATCCCTACATTCATTCAAATAAATTATTCTCCATTGTTTTCTCATGTTGTTTTGTCATATATATATATATATATATACATATATATACACACACACATACATATACATTTTCAGAAAGATCTACATAGAGATTTCTTTTGTTATTTGAAACAAGGACTCACACTATAGTCCAAACTGTCAAACTGTCCTGGAGATCATGATAATCCTCCTGCCTCAGCCTCTAGAGTGTTGAGATGATAAGCATGACCTATCACATACAGCTTAAGTTGTAGATAGTTCCCCAGCCTTCTGAAGGAATGATAGCAAAGATTAAATGCAGCAACTTAAGATTGTCCAGTGTTAACAAATTTATACTAAGAGGAGTTGAATATTATTCAGAATATGATAATAGTAAATGAATCTGAATGTTTAAGCAAATTGACTCAGAATTTAGTTAATCCCAATGAAGGAATAAACTGTTAAATCTCCAAAGAAATCATCAGACAATTGCTTGTTTCCAAGTTTCACTGGAAGTGTTTCTTTAATTATTTCCTATAGGGACAGAATGACAGAGTGTATTACTCTAGGAATAGGTCATTACTCATGTCAAATAATTCATTGAGCTATTTTGTTTCTTTGTACAAAACTGACATTTTGAAGAATACCTTGTGTAAATGACACCGCTCAGCAATGGGGTGGTCATAATGATAAATTAAGCCTGGTGCAGCCCCAGGAGAATATATTTCAGTAGAGCAGAGCAACTCAGTCAAGTTGGTAAAAAGGGTGTATAGTAAGGATACACCCAGGAGTAAGGCAGAAGGACATCTCAGGGAAGTTTAGAAACAGCCATGCAGATGGGCACCCAGAGCTTTGCACATTTCTTTCTGCATGAAAAGATTCAGTGCCTGTCAAGATGGGATTGCCCTGTCATTTGTTCAGAACCACAGCTGTTTAATCCACAATCATTGTTGTGGCTCAGTGATCTTCCTTGCTATTAGAATCACAGCTTAATTTCTATGCTTTAACAATCAATAGTTCTGTTTTGCTTTGAAAATTCAATCAAATCCCTCATGATAATATACCTCCTAGCTCCTAGTATTCTATCATTTCTCTCAGATTCTTTCTAAATTCATGATCTCATTTCTATCTGACTAAATAAATGTATCACACAGCCAAAATTCCTGAAAGAAATTGGGTTTATGCTCAGCTATGCACCATCACCACTGTTTTGTTAGAAGTTGTGCAGCAACCCAGAGAGCAGTGCATTGTCAACTTTCCAGCCAAGGTCTAATCAACTGTGACCCAACAACTAATCATAACTGAGAGATGCATAGTCATCTCTATTCAAGTATCCTTCATCAGACACTTACCAATAAGGACCAATTTAAAATCGCCTTTTCAGCATGGGAAATTGCAGTATCTCTCCTATGTATGCATGCACCTGATAAATATACTACCTGATAGAATGTATTAATTATCACAAAATGTATATTCCTTATGTTTATAGGAGGAAGGACTAGATTTAATTAAGGAAGAATGACGGGCTTTAAGAAAACTGGCATTTGATCTAAGGTGTTGAAAAGTGTCTAAGATCTGCTCATGCAGAAGCAGAAATAGCAAATTTTAGGCAAAGGATGTGCAATGAGAAAATGTACTGGAATAGTTTCATTAGAAAGACAGGTAATAACTGTATGGTCAGAAATTGAAAGTATCATCAAATTCAATGTAGAAATCATTGGCTTTAGCACAAAATCACAAATTAGAGCTCTTAAAACCTCCAACAGGTTATCAAAACTAAACGACATGCAAAGTGAAGTTTGGAACATTTAAGAATATACAGAGTGGCTCATTAGAAAACCATTGGCAAATTGGAAATGAAGAGGTCAACTGAGTGGGAGAATATAAGTGTGGTTGTTTGTATTAGGTGTCCTCTATAAACTTGTGTGCTCTGTATGCTGGAAGAGGTGTGTGTTGTTGGGGCCAGGCTTAAGGGACGTAAAGCTGCTCCCCCTTGCCAGTGTTAGGCTCATTCTCCTGCTGCTGCTGTCTACCTGATGCTGGCAAGGAGGTATTGTCCAGCTTCTGCTCATGTCATCTTTTTACCATAGAGCTTCTTCTCTTTCTTTCCATAAGCTGCTTTTATTGGGTGCTTTGTCCCAGCAATGAGAAGGTAAAAGAAAATTGGTACTTGAATGTCATGTTGTTGCTTCTAGAAACCTCACTGTGAGCTTTGGTCATTTGGAACTGATTTGCAGAAGGAAAATGGAAGGATTTGAAACCTTGGTCCAAGAGATGATACCTTGTAATGCTCTAAGTAGAGCTTGATAGACCATTCTTGTCAGAGTTAAAAGACCTAAATGGAGAAAGGTCTATGGACTGTGCAGGCTTGATTTCTGAGGGGTAGAAAGAACTTTGTTGGTCTAGGCTAGAAGCAGGTTCTGTGCCAGGCTTGCTGTATTCCTCCTGTGTCCTGAGAATTTGTGCAGAGTTATGTTGCACAGAAATGGAATGCTGTGAACAGAAGAATATGGCACAAAAAGACATGAAAGTTTCAGGCTAGAGATGGCACCCATTCAGCTGCAATTGTTTTGAGAGATTACAACCCTTAAGATTGGGCCAGCTGTTCTACACTGGGGAAGCAGAAACAATGCTGATTTTTGAAAGTAAGGGGCCTAAGTACTGAAGGAGTGTCCTTCTCTTCAAAGTTTACTTCATTCCTCCCTGGATTAATAAGTGTTTAGCCTGCCTGCTACTATGGGAGTGTTACAAATGCAGGAAAGAAAGGGTCATTGCATTTGCAATCCTGTTTTGTTTTCTGAAATGGCTATTGACAGTATGAAGCAGGCTTAACTTTGGTTGCAGTGGAGAATCAAACAAGGACTATGAGACAGCTGCCAAAGAAGGCTGGGAGCATGGGACAAAGTTCTTTTTTTAATGTTTGTTTTTTTTTCTGGTTGTGATCAGTCCAGTTAGATGATGGGAATTGCAACCGCTGAGACTTTATCACCAGTTAGAGAAGTTGGACTTGGAGGTAGAGGATTGGATGTTTCCCCTACTTGTTTTAGATCTGGTGTTGGTTGAATCTTCCCTTGACATGCCCAATTCCACTTTTTGCTTCATGAATGTTTATTTGGTGTTATTCTGTTCTTTTGATTTTACACATTAATACTTAAGAAAGCTATGATGATATAGATGATTGAATAGTGCTTGGATTGATAAAGACTATGGGGACATTTAAATATGGACTGAATACATTCTGTTTTATATTTAGGACAGACATCAAATTATGTTGGCCTGGGGCATTGCATTAGGTGTCCCTCCTGAACTTATGATCTGGGCACTAGGTCCCCAGCTAGTGGCAATTTGGGAATAAGGAGATGTGTTCTTAGTGGCAATCTTATGAGGTTTTATAGCCAGCTTCCCCTTTGCAATGTTAAGCTTGTTTTTCTGCTAATATTGTCCAGATGATAGCGAAAAGGTGGTAATATCCAGCCTCTGTTCATGTCATGCTTTCCCCTGCAATCATGGAGTTTCCCCTTGAGACTGTCAGCCAAAATAAATGCTTTTCTCCCGTAAGCTGCTTTTGCTCAAGTGCTTTGTCCCAGCAACGAAAAGGTAACTGAGCAGTAAGTTAGCTTACAGGAAGAGCATCTAATTCAATGATATAGTGTAAAAGTCAAGTGTATGACTACTGTCAAACCCTTTGTGTTGGTTAGGAAGGAAGAGGAAGAGGGGGACAGAAGATGATTGAATTGAAATTATAAAGTTCTCCCTGTGCTAGTTTTCATCCACACAATCCGAGGCTTTGTGTGCTACATGTCAGTGGAAAAATGTCAAGCACACTCTACTCAGCAGACGCAAATCCCCAGTGGATATTGTGGTATCGTTCCCTAGATATTTAATACCTAACTGAAACTTAATATTTCCTGTATGAAATTTCTAATTTCTCTTACCAAAATTTCTCTTTCCCAAGTATTGCTTATTTTATTACATTTACTATATTTTATCAGATACCCAAACTAGAGCAACCCCGTTGGCACTCCCCACCAGACAAACCCTGTTTTATTAGGATCTGCATTTTCTATGAAACACATCACACATCCATATTTTTCTCTTTGCCTTTTCTTCCTCACGCAAATATAATCCACTATTTCTTCTTCTCTGTAACAACCATACTATGTCTCTCTTTGGCAATTCTTATAACTCATCACAGTGCAAAGTGATTTCTATTTATTGAAAAATTATATATCATTTTCTCACTTCAAACTCTCCAAGATTGTACTGCATAAAAAATTCCTATCCATCTTAGAAAAGTATCCCAAGTCAGTTGTACACTTAGAAATCCTCAAGAATTATGCTCTGCCCCATGTCTTTCACATCAGACTCTATCAAGACTTAATCTCTACAACCTCCCTTGGTAATGAGGAAACCTAGCCATCTCTTCTGCAGGATCAGATTTCATTTGTGTCATCTTCCTTCAAATGAAAATATCCACATGGTTAACTTTGTAGCAGGATTCAGAGATGCTCCTGAATCTCTGAAAGAGAAATGCACACATGCCCTAAGGTAGCTCTTCTATACCCAAGTGACTTCTCTTATTGTTCTTGGTTTCCTTTCAGCTCGTATAACTATTTGACATTCCAGTATTTATTTCTTATTTTCTCCCATAAAAATGTACTGTAATATTTGGCACTCTTGTGCTCTGAGACTCTGCCTTCGTGTCAGTGACAGGAGCTCAATAAATATTTATTTTAAAAGTTTTAAATTGGGGCATGTGGTGGTTTGAGTAAGATATCCCCCATAAACTTAGTGTGTTCTGAATGCCGGGCAATCGAAGAGTTGGAATCTTGCTGGAAGAGGTGTGTACTCAGGATGTGCTTTGAAGTTTATTAGCACCTAGTTTTCTAGTATTAGTTCAGCTCATTCACTGCTGTTTTCATCCTACTGTGGCAGAGGTGATACCAAGCCTCTGCTTATGTCATGCTTTCCCCTGCTATCATGAAGTTTCCTCTCAAGACTATAAGACAAAATAAACTCTTTCCTCCCATAAACTGCTACTTGTCAGGTGTTTTGTTCCGGCAACAAGAAGGTCATGACAGAGGAAATTTAGATAAAGATAGAATATTTATCACATGTAAATCAATTTAACTTGAGGGGGATTTATCTCACTACCTTTCTTGCTCAATTTTAAAGACCTAAAATTTAGGAGAATTATAAATTAAACAAACTAATGAGTAAAATTAAAAACATCTGATTAAATTGTTAATGTCCCTTTAGGAAGGTAACAATACTAAAATGCTCTTCAGTACTAAATGATTAGAAGCAGAGAAGAATGTGGTTTTAAGAGAACTTGTGGGTCCTAGTTGTTCTAAGTTGGTCATCCAACTGCAGCAGGTAGGTGAACAGTTATGGGAAAAATGTTGATATTTAAAGTTAAGTCATCTTTTCATCAAAATCATTATCATCTTCAATAAAAAAGACTTAATGTTCTGAATGGCTATAGAATTAAAACTGTGACCTCAGAACCACTGGAGCTGGAGCCATAAAGTGGGACAGGGAGGAAAAGGAGCATGGCAGAGAACTGAGTTTCTACAGTTTTTTTTTTTTTTAATTTTGTTTATTTTTATTTATTTGAGAGTGACAGACAGAGAAAGAGGCAGAGAGAGAATGAGAGAACGGGCGCAGCAGAGCCTCCAGCCACTGTAAATGAGCTCCAGATGCATGAGACACCTTGTGCATCTGTCTTACGTGGGTCCTGGGGAATGGAGCCTAGAACCGGGATCCTTAGGCTTCATAGGCAAGCGCTTAACCACTAAGCCATCTCTCCAGCCCGAATTTCTACAGTTTTGAACAAGCATTTTCAATGGCACCACTGACCAAAATAGCTAGAAGAAAGCAGGTGAAATTATTAATGTGTGGCCCACCTTTTTAGATGAGGATGGATTGAGCTAACATTTATTAAGTACTTACTCTGTCCTTAGCACTACCAACAGTCTTTTCAATATCTCTAAATTATTATTATTTTTCTCATGTTATATATAAGAAAAATCCCAAGAGTAGGGTTTAAGGCTAGATATTAGACTTGTTTTATCAATTCATAATAACATTGTTATTAATATGTTCACATTAATAGTTAGGTATGATATTATTAACATTATAACCACATTACTTCTTTTTGTAATTCTTTTTTTTTTTGTTTTGTTTTGTTTTTTGTTTTTTTGAGATAGGTTATCATTGGCCCAGGCTGACCTGGAATTCACTCTGCGTTCTCAGGCTGGCCTCAAACTCACAGTGATCCTCCTACATCTGCCTCCAGGGTGCTGGGATTAAAGGCGTGTGCCACCACACCTGGCTCTTCTTTTTATATTTATATTTTTGTTTTGCTTTTGTGAGACAGGGTTTTACTATGTAGCTTATTCTAGCTTAGAATTTACTATGTAGTCTTAGCTACCTTCAATCTCTCAGCAGCTCTCCAGCTTCAGCCTTCTGAGTGCTGCTGGGATTACAGATGAGTGTCACCAAAACTAGCTACTGTTATATTATTTCTGAAGCTGGAATATGGGACTCTTACTTTAAAGCATGGTGTATTCCCAGAGGGCTGATCCATACAGGAAAATAGCAATGGCTGTATTGTTTTATTATTTTGTTCCTCTTTAGAGAACAGTGTGTAATGGAGTCCTCACCCTTTGAGCATCCAGCTGACATAGTGCAACGCATTGCGGCTGAATTGAAATGTAGCCCAGCAGATGAACGAGTTGCTCTTCGCCTGGATGAGGAAGATAAGCTGAGGCATTTCAGGGAGTGTTTTCATATTCCCAAAATGGAGAATCTACCTTCAAGTAAGACTACTGGGAAGGCTTTATATAAATCAATTTATTAATTTATTTACTTTCACTACTTTCACTACAGCCTGGGTTTATCATAAATCTTTGAAATCATTGTTCAATTACATAATAGAACCATTACAATTGTGTCTGAGAACTGTTGGGCCCTGGTGCCACTAAATCAAGCTGTCCACCTATCTGAGTCACATATTCTTTCTGTTTATAATCCTCTGAATAACATCCTCATAGGTTGCTGATGCTGTTCCCCACTTCTCTGAAAATAGAGGCTGATTGAAAACTACAGGCAAAGGCATTTACTCATTCTCTCAGCACTTAAAACACAGAGGAATTCTTTTCTAAGTGATATGAGTGCATCTATATTTATGTGGCATTTCACTGATGATACTGTGGTGTTCCTGTGTGAGTAAATACTTCTTGAAACCTGGGTATAGGAGGAAAATGTTGTATTAATAGCCATATTTGCACGTTTTAAGGAAAAATGCCATGTATGAGAGTTAGTAAGGAGTCCATACTGCATTTCTAGACATAATTCAGAAACCTGTTCCTTATTGGAAAAGAACAGTTAAAAATCATAATTATCAGGAGATGGATAGATGGCTTAGTGGTTAAGGCACTTGCCTGCATGTTGGGGTCCCTCCTAGGGCCAGCCCAGGAGGGACAGCAGGGAATCTGCCAAGTGGGGGTGAGAGGCGCAGAATCACGACACAGACTCTGGGAGTTTGGGTGAAAACAGGCAGAGGACGAGCTGCAGCAAACTCGTTTATTCAAAAAAGTGTAGGGGGTTTTAAGTAGCTTGGCTGGCCAATCATTGTATGGGGTGGTCCCTTTTTGTGACTAATGACAGCAAGTCTCTGGACAGATCATCTTGTAGCAGGTTTCTCATGAGCATGGGACTGTAGCTATTGTCACGCCAGGCCTGTTCAGGACACCATGTTCACAGAAGCCACTTCCTGGTTTCTTCTGCCATACGGTCTGGCTAGGGCCAGATCTGCATTGTGCCATACATATCCTCCTTTTTGTTTATATTATTGGCAACCCTGGGAGGCATGGTTCTTTGCCAAGCCATTGTTGAACCCAGGCCCCAAGGGATCATCACATGTGACGGTGCTTATCTTAGGTTGCCCCATCTCTTGGAGGCTTACCCGTCATTGGCTACCCACCACCCTAGTGAGAAAACCTGAGGGGTTTGGCCTGGTATGGTTTCTTGCCAAGCCAAAGGAACCCAGTTTGATTCTCTAAGACCACGCAAGCCAGATGCACAAGGGGGTGTGTTTGCAGTGGCTGGAGGCCCTAGCACACTCTCTCTCTCTCTCTGCCTCTTTCTCTCTCCCAAAAAATAAATTATATATATATATATATATATATATATATATATATATATATATATATATATATATAGTTTTTTTAAAAATCATAATTATCACAAGTATAAAACTATAAAACAAATTGATATAATGTTGCACATTAATAGGCTTTAAATCAATGATAAAGACTATAAGGTTGAATAGAATTATTCTACTCCAAACAAATTCCTGTGGTTTGCAATAGTCTTATTTCCTTTTTTTCTTCAGATAAAATAGAGTAGGTAAAAATTTAAGTACTCAGAATTTAGAAATATCAGCTAATACTATTTTAACTAATATTGGGTCACATAATCTTATTTAGCTTACATTTGATGAAACATGCCAGGTTACATTCTCCATGGTGTCAGTACATCTATGACTATTATGCCCAGCACAACACCTATCTTGTCAGCTGTTAGTCCACCTATGATTGCTGGTCTAGCACCAGCAACATAGTGTCAGTCCATCTATGAGTGTTGTGCCCCACATTAATATTGTATTTGCCTTAACATTGCTGGCAGAACGCACTTGACCAAAAGCAGCTTGTGGGAGAAAAACATTTATTTCTGCTTATAGCCACAAGGGGAAAATTCATGATGGCAAGGGAAAATATGGCATGAGCAGAGGCTGGACATCACCTCCAGTCAACATCAGGTGGACAACAAGAGCAGGAGAGTGTGACAAACACTGGCAAGGAGAAGCTAGTTATAACACTTATAAACCCACCCCCAACAATACATCTCCATGAGGAGGCTCCAGTTTCCAAATTGCCACCAGCTGGATAAATAACATTCAGAACACATGAGTTTATGGTAGTTCAAAACACCACATTCAGCACCCACAGTATGAGGCTACCTGTGACTGTTAGGTCCAGCACAAGGTACCTACACTATCATTCCATTTAAGATTCTTGTGCCATCATCATGTGTAATTTTAGAAAGATGAAAGAAGAGTTCAAACCCTTCATCCAACAGAATTCATGTACTCACCTATAAATTTTATGCTTAAAAATGGTTGAGGGCTGGAGAGATGGCTTAGGGGTTAAGGCGCCTGCCTCCTAAGCCTAAGAACACTGGTTCCAATCTCCAGCGGTTCCAATCTCCAGGTCCCACGTTTAGCCAGATGCAAAGTGATGCAAGGGCGCAATGCTGCACTTGACCACAAGGGGGCACACGCATCTGGATTTCTTTTGCAGCAGGTGAGACACTGCTGGCGTGCCCATCTCTGTCTTCCTCTCCCTCTCTCTCTCTCTCTCTCTCTCTCTCTCTCTGTGTCTCTCTCCAAAAAAATAATTTAAAAATTTTTTTAAAATGGCTGAGATGTTAATTAATGCAATTTTAGCATATTTTTATTTTTTTTTATTTTAGAGAGAGCGAGTCACAGAGACAGAGGGAGAGACAGACAGAGAGAGAGAATTGATGTTCCAGGGCCTCAGCCACTGCAATCAAATGCCAGACACTTGTGCCACCTCTTGGGCATGTGCAACCTTGTGCTTGCTTCACCTTTGTGTATCTGGCTTACATGGGATCTGTAGGGCAGAACATGGGTCCTTAGGCTTCACAGGCAAGCGCCTTAACTGCTAAGCCATCTCTCCAGCCCCAATGTTAGCATATTATTTTTTATATTTAATAAAAATAAAAGTTTATTTTGCACAGGGCTAGAGAAATTGATCATCCATTAAAGGCACTTGCTTACACAGTCTGACACCTGTGTTTGATACCCCAGTATCCACATAAAACCAGATACACAAAGTGGTGCATGCAAGTGGAGTTTGTTTGCAGTGGCAAAAGGCCCTGGAAAGCTCATATTCATCCTCTCTCTTTCTCTCTCTTTCTCTCTCGCTCTCTCTCACACACATATCTCTCTGATGCTCTTGTTCCCTCTGTCTCTTTTGTCCATGTCAAATAAGTGAATAAAAAAAAATAAATGTTTCTATTGCAAACAGCATGGCATATGTAATCATGTACATGTTCACTCCATTACTCTCACTCTGGGAATCACATTTTCTGTGATTGCTTGTCCAACAGAAGTCATTCCAAAGAATTATACCTTGACTAAATCACTGCTAATTCTTAAAGCAAAGTAAAAAGAGAGAAGATAAATTGATCCACTAAATAATTAAAACAAATTTTAAACAGTTTCAAATGGTATGAAGTATTACTTAATTTAATCAAGGTATCCTCCCCTCAACAGCAGCATGAGGGTTATCATGGACATGTTGGTTCTTGGCTGCTGTGGAATTCCTGCTTCACAGATGAGGCTGAGTCCTTTGACATATATTCAAGATAAGCCAGGGTGTTATCATGGAGCTGCATCAATTAACCTCAATTCTTCTCTTCCTCTATTCACTTTTTACTCGAGTGACTCATCCATTCAACAAGAATTGTTCATAATTTTTGATACACTTTTCTCAGCATATCTCAAAGAACTAAGCTGTATTTTGTTGCATTTTTTATTTTATATATAGTTTAAATTTACAGAGAACTTAATATAGGCTTCACTAGAAGGTACTGTTCTGTCAGAATTGTTAGGATGGAGTGTTATTTTGCCCAAGGTAGTGTGGAATGGAAGTGCTGATGAGGCACCACGTGAGTGGAGATACAGAGAAAGTGAGAAAGTAAGCCCACTGGTGCACAAGTGAGACAAGCCCGAGAATGCTCAGGTAGGTGCTGTGCACAATAAAATAGCACCAAACTAAAGAGCAAATTATGCTGCTTTCTCTTCTGTGTTTAATTTTGCAAGCTCAAACAAATCAATATCCCCTCTCCTGTTAAAACTTTCCAAGATATAGCATCTCAGACTAAAAGCAGTTTTATTCAACTGCTGGTGTATGTAATGTTTGAAATTGATATGAATATCATAGGCATAGTGAAAAGGAAAGAGTGAGGAAGAGAGAAAAGAAGATAGAAGGCATAAATATTATAACAGGGTAGAAAGCAAAATAGTCAGTATACCTGGCAATATATCTGAAGAGTAAAAACAATGGAAATGAGGAAAAGGGAAGATATTCAAGACAAATGTGAAATACTTATTAACCACTTTATATGAGGAGACATAGCATAAACCCAACATATGGCTTATGTGAACAGTGGTTGTATCAATCATGTTACTAGCTTGTTTTAGGGAACTATTCCTCAAAAATATTCTCTTTTGTTGTTCTGTGACCTTCACTTAGAATCCCAGAAGCTAATAACTGAGTTTCAAAGTAGTAGTAAAGAAGTTGGGAGAAAGAATAAAAGTCAAAGAACATGTATGTGCACTTCTTTGGGAGGTTTCTGACATTGCTCTTAACATGTCCTATCCTTAAATAAAGGACTGATGATAACAAGTCATATTCGTCCTTGGTAGACTCATGCAAAGTTCACAATTCTATTACTATGAAGGAAAAGCAGAATGGTCATTACATAGTTGGGTTTACTATGAAAGTATAAATTTGAGAGTCATCACCATTTAGGAAAAATTAGGTAATAATTAAAAATAGAAGTTTGAACATTATCTAAAAATTGTGCCTGCAAGTGGAAGAAGTTGATGCAAGTTTAGAAGGAATCATATACTTTCAGAATCTTCTTGCTGGAAGTATATTTAAAGTCCCAGGGATTTTCTCAGAGTACAGTCTTTCATCCCTATGAGGAATACAAAAATGCCATCATTCCTCAGGATAGGATCATGGAATTCAGTATAATTAAAGCATAGTTAATATGGTGGCATTGCTATGTGAAGTATTAATTTAAGGTATACACTACACAACTCATTTCTTTTCTACAGCCTATATCAACCAGAGTGACAGATGGTTACAACTTGAGTAAACCTGTGTAAGCATATCCTTTATCTGGAGAACTGCCATCACCTGGGAAGTCACCTTGTACCCACTTTCAGGTCTGGACACTGTAGTACCATTTGGATCTCTTTTCTACATATGATACTCAGTAACCAATTTTGGAAATAGATTTACTCTTCAAGGTTTTTGTTTTAGTGATTGCTGCTGGATCTATTTGTTCCCAGAGCAAGAATGAACTCAATGGCTCATGGTCAGCTTCATCTAATCATTTCTAGGCACTCCCTATCCCCTGTTATGGATCTCACTTGGCCTGCTTCCCAGGAATCCACCATGATCATCTGCTAGAAAGCCTCACATTTGTGCTCTGTGCTTCCTGTGGCTATATGGCAAAAGATGGAGTAAAACAAGTAGATTGATTCCCCCATTGGTTTCCTCCTCTTGGATGTTGTGTTCTATCCTTTGATACAGCTTCATCACAATGGCTGTAGGGCAGACTGATGGCTCTAAAATGAGGATCAGGGACATACTCCCACACTGGTCACAAGTAGGAGTAGTAGGACTCTCTTAGATCTCTTATATCCCACTGACAATCCATGGTTTATGGTTCTAGGCAGTCTTTTGAACATCCGAGAATAGAAGGGAAAAGTGAAACTCAGTGTCACTTGGGCTGTATTTACAGTGCTGATTTTGTGCCCTAACTCACAGATGCACTTAACTTCATGATAGGGTGATAGCCCAATAAAGTCACCATAAGTTCAAGATATTGTAAGGTGAAAATGCATTTAGGACTCAGCATCCTGGAGGTCTCATTTCATCAATAGCCTACAGTAGAGTATCTGACAATCATTGTCTTCATGGGCATGTGCCTTCCCAGGAGCCTTGCCTTGCTGCTCTTGTATGCTACTAGCCAGAGAGCAGTAAAAATTCAGAACTCAAAGTATGATTTCTAGAGTACAGCAATGCCATGCTCTAGTTTATACTACATAAAACCCAAAAGCTATAAGATAATGAACTGTGAGGGAAGCTGAAAACCTATTAAGTTGAACCATCCCACATGAGGACTTCTGCCCCTGCTTTCACTTCCTTTGCAGAACCCACTCACAGCCACTTAACATGCCACAGATACATTCACTGTGTCACAGTGGAATGGACTTCAGCATGTCAAGTTGTGTCTGACTTCTACCAAAGGGGAAAACAACAATAGTTCAAAAAAGAACCTATTAGTCCTAAAGCAAATTTAAAAGAATGAACCTTATTTTAAAACATTTTTTAAAGCAGAATGTGCTAGCATCCTAGACTTGCACTTTAATGACTAGAAACAGAATGCCTTGTTAGAAATTTGCAAGCACTTACAGGTTTTAGATAATGAAGATAAATAAGGCCTTTCTCCATTACTTTGCTTGTGGGGCATATTTGTCTCCAGGAAATTCTGACTCAATGTCTCAGAGGTCTATGTTCTCAGACTTATGGGTATAAGTATGAATCCTACTTAAGTGCTCTTCCAAATGTCAAACCACATTAACAATAAACCAATCGACCAATCATATTGGAACCACAATTACTATGATTGGGATAATTTTATAATTAAACAGGTCTTAGTCAACAAATTCATATGGCATGCCTGTGTTCTTGGTAGTATTAGTGCTCCCAATAATCAAAATACAAATGAAACAAGCACAGGTGTATATGCTGTTTTCTATTACTAATCACAATACAGTCAGCTATAATTGAAATTAATTGACCTGTTAAAACACTATGTCTCTGAATAACTGTTTCTTCTCCTCCTCCTCCTCCATATTTGTCTTCCCCTTCTTCTCTTCTTCCTCTTTCCATTATTCTTTTCCTTCCACTCTTTCTCTAGTCCTTCCCTATCTGCTATTTATGCTTCTCCTTTTTCTTTTTTCCTCTTCTTCTTCTGATCCCTTCCCTTCTAAATTTCCTCAAGTTGAAAAAGGAATTTTTATTTTAAATGAAACTAAAACTATAAAACAGAAATATTTTCTTAAACATTCCACCCTATTGATATTAGCTTTTACCTTAAAAAAATAAAATAAAAGGAAAGCTGGAGAGATGGCTTAGTGGTTAAGGCACCCAGGTTCGATTTCCCAGGACCCATGTAAGCCAGAAGCACAAGGTGATGCATGCGTCTGGAGTTTGTTTGCAGTGGCTAGAGGCCCTGGTGTACCCATTCTCTCTCGTTCTCACTCTCTCTGCATCTCTCTTTATCTCTCTCTCTAATAATAAATAAATAAATAAATAAATAAATAAATAAATAAATAAATAAATAAATAATCTGGGTCAGGGAATCCCAGTAGATTGAGATAGACCTCCAGTCCTGATTGAAGAATAATGTAAAGACAGGGTCATGTCAGAAACAGAAAATAACTTTATTATAGTAGCATGGTCATATGGGAAGAGGTAAGGTTCACTGACTTAAAAGCTTTCTACTAGTGCTCACCATTATCTTAGTCTAATAAAAAAGGAGAAACAAGCTGGGCGTGGTGGCGCACGCCAATTATCTTAGTCTAATAAAAGGATCGCGCCGAGGAGAAACAAAGGACAGGATTGGAATCTTAGTCTGGTTGATTGTGACATGGACCATGGTCTCAAGATTTGCCTTTAGAGCTTTGTTGATATAAGGGTCTCTGTGGCTTAAGAGGTAGGTTCTGACCCTTGTCCGAAAATGTTCATCAATTGTTTTTCTGAGCTTATAAGGCAACTATAGAAGAGAAATTCTCAAGAGATCAAAAAAGGATAACAGGATGGAGTCACAAACAAAATGGGGTTGGCTAGGTCAGTAGCCTGTTCTCCTTCAAATCCCCAGAGAAGATCCTCATTCCCTTTCTATGGATGAAAAGTGGGATTGAAGATAAGACCCCATTACTATAGAATGTTGACATTTTAACAGTATTTCTAATTGGAACAGCATACTAATAATAGCATCTACAAACCTATCTGTCATGTACACTTTCAGTAGGATAACATCTTTTCACACATATGGGGAAAGTCATGTTAAATATGAATTCACTCAAAACCAATAAAGAATTTATTTTAAGAGTTAAATATCACAAAGCTTTTTTTGTCTTCTTTCATCTCCCTCATATACCTGAAGAACAAGATATTTTCACAAAAATCCTAGTAATCACAACAACATATCCCAAGACATTTGTTATCAAGGCAGTTTTTGGATGTTGTATGCTCCCCTAAGTCATGGACTACAGCTTTGAAACATTCAAATCATTCTCTTTGAATCATGCTCTGTATCATTCTGCATCTCATATTTCTGTGAGGTGTGAGAAGTATGAAGTGGTGTGCCATAGTTCACAAGAAAAACTATTTAAAGAATAATAGCCCTTCATTTAAAAAGCACAAACTTAAAAATAATTCTAATTCATCATTAATTACAGGGAAGGAACATTGAAAGTTTGACAATGCTGGACATGAATGAGTGCAACTGTGATCAGTCACACTGACTGCTGATCCATAAAAGTACAATAATGCTATGGCATATAGACTCAAAGTGCACAATGAACACTTAATAAAGCTAATCCTTAGGAAGGAATTTGTCACCAGAATTTTCTTTCAGTGAATATGCTTTACATAGAGTCAATATTTTATAAATCTTTGTAACTTGTGCTTCTGTCAAATTATATGGTCATTTCTGGACTTCTTCTATCATTTGAGAAAAGTAAATAATAATGATGATAATAATAATAGCAGAGCTGCTTCTTATTTTTTGCATTAAATTTCAGTTTTGTTTTCATTATGATATTTGTATTGATGGTGTTGTGTATGATTAGGGCTTAGAAATATACTGAGATTTTTATTCTTTTCATCCCTTGAGACAACTAGAGACACTTCTATCCTAAAATAGCTTTTTATTTTTTTCACCATGTGAAAATAGTATGTATATACTGTTTTATTGAATCTTAAAATGCTCAAAACAGACATCATTAAATGTTATATTGTAGAAATTAATTATTTAGGTGGAAGGAAGCTAAATTCTGTAACCAGAAGTCCATTAAACTAGAGGATTCTTGGTTTTGTGGGTTTTTTTTTTTTTTTTTTTTTAGTTTTGTATTTTTTAATTAATAGACTGGGTACAAGACCACCTAAAGTGAAACTATTTAAATGATTTGTTGGGCAATTAAATAAGGTATGATGAGCAAGCCTTATGCCAGAACAATTAAATTAGAATCTTTAAGTCAATCTCAGATAAGCATTTTTTCTAGGATTCTAATATAATGGTCTAGAAGGTAAATCAAAAAAGTATACAAAGTTCTATTTTATATTTATGGTATTTTTATATTATTTAGGACAGATGGTCATAACCACTTTAAACAAGCAGTATGTATATATATATATATATATATATATATATATATATATGATCAACAATTTATACATATATTAACTACATATATAATAATAAATGGCAGTTTATCTCTTTCAAATTCAAAATATCTAGAACTGACTTATAATAATGTATTTCAGTTTTGAACATGTTTGACCATATTACAATAATACCAACTAGATGCTCTAAATATATATTAAGTGCATTTTGTGTGTATAATTCATATAGTAAGAAATTCATATATACATAATGCATAAATCTTTGCTCAATGACTTTATCATAGATACAATTTAAATATCAAAATAGTTTTGTCAGTGTGCCCACAATGAATGTACTAACAGGACATACTTCTTTTGAGTTACATTAACCCCATGAAAATTAGTAGAACTTAAATAACTCCAAACAAACAAACCCGAGAAATCCACTTGGTGGCTGTGGTAACTTCAGCAGAAGGTCTGGAAATGTGGTCTCTTACAAGAGATGGGAGGGAGTCATTGCAGGTGGGATTGTAAAACACCAGCTGAAGTACACCACAGCTACTTCTGGAAACTGGAGCTCTCCTGGGGAAAGAAGTCTCTGAAATGCCTACAAAAGTTACCTGACAGAGAAGGAGCTAAAAGAAGTAAAGTCAGGGACTAGAGGGATGACTTTAGAGGTTAAGACACTTGCCTGCGAAGCCTAAGAACTCAGGTTACATTCCTCAGTATTCATGTAAGCCAGATGTGCAAGGTGGCACATGCATCTGGAGTTCATTTGCAGTGACTAGAGACCATGGTGTGCTGTCTCTCTCTCGCTCGCTTTTTCTTGTTCTTTCTCCTCTGAGAGATAAAAGCAAACCTGCCCAAGCAGGCCAATTTCAATCATAAACATGAATAATCCTTGCCTTTAATTTCTGCATATTATGATACTAGGTCTTATAAAAAGTATCTGCAGGAACCTGATGTTATCCCATTATTTTCTCCATACTTTGTTCCAGTCTTAGAAAGAAAGTAATTTAAATCACCAGTTACTTTCTTGTTCTTATGTTTCTAATTCCTTCAGAATTTCTATACCTATAAATTCAACTTACTGTTCTTAGAGTTTTGGGGGTATGTGTGTGTGCTGAGACTGAGCTTTACTGTAGCTTTATATGGCATTAAACTTTTAGTTAGTCTACTTAAAGGCAATTTCTTTGCTCCACCAACTGTAACAAATTATGTTATTGAATTGATATAGGTGGAGATTGGAATTCTGGGGTTATTCGATGAAATTTTCAGGTTCTTCTTATCCTGGCACAAAGAGTTGTACCAGACACTTGGAAATTAATGGAGATAGAGACAGCTTATTGAGAAAGAGAACAAGGTGGGCATGGTGGTGCACACCTTTAATCCTAGCAGCACTTGGGAAGCAGAGGTATGAGGACTGCTGAGAGATCAAGACCAGCCTGAGAATACACAGTGAGTTCCAGGTCAGCCTGGGATAAAGTGAGACTCTACTTTGAGTGAAAAAAATAAAAGAGAGAGAACAGCACTCCTGAGAGGGGAAGTGGGTTAGTGAGCAGAAATATGACATGTGTTCAACATAACTGAGTCACATGAGTTCTGATCTGTTACAGGTGCCTTATGAAGCACTCACCTTCTCCTGCCTTTTTGGATGTGGGACTTGTTTCAAGTGTGTTCTATTATATATAGATTAAGGATTTCCATCCATTCTTCTGCCAACTGGTTTCTTTCATGTGCTAATCTTGATGCTGCACTGCTCCTTAGTCTCTCCTCTTCTGCCTCACAATGTGCCACTTCCTGAGTCCAGAATTGAATTAAGCCAATTAACAGAATTAACATAATTGTTGTAATTTTTGTCCTTCAACAATGTAAATCACCCCATAGCCTCAGATAATTTTGATTTAAGCTTCCTATTTAGTCTCTATCAGGCAGATCCTTGCTGGAAAAGGTGAGTCACTGGGGATGGATCTTGAGTCTAGCTCTAGGTGTGTGTATAAAGTCAGCTCATGCTTATTAGCTGTTCTTGTCTCTCTGCTATGGGTTTATGATAAAGTGAGCCAGATTCCTTCAGCAGGATGACACTTTCCCTGGAATTGAATCTTTAAGCCTGAAAACATCAATTGGAGGTCATGAAAATAAACCCTTTCTTCCCATAAGCTGCTTCCAGTTGGATGTTTGTCCCAGCAATAAGAAGGTAATTGCAACACCAAATGAATGACCAAGTGAACTAAATCCAAAGTGATTGACATTGATGACTAATTATAAGAAGCCACCACATTTCCAGAACCATGAGCTACATAATAATCAAGCTGCAGCCCTTGCCAAGGAAGGAGATTTCTGAAGCAACTCCAAAGCTGTTGACTTCACAACTAGCCTAATGAAATCTGTATGTATAAAGCTAGAATCATATTCTTCAGCAAGTATTCAGTTAAGTGAAACTTTGGGAGGCTGCTTTGGTTTGAAATATGTCCTTTGAAAAGTCATATGCTGAATGTGGCCTAAATTGGGGATAGACACTGTTGCAGATAGCTTCAGGTTCACTGAGATGAACTTCCAGACCAGACACAGTTATGAAGGAAGGGAATTATTATAGCTTACAGATCAGATCCAGGGGAAGTTTCATAATGGCAAAAGAAGGTGGCCTGCTCTTACAGGACCAGACAGAGAGAAAGCCACAAGCCAAAAGTCTTACATCACAGCACACTTCAGGAACTTCAGCTAGGCACATGTTGCATATCTTTAGAATGAAATCCTAAACCCACCACCACACCTTAAGATCCTCCCAGTGACATTGCCTCCAGCCAGATGGATGCAGATGCAAACAACAAACTAATAAAACACTGAATATATTGGGCCATATATTCAAACTACCACAGACACTATGGTAAATGGAGAAATGGCTCAGTGGATAAAATACGTGCCAAGAAATGACAAATACCTAAGTTTAGATCCCCAGAACCCAGGTAAAATAAAACATAGTTGCTATAGAATTAGTATCTGTAATCCAAATCTTCCTGTGGCAAGCATAGAGTGAAGACAGAAGAATCACCTAGAACCTTGTGGGTCACCTTGTTTGTCTTATTTAGTAGAGTGGTAAACAACACAGAAAGTCTACCTCAAACAAGCTGGATGGCAAGGAATAGCACCAGAAGTTGCCTTCTGACTTCCACATGCATGCCTGTGTGTATGCATGAGCTCATGCATGAAAATCCATATACACACATCACAATAATAGTATGTACACATAACCACACACATACATTCCAAAGCCAAGTAAGTGCAAGATATATTGAGAAGGACAAATGTACAGGACATATACATGAAAAACTTCATGGAGACATCCATCTGTGAGTCAACAAGAGAGGCCTAGAACAGATCTTTCTTTCACAACCTTCAGAAAAAACTAATTCCAAACAATAACCTGAGTTTGGACTCCTAGCCTCCATTACTGAGAGACAATACATCTATATTCTTTAACCTCCCCACTGGTCTTACAGAAGAATTGCTTCCCTGGTTAAACTTGTAACTATTTAGGAACAAATGAATTCACAAGGCTTCTAAAATTGAAACATGTATTCTCATCTCAAACAGAGTACAAATACTTGGCAGATAAAAAAAATCAAGAACAAACCTAATATGTGCCAGGATTTTAGGATGACCCTAGAGGAATCTCAACAACTCATTTTTAAAATAAATCTTTATAGATTGCTGCCACATTTCTGTGTTTATAAGTTATCTATGGCTTCTTTCATGCTATAGTGAAAAAATAAGTCATTGTAACAGAGACAGTGTGATAGAGAAAACGTGAAATATTTGCTTTCTGGCTCACAGACACCAGTTACCTTATCTTCAGTGAGAGTGCTGCTCAGTGTCCTGCCTAAGGAGGGTTGGCAAAGCAAGGAAGCAAATGGCCTAATCTGGACACAGTGCCACAAGGTCCCAGAGCACAGATGAAGAGGAAGAAATTCAAATATCTTATTCACTTCTTCCTCCTCCACAAGAGACTGAGGCAAATCCAATAAAAGACAATTTCCTAGAGGACAAGAAAGAATGATATTAAGAGAGGGATTTAAACAATGATGCCTAGAAAGAGGGTCAGTCAGAGTCTTGAAAGACTTATTACTTTATCAACTTTTTTTTTTTTTTGGAGAGAGACGGGGGGGGGGGAAGACAGATAGAGATGGGTGCGCCAGCAACCTCTCAGTTGCTGAGAACGAAATCCAGATGTGTGTTCCCCCTTGTGGTCAAGTGCGGCATTGCTCCCTTGTGTCACTTAGCATCTGGCTAAACATGGGGCCTGCAGATTGGAACCGCTGGAGACTGGAACCTGCGTTCTTCAGGCTTAGGAGGCAGGCACCTTAACCACTAAGCCATCTCTCCAGCCCGCCTTTATCAACTTTTTAAAGCCTATGAAAATGGTATGTGTTAATTAGTATAAACTTATTTTAAAAGAAAATACAAGTTCTGTGACCTTTGTAAAAATAAAAATAAGGCCATTGAAGTGAAGGTACACACCAAGACAAACAGTGAGAAATGCAAAGAAATGAGATATTTCAAAGCCATCCTCTATAAATAAGTATTTATGGGTAGGCAGATGGCTCAGCAGTTAAAGGTACTAGATTGTAAAATAAATATCTGAGGAGTACATCAAATCCTAAATACATTAAAAACAAACAAAAACTATCACCAGACAGAAAGTATAGAGAACAGCATCTTATACAGATTAATACTGACTTTGTTTCTGAAGAAAATAAGAGTGCTTCATAAAGGTGACTTTCCTTAGTCCATGAACAAAATATTAGCCAAGCCACCTAATAAAATATACAAGATATCACTTTTTAAAAAATATTTTATTATTTATTTATTTGAGAGAGAGAGAGAGATACAGAAATAGGCAGGTAGAGAGAGAGAGAGAGAGAGAGAGAGAGAGAGAGAGAGAACAGGCATGCCAGGGCCTCCAGCTGCTGCAAACGAACTCTAGATGCGTGTGCCACCTTATGCATCTGGTTTATGTGGGTCCTGGAGAATCAAGCCTCAAATCAGGGTCCTTAGGCTTCACAGGCAAGTGCTTAACCACTAAGCCATCTCTCCAGCCCCAAGATATCACTTTATGACAGATCAGATGAAGGACTTAGTGGTTATGCACTCAGAGTTAAGTCCACATTGTCAAGTGTTATTCCTAGAAAGCATAGGAGCTCTGAAGGACATAGGTATATTCCAGAAGAATCTAGACTTAGACTCTGCTATGAAGCAGAAGCCAACTAACAGTAAAAACTGATGTGACAATCACTAACAATTGATGAAACAACTGAGGATTAAAAGCATTGAGTAATGGCTGACTGGAGGGTCAGCAAATATCCTAACCAAGAGAATCAGGCTAACACCAATGCAGAAAAACCCACAGGAACTCATGGAACAGGTAAAGAATTCTGTGATTCAAGAGAATCCTGAAGCTGGTATTGTATAGGTCCAATCACAGTTTGGGAACAGCACCCTCAATACCTCTGCTAATGTTGCTTGATGGTATATCCTGCAAAGCCACCCTAGATGCTGTTTCTCATGATGACTTTTGGATAGCTTGTGTACAGCCAATTAAATATGAAGGTAGCATAATTTTCTCCTCAAATTCAGCTTTCAACTCCCCTCTCAATCTCTTGCTCTGCTTGCAAATAAATAAATAAATAAAAATAGATTAAAATTAGAATAAAGCACAATTATGATTTAATTTATGCAACATGAATACAAATAAACCAGCTCCACGTATTTACTAGAATTAAGAAATGGATGAATGGGCTGGAGTAATGCTCAGTGGTTAAAGGCATTTGCTTACAAAACCTGATGGCCTAGGTTTGATTCCCCAGTACCCATATAAAGCTAGAAGCACAAAGTGGTACATGCATCTGGAGTTAATTTGCAGTGGGAAGAGTCTTTGGCATGCACATTTTCTCTTTTATTATCTGTCTCCCATTCTTGGCCCTTGCTAATAAATGAAAAAAAAATGTATTATTCAAAAAACAGCAATGGATGGTCATGTTGTAGTATTGCTCAGTGTCAAAGTACTTGAAAGTACATGCCTAGTATAAAAATGAAAAGATAGGAGGAAGGGAAGGAAGAAGGGAACTGGGCAGAAGAAAAGTGCGAAGAATGAAGAAGAGTTTAATATGAGGAAGAGAATTTACATTTAGAACAATCAAGAGTCATTTTCATTAATACTCTATTTGAGTTAAATTATGGTAATTAATATAAGCTTTCTTTTAAACAAAGTTGATGCCACCAGATCTGGTAACAAACTTTGGCACCTTTATTTTAGAATTTCCTTTCCATCTTCTTTTAGTTCCATAAACTTCTAGAGGCATCTCAGTGGCTCCTGAGCCGTTTTATTTTGCTTACTCTTGTCCTGACCTCTCTGTTTGTCTGGGGTCCTGTGTTTCAGAGACACCAGTCCCTTCCTCCCACCAGTATCTTACCCAGTACCCAACCATATCTTACAGAAGTGCCTTCTTCAAGCCTTGCATGGTAAGACTTAGCTATTCTTCACTATGACAAACTACTTGAGCAAAATAACTCATGGCAGGGAAGGTTTATTTCAGTCTCTTGCATTCAGAGCTTCAAACCCATGATTATCTACTCCATCATTTCTGGACCATGATGAAAACATCTTGATGAAAGGGCATGGAGAAACAAAATTGCTGACCATGAGTTAACCATAAACAGAACAAGAAAGTACCAAGGACAAGGAATAGCCCTTCAAAACAGACCCCAATGACCTAGGTCCCCCAGCTGGCTTCCACTTCTAAAGTTATCATGATTGTCCAAACTAGCACCCCCAACAGAGGATCAAGGATTCAACATTTTCTCTTCAAACCTTACAAGCTGTTCCTGGTCCCAAAGTTCACATCCATCTCATAATGCAAAATGTATTTATTCTATCTCTAATTGTTTCCAAAGTCGCCACAGTTCCACATTGTTCAAAAGTTCAAGTCCAAAAATCTCTAAGACTCAAGGCTAACCCTTACTTTCAGCCTAGAATAAAATGGCATAGAGTGAACTGTGTCTTTTCAAAATGGAGAAATGTAAGGGTGATGGGATAGAAGGGAAGAATTGGCATGCTGGCACATGTTTTTTTTTTAATTTTTTAAAATTATTTTATTTATTTTTGGAGAGAGACACAGAGAGGGAAAGGGAGACAGATAGAGAATGGGCACGCCAGCAGTCTCTCAGCTGCTGAAGAACGAAATCCAGATGTGTGCGCCCCCTTGTGAGCAAGTGCAGCATTGTGCCCTTGAATCATTTTGCATCTGGCTCAACGTGGGACCTGGAGATTGGAACCGGGTTCTTAGGCTTAGTAGGCAGGCGCCTTAACCGCTAAGCCATCTCTCCAGCCCATGGCATATGTTTTTAATCCCACCACTTGGAAGGCAGAGGTAGGAGGATCATTGTGATTTCAAGGCTAGTCTGAGACTACATAGTGAAATTTCAGGTCAGCCTGGGGTATAGCTAAAACCTACCTAGAAAACAAAACAAAACAAAACAAAAAAAAAAAATGTGGGGGAAGGATTGGATCAAATCCAGACCAAAACTCAGGAAGGAAAATTATGAGTGCTGTAGCTCAGGCTAGACATGGTTATACACACCTATAATTCTAGCATTTGGGAATCTGAGGGAAAAGGTTTGGCAGTTTGTGGCCAGCCTGGGCTACACAGTGAGATCCTAAAGACAGATAAGAAAAAAACACAAAAGGAAAGGAAAGAAAGAAGAATGTAGCACAATGATCAGCAACCATGGCAAATGGTGTCATGAAGAGAGCTCCACAGAGCTGGGCAGCCATTTTCAGCTGTAGCTCACAATGCCTCTGTCTTGAGCTGGCTCTGCCCACTGTCAAAAGTTTTCTTGGCAAACATTTCATATTTCTAGAAACTCTAGCTTTCTGAGGCATTGCCCTCTCAGGAACTCTGAACCTCTCACACCTGGTCTAGCCTCCTAGGCTTTCTGCTGAAGTGGAAGCTCCCATAGCCCTTCAATTCTTGCATTTTGCATGCCTACAAAACCAGAATCACATGAATACTATCAAATTCTACCACTCCAGCTCTCCCTACCCCTTCCCTGCCCTTGGAACATGACTGCAAGGACATCCTAAAACCTGGGCAATTAATCTTGGGAGAAAACTTCCCTAGGAAATTCTATGTGAACAGGACACCCTAACAGTATATCCTTTTTTAAAAGGAAAAGTGTTTTAAAGGGGCTTATTTTTCACCAGTTTGGCCCTACAATGGGTGTAGATTTTTGTTCCTGGAATATTTTCCAGGTATCTTTTTTATTGTCCCAGTTTATAATGCTGGGTTATTTTTAATAGTGCTAATCTCTGCCACGGCCATACTTTACTCCAACTTTAAACATGCTTACTTTTAAGCATTTCCACTCTGTTTTGCAATTGTAATTGTCACTACATTTTGGCTAATAGTAGCTAGCAATATCCATATTGCAGCCAGAATTCCAAATTCCCTCCAACAACTTTCAACCTAAGTTATGAGCAACACTGACACCTTTTTTTTCTTGTGTAAGGTTTAAAAGATGCAAGTGAAAATGAGGTGTAGCGTATGTAAAGGTGCTCAGGTCATGATGCATGCTTTTCCTCTCAAATGTCTTCAAAATTAAATAGTAAAGTAAGGTAAAGGCAGGTGTGATCCTCATTGATTCCAGTGAATGATTGGCAAAAATAATGATCCCTCCCCACACAAAATTAAGGGGAAAATGTAAGGCTTTATAATTGTTATTGTAAACTTGTCCATTTCTTGACTAAAGTTTTAGACACATGAATTGCTTCAGTGCTGCAGGTAAGTCTAAGTTGCAAGAACAGATGTATCAACAAGTTCTAAAGTATTTAAATGAGGAGTAGATACAGAGAACAGTCATTGCCTTTATATATATTAGCACTATCCTCATGTGTGTAAATACATTACAAAGGGCATAACTCCAATAGATGTACTTCAGAACTTTCTAAAATGTATCTTATTCTTTAGGGTGACTGGAAC
This sequence comes from Orientallactaga sibirica, assembly GCA_036365145.1. Classification (NCBI taxonomy): domain Eukaryota; kingdom Metazoa; phylum Chordata; class Mammalia; order Rodentia; family Dipodidae; genus Orientallactaga; species Orientallactaga sibirica. Next base: position 74,211,378 of record JAEOAD010000004.1, on the reverse strand, counting down.
CCAGAAGGTCAAAAAGGCAGGAAAGTCTGCGCTTGCTAGAAACCAAAGTGATCTGACTTCTCATCTCTTGTTTAGTTTTCTAGACATGTTTTTCCACAACCATCAGGATCCCTCCTGGGAAGGAGGTCTTTCATAGGATTTAAACATTGTGGTTAGTCATGTTCAGCCTCTGGAACTTGGTGTCAGAGCTAGCCTTTTCCTAAGACAGCCCCTAGCCCTAACCAATCAGCTGTTCCTCTGGTCCACCTGAGCTGGAATACAGCCCACTACTATAACGTTATAAATGCCTTTGAAAGGGAAGGGCAGGTTCCCTGACCACTTGGGAAGTTAAGCTGTGGGTGAGTTCTTCCCTCAGCTGGGCCTTACTCTTAGCCCTTCCTCTCCACAAGGGTTCTTTATCCTCTCCAGCTTGCCACATGGCAGGAGCTTCCTCAACTTTCTTTATTCTCTTTTCTTTCCATGGTTTGTTCCAGGCCCTCCAAGTGGAATCTCTAGCCACGTAGTAACCTTTCCTGGGCCCTATACTTCCCTCAAGAAATATAATTACTTAATGTGGTAGTTTGAATATATGTCCCCCAATATATTCAGTGTTTTATTAGTTAATAGTTTGCATCTGCAATCACCTTGCTAGAGGCAATGTCACTGGGGGCTGGTCTTAAGGTGTGAGTTTGAGATTCCATTGTAAAGATATGCAAATGTGCCTAGCAGGAGTTCCTGAAGTGTGCTGTGTGACCTTTTGGCTGTAGTTTTGCTCTGTGTGCTGTGATGGCTGGTTGGTTTCTCTCTCTCTGCTTGGCCCTGTGGAGAGCAGGCCACTTCTCTTGCCATTATGGAACTTCCCCTGGATCTGTAAGCTTCAATAAATAATATCCCTTCCTCCATAACTGTGCCTGGTCTGGAAGTTCATCTCAGCAAACCTGAAGCTGTCTGCTACACTTAATAATTATCTTTGTCAGTCTTTTTATTTATTCAATTCTTTGATTAAAATTAGAAACAAAGCTAGGGTTTGGGGTTTAAGGACTCTCTTGTACTCTGAGCACCTTGTTACAATTATCTTCATATGTATATTACCACTATCCTCGTGTGTAAATACATTACAGAGTGCATAACTCCAATAGATGTAATTCAGAACTTTCTAAAGCTTCCCACATGTACAATAGTAATAAATTCAGTGTTAAAATTTGCCTAGATTTTAGTAACCTAATACAATTGAGATAAGGTATTACACTTCATTTAAAATATGTTAGTAACTCTTGCTATTATTGCCATTGGCTATTTATGCTTGGGAATAGTTGCTAATTAAGATTTTTTTCCTGTAGCACAATAAACTGAGAGATCGCCACATTTGCCTGTGTAGGTTTAAGTTATTTTTTAATATAATAATACAAAAGGTTAATTACTTTTCAGAGAACCCAGTGTTTTCTCTGGGAATAACTGCAAGGTATTTATTATCCTTCTTGGAGTTAATTATGTTAATTGTTTGTACTGGTCTAACAATGCCAAATGGAAGACAATTTAATAAGCACATTTTTATATTTTTTTCTGTTTCAGTTGATTTATCTTTAGTGAACAAGGATGAAAATGCCATATATTTCTTGGGAAATTCTCTTGGCCTCCAACCAAAACTGGTTAAAACATACCTGGAAGAAGAACTGGATAAGTGGGCCAAAATGTAAGTATTCTTTTTAAATGGCATAATTCTACATCTGACATAAGAATTTTAAAACTCTCATGAATTTGTCTCATTTTGGAGAGGTATGGAGAGACACCTTAGAAAACCATGCTTTACAGTCCTATAGTATTTTGATAAATTATTTTATAGTTGAGGATCAAGATAAGATCAAATGGCACATTTAAGGTAAAAAGTACCTTTTTAACTTTTTATCGACAACTTCTATAAACATAGACAATATACCATGATCATAATTCCCTCTGACCACCTCTCTTGCCCACTCCCCTAGTTCCCTTCCACTGAATCCCTTCTTCTTTCCAAGTAGACTTCTATTTTGATGTCAGTCCAGTACCTCTCCCATATCTACATCTCTGTCATAGGTCACCATCATTTTCTTCCTTAATGACTAAGAAAAGTTGGAGAGATGACTCAGCATTTAATGTGCTTGCCTGCTAAGCCGAACAACCCCAATATCCACATAAAGCCAGATGCACAATGTGGCACATGCATCTGGAGTTTGTTTGCAGTGGCTAGAGGGCTCATTCTCTCTGTATGTCCCTCTTCTATCTCTCTCTGCTTACAAATAAACAAAAATTTGCAAAATGGAATTTAAGCTTGTTGAGGAGACAATAGGCTGGGTGATACAGATGTCACTTCCCTCCCCAAGGACCATGGAGGTATAGAAGAAAATGCTTCACTGGAGCTTAGCTGATAAGGCTCCCTACCTACGAGGAACTCTCACAGGGGCACCACTTCCCCTCCCCATGACTTCAATGTTACCTTCACCCTTCTAACTGCTAATCCTTCACCTTATTCTACCTGTGCCCTTATCTGCTGTAAACCATCCTTCTCAGCCACAGGAATCATTTCTTCCAAATGTCACTACTTCTAAAGATACATATCTATTTCCTTAAAACATAAAAACCCTTCATTTGTACAATAACTGTACATACTGATGGGTATCATATGATATTTTGACACAAATATGTAATATGTAGGGTATGTAGGGTAGTTGGCATTTCTGTTTTTCCCAAATATTTTAAAATGTTTATTTATTTTACTTATTTGATTGAGAGAGAGAAAGAGGATGGCCATGCCATGTACAGCCACTGTAAATGAATTCTAGATACATGAGGCACATCTGCCTTACTGGGTCCTGGGGAATCAAACCTGGATCCTTTGGCTTTGCAGGTAAATGCCTTAACCACTAAGCCATCTCTTCAGCCTGTGGTTGATATTTCTATACCTTATCATTCCTGTCTGCTTGATGCTTTTAGGGTCTTCTACTTACTATAGAAAGTATAATACTTGTTGTGAATTAGGTTTTTGAGAACATGAGGTACTTTTATATAAATGTTTTTGGGCATCTGTTTTTTAACCTCCAACTATATCCTCTTGAGTACACATTGTAGAGTTATCTGTTTCCATTTGTTTAATATTTTTAGAGTAACTTAATCTTATGTATCTTTCATCTTTCCACAATTATTCCAGATAAAGTTGAAATTAGAAATAGTTAACTATTTGAAAGTTTTATTCCTTTGTAAATTTAGAGCATTTAAATATTTTAAGTAACCAAAATATTTCAAACAATATTTCGTGGTCGTTTGATGTAGAAAAATCAGTATCAAAAAGAACCACATCTGAAAGTCAGGGAACAAAATTTCAGAAAAAGGACAACAGATCAAATAAGAAACCTGGAATTAGGACTCTAGCTTCTCATAGGAATAAATGTGTTCTGAGGCTTTTGATCTTCATTCTATTGGCTGTTTATTCTTGAACCATGTCTGCTCTTTAACTCATACTGACCATGTTAATGATTATTGCCGGGACTGTTTGATAGCTTTGTAGTTTTTAATTTCCTAGTTAAGAATGAAAGTTCTCAAATTAAATACAATAATGAGAGAAGTTTGTATAACTTATTAATTATGTGGTACCCTCATCTACATGACTTTTAGGCATAAATCAAAAAATAAATGTCACCACATTTGGGAGCATTTTGGACTAGCAGGTTTTAGTATGTAATAAATGAGGGTCATAGTTAATAAAAATGGTTAACAGTCATTTTTGGCCTTAATGGAAGAGAAAGCAGAGGATTAGATTGAACTTGAACTTTCAATAGTGTCATTGGCACTTGGATAGTCAAGTAGCCAGGCACTGCATTTTTATTCTCTGGATATTCAAAGGTGCTGTCCCCCCACCCCCGCTCTATCCATTTCCTTTCAAATCCAAAGTCAGCAAGGACTCAATAAGATTGTCAAGAGGGTGAAATTGTTTCAGAAAAGTGACTCTCTGCTTTAGCATTTACTGTGTTGTGTTTCACGTTTACACTTGTTTTGTGGCAGTAGCTAGTGTAATAGACTTGGTAAGCTTTCTGTCTAGTACTCGTGAGACAAACAATTCAGATGAGTTGCACTCTAAGGCTGCAGACAACAAAAGCTGAGTGAGAGGCTCTTTCTGAGCAAAAGTTATCTGCCCCCAGCTTGCTTTGACTGGTCTACTTCCTTTTCTAAACTGAGGAGTCCCAGTCAAACTGAAGGAATGGTTCAACTGCATGGCTGTATTTCTCTTTGCTCTTCTTTATCTCCATCTTTGATCCAAAAATTATTCATTCGTCAATTTTTTTTTGCTTCCAAAATATTTCAAAATATTAAGTTTGAAAACCCACTTCTGGTCTTTTCCATATAAGAATCTGTTAGGAAGAAATCTTCCTCTATCAACTGAGAACTCAGTTCCCATTATGAGTGTCTACAAGTTGACTGACAACAGAGAGAAGAATGGGTCAAAGGTGATTACACAAGATGGTGAAAGGATTTTTTTTTGGGGGGGGGATTGTTTTTTTGTTTGCTTGTTTGTTGCTTTGTTTTTATTTTTTCCAGGTAGGGTTTCACTCTAGCTCAGGCTGACCTGGAATTCACTATGTTGTCTCAGAGTGGCCTTGAACACTTGGCGATCCTCCTACCTGTGCCTCCAAAGTGCTGGGATTAAAAGAAAAGATTCTTAAAAGAGTGGCTGGCCAAATATCCAGGGAAAAGGGAAATTTTTAGGGATTCCACAGGAAACCCTCAAGGCTCTGTGGGGTTTTCACGTGGCTGTTGTGAGCAGTACCCTGGTACACAGCAACTGAATTTGCCTCTCCAGGCTCTGAGGCTCCTCATCCTCCTGACCTTGTGTCAATGGTAGCTTGCTTGATTTTCAGATGCCCTTTGCTTAAGTTCCCATAGTGATTCTGTGTGAAACTGATTTGGGAGCAGATGCTTTTCTTTAAAATGATTGACATAGGACTTGGTAGGTGGGTGGTTACTTTGTTTTCCATTTTTCTGTTTTTGGTTCGGTACTAACTCTCCCCTTTCTGTGTTTACTTTTCCTCTGGATCTACGTCCCCCAGTGTTGTTTTGCTCTTATTGGTTATGTGGACTTTTGTCTGTCCTTCAACCCTAATTACTTCTATCCTTCTCCCAGGCTTGCACTCAAGCCAGCTCTGTTCCTTTCTTGTAAACAGTGGAAGATTCTGGGTCAAATAAAGCCACATACTGCCTTTTTTCCTTTCTATTTTAAATTAGCATACACAGTAATAGGTTTTAATATAACATTTTTGTACAACATTTATTTTTGTTGATCCTGCTCCTCTCTTCTCCCCTCTCTCTCTCTCTCTCTTTACATTTTTGGACCCTTCTGCTCACAATAGTCCCCTTTCTGCCCTTATGCCACATGTGCTTTATTACCCTCCCCCAATTTCCTTCATTTTCCTGCTCATGGACCCCTTTCTAGTTTCCTTAGTTACAGTCACATTCACATTATACACACACACACACACAGTGCTGGTGAAATAGCTTAGCTGTTAAGGCATTTGCCTGTGAAGCATAAAGACCCCAGTTCTATTCCCCAGGACCCATGTAAGCCAGATGCACAAGGGGGTGCATGCATCTGGAGTTCATTTGCAATGGCTGGTGGCCCTGACGTGCCCATTCTCTCTTTCTCTCTGCCTCTTCCTCTCCTTCTTTCTCAAATAAATAAATAAACAACCAAACTAGGATCCAGGGGCTGGAGAGATGGCTTAGCAGTTAAGGCACTTTCTTGCAAAGCCAAAGGACCCTGGTTTGATTCTCCAAGACCCAAGTAAGCCAGATGCACAAGGGGATGCATGCTTCTGTAGTTTGTTTGCAGTGGCTGGAGGTCCTGGTGTACCCATTCTCTCCCTGTCTCTCTACCTCTTTCTGTCTCTCAAATAAATAAATAAATAAAATCTACTTAAAAAGAAAAAGAAAACCTAGGATCCAGGGCTGAAGAGATTACTTCGTGGTGAAGCACATGCATGCACAGCCCAAGGACCCAGGCTCCATTCCCCAGGACCCATAAGGTGGCAAATGGTCTGGAGTTTGTTTGCAGTACCTGGAGGCTCTGGTGTGCCCATTCCCTCTCTCTTTCTCCCTCTCACTCAAATAAACAAATAAAATAAAATAAAATAAAATGAGTATCATGCAGTATTTGCCTGAGGTTGGGTGTACTTACTTAGTATAATAATTTCAAAATCTATTCACTCTCCTGTCTATGTGAGTTCAATTTCATTTATGAAGAAACTTCTCTTGTGTAGAAGAACCATACTTTCCTGATCCAGCCATCTATACTGGCTCCATTTCCTTGCTCTTGTGAATAGTACATCAATAAATATGAATGTAAAAGTATCTCTGTGGTAGGACAGTCCTTTGGATATATGCCCAGGAGTGTTATATCTGGGACATATGCTAGTTCTATTTTAATATTTTGAGAAAAATCCATACTGATTTCTATAGCGGCTTCACCAGTGTACACTTCCACCTGCAGTGAATAAGGATTTTTTCTTTCTTCCATCCACTCTAGCCTAGTTTTCATTTGTTTACCTGGTTAAGATGAGAGGGACTCTCAAAGCAGTTTTAACTTTCCATTTCTTTGGTAACAAAAAGATGTGAACACTTTAAAAATATTCATTGAGGGCTGGAGAGATGGCTTACTGGTTAAAACATTTGCCTGCAAAGCCAAAGGACCCTGGTTCAGTTCTCCAGAACCCACGTAAGCCAGCTGCACAAGGGGGCAGGCACATGCATCTGGACTTTGTTTGCAGTGGCTGGAGGCCCTGGAATGTCCATTCTCTTTTTCTCTCTCTCTCTGCTTCTTTCTTTCAAATAAATAATATTTTAAATAAATTAAAAAATAAAAATATAATATAAAATATAATAATAAAAATGACATCAAATTAAAAGACTAATGGAGAAAGGGAGGGGATATGACAGAGACTGGAGTTCTATGCATTTTTTTGTATGGAAGTATAGAAGTTGTCAATGAAAAAAAATAAAACAATAAACAAAAATAAAGATATTTTAAGTATTCATTGATATGATATTTAAAATATTCATTGACTATGTTTCTTTTTTAATTTATTTTTTATAACTTACTTTTATTTATATTATTCTAATTTCACATTCATAATGGTGACTTCATTATCCTCCTCCCTGTCCTCCTTTTTCCAAAGGGACCCTCATCAATGGGGAATGTGGGTCATGCATTGTGGGGGTAGTCAAGAGTTATGGGGGATAGGCCATGTCTCTGTGCATAATGCCACAACTTGTGGCTCTAACATTCTTTCCACACCCTCTTCCACCAATTTCCCTGAGTCACATTGGGGTCATTTTAGTTCTACATCAGTGATGAGGTTTGGGGAGCCTCTATCTCTCTGGATATCTGGCTTAGTAGGAGTTGGATGTTCTCTGTGTTTATCTCTTTCAGCCTTTTTCTGGTGTCGTGATCCACAACAATGCTGTATTCTTGCCCTTCCCCCTCATTACTCTATGGTTTTAGCTGCCCTTCAGTGGAATGGAACTCGTTGCTGGAACTGGGAAATAATTTATTTTTTTTATTGACAAGTTCTATATTTACATTAAGCCATATTTCCCTCCCTCACTATCCCATTCACAACACCAGTCTCCATAATATCTGCACCCCCCCCCATTGGTCTGTCTTTTATTTGATGCCTTCATGTTTTTTTCCTATTATGAGGGTCTTGTGAAGATATTGCTAGATACTGCACGGTCATGGATCTCAACGCCATTTTCTGTCTGGACACTTACATTGTAAGGAGTGGTATTCTTCCTTTGGCTCTGACATTCTTTCCACCACCTCTTATGCAATGGACCCTGAACCTTGGAGGGTGTGACAGAGATTTTTCAATGATGGACACTCCTCCGTCCCTTCATTTCAGCACCATGTTGCCTTTTGGGTCAGCCTAGTAGTCACTGCCATCTGAAAAGAGAAGTTTCTCTAACCAGAAGTGAGAGTAGCATTAATATATGAATATAAACATTAAGTATAGTGCTTTCAGGGCAATTTGATGAGAATAATATATATATTTAGTCAGAAAAGAGCAGGCTTTATACCCCTAAAGCTCATGGCATCCCCTGCCATAGGCTTTTGATTAGGTTTTCAGTACCAGGCATGTATTCTTCTCATAGAGCAGGCCTTCAGTCCAATTAGAGAGTAGCTGGTTTCCCCAGAGCAGATTTGCCAGTATTGCACTTGTTCAGTCATTTGGCCAATCACGAGGCTTCCAGTGTCCACTGTTTTCACCGCTGATAATTTCTGTCTTCTATATGGCTGCATGCAGTGCAGCTTTTTCCAGCTTATAGTTGGCTGGTCTACAGGGCGAAGGTTTTCTGCTCAGCACCAGCTTGATTTCTCACCTTGCCACTCAGGCATGTAAAGTCTTCAGCAATAGCGTCTTCCCATCTGTTTCTCAAGGGAAACCAAGGGCCTTGGCAATAGCCTGTAATGTTTTGGAGGCAACAGAGAACACCCTGGCCAACAACTCACTGCAAGGTATCCCATCCCTGACATTGAAAATTTTCTAGTAACAATCTACAGCTTTTAGATGTGCCATTATTCAAAAAAGTAGGCTTACATATGTCTTATTCAGAATATCTTGAATTTTGATTGATCCTCACCTCAACCCTTCTTTTACACAATTTCTTCCCCTGGCCTCACATAGGTCTTTCACCTCCCTATAATCTGTTCTTCTACTTACAATTATACAATACCATCCCCTTAATTCCTTCTCTCTCCTCCCTTCCTTGGAGCCTTTATCTAGCTTACTGGCCTCAGCTACCAATTTTTGGTTCCAGTGCACACAAAATTCTATAGATTTGTAGCTAGGATCCACATATGAGAGAGAACATGTGACAAGTGGCTTTATGGGCCTGGGTTACCTCACTTAGTATAATCTTTCCATACCCATCCATTTTCCTGAAAATTTCATAATTTCATTTTTATTAACCACTGAATAGAACTTCATTGTGTAAATGTCCCACCTCTTTATTATCCATTCATCTAGGCTGGTTCCATTTCCTAGCTATTGTGAATAGAGCAGCAATAAACATGGTTGTGCAAGTATCTCTAAGGTAGTGAGAAGAGTCATTATGATATATGCCTAGGAGTACTAGAGCTGGATTACATGGTGAATCTATTTGTAGCTGTCTCAAGAACGTCCACACTGATTTCCACAATGGCTGGACCAGATGACATTCCCATTCCCCTTTTACCGCATCCTTTCCAACACTTATTGTCATTTGTTTTCTTGTTGGTAGCCATTTTGACAGGACTGAGATTGAATCTCAAAGTAGATTTAATTTGTATTTCCCTGATGGCTAAGGATGCAGAACACTTTTTTTAAGATGTTTATATGCCATCTGTATTTCTTACAATGAGAATTCTCTATTTAGTTCCATAGCTCATTTTTTTAAATTGGGTTGTTTGTTTCTTTATTGTTTTGTTTTTTGAGTTCTTTGTATATTCTGGATATTAACCCTCTGTCACACGTGTAGCTGGCAAAGATTTTCTCCCGTTCTGTAGGTTGTCTCTTTGCCCCATTCACAGTGTCCTTTGCTGTACAAAGCCTTTGTAATTTCATGAGATCCCAGTGGTTGATTAGTGGTTTTATTTCCTGAGCAATTGGGGTTATATTCAGAAAGTCATTGCCTATGCCAATATGTTGAAGGGTTTCCCCTACCTTTTCCTCTAGCATTTTCAGAGTTTCAGGTCTGATATTAAGGTCCCTAATCCACTCAGGCTTGATTCTTGTGCATGGAGAAAGACAATGATCTATTTTCATCCTTCTATATATAGATATCCAATTTTCCCAGCACCACTTGTTAAACAGGCTGTCTTTTCTCCAATGAATATTTTTTGGCATTTTTGTAAAAGATCAGATGACTGTAGCTGCCTGGATTAAGATCTGGGTCTTCTATTCTGTTCCATTGATCTACATGTCTGTCTTTGTGCCAGTACCATCCTGTTTTTGTTACTATGGCTTTGTAATATAGCTTAAAATCAGTTATGGTGATACCAACAGTCTGGTTTTTGTTGCTCAAAATTGTTTTGGCTCACTCATACTCCTATTATCTTGTCTTTCTCTTTGTTGGACTGTATTAGGTCAGAAACCTGGTCTTCTAGTTTAGATATTCTGTTCTTTCCTTCATCCAGTCTACGGGTGAGATTTTCCAGAGTTTTTTTTTTTTTTTTTTTATTTTATTTTTTTATTTGACTGACTATGTTCTTCAGAGTTAGAATTTCACCCTGGTTTTTCTTCAGTTTTCTATTTCCTTATGTTATGACCCCCTTATTTCATTTAGTTGATTTCCTGTGTTCTCTTTCAGGAGTTTGTTTTCTTTTTTCAATTTCTTTGTTTTCTTCTTTGATTCCTTTCATTTCTTCTTTGATTTCCTTGAGTATACATAAAATCATCCTTTCGAAATCTTTGTCATTCATTTCATCTAAAACAGTCACATTGATCATTTCTGATGGATTTATAACTTTTGGTGGGATTATATTTATTTATTTATTTATGTATTTATTTATTTGTTTATTTGTTTATTTATTTATTTTGGTTTGTAGGGTCTTCCCCTAGCCCAGATTTACCTGGAATTTACTCTTTATTCTCAACGGGGCCTTGAACTCATGGAGATCCTCCTACCTCTGCCTCCAGAGTGTTGGGATTAGTGGTGTGCCCCACTTGCCACCACGCCCAGCTGAGATTGTATTGTCTTGATTCTTTGTGTTTATTGTATTATAATGAAGTGACTTTTGCATCCTGAATTGATTTTATGCTTGCATTTTCTAGTTATCTGCAGTGTTCTTAGATGTGGGGATCCAACTTTATATACTTTCACGATATAAATTTAAGGGACCAAGTGTAGCTCTAGTACCCCAATCCAATCTCAGAAGTAATCCTAGGTGTTGAGTTTGCTTACTGAAAAGGTATTTTAGTGGACTGAGTAGAACAGTTTACTGGCAAATTCTAAACTTCAACCGAGCAATGTACACATTTAATAATGACCAGCACAGAGTATGCAAGTGTGGGGATTAAAACAAACTGATTGTGCTCGCTTTGGCAGCACATATACTAAAATTGGAACGATACAGAGAAGATTAGCATGGCCCCTGCGCAAGGATGACATGCAAATTCGTGAAGCATTCCATATTTTTATATTTATTTTGTAATTAAATGTCAAGACTGTGGATTGTTTTTGAACTTCGTAGTTCATAAATGTTCACAGTAAATAAAAGGATGCCATGTCAAGTACATAAATATCAAAAGGAGTTCAGCTGATGAAGATTTAATTAAAGTAAGAGTGAAATAAAGTTTTTAATAAATATATAAATAAAGTGAATAAAGTTGAGTGTTCAAAAAAAAAAAACTGATTGGGGCTGGAAAGGTGGCTTAGTGGTTAAGGCATTTGCCTGTGAATCCAAAGGACACTGGTTTGATTCTCCAGGACCCACATAAGCCAGATGTACAAGGGGCACATGCATCTGGAGTTCATTATCAGTGCCTAGAGGCCCTGGTATGCCCATTCTTTCTCTGTCTGCCTCTCTTCTCTCTCTCTATCTCTCTCTCTGTTTAAAAATAAATAAATGAATAAATAATTAATTAAAGAGTGTCTTATAAAGCCAAAATTCCTAATGGTGTGTGTTGCTCTACACACTTAATCCTGTTGGATGTTGAGAATTCTGTTCTGAATCAGGTTCCACGTCAGCCTGGATCGGAATCAGACCCTATCCCCAATAATGATGGAAGAAAAAGACAAAGACCTATGAATCTGAAAGCATCAAAGGCAACAATATTCAACCCCCAAATACAGGTTAATTGAAAATGGTAAAGCCAACCAAGAATATGTAACCATAACCTGACCTGACATGGAAAGAAAGATTAGCACTTCCAATGCAGACCTATGTACCTTTTTTTTAGCAGTCAGCCTCATTAACTTTTGGGTTGGCTTCCAATCTCACCAATGCTGAGTGCCCACCTCTATCCCTCCTTGGTGTGCTGTGGAGCTGGAGTTCTGATCAGCTATACAGAATACCCTGCCACCTGGGGCTGAATGCTGGAGGTTCATGGTTCTGATGGTTGGGGGATAGGAGAGTGCAGTAAGCCTGGACTTGTCCTAGAGTTGTTCTGGACCTGCTCACACAGTCCAGCCTTTATCTCTTTCAGTAGCTCCTTACCTGATCTCAGCTGTCTTTCCTTCAGATTTTTGACTTTTTAAGGAGGCTGATGAGACTGGAAAATCCTCTTGTTTGGTCTCTGCTTCTGATGCTGGGCACTGGCACTGGTCTGGCAGTGCCTAGTGGGTACATGGATAGCACAGATTGGGGGCTGCAAGTGCCTCAGTGGGATTCTGGCCATTTTACTCCTTTCTTGTGGATCTTGGCCTCTCCTGCTTCTCCACTGTCTAAGAAGAACCTATACTCCTTCACTTTTCAGAAGAGTGTATTTTGCTCTGGTTTTGCTTAAATCCATCCCTAGGCTGGTTTGGCATGGGTCCTATGCTACCATCTTACCTGGAAGCTCCCCCATTTATGTTTCTTCTTTTGAGTATTGTTCATTAGCCCATTTAGTGATTGTCAGTTTTGATTTTTGAGTGTTGATTTTGTAGTTATTAATACTTGTAAACATATTAACCCTCTGTATTAGTTGCTTTCTCTTTGCTATGACCTGACAACAAGAAGCTTAAGGAAGAAGGAAGTTAAAAATGGCTTACAGTTGAGGTTATAGTCCATTATGAGGGGAAGACATAGCAGTGGGAGCTTGAGGCAGCTGGTCACCTTCAGTCCATAGTGAGAGAGTGATTGATAAACACTGAGCTTAGCTGGCTTTCTCTTTTTTATTCAGTTAAGGGCCCTACCTATGAAATAGTGTCATCTACAATTATTATGAATCTTCTATCTCAATGAGCATAAGGTAATTAATTCCTCATGGGAACGTCCAGAGGCTAGTTTCCTACATGATGCTAGGTCCACAAAAATTGACAATCAATATGAACCTACACACAACATTTCTGAAGTATAGGTGAGAAAGATTTTCTCACATTTTGCAAGGTGTGTGACTCTGCTGATAGTTTCCTTGGTTGTAAACCTATACAGTTATGAAACAGTAATGCATTCTGCAGCTAGTTGCTTATTTGCAACAGAAATATTTTTAAAGTATCATCTTAATAATAACTTTTAAAAAGCCAGTGCACTTCCACCAAGCTGAGGAACATATCACTGAGGGACAGAGATATTAAGATGAACCATCCAGAGAATATAAAATAGGAACTGCTATTTGGGTCATGAATATCATAGTTTTCTTTTTATGGCCTCTTGTAAACATAATTCTTATCCCATTTACGTGCAACATAATCTATTTCTGATCATAATACAGCCTGATCTTATAATCTGTATGGCTACCATCTTTGATACTTATACTGGACAAAAATCAAAGATAGAAGTACACTGAGAATTGTTTTAAGTGCTGGGCTTTTAAAGCTTAGAGATATTTTAGAACCTGCCAAAGTCTTTTCTGCCTACTCTAACAAAATACCTGAGAATAGATAACATAAAGAAAAAACAATTTATTTACTCCCAATTCTGCAGTATCAAGGCATTAGCAGATTTGGTATCTGCTGAAGGCTCCATTCTCCTTTCCAATGCTGCTTCTTGCTGTGTGAACAGATGGTAAACAGTGCATGGACCTTGAGCCCTATCACTCATTAAGCCTTTTCCCTTATGACTTAAACCACTTCATAAACATTTCACCTCTTCATACTGGCACTGTGAAGATTAAGTTCTTACATTTAGGCATTAGCATGCCCATTTTTTTTCTTCTGTAATTCCCAATTATTTCAGGGTGAATGTAACTATCAAGTTTTATTAAGAGCTCTAGCCTCTATATTTGAAAATCATTATTGTTATTCTGCAATTTTATTTTCATCTGAGATTTCTCAAGTTGATTAATGATACTTTCAGCAGTATATGAATATATTTGTTTTATGAAATGAAATCATTTAGATAATTTCAATGTTTTGAAATAGAAATCTTTTATAGTAATTAGACATTTGATATATAAGAATTATGAGCCAAGGGTGGGCATGGTAACATATACCTGTAATCATAACTCTCAGGATGCTGAGGTAGAAGAATTGTGAGTTTAAGGCCAGCCTGGGCTATATAGCAAGGCTGTGTTTCAAAAAAGAAAACAGTTTGATAATAATATGAAGCAATAATATACTTCAACCTTATGGGTACGTGAGAAAGGGTAGAAGTTTAAGGAATTTGAGGGAAATGTTTTATGTTGAATATCTACTAATGGCATAGGTAATTTAAGAGAATAATATGGTTTAATAGTCATAAGGTGAAGTTCAGCAAGAAGGCAGAGTAGTATCAACCCTTAAGAACATCTTCTAAATTGGGAAATGGAAATCACAACCCAAAAGTAGAACCATGGTATTTTAAGTTACCAGCATTGTCACACCTTCTCGATGAATGATTTTTTTTTTTTTTCTCTTTTTCATAGGTGTCTTCTTAGGGACTTTTGTAAGAAGAGTAACTTGTGGTTGGAGTACTGAAAGAGGAGAGTAGCCTACTGAGTTCCATTTCAGGAACAAGCAATGCTTTATACAGCAATGTTTATGCAGAGAGGGGAAGCACTGATGATGCAGACACAGATGTACAGAGCCAAAGAGACCTACAGCAGTCTCATTCAATTACGCATTTCTTCCTTTAAAGCAAAAGGGAGCACATGCATATCAAAGTAAAGATTTTCCGCATCTCTGTTAGCTAGTCTTCAATTGAGTTATGGAAAAAAGTTGCAATATCATTAAGGAAGACTAGAAATTTATTTATTTACTTATTGGGGAAGCTTTCTAAAAGTAGAGCCACTTTTCATTTTGTAGGATGGTTAAAATATGGCCCTATTTTAAAAAGGATCCAAGTTTCTATTAACTTCCTAATTAGATTTTATATCCTGCAATCTAATTTCATGAGCAAATACTGCTCATAGACATCTCACAAAACACCTCAGTCAGGGCAGTGATTCATGCTGCAGTAATGAGTTAACTCTTCGTGCTTTTTTTTCTTTCCCAACATTGGTAAAAGACTGCAGCAATGCTAAGACTCTTTTCAACAGCTTTGAATGGTACACTCTAGCATATTTCTTAGCTCTAATACATATGTTTATAACTGCACTTTAATCTGCATCAACTCTTCCTAATGACAGGCCACTTTACTTTGGGTTTATTTGGATAACACTTTCTAAATACATTTCACTACCCCGGGCTAGTAGGCTGACAAAATGAGGAAGGAGCCTTGGTGTGTGATATTTTAAAGGGAAGGAGTTGCCAAAAGCATTACAGGAAGAAACATATCCTTAAAGATTATTACTGTGGTGTCTACCAGAGTGAGAAGTAGGTGGCATAATATTCTAAGATATAAATTCTCTGAGGCAGAACATAGAATTTTACTACCTAAATGTAATAAGATGTATTGTGCTATCAGCAAAGGCCATGGAGCTCTGTGTGATTAAAATAAAAAAGGATCCAAGTATCTGCTTTTAACTACCATTTAATGATAATGATTTTTGTCTTTAGCATTTATATTGGGAGTCAAGAAAGAGGCAAGCTGCAGGCTATCTAATAACAACATGAATAATAATAACTAGCGTTAGCCCTTTGCGTCCCCTCCTTAAGTCTATGTTATTCCCACAGAAAGTCTCATTGCTTCCTTCATCTTACTTTATATGGTAATGGAAATATTAGCTTAAAATTTGTGTTATGCACCACATGCTGATGAAGGAGGATTTCAGCATTAGATTTACACAAGGAAAGATGAGTCAGCAAAGGAGTACTTGTGCATCCATCTCTTCTTGTATGTTACCTTGTTTATTTTCCCTGGTAATGTTTTAACATACTTATTGTCACCTATTTTACTCTTACAAATGTGGAGATAGAAATGCACTTCAAATATTTGTGGTCTGACAGCAGTAGATACCCAGAGTTGGCTCATCTTGGAATCTGATAGAAGCTAATTGTTAAGTATTCAGAATCTTTTTTTAGTAGCATTGAATTAGCTTGGATGTGAGTATTAGTGCCCTGAAAAAAAAAAAAAAAAAAAAAAAAGGCTGAATAGGAGGCCTTAGTTCCTTCAGTCTCCACACCCCTATGACAGCATGTCCCACATCAGCACTGCCAGATGACTGACTTTCAGTGGGTAGATTTATAGGCAGACATCCATTAGATAAAAAGCACATGCTTAATCCTTTGTTTCTAGTCTACAAGATTTGGATTACAAAGAATCTAATTCAGAGCTGCAAAAGCTACACATATATAACAGCACCCACACTTCTCTATATACCTTGATTTAATTTCTTTCATATTATTCAAGCATATTAGTCTTCCTCATTTGACAAAAACTTCTTCAGACTGACATATATTTTGTATTTTCATTATGCCTCCTGGGGTATTTACTAGAATAAGAAAATTAAGTTGGAACATGATTATCAATTACTAAAATGTAGGTCAAGGTGTAGTGAAAAATTGCTACTAAAATTTATTATTTGCATAAAATTTTATCATGAGCATAGCCATTTTATATACTTCTATTTCACTGACAGATTGTAGCTATACTTTAAAATTCAATTTGCAGTTACTTTGGTTTCCAGCTCCCCAAAATATATGTATGATTTAGTATCAATATTACTTGTATGCAACAAATAGAGTGTTCTAATCATCTTGAGAATATCAAACTAAAGAAAAAATAAAAGATGAGACTGGGGCTGGGGAAATGGCTTAGTGTTTGAGGCATTTGCCTGCAAAGCCTAAGGACCCCGGTTCAATTCCCCAGGATCCATGTAAGCCAGATGCACAAGGGGGCACATGCGTCTGGAGTTCGTTTGCAGTGGCTGGAGGCCCTGGCACACCCATTCTGTCTTTCTCTGTGTCAAATAAGTAAATAAATAAAATATTAAAAAGAAAAGCTTTATAAAAAAGATGAGACTGTAAAATACTGGTATTAATATAGTATCCTTGGATATAATGTTGTAAATATTATTTGTTGCTTTACTCATCACCATTGCCACTTACCTGACAAGAAACAACTAAATGGAGAAACAATTGATTGTGACTCAGGGCTTGAGGATACAGCCCATCATGGTGGGGAACATATACAGTGGAGCAGTTCTAGGCTCTGGTAGCAGGTGCACAAGTCTGCTTCTTCACACCTGAGAAGATTAGGTCATGAGATAGGATAGGAAGTGGAACCAGGGTTAAACCTCCAGTTCTGCCCCAGTGAGTCAATTCCTCTAACTAGACTCACAACCGATCAAACCAGTGCCATCAGTTTGGGACCAAGTGTTCAAACACATGGGGAGGGCACTATATATCAACACCATAACTTCTAAACTTCTAAAGTGGATATTTGACAAAGAAAATCACACACACACACACACACACACACACACACACATGAAATGTTTATGTCCTTTTTTTCAATTTCAGGGGAGCCTATGGTCATGATTTTGGGAAACGTCCTTGGATTATTGGCGATGAAAGTATTGTAGGCCTTATGAAAGACATTGTAGGTAAGTACAAAATACAGTGGTTTTTCCAAAAAGTTCATCAAGTTATCACTTAACTATAAATCTAAGTAATGAAGTCAAATGTTATTAGATAATATCTGGATTTTCTATTGTAAGCCACAATAGTGAAGTGTAAATGAACCTTTATATGTTTTTTCATTCAAATATTATTATGAGGAATAGTAACCAGATTATTTAATACAAGATGCATACCAGATTATCTAATTCAAAAATACTTTTTTTTTATTTCTATGTACTTTTTATTTATTTAGTTGATTGTTTGTATTTATATTGCAGTACTAGGGAAAGGAACCCAAGGTCTCACTTATAAAGGAAAGTGCTTTATCATTAGCTAATCTATAGCCTTTGGAGTATTTTGTTTGTTTGTTTTCTGAATCAGATTTCCATGTCTTCCATGCTTTCTTGCACTCCTAATTCTCTTGGTTCAGCCTCTTAAGTGTTGGGATTAGAGGCAGAGTATCGCATGCTTAACTTCATACATACTTTTTAAAAGTATTTCATTTATTTGAAAGAGATAGTAATAGGCAGATAGAAGAGAAAGAATGAGTGTGCCAGGACCTCTAACCATTGTAAACAAACTCCAGACACATGTGCCACCTGTACATCTGTTGTTATTCAGGTGCTGTGGAACAAACTTGGTGATACAGGAATTGTGGGTTCCTTGTACGCCGATGCACCAATAATTTGGGTTGTTTCCAGATCCTTCTCCTATGAATTCAAAGAATGAAATCCATGGACCAAAGGATGAGGTTCAAAACTATTTTTTATTACAGCTTAAAGCTTTCGGAGGACAAAGAGAAGGGGGCTTAAGATGGAACATAAGAAAAGGAAGCAAGGTGGAGCTCTTTCTCAAGCGAGGCAAGAGGAGTTTGGGGAAGCCCAAGAGGGAAGAGGGCAGAGCTCTTGCCCAGAGCGGCAAGAGGGGGTTTGAGAAGCCCACGTTGAGACTCAGAGCTGGGTATTTTATGGAGAGTGGCTATGTGAGGAAGACCAGGTTGGCAGGTTACTATGGATAAAGACCAGATTTTACAGCTTTTTCAGTAATCTTAGGTAAGGATGAGTTTCTGTCCTTTAGGAAGGGTGCAAGCTTAATCTAGATATCTTTCCTGGAGGGTGTGACATCCAGGTTTCTACAAGCTTAGTGACATTTTGCCCACTTTTTGTCAAGGCATAAAAACATTATTCACTTTTGGCGTTCTGATTGCCTAGCCAATTTCTGTCTCCTGTCATCAGATCCTTAGCTTTGCAGGCAAGTGTCTTAATTGCTGAGCCATCTTTCCAGCCGCTTAACTTTTAAACTAACATGTATTGTGCTCCCTGAGGAACATGTGCATTTTGGTAATTATAATTAGTATTTTATAAAATCTAAACAAATTTTCTATGATGTCATTATATAATAAACAGTAATTTTCATTGATATGATTACCTTTAAGCATTAAACATATTTTGCCTCATCTCAATTTAATCCTTGGTGACCTTTTAAAATTTAAACTGGGCTAGAACCGAACATACAATGGGAGGATGCTGAGTTAGAGGCCAGCCCAGGCTTTATAGTGAAATCCTATGTTAAAACAAACTGACTAGCTTAGGTGGGCTAAGAGTTTTTAAAAGTAAGATAACTGGTCTGGGTAAAGTGTCAGCTGTGCAAAGATGCGGATCTGAGTTCAGATTTGCAGCTCAGATATAAAAGCTGGGTATTATGCCATAATCTCAGCACTGGGGAGATAGAGACAAGAGGATACTTAGTATCTACTGGATAGCTAGTCTGGCCAAACTGGGTAGTTCTAAGTTCAGTACAAGACCAAGACTCAAACAGATGGAGAGCAACTGAGGAAGACACTTGATGTCAATCTCTGGCCTCCACATGCATGCACAGACATGCACGTTTGTACTCTCCTCACAAGCACATCCATATATAAATATACATACACACACACACACACACACACACACACACACACATGTCCATACAAATGCACATGAATAAAAAATATATATGTTACATAAAGTATAATATATATACACACATATATGTGTGTGTATATTATGCATATATATATTGCTATTCTGTGGATATAATTTATTTTCTAAAATAAGTTATATATCCTATTGGTAAATATCATGACAGTTTTGCATAGTTGATTATCTTTAACATCATAGACTTGAATATCTAACATAGATTGCAATCTCATGTGATATTTAACATGATATTTAGAGCTTCCATTCTTTTTTTTTATTTTTTTATTTTTATCTTTTGGTTTTTCGAGGTAGGGTCTCACTCCAGCCCAAGCTGACCTAGAATTAACTATGTAGTCTCCAGATGGCCTTGAACTCATGGCGATCCTCCTACCTGTGCCTCCCAAGTACTGGGATTAAATTACTAACGAAAAAATATAATTTTAGCAGTTGGCTTAGCAGTTTAGATACTTGCCTGGGAAGCCTAAGGATCCAGTTTCGATTCATGAGTATCCACATAAGCCAGAGGCACAAGGTGGCACATGCATCTATCTGGAGTTCATTTGCAGTGGCTGGAGGCACTGGTGTGCCCATTCTTTCTCTCTCTATCTGGCTCTTTCTCTCTCCCTCTCAAATAAATAAACAAATAAAAATATTTTTAAAAAGATTTATTAATAAGCCAGGAGTGGTGGCACACACCTTTAATCCTAGCACTTGGGAGGCAAAGGTAGGAGGATTGCCATGAGTTCGAGGCCACCCTGAGACAACAGAGTGAATTCCAGGTAAGCCTGAGCTGCAGTGAAACACTACCTCGAAAAAAACAAACAACAACAACAACAACAACAACAACAACAAAAGACACACACAAAAATTTTGTGATCCAGTTGGAATAATGCTATGAGAAAATGTGTGCTTAGGGAAACTCCAAGTTTTAAAATGCTTTGTAAGGGTTGGAAAGATGGCTCCAAGGTTAAAATACTTGCCTCTAAGGCCTAACAACACAGGTTTGATTCCCCAGTACCCATGTAAAGCCAGTTACACAAAGTGGTACAAGCATCTGGCATTGTTTACAAAGACTGGAAGCCCTTGGCATGCCCATTCACCCTATCTGTCTCTCTTCTATCTCTCTCTGCTTGCAAATGAATAAAAAAATACATAAATAAATAAAATATATTTTACAACTCAGAATAAAATGTTTTTTTTTTAAGAATTCCATTCCCAAATCAACAAGTATAAAAGTATCATTATTGCTTTTTGCATTTCATTGTTGGTATTTTGAAGAACAAATCAACATAAATGACAAGAGGAATTAGCTTGGAGAAAGTAAGATTTATATGCAGAATAATTGTAGAAGGTGGGTGTGGTGGTATTCTCCTTTAATCCCAGCACTTGGGAGGCAGAGGTAGGAAGATCACAGAAAGTTGGAGGCCACCCTGAGACTACATAGTAAATTCCAGGTCAGCCTGGGCTAGAGTAAGACCCTACATCAAAATAAAAAAAAAAAAGTCATTAAAAATCTAGGAAGTATCTGTAAATCTAGGAAATACTATTGAAAACAATAATTTGGGGCTGGAGAGATGGCTTAGCAGTTAAGGAACTGGCCTGCAAAGCCAAAGGACCTCAATTAGATTTTCTAGTACCCATGTAAGGTAGATGCACAAAGTGGCACAGGCATCTGGAGTTCATTTGCAGTGGCTGGAAGCCTTGGTGCCCCCCCCCCCCCGCAATCTCTCTCTCTCTCCATCTGTCAAATAAATAAATAAAATAATAATAATATTTTTTTTTGCATATGTGTGTGTGTATGCAAATTCTGAGTGTGTGTGTGTACGTATGAATGTGTATATTCCCTTTCTGTGCTCCATGGGTTTGCCTGAGATGGGGTATGCTCACCTATGGAGGTCTGAGTGGAGTTGGGTGTTCTCCATCCCTCTTCTACTGGTTCTTATTTGAGCTGGAATCAGCTACCTATCTGAACTTGCTGGATTTTATTTTATTTTATTTTATTTCATTTCATTTATTTTATCTTGAGGTAGGGTCTCACTCTAGCTCAGGCTGACCTGGAATTCACTATGTAGTTTTAGGGTGGCCTTGAACTCTCAGCAATCCTCCTACCTCTGCCTCCCAAGTGCTATGATTAAAGACGTGTACCACCATGCCTGGCTTTGGATTTTATTTTTCTTTTGAAAGCTCAGGTAATTCTCCTGTCTCTGCTTCCCATGGGACTAAGGTTACAGTCCCATGTGAACATACCCAATTGTTTATGTGGCTCCAGTAATTTTTCAGCCCTCTACAAGCCCCGATACTTGCTTGGGAAATGCTCCTAAATACTGAACCATTTCTCTAGCCCTCAAAAACTCATTATAGGGGCTGAAGAGATGGGTTAGCAGTTAATGTGCTTTCTGACAAAGCCAAAGGACTGAGCTTAGATTCGCGAGTAACCACGTGAAGCCAGATGCACAAGGTGGTGTATGTATCTCTCTACCTCTTTCTTTCTATCTCTCTCAAGTAAATAAGTAAATTTTTTTTTAATGATTATTGAAACTTTGCTGAATGTCAAGACTGGTAGGCACTGAGGAAGAAATGATGAATAAAAATAACTCCTGTTCTTATTCTCATAAATCCACAAGAAATAGAAAATGCAAAGATAAGCAAAAGTTAATATCCATAAAAAAGTAAACTAGAAATAAACTTTAAACTTATCATTGTGACTCCAGCTATAATAGAAGGCATTGAGGGAGAATTGAATATGTGCATGGAATTATTTTTCCCTTTAAATTTCACAAACAATTTCATTAAGGAATTGGAAAAAATATGTAAACCCTCAAAGGTAAAAATAGAGAAAGGAATGCTATCCATGCCAATTTAGGAGTTGGTTAGCAGGAAAACAATTGGTAGTTGTTTTCATCAAAATAAGTGTCGGGGGAAATATTTTCCATGGAGTGATGCAAACATATGTCTTATCCCAACACAGGGTACAAATGACACACTAGACCAAAGGACCAAAACCAATTTGATGAATCAGTGAGTAAATTGGAGTTACTTACAGAGAGGGTGAAGGGTTGTCTACAGATTCTCTAGCTGCATCATGAGAAGTCTCATTCCATCCTGAATGATGGATGACCTCCTAATGTCTGCTTCCACTCACAATCAGCCTCATCACCTGGAAGGTGCATCTCTGGAGCATGGTGCACCACTTCCAGGCAGTACCCTAGACAGAGTCTCACTCAAAGCAGTTGTTTATGTTTATATAGCCTTAGGCCAGGATCTTGCAACCCTTTCCCAGCCCCAACCAATCAAAGATGTACAAATGTAACTTCTGCTTGCCTAGCCAATCACATTAGAAGATTACCTGACCTGCCTGGAATTCCCCTAGCTGTGCTTAAAAGGAGCCTGCATGCTCCTCTCAGGGTTGCCATTTTGTAGGAATGGTTGACCTCTGCCTGCTGGCTGATTTTGCAGAATAAACACTCTTTGTTTTTACATGCTATTTTAGTCTGAGGTCTTTCTTCAGCCATTTTCAGACCCTTACAAACTTCTAGGTTTCTTTTCCCATACCAGACTCCAGCAAGATTCAGGGAATAAGTCTCTGGAAAAGGAGGAAGAGAGGGCTATGGAGAACAAATATACCATATTAAGAAGCTCTGATTTGATCACTCCTACCTATCATTTTCCTCACTTGGTCATTTTTTCTGCATAGAATGATAAGGAGACCACAAAGATTTCTCCTGTCTCCTTTCCGACTCTTAAAAGAAAACCAGTCATGTCTGAGTAAAGCCTTTCTCCAGTCTCCCTTCCTACTGTTAAAAGAAAACTAGTCATGTCTGAGTAAAGCCTTGCCCTTATGACCTCTATGATGGTCAGAATTTGAAATGTTTCCTGTATACTCATGTATTGGAGCCCTAGATGAAAGCTCTGATTGTGATGTTTCTAGAACATTTCAGAGGTGGATGCTTTCAGAAGGTAGTAAAATACTAGGGGAAGGCCTTAACATGTTATAGCCTGGTCCCACTTCCTCTTTGTCCTCAACTTCTTTAATGGATGTAATGTGCCACCTGGCCTTCTGCTCATACTGACATGCCTGCCCT
This sequence comes from Orientallactaga sibirica, assembly GCA_036365145.1. Taxonomy (NCBI): domain Eukaryota; kingdom Metazoa; phylum Chordata; class Mammalia; order Rodentia; family Dipodidae; genus Orientallactaga; species Orientallactaga sibirica. Next base: position 74,187,731 of record JAEOAD010000004.1, on the reverse strand, counting down.
AACATGACATAATGTATCTCCTCAAATCAATATGCCAGATAAAGCCTTTCCTTCCTTAACATGCTTCCTATCAGATATGTGGTCACAGAAATGAGTAAAGTAACTAATACAAACTCATTTAATCTTAACTACCAATTTATAGGAGCTATTTCAAAATCCACTAGAAATGAGGGCTTCAACACACACATTTGAAGAGACACAAGCCAGTCCATAATTCATACAAATAAACATGCTCATAATAGCAGCCAAAACTAATGAAAAACACTACCAATTCTTTTTGTTTGATGTGCTTTTAATCCACAGATTTTTAATCTACAAAATCTGGGATTTAATAAGGACAGGAGTTCCCAACAAAATAAGTCGATGGGACCTCTTTACAGCGAATCCCACCACATGGGCAAAACCACACTGATGCTTACTAAACTTAGATTATAATTGCATTTTTAAAATTTAAACCATATTAATTTGTTATCTATTTAAGAAACTTTAAATCCTTGGTTGAAACAGTTGCAAGGGCTAGAAAGATGGCTTAGCAGTGAAGGTGCTTGCCTTGTCTGCCAAGCCTAAGGGTCCAGGTTCAGTTCCCCAGTAGCCAAGTAAGCCAGATGCACAAGGTGGCAGATGTATCTGGTGTTCTTTTGCAGTGGCTAGAGGCCTTTGCATGCCAATTCTCTATCTGCCTTTCCCCATCTCATATAAATAAGCAAATAAGTAAATAATAAAAACAATTGCCATCAAAAGCATACTCTATTTCTTGTCATTTATTATTGAGTATCCATTGTACAAATTTCTATTGATTTAATGTGGCTATTTTATAGAATCCAAATATTAAAGTAACAGATTGAGGACACACTGAAAATACCAACTACTATAATACAGAGAAATGATAGCAAAAATGAAAATGTCTACATAGGGCAGGGAATGGTAGCACATGCCTTTAATCCCAGTGCTTGTGAGGCAGAGGCAGGAGGATTTCTGTGACTTCAAGGTGAGCCTGAGACTAGATAGTGAATTTCAAGCCAGCCTAGGATAGAGTGAGACCCTAACTCAAAAATAAATAAATAAATAAAAATTCTAAATGTCTACATAGACCAAAAATATAGGCATTTGTTCAAGAGAGAAGAGGACAGAAGTTTGGAAGAGCAGTGTTTGGGGTCAGACTCAGAGTAGAGGTCCTGATTTAAGGGCATTCACATGAAACCCCAGAGTGAGTCTTGCAGTTCTAGATTCCAGGACTGGAATTCAGGGCCAGAAATTTTGACATGCAGGCTCAGGAAAAGCCCAAAGAAAACACCTCCTGACCAACAGCAGGTCCTAGGGATAGCCATATGCTTGATCCAGCTGTCAGAATGCCTGGGAGTGTGAATGCTGGGGAAGGAACTTCCTGCCTGAGCCTTTTGGGTTGAAGGAATTCATGGTGTGCTGAGCAGTTGTTTCATAGAGCCTTCATGTGAATACAGTTCGTGAAAACCGATTGTGATCATTACAAAAAATTCTAACATGGGGCTGGAGAGAAAGATGCCTTCCTTAGTGGTTAAGTTACTTGCCTAAAAAGCCTAAGAATTCGTGTTTGAATCTTCAGATCCCACGTTAGCCAGACACACAAAATGATGCAAGTGTGCAAGGTCTCACGTGTGCACAAGGTGATGCATGTGTCTGGCATGCCAATTATCTACCTGCCCCCTGCATAAAAAATGCCAGTTTGTTGGGCTTCCCACAACAACAATTTCTAACATATAAACCAATATCTAAAAGCAAAATATTGAATTAGGTTAACCTGAAATTGTATGTTTTCCTTAACAGTGATGTGCGTGTGGGTGGGTAGTATATATGTGTGTGTGTTTCTCTCTGTGTAATGTTATTTTTGAACATCAACTCCATTCCAATCTTCTTATTTTGTGCTTAATATTTATCATCCTCTAAAGGGTGATACCATGTTTATATACAGGATATGGGAAGTCATAATATGACATGATATTATTCAGTGATATTTATTTATGAAGCCAATAAACCCTTAAAAAATCCTTTGATCATTTAAAAGCTTATAGTTCTATTAAAACTCATTAAATGTGCAAGTGTTTTTTTGCCCAATAAATACATGTATGTCACATAAAGATTATAGGTATTTCAAAGCATCTCCATTCATTTTTGTTACTAAGGAAAAAAGAAAGAGATATGACTATAAATACTCAGCTTGTTTAGAAAAGTGAAATAATTAAAATACGGATTGTTTTACTTCGAAGAAAGAAATTTATAGGCTTTAGTCTTTCAAACACCATAAAATCATATGATTTATATTCAAATGTGTCTAAATAGGAAACACTTCAGGCATTGAAACTATGTGGTAAAACCATTCATTGCAGTTTCTCATTTCTGCACAACCAACCAGAAACAACTTATGGGAGGAAAGAGTTTATTTCAGGTTTACAGAATCCACGGAAAATAGTATCAGTGGAAGAAGAATCAGGTTCATGACCATAGATTGATAGCAGAGAGACGCCATCAAATAACCAGCAAACACGAACAGCCAGAGCACAGACTGCTTTGAGCACACCTTAGAGCTGGACTTAAAATCCACCCCCAGTGACACCTCCTCCAGAAGACTGCAAGAGACATAAGTAGGAAGTTTAACCTACTTGGCTCAGGGAAATTCACTGAAGAGGGGGTAGAAAGATTGCTAGAGCCACATTTGTGACATTATGCACAGAGACATTGCCTCTTCCCTATAACTGATGCTACCCCCACAATGCATGACCCACATTCCCCAGAGGAGAGTCACTTCAAAGGGGAAGGACAGGGAGGAGACTAAGGATGGTACCAGCATGACTATATACTACACACTATCTACATAACTAATAATATATATATTTGAGAAAAAAAGAATTAGAAAAAGACCATCCCGCAAGAAAAATCCCTGAGGCTATCGGGGATATACATTCAAATCCAAACCACCGAAAAGTGTTCAGTACTGAAACATCTCTAACTCACCTTCCAAGGCTCAGGGTCCATTGAGGAAGAAGTGGCAGAATGAATGTAAGAGCCAAAGGAAGGGTAGGACTCCATACAATGTGCTCCTCTAGACATGGATATCCATGACCTCACAGTGCCTGACATTACCTGCACAAGGCCTTCAAAATAGGAAGAAAAGATCATGACATCAAATGAAAAGAGAGACTGATTGAGAGGGGGAGGGGATATGATGGAGAGTGGAGTTTCAAAGGGGAAAATGGGGGGAGGGAGGGATTACCATGGAATATTGTCTAAAATTATGGAAGTTGTCAATAAAAATAAATAAAATTTTAAAATAAAAAAAATTCTGACAAACTACCCAGGATGGGTACACATCTCATAGACAAATAGCTCAGTTGCTTCAGATTACCCCTTTCATCACACATACCATAGGTCCTAAGAACCAGCTATAATTCTAACTGACCATCTTTATACTGAGAACTTTTCACAGAAACACTCTCAGGTCTCCTAATTTGGTAGAGCAGTTTACAGAACACAGAAAAATGTCTCACTTATGCTGATAAATATAATATAAACATAAAGGAGATAATTCAGCAACAAGCAGTATAAGAGATGAGGAGAGCCAAGTTATGTGGGAGGTTGGCACAGAACCTTGTCTGAGCATATCACTCACTCAGCATGGAGATCTGTTGGCCAGTTCAGGACCTACCCAACCTCATTGCTAGGAGTTTGCTGAAGTTCAGCCCCATGCTCCCTCCCACATGAGAGGAGACAAGGAGAGGACATAAGTTCTAACTATCTGTTTTCTTGGTCTCTGATTACTTCAACTATATCATATAATAACAGACACCAAGGAGTAATCTTAAAAAGCTTGTTGAAAACAACAAAAGCCACTCCTGTCATTTGGAAAAAAAGATCTGTGGGTTTTCAGAATTCTGTACCAAGAAATGGCAACAGAGATCGAATATTTGTTACGCCATACACATGGGACAAATTTCTTCTCATTGTTGTATCTTTTTCTGTAAATACTGTAATAGTTAAATTTGAGACAATTTAGTAAAAAAAAAAAAAAAAGAAAGAAAGGTATAAAAGATCATTATTTTGACATGACAAAACTTGAATATGTGAATATGAAATTCAATAGTATATATGTAATTTGTTAGAGCCTCAAATCTTACATGACACAATGAATTATTATTTTTGTTAACTACTTGGCTTTACTCTACAATTCATAACTTATCATGAGAAATATCTAGTAATTTTTTGTTGGCTCAAGATAACAAACTCAGTGTCTGTTGAAATGAATTATAAGCAATATTGTAACAGCGTGTTTGCAATTTCAGTTAATATAATCTTCTAAATTCCTATATTTACAAAATTGTACATATTAGAGGAATTATCCTCAGTCTAAATTTTAAAAATGCAATTTACTGATTATTTTAGTCACATCATCATTTTGGAAGGAGTTTTGAATATGTATCACAGGAAGAAATTATAATGTATGGGTCTTAATTGGTTTTATTTTTATTGTATATTAGGACGACATTTCCATAAAATAGAAACAGAGTTCCTATGAGTTAAACAAAAGAAGTTAATTTTTTTTTTTTTTTTTTTTTAAAAGAACAGGGCCGGGCTGGAGAGATGGCTCAGCGGTTAAGGTGCTTACCTGCAAAGCCAGAGAACCCAGGTTCAATTCCCCAGGACCCATGTAAGACAGATGTGTAAGGTGGCACACGCATCTGGAGTTCATTTGCAGCAGCTGAAAACTCAGTGTGCCCATTCTCTCTCTCTTAAATAAAATAAAATAAAATAAAATTAAATTAAATTAAATTAAAACAAGAAAGAACAGTGCCAACAAAAGCAGAGAAGAATGGATCTTTATTTCAAATTTACTTACCTTTCAGACTGGGTCAAAGACACAAACTGGTTAGCAGTATGTTTTTGTGGGTTCCCCTTCTGTGAAAGATGAGGGTCAAGGGAAGGCCCTTATGGGACCTGTTGGAAAACTGGCTGTCTCTTTAGTTCATATTTCTTGTGTCAGACAAGCATCTTAGTTTCGTCTTTGTGACCTGAAATGTGAGATCAGTAAAACCCCTTTTGGTTTTTAGATTATTTTGTTGGGACCTTAGTGCAGGTTTGTCCAAATCAATCATGGCTTGAAATTTTTATTTAGCAGTTACATTGATTTTTTTTTTTCACAAACACCTTGTGGCTTCTTTTTTTGACTTGGTTATTAGGAAGTCTCAGAAAAAAATTGATTAAGTTGGAAATAACAAACTTCTAATATATTTTTTAATTTTTTTGTTGTTTATTTATTTATTTGAGAGTGACAGACAGAGAGAGAAAGAGGCAGATAGATAGAGAGAGAATGGGTGTGCCAGGGCCTCCAGCCACTGCAAACAAACTCCAGATGCATGCATCACTTTATGCTTCTGGCTTATGTGGGTCCTGGGGAATCGAGCCTCGAACCTGGGTCCTTAGGCTTCACAGGCAAGCGTTTAACCACTAAGCCACCTCTCCGGCCCCAAACTTCTAATATTATAATATTCTCTAATAAAAAACTTCCATGTTTGCACATAATATACTATATTCTGTGGGTGAGGTATTAGTTTGTGTGTAAATGTGTGTGTGTGTGTGTGTGTGTGTGGCCAATGATAAAATTCAGGGCCTTATGCATTCTACACAAACACTCTCCCATGGAGCAACACACCAGTTCCTCTGCTACGTTTGTCATTCTTCCTTATATTATAATATAAGAAATTGCTTTGGAATAAAATGGGGTTTAAAAGTGTAAAAATTATTAAAATAATTGTGTGTATTCTAATATAAAGTATAGCAAACAAAATTCAACCATATTTTCTCCTACTTGCCAATTTCTAAATATGTCATAAGCAAAATGACATGTTGTATAAATTTGGATCATAATTGAATCTCCCAGATTCCTAAAATGATAGCTTTCATGTGATCTCAGTATTGTTCAAAACGAAGTAGCAAGACTATGAAAATTATTGTGTATACAAATTGAAAAAGTTTGATTGGATAGGAAAGAAATACTGAGCAGCCATATTTATTCAGACATAGAAAATGATTTTAATTTCAGATGTGAAGAAAACTATTAATAAAATATTTTATGTAGAGCTAACAATTTCACAAAACATGGAATAATGTTCTGCCCTATAATTAATGCTATGTTATAAAGATGCTAGAAATAGAAATGCTGAACAGTATTGTTAGTATTATTATTAAGCTTACTTCTCCCTGGGTACATAAAAATCACAAAGGGCCTGATACATGCATCTGAGCTTATAAAAATATAATATGAACATACATTTACTTTATTAATCTTGTTGTACCTAAGAGAAGCCCTAATTCCTAGAAGATCTGCCCCACAGTCTCAGACACTCTTGCATATGATAGCCATTGCTACACAGAAATTTGCTTCTGGAAAATTAGGGTGGGATGTTCCTGATGACAAACATGTTGAGCAAATCCAAGATATCATTTGCTTCTGAAAAATAAAGCATAAATAATGTGCTGTGGTGGTTTGATTCAGGTGTTCCCCATAAACTTAAGTGTTCTGAATGTTAGTCTCCCCAGCTGATGGCAATTGGAAATGAAAGCCTTCTGGAGGTGGTGTATTTTTGGGGGCGGGCTTATGGGTATTATAGCCAGCTTCCCCTTGCCAGTGTTTGGCACACTCTCCGGTTGCTGTTGTCCACCTTATGTTGACCAGAGGGTGATGTCCACCCTCTGCTCATGCCGTCGTTTTTCCTGCCATCATGGAGCTTCCCCCTTGAGCCTGTAAGCCAAAATAAACCTCTTTTTTTCCCACAAGCTGCTTTTAGTCAGGTGATTTCTGCCAGCAATGGGAACCTGACTGCAACAGTAAAGTGGTACCGAGGAGTGGGATTGCTGCTAGACACCTGCCTTGGCTTTTGCCTTTTGGAGCTGATTTTCAAGAGGAAGAACTATGGACTGTGAGGTTTGGCTTAGGACGGTGAAAAAGAGCTTTATTTGGACTGGCCTAGCAGTTTGTGTGACAAGTTTGCTGTTATGCCCGTGTCCTGAGAAGTTGTGCAGGGTTGCTTTGCATAGAAATGGACTGGTGTGAGCAGAAGGATATGGCACAGGAAAAATAAAAATCTTTGGGTGAACTCTGCCTGTTCAGCTGCAATTGAGAGATTGCAACCTTTGAGATTGGGCCAGCTGACCTGCAGTGGGGTAACAGGAAGAAAGCAGACTCTTTTGAAGGGGCCTGAATGCTGAAGGAGTGTCCTGTTTTACAAAGTCTGATTTATTCCCCTCTGGATTAACAAATTGGCACCCTACCTGGTATTATGGAGTATAACAAATGCAGGAAAGAGAGGGTCATTGAGTTTGTAACGCGGTCTTGTGTTTTGGAAATGGCCATGGGCAGTGTGAAGCAGGTTTGCTGGGTGCCTGCATGGAGATCCCATGCGGCCATGAGGATGGACCGTGGGTTGCAGTGGAGACCCAGTGGAGATGCTGGGACTATGAAATGGCTGCCAAGGAGAGCTGCCGTCCCTGGATGAAGTTTTCCATGACTGTGAGTAGCCTAGCTGGTGGGGCGGAAGTGGAACTCCAGAGACTTGTTGCTGGTTAGAGTTACCGGACTTGGAGATTTGTCACTGACTAGAGTTGTTGGACTTGGCGTTACAGAGTTTGATGTTTGCCCTGGTTGTTTTAAATCTTGTGTTGGTTGAATATTTCTTTGCTTTGCCCAATGCCATCTTTTGCAGTGTGAATGTTTATTCTGTGCCATTATGGGTTTTGGTGGGATTATTTTTGGTTTTATGGCTCAGTTAAAAGACCGTGGAGTATGGGGATTGTTTGAACATCATTAGGATTGATAAAAAATATGGGGACTTTTAAAGTTGCATGAATGGATTGTATTTTACATCATGTATGGTTATCAGTTTATGGGGGCCAGGGGCGGAATGTGGTAGTTTGATTCAAGTGCCCCCCATAAACTTAAGTGTTCTGAATGCTAGGTTCCCAGCTGATGGCAATTGGAAATTAAAGCCTCCTGGAGGTGGTGCATTGTTGGGGGCGGGGTTATGGGTATTATAGCCACCTTCCCTTTGCCAGTGTTTGGCACACTCTCCAGTTGCTGTTGTCCACCTTATGTTGACCAGGGGGTGATGTCCACCCTCTGCTAATGCCATTGTTTTTCCTGCAATCATGGAGCTTCCCCCTTGAGCCTGTAAGCCAAAATAAACCTCTTTTTTTCCCACAAGCTGCTTTTAGTCGGGTGATTTCTGCCGGCAATGCGAACCTGACTGCAACATGTGGTATGGTAGTTAGAAGACCTAAATGAATCATCTTATCAAACAGTAAGCAGCTTGAGATCTTGTTATTGTCAATTTGCAAAAGATTAAAATGTATAGTAGAAATGGAAAGACATAGAGGGAAGTTGGTTTTGAACCTGGGTGTTTTATATTTGACTTATAAGTCATGTCTTGTAAGCAATGCTTCCAAATGTAATTCTGAAGAAAGATAACTGTTTTTATTGTGCAAGCATGCATATGGTATGTATGTATATTACATATAGTGTATCTTGTGTGTGTAATTAGTTATGTGTTCCTTATGAATATACATGTGAGGAGCAGAGGAGAATATCACGTGTCTTGCCCTATCACTCTTCCACATTGTTTTCTTGAGTCAGAGATGCTTACCGAATGTGAGGTTGCCATGTTTGGTCAGTCTGAATGACCAGAAAGCCCCATGATTCTCTTATCTCTATGCCCCTCAGGACTGGCAGTGGGGTCTGGCCATACCCAACCTTTTATGTGAATATTGGTGATCAAACTCAGGTTCTCATTCTTTTTTGTTGTGTTGTTGTTTTTTGGTTTTTGGGTGTTTTGTTTGTTTGTTTTTTCAAGGTGGGGTCTCACTCTAGCTCAGGCTGACTTGGAATTCATTATGTTGTCTCAGGGTTGCATCGAACTCACACTGATCCTCCTATCTCTGCTTCCCGAGTGCGAGTGCTGGGATTAAAGACCTGTGCACCATGCCTAGCTAGGTCCTCATTCTTGTGTGACAAGCAGTCTTACCTGCTGAGCCATTTTCCTAGCCCAAAAAGATTAGTCTTTTTTCTTTTTGAAGATCTAGTACAAAATAGCTGAGTTAAGGGAAACTTGCACCTAGTTTTAAAAACCCCACTTATGTGCAAATTACCCACAGGGAGAAACCAGAGAACAGAGATAAACCTTCACATTCTCTACAAGATACTGATAAACTTGACCATTACTGGAGCAAGAATTACAAGGAATTTGTGACCCTTTATGGGTAAAACTGTGCAGCTGGATATCTTCTGTAGTTCTTGCTTGCTTCCACTATAGAAAAAAAGTACAAAAGATCTTGCATGCCTAACCCTGGGGCTGGTGCCATCATGGAGAGATTTGGGTGTCAGCCTGCTAGAGAGAATACAGCTTCCTCGCCTCTGTCCTAAAGGCTATTAATCTTAATCTCTCCAGGACATTGGGTTAGTTCTTTGGTTTGGATATATTTCCACATTGATATAATGAAGAACATCAGAGTACATTCCTAACTTGTAGCTATGAAGTCTGTGTGAGGTAATACAAGGCAGTATTGCAATTAATTAAACTTCAGGTTTTTCAGAAGCAAAAAGAGGTGTTGAATAAAATGAAATAAACAAAGAGTAATCAAACAGGAAACTGCTTTAGCCAGAGCACTCTTTTACCTCCAGCTCTGATGAAGTGATTTAGATTGTGACATTTATGCCATTAGTCATAGATGATCTTCAAAAATAATGATCTTCCCAAATCCTCTTGAGCTTTCTGGAGGCATTTAAAAAACTTTGTCCTTAAATACCTTTTGTTCATTTAGTGCAGACTTAATTCAAAGGAGGTCTTAGGATAAAGAACTGAACAACGAGAAGCAACCTGAAAAAATTTTTAGTTAACTTAATGAATATATTGTCTTCTGAATTGCTGGTAATACTTAAATATCTTAAAATAACCAAGTTGTTTTCAAGTACAATTTGAACCCAAACAAAGAGGTCAATTAGGGAAATATTCTTTTGAAAATAAACTATCATTCAGTTGGTGGTGCTTTGATATTAAGAATACTTGATTCTTCAGTGCTTTTAGGTTAAAATAGCAGTAAACATTTCAATTAATATTTTAAAACTTTAATACATCATTCCTAGATATACCTGGATATGTGTACATGCATGTTGAACAGATTGATCTTGTCCTTGGACAAGGTCCAATAGTAGGTGACAAAAGCATTTGGGGCAGTGCTTAGATGAATTTGATTTAAACTAATTATGCTGTGATAATTGTATGTAGGTAATTAAACTGTTCAAATCAGTGAAAGTATATCAACAAAGAATTGGTACAAGAATGAGCATACCATTGAAAAAGACATGAAAACATAAGTCTAGCTTAACATAGGCAGTCCTTCTGGGGTGAATGGGAATTTAGAGGTAGAACACTCACATGTCAGAAACATTTTAGGTGATCTGAAATTAGCATTATAATGTGTGACAAACTTTCCTAGAAAGTGTTAGGTTTAATACAAATGTCATGCTTATGCAGCAAAAATGTCTGAACTTTCATATAAAACCTTTTTCTCCTTGCCCTTTCTATTTGTTTCTGCCTTCTCATCATGTATTTTTCAATGTTTCTCTTCTTGTTAATTTGCTGTCTCAACATTCTGTTTGTTCTTTTCTTCTTCTATTCTCCCTACCAAAATTTGTTAATGAGAGTTTTTCAAAAAGTATTTTTGTAACTAACAGAATTAATGATGTGATCAGGATAGAAATTGTAGATAGTGATTTATTTTGGAAACAACAGAAAGATACACACTATAATGTGGAGAAACAACTCTAATAAAGTAGATGGCAGGCTATAGAGAGAGCTTAGTGGATGAGGCATTTGGTGGCAAAGCCAAAGGACCCAGGTTTGTTTCCCCAGTAGCTACATAAAACCAGATCAATAAGGAGGCATATGCATCTGGAGTTCATTTGACGTGTGTCCGGCACAGTTAAGGACCCTGGGCCACTGGAGGTTTAAGCAGGCCTGAGCTGTCAGGCATGACAAATCAAATTTCTCAGACAACCAATAACTAATATTGTTAAGGTTGCTACCAATCAGGTTCTCATGCACCACCTAGCTCTGTCTGAACCTGCGATAGACCACCAAGACCTTGTTCAATCTGTGTCAGGAACAGTTAAGCACCCCAGGCTATTGGAGGTTTTAGCAGGCCTGAGCTGTCAAGCAAGACCAAGGGCCCCAGGCCACAGGAGGTTGCAGCAGGCCAAGACCCTGATAATCTTACCTCAACACCTGCAGGAGGAAGGCCATTCCATCCCCCGGGGGCACCTGGATGTCCTGATAAGACTTAGGTTTCAGTTTCCCCATGACCATGTGACCTTTTACTACTCACGGGAAGGGAAGGTTCCTATATGTTAATGAGGTATCAGCCAGCAGCCTTCACACAGCCAGTTCCCCTGCAACCTGTATGCCATGCCTTTTCCCACCACTACATGAACATTTATAAGCCCATTCCCCCAACAAATAAATGCTGGATGTTTCTTCCCATGGCACTCACAGCCACTCAAGACCCTGCTCCAGAGTTGCTTGGATGCCTCTGGAAAACTGATGTGCAGTGGCCCCAGGGCAACCAGCAACCATAGATGTGTCCATGCCCATTTCTCTCTCTATATGTCTCTCTCTCCAATAAACAAACAAACAAACAAACAAATAAATAAATAAATAAATAAACCATTTAAAAAATAAAGTAAATGGCACTTTTGTTTATGATTATACTTCATAGATATTCTTACTATGGGAGAATGCACATTACATGTCATACAATATAGGTTCATCACATCCAGTATGTGTAGGAATGGAGAAGTGATTGTTTTCATGGTCCCTTGATGTCAAACATTAACCCCTTTAAATGACCAGGGACTTATCTTTTGTCATCCATTGCTCATTCACCACTTCTATAATACATTAAGAAATGTCAATGACAAATGCAACAGGTTTTTTTTTTTTTTTTGACTAAAGGGAAATGTAGCTCTTCTGTAAATGGCAACTTTATAATATGAATTCATCTACTAGACACTGATTTCTCATAGCTTCCAAGCAAGTAAACTTATCCTGAAATTTATTAGTTTTATTTTTCTATTTACTTCTGTTCTTTTAAGGTAAAAGTCCTTCAGAAGTATCTCTTTAAATGCTCAATGTAAGATTGGCATTATACATTTTTATAACATCTGCTACAGCCTTATTAAAATCAAGATAAATAGAATTTTTTTCTCTGTTTTGATAATGAGTCATTTTTCCACTTACACAGGGCTATTTAAAAAGATAGAATAAGCAGTCAAATTATGGGTGTATTAAAACTACTCTAAATTGTAAAGTAGCAAATGTAGGTCCTATCTCTACTCTGTCTCTAGTGCCAAACCCCTCCATAATAGGAATTAGATAAGCTAATAGTGGATGTCTTAAGTGTTTATATCTTTTAAAAAGATAATACAAGACTATGTCATATTTATCTCAGTGTGTATGATTAATCTCAGCACTGTGTAGGCTGCTGTATTTTGCAGTGCAGTTTTTTTTTTTTTTTTAAATTGCCCCGTTGTAACAGCGAAATATGTATGGCAGAGTTAATTCTTTTATTAAAGGTGCATTTGGATTTGATGTTAGGAGCAACCAAGTTTAATGATGTAATTGGCCTTGATATCTTTTTAGATTCCTTTTCAAGATACATTCAACACAAAAATGTACTCTTTGGGAATTTTGAAAACTAGCTGGTGATAGGATAAATCATTTTTATTTTGTAGCCCAAAGAAAATGTTTCATTATTTTTTATTTTGTTATTTGTAACATCAAAAGGGTAATACAATTTTAGCTAGCTTTATGTGAGTCCAGACATCACTTGGTCAAATGAGTCAAGTGGGGAAATGTCCATTTTTTTATGATGACACATCAAGTATGTCCTTATCTCTAAAATATCAATATGATTGAATGTAGTTACCAATTTGTTTTCTAACTTTATAACAAATAGAAAAAAATCCAATTATGATATGCTTATTTTACAGGAGCCAATGAGAAAGAAATAGCCCTAATGAATGCTCTGACAGTTAATTTACATCTTCTACTGGTAATATACCTTTCCCATCTATGTTTAGAATATTCTCATTTACAGAATCAGATGCTTTCCTATCTTTAATTCATAAGCATATGATTGGTTACTTATTTCTGGATAGTTTGTCAGTTTATTTTCATTTTTACCAGGAAATGCTGGACCATGATCTAATGGTTTCTTCATAACCATGAACGAGTTGTCTCTTGGAAAGAGCTTTAAAGTAGTGAAACATTCTTTCTCAGAATAGAAGTAAAAGAAGTCATAGTTTGGAAAAGGAAAACTGCTTACAAGCCTAAAAAGTAATGATGTACACTTGCTGGGAAAGCATTGAGCATCTGAGAAGAAACAATTTCCATATGCAAGATTTCAGCAGCATACGTTTGTAGATCAGTATACTTTGTGGCTTAATTTTTGAGGAATAGGTTGTAATGTTTGGAAAATAAAACTGAATTCGAGAAAAGAGATCTTGTCAGATCCCTAAAGTTATTTTAGAGTACTTATTACATCTCAAATATTTAATAAATAGCCTTATCCTGGTATAACAAATGTATTCTCAATTTGGGTTACTGTGTCTATAGTAATTTAATGATTTGAAAAATAAATTAACACCATTTTTAAGTATTATTTGGAAACATGTCTTCAGGTTCACAGATCCCTGATTTTACTCACCCCTGTATTGCTTAATGTATTTTTGATTTAGCACAAATTTTTACGCATCTCTCAGTCTTAATATTTTCTTTTGAAAAACTGAGGACAACATTACCAGCTCACAGATTTGCACAAAATTAAATGTGATAATATGTGAAAATTACTTTAGCAACCTATCACATAATAAAGTCCCAGTTAGCAGATGCTGGCAATTACATTGCTATTGTTTGTTGTCAATCTTACTCTCCAAGACCTACATAGAGAAATAAAAGGGCCAATTGAACAAATGTGCTCTTTCTCACTGGCACCTGTTAGTGAGAAGTCTCATGTTAAGGTTGAGGTACATTTAGCTGGCCCTAAAATAAAGTGCCATGAAACAAACAACTAAGCAAAACTGTGGAAAGGTAATGGAAACTCATTTAACTTTGTAAGATACCTCAATATAAATAATATATTCATTGAACAAGGTAGTTCAGTCTCACTCTAAGAAATTACCATTAAATGCTTTGGGAAGATAATTTTTCAATTAACATTTAAATAAAGCTTTAGAATTTGTTTTTATCTGATTTACATTTTCCCTTGAGTTTGTTTTCCATTGATAGACTTAATGAGCCAATATCTTCTACCTCTTTATAATTCACTGGAAACAAGGCTAATTGAAAAGGTACCCCTGACAGATATCTTAGATGTTTAATTAATTAATGCCTTTAAAATGTTGGAGCTCATAAAATGAAAGTGTGGCATAAAATGAACAAATGTATAAATTGTGCCTTAATGCTTTCTCAATAAATCCATTTCATTGCAGTTATCGTTTTTTAAGCCTACACCAAAGCGGTTTAAAATTCTTCTAGAAGCCAAAGCCTTCCCTTCTGATCATGTAAGGATTTTTTTTCAAATTATATTTATGCTCTTTCTACTCCTCCTAGAGGGACTTATCATTAGCCTGACTCAAATGTTTATTCACTAGTCTTTTCCAAGTAATCTAACAAAAAAGATCTGTCAAGTGCTTTTGATTTAAGCATTTTTTATACATCGTAGATTTATTTCTTTTGTTCAAGTAAAACATGTGTTGAGGGAGGAAGGGATTTCATAAGAACATTGATTTATTGGTCTTTTTAAAGACATTGAGCAAACCACTGGCCTAAATCAAGAGTGGTTATAAATGTTGTATTAATTCTTGTTGCTATTTTATTTTATGAAAGCAAATCAATGCAACTCTAGTGCTTAACCCTTTAGCGATTTAAAATTGCAATACAAAATTTTAACTGTTCACCTGTTTTCATTACATGTTAATGTAATTATTGGTCCCTTTATATCAAATTTACATTAAATTTAATTCTCATTAAAGATTAAAAATATTCTTATATTTCACTAAAAGCCATGAACCTTAGCAAATGAGTTGATAAGAAAGTTAATTGTTCCAGATTTGCTCACATGTGTACACACACACAAATAACAATGCATTACCTATTTCAGTTTTACTTTTAAAGACACTTATTTCTCTCTTTTTTATTATTCTACTACACATTTGTCAAACTAACAGCTATTATTTTACTAAGAAGGATCAAAATATTAATATCTTGAAAAAATTCCAGGTACTAAATTATTTATTTCCAGGCATATGTCATATTCTCAAAGTTTGTTTGGTGTCCTTTTTCTTTGCTATCTTAATCTTTCTAGGCTAAATTATTTTTATATTCTGTGTTCAAGTCTAGAAAACCTACTATTTTATTTTGCAAGTTCTGGTTTTGACATACACTGGGAAGCTATTAATATATTTAAAAAAAAAAAACTTTTGTAACCTCCTACATGCAATTACCACTACCTTTCCATTTATATTGAATATATAATATTTTAACTAATATCAGATTCTTGTGCAAATTATATTGAACAGTTCTTTATTGTTGTATTCCATTTATTCATAGTAACTTTGGCCATGAATTTCATAAAATAGTATGTTTTATTGAAATTTTATAATGTGTGGACCTGTTATTTCAAGGTTCTTCTCTGCTTGAGGATTGCATTAATAAATAAACCTTCTTCTTTTCCAGTATGCTATTGAGTCACAGCTTCAATTTCATGGACTTAATGTTGAGAAAAGTATGCGAATAATAAAGCCAAGAGAGGTATTTGAGAAAAAATATTCTTTCTGCTTCAACTCAGTATTCATATTTTTTTCTGTTTTCCTCAAAATAATAGTATCTTCATTGCTTTCGTGGGACTTTTAAGAAAGCATAAGAGAAACATACTTTTGTTACTGTTAGTTCATTTTGTTTAAATAAAGAATAAGTGGGAAGTGTATATTTTCATTGCTCAAAGACTGGGAAAATGGAAAGCAACTATATTTTTTTTCCTCTTAGTAAGCAGGAATCTTTCATAGTGCTTAAGTTAATGAGAAGACATTGCTGAGCTGAGTATATGATTTTTAATTTCAAATGTCATTGTCCATAGATGGCATTGACTGACATGAAGCAATGATAATGAAATTGTATAATGACCATCTTTCATGTCCATTTGTAAAATATTTAACATTTTTTTGAAACTAAAGGGCAGGAGGCTACAGCAGGAAAAACTTGGGCTTTCTAACATAGCTAATATTCACAGTAAAATACAAGACTCTGCAACTTACTATATAAGTGTCTACAAGAGTTACTTTATTTGTGTAAGAATCCTTTATATTTAAATAAGTAGAAAAGGATATAATGCAGCTTGAGCATATGTTCCTGATCTAAAAGACAGTGCAATATGATGGGCTGGAGAGATGGCTTAGAATTTAATGGCACTTGCTTTCGAAATCTGCTGCCCTGAGTTCAATTCCCCAGTACCCACATAAAGCCAGATATACAAAGTGTGCATGCGTCTGGAGTGTGCAGCAGCAAGAGGCCCTGTTGTGCCTATACTCTCTCCTTCTCTCTCTCTCCCTCATAACTAAATAAAAATATTTATTTAAAAGGATTATGCATTATAACCTTAATAGAGGTACAAGCTCAAGTTTTACAAACTTTAGTATAAAAACCCTACAGCTTGTATAATCTGGCACCAAGAGAATTATATAAAATAAATTTGGGGATTAGGAGAGATGGCTTAGCAATTAAGGTACTCTCCTGCAAAGCCTAAGGACACAGGTTCAATTCCCCGGGATCCACATAAGCTGTATTACATAGAGGCACATGTGCCTGGAGTTCATTTTCAGTGGCTGGGGAGGCCTGGAATGCCCATTCTTTCTCTCCTTCTCTCTGTCTCTAATAAATAAATTAAAATAAAACTTTATTAAAAATAAATTTTGGGTTTTACATATGATACTCCTAGGTTTTTATGCGAGTGTTGGTAGTACTTAAAGACTTTTTTAATGACTTCTACTTATGGGCATACGATAGCAGGAATAAAACATTGTCACAAACAGTGAGAGACAGCTGTTTCACATGTCCTTTAAATTGCTGATTTCTAGCTAATATGAGCAGAACCACAAAATTTCAAGTATCAATGTTATAAGTTACCAGCATTTTAGTCTCAGGAGTTCATCATAATGCTGGGGTCAGTCTCATTACTAGACAATCCACTACTAGACAGTGGCCCATAAACATGAATGAGGCTTTAGATGATCATTGAAAATTGTATTTCTTCATTCCGATAGTTAAAGAAATGTGTTAGTTTCTCCAATACTCTCCTAAGACTATTTTGAAATCATAGTTGGCAATCTGTATTGTTTTTTGCTAAGATTAAAGAGTCCTAAATTTCCAATGTCTTAATTATGCTTAGAATTTTATAATTACTGAAAGTCTTACTTTTGAATGTACAGAAAACGGATTTCATTTAAATCAAAGATTCCAATATTAATCATGTTTCCATTTGGTAAACAGGTCCTAGGGCTTTTCTGATAAAGTGCATACACTCATGCACACACACACGCACACACACACACACACACACACTCACTCACTCACTCACACATACAACTAACAAGAAACAATGTAAGTGGCAGCATGAGTACTGCTCTTACTGCTGTCCTGAAAACCATTTCCAGGAAGAGGTCAACAGACACTGTGGTCACTCAAACCTCATCACAACAGAGATCCAGAGGCTATAGAGAACTCAACACTAAATCAGATCTCTAGCATACCCACCAAGGCTCAGGGAACATTGTGTAAGAATGGGCAGAAAGATTGCAAGAGCCTCAGGGTGGGTGGGATTAGCTTGAGATAAAATCCCATCCTCCATACACAGAGATTGACTGAGGCTTTTAGTAAGGCCTCAGTGAATACCAATGACCCCTCTGAAGATGACCCTCAGTAGATTGGGGGCAGGAGGATTGGGATATGAGTACAAAGTTTTATTAAAAAATAAATTATTTAAAAAGAAAGAGAGCAATGGCAAGAATTTTGAAAACTTAAACAGAAGACTTATATAAGATTATCTTAATATGATTAGCCCACATTATTAATGTAATAAGGATGTATTGGCCTCCAAATCATTTGTGATTTACCATTGGAGAAAATTCATGAAAACATGCTAAGTAAATTAGAATTAAGCTACACATAAATGCTTTGTAGATGACTGATTTCCTTCATCTCAAGCTGTTTCCAAGACCAAATCTACATTCATTCAAACTCTTTAATCATTAGTTGTAAGAGGGAGATATGAAGACAGCATGTCATTGATACTTTTAGTTATTTTTGTATGTTCTCTTGCATGTTTCAGTCTTGATATTTACCTTAGAGAAGATTTGCCTCTACACTATTAGAAATATTGCTCAGGCTATATTCAGTTAAAAGATGTGTAAAGAGATTTTTCATCTAAACATAATAACAACATTAAATTGATAAATGCAATATGAACTGCCCATTACTATTTATTATTTTTAATGTTTTTTATTTATATTTATTTATTTGACAGAAAGAAAGAGGGGAGAGAGAGAGAGAGAGAGAGAGAGAGAGAGAGAATGAGCATGCTAAGGGCTCTAGCCACTGCAAACAAACTCCAGACGCTTGTGCCCCCTTGTGCATCTGGCTAACATGGGTCCTGGGGAATTGAAGCTGGGTCCTGTGGCTTTTCAGGCAAATGCCTTAACTGCTAAGCCATTCCTCCAGCCCATATTTATTTATTTATTTATTTATTTTATTTATTTATTTATTGGAGAGATAAAGAGAGAGAGAGAGAGAGAGAGAGAATGGGTGTGCCAGGGCCTTTAGCCACTGCAAATGAATTCCAGATGCCTGTGCCACCTTGTGCATATGGCTTACATAGGTACTAGGGAATCACACCTGGGTCCTTAGGCTTTGCAGGCAAGCACCTTAACTACTAAGCCATCTCTCCAGCCCCCCATAACTCTTTTGTTGTAAGATATTTGATGTAGTTCTTACCTTTTTGTTATCTTGATGGATAGAAATAATATGAAACCTAATCTTCAGGTATTCAAATTGTAAAAGAATAATTACAAAGCTGTAAGATGAACTAGAAAAGCAGGATTTTTCAGATTTATACTCTTTAATATTTTATTTAAATTTATTAATAATAAAATGTGTTTCATTGCTATATTTATAAAGAAAACTGCTATGGAGAAAATAAATTACCTTTGTTTCTTCTCAGGATAAAAAAAGAAAGTAGAAACTATGAAGCAATATGTGTGTTATTTTCAATATTGAATATCTTTACCTAACTTAATTTAGGGGGAAGAACTCTTAAGAATGGAGGATATACTAGATGTAATTGAGAAGGAGGGAGACTCTATTGCAGTGATCCTGTTCAGCGGGGTACATTTTTATACGGGTCAGCTCTTTGATATGCCTGCTATTACAAAGGCTGGACAAGCAAAGGTATGCCCCTGTTTCCTCCTTCCTGCCTTCATTGACCTCACTATTCTGAAAAGTGGTCCACCTGCACTTCAAGGGAAGTACTTTATTTTATGTATAAAATAATTCTTAAGAATCTTTTTTCTTTAGAAAGAGTAACTTTTATATTTAATATCCTTATTTTTATTTTTGCTGCTTTTGGCTTCCTTATTTAAGCTACACTTCGCCACCTCTGTGATCTCACCTCCTAGCAGCTGATGTCTCAGCACCATGCCTTGTAACCAGGGAATGTAAGCTTTCCACAGGTGATGCCAAACATGTCAGATATCAGAAGGAGAAAATATTCCAATAGTAGTCTCCACATGCATGGACTGTTAAACCTCTACCTTAGTACTTAATCATACTATAACTTATTCTGAATATAAACCCATTCTACCTTACCCCTAGGTACCTAAAAATGGAGAAATGCAGATTGCATCAGCAGATCATATAGAGTTATCATTAAATTGACTTTTACCTATGTTACTCCAAGGAAGACATTTTTGCTTTTAGCAATCTTCAAGTATACTCTACTGCCTATAGCAAGAGTGTTTGTTGTTATTGTTTGGTTGGCTTTTTTCCTACATACTACTAAATCACATGTACACTGTGTATTCTTTGGAAATCATGTTTCTTTGTATATAAGTGTTTGTAAAAATGTTTTTAGTACTTTTTTTGCTTAAAAAGAGATATCAGTCAGGGGAGCACAATTCAGTCACCCTATAGTGGATTTAAAACAGTTCTACTTGATTGAGAAATCTAACCATGCATTAAGAAGGTGACAATACAATTTTATTCTGAACATTAATAAGTTATAGGATTAATATATATATGTGTGAGATGCAGTTATGGAAGCTAATGGATGGAACTAATGAAATAAATTTAGCACCATTATCAGCAGTCTCTAGGAATTTCCAACCAGGACTTCCAACTGGTTTGATGGATAGTTGTGAAAGTCGTGCATTACAAAAGATATAAAGATAATGTCTTCTTAATTTAGATATTAAATGTTAAGCACCAAAATAAAAGGAGGCCAATAAAACGACTGTGTTATGCAAGTAATCAACAGCCCAAGTTCTATTAGTATGCAAGCATGTCTCATTAACCTACATAGACAGAACACAGAAAGATAGAAAAGAAAGATCATGTTCTAAGAAATCTTGGTTAGGTCATTTAATTGTTGTATAACTTTGTTACTTGACTTTTCTGAATTTCTATTTTTCAAAAGTGCTATTTTGTGATGAATAGCTATCTTGTAAATTCAGAGTGAAAAGATAGAGTACAACCCCTCTCATGGAAGCCACACGTTCTCCTATTAAGTGATGGGCTTTTTTCTGTTCTGCTGTCTTAAATGAATATAAATTTAGAGGTAGTAGTTCAGATGCACACTTTATTTCCCATTAAAAATGAAAATAGGTTTCTTCATTTAGGATTCATATTTAATTCTTGTCAAGTACTTTTGTTGCTAAAACCATCCTCTAATTATTTCACAGACTGTCATTCATTGAAGATAAATGTCTAATAAGTCAAATTCTCATGGAATTCCCAGTCTAGAAAGCAAAAGTAGAAATGAACAGTTCCAATGTAAATGACAGTGCACTGACATCATAGATGCCATGGGAGTGAACTGGGGATAGGGCAACTTAGATTTTCTCATTATCTAATTCATTTGAACAAATGTTTACCCTCATGCTACACAATCTTCATTTTCAACAGAAGTTGAGAAATTAGGCTAATTTAAAATTAGACTTACATAAGTCTCTTGGGTGGTCTTTGAATATAAAACTGAAGAGAGAGACAGGGATAAAATTAAATGTGTCAATCAAGAAAGAAATAGAAAATTCTAGGGGAAATGGCTCAAAATGATCACTTCTAAAATTATATAAGTGAGGAAAAACAAAGGAAAATTTCTGGAAATTAAGCATTTTAGCAATCAAAAATGAGATGACATAGAGCAATGAAAGACAAAGAAGTAAAAACCTCAGAATCTTTACATAAAAATTTCAAAGTTGGGCTGGAGAGATGGCTTAGTAGTTAAGGCGCCTGCCTCCTGAGCCTAAGAACCCTGGTTCCAATCTCCAGCAGTTCCAATCTCCAGGTCCCACGTTTAGCCAGATGCAAAGTGACACAAGGGTGCAATGCCACACTTGACCACAAGGGGTGCGCACATCGGGATTTCATTCTCAGCAGCTGAGAGGCTGCTGGTGTGCCCATTCTCTGTCTTCCTCTCCCTCTCTCTGTCTCTCTCTCAAAAAAAAAAAAAAAAACTTCAAAGTCTTGTGATAAGGAAGACAGAACATAAAACTTGCAAGATAAATTAGTTAAATAAATGTGTACATAATCCAAATAATAGATCATAAATAGATGGCCTAATGAGTTATTTGGGTTGATTATTAATTTTTAATTAGTGTACAAATAATGGGATTTGTTATGACATTTTTATATATGCATAGTGTATTTTGTTCATATTGCCCACCTTTATTTCCTCACTTATCTACTTCACCACATCTGACCCCCTTCCCTACCAAATAGATTTGTTTCTCCTCGCATCTGGATTTGACATCTAACATGAGACAAAACATGTATTTGTATTTCTGACTCTGGATTATTTCTCTTAACATGATTATCTTCAGTGCATGTGTTGTTTTGTACCAGCATAAATGTCACCCCAATCAAAAAAATACAACTTTCCCAACATTATAAATCTTCAATTGTTCATTTTATAAAATACTCTATGTTTCCTGTCTTGGTTTCTTTGACATGTAATAACAAAATACCTTAAAATTGTGTTATAACAAAATACTATATATATATATATATATATATATATATATATATATATATATATATAGAGAGAGAGAGAGAGAGAGAGAGAGAGAGAGAAACACAGAGAGAAACACAGAGAGAAACAAAGAGAGAGAAACAGAGATATTGATATATAGATAGATAGATATTGATATATCTAATCTCTGTATATCTATATATCTGCACTTCTTTCTATCTATTGTCTATCTATCTATGTATCTATCTATCATCTATCTATCTATCTATCTATCTATCTATCTATCTATCTATCTATCTATCTATCTATCTGAGAGAGAGGCTGTATGTATCCACAAGGTTAGGAAATCCAAAATCAGGATTCCTGTAGATACAGTGTCTGGTGAGGACTAGGAACCTGTTTCAAAAATGGACCCTATTGCTTTAAGGAATGGTCAGTTTTCAGGAGGGTATTAATTACAATCATGATGGAGAAGTCCTCAAGCCTTAATCACCACTCAGTGATCCCCATTTCTTAATACTCTACACTGGATTTTAACAACTTGGGAGTACAACATTTTGATCATAATGACTCCTTTCCAAATTATTGTTATCCTAACTTCTAACATCATAGGCCAAATATGTCCAGTCTTATACTTTGTATGAGTACAATATTTTCCCATTTAGATGCAAATACAAACATTTTTGGATTTGGCATACTTAATGTTGTAAGATTTATGCATCAATGCTACATTTAAGAGTAATACTGAATCTTCAATTTATTATCATTTTAGCATATTATTACACTGTATGGAATAGAGCAAAATTTAGTGTTCCCATTCTACTTCTATTTTATTGAAAACATTCATATATGAACATATTATCCTTTGCTCATATTCCATTCCCATTATTCTGATTAGGCTAGATATTTGACTTTTACTTCCATCTGAGAGCTGTCACAGTAAGTACTATTCTGAAAGTCCTTATCAATTACTTTGAGTAAACAATCAAACACAATATATATTGTTCAGCAGTTAAAGCACTAGCCAGGAAAGCCAAAGGACCAAGGTTTGATTACACAGTACCCAGGTAAGCCAGATGCAGAAGGTGGCACATGCATTTGGAGTTTGTTTGCAGTTAGAGACACAGGTGCACCCATTCTCCCCTCCTCTCTCATAAACATATAAATATTTAAATATATTTACATACATACATACATACACTTGGCAGTGAAATTTCTGGATCATGAAGTATATAAATGTAGTTATTCATATTCACTAATGCTAATTTTCCAATGTTCTTTTAATCAATTTGACCTACAATCTTACAGGTATATATTCAAAGAGTCTTTGAAACCTTATCTGGATTTTAAGGGCAGAATGTTCCAAATTTTTCTCCCCAAAATAGCCTGACTGTTTCATGTCACCATCTGCTGCATTTATATACCCATCCCTAGTTTTTTGTACTTTTTTTGAGGTAGAGTCTCACGGTAGCCTGGGCTGACTTGGCACTTACTCTGGAGTTCCAGGCTGGCCTCAGACTCATAGTGATTATCCTACCTCTACCTCCCAAGTACTGGGATGAAAAGCATGTGCTACTACAAATGGCTACTTTTCTGTTCTTAATCATATTCTTTGAGGTGCTTAGTAACAAACCCAGAGACATGCACATGTGAAGCTAATTTGCTATCACTGAGCTATATCCTTGGATCATGATTTTTGAGACAAAGTCTCACTTTGTACCTTAGACTGTCCTTGAACTGAGGATTCTTGCACAGCCCCCTCCTGAATGCACACTATGGTGGGATTTCTGATCAAAATTTTAACCAAATAATATTTTAATATATTCTTTCAGAGTGTGTCTTCCCTTTAATATTCCTTGGTTATATATTTGTATGTTTATTATTAATATTACTATTATTAACAACATATTTCATATGGATACATCATGCACTAGTACCCTCTTTTCCATCGTTCCTGCCCCCATCCCATTGGGGATGCTCCTCAGTGGGTTTGCAGGCATTACCCATGGGGTTGTAGTTTATGTGTTATAGGAAAAAAGTCAGCTCAAATACAGAGCTTTCTTTTCCTAATTATAGTACACTTAAGACTAATGGCTGTTTAGTCACATTCAGCTTAGTGAAGTCTCTCTCAGTGGCTTCTCCCAAGTGCTCTTAGAGTCTTCTCAGACTTTTTGCATCACAGTCATTACGTGGTCACCCCAGATATAATTCACATTTCTATTGAAGGCACAAAGAAGGGAGGAGTGGTACAGCTTATCTGTCCTTTTCATCTGAAATGCTAAATCTTTCCCAGGAAAGCTGAGCAGATTCCTGCTTAGCACTCACTGCCTTCTGAAGTGACAGCCGAAGAAAGCATGGGTGCAAAGACTTTGCTCTTACAAGCCTAGTGTAGAGAGAGATTAGGAAGGAAATGCTGAAAAATGAGTTTCAGTTTCTCTACCCACAGCATTTCCTAATTATATCTGAACAGGATCTGTGCTTTTTAGCCTTTTGCCCTCATTCCTGTTCCATCACACATTTATTTATTTTTCCCTTCCCTTTCCTTTACTTCCACCATTACACTCAATCTCTTTCTGTCTCTTTCTCTTGGTTTACCTCTCAAATAAGCAGAAATATTTTAAAAGAAAAAGGGATAGTAAACATATGAAAGTTTTAGACAGAAAATGGGAGAGAAAATTGAACCAATTACTTCCACTGACTACTTCCATGTTAGAATGCTTATGGGGACAGAATATTATAAGTACCTGGGTCAGAAGTCAAGGGACCTGACTGAATTTTTAAATTTTTAAATAATATACTGATAAACTATTTAACAGTCAGATTCTTAAAACACTCAGTGCAAACTTCTCATGTTCCCAGTTGCACATTGAGTTTCCAATAAAATGCCTCACATTCCACTGAATCCTATGGTGCCTGGCTGACAGTGAGTGCCAAATAAACACTTGAATGGATGAATGATTTTATTTCTTCTATCTTTTATATTCTCAGTGTACACGTATGTGGATGCTGTCACATTTGTTTTCTTTTATCTTACTAAAAGTTAAAATTCAGATAGTGGCTGAAAATAAATTCTTTTGAAATTACCACTTTGAGTAGCTTCTACTTCATATAACTCAGCCTCTTTTGTGTGAATGTAAATGATAAGTTAGATCTAACAAAAGATTTTTCATTATTTATAATCAGCACAATTATATAATCAAACCAATTTGAATAAAGATAAATTAATTCCTTTGCTATACCAATATAGCAAGACCATGATTTTTTATTTTTAAAATTATTTTATTTACTTATTAGAGACACAGAGAGAGACAAAGAGGCAAAGAGAGAGAGAGCGAGTGAGAGACAGAGCTAGCGAGAGAGAGAGAAAGTGGATGCACCAGGGCTGCAAACAAATTCCAGCTGCATGCTCTACCTTGTGTGTCTGGCTTTAGGGTACTGGTGAATGCAACCTGGGTTATTAGGCTTTGCAGAAAAGCACCTTAACCACTAAGCCATCTTTCCAGCCCAAGACTTTGTCTTTTAAAACACCCATATAAACACACACACACACACACACACACACACACACACACACACAAATTAATCTTGAATCCTAAATAATTTAAGACAAACACAGGACTAT
The DNA here is from genome assembly GCA_036365145.1 of Orientallactaga sibirica. Classification (NCBI taxonomy): domain Eukaryota; kingdom Metazoa; phylum Chordata; class Mammalia; order Rodentia; family Dipodidae; genus Orientallactaga; species Orientallactaga sibirica. The sequence continues at coordinate 74,161,738 of JAEOAD010000004.1, read as the reverse complement.
GAATAAAGGTATTATTAGAGCAAAACACATTTACATATGAATGGTCACCACAAAGAACAAAGCATTCATTTCAGAGAAGTCCTAAACAGTTCTTTAAAAGTTTTGAGATTCTTCAAGAAACAGATAATTGATTGGCCAAACTTTTGATAGAAATTTTGCCTATGATGGTTTTAATCCTAAAATTAGAAGTCAACTGGGGAATTTTTATACTAGATTATAAAGAAAGACATGAGTAATTAATGATATGTGAAAATTAGTTCTACATACTTTCATATGAAATGATAATAAAGTGCATTTTATTTTATTTTTTTGTTAATAGCTCATCCTGGGTGGGAACTCATTATGTTGTCCAGGCTGGCCTTAGCCTAAAATCCATGATCATATTGCCTCAGCCTCCTTATATTAGGGCTATATTTATATGTATGTATGTATATATATATATATATATATATATATAGAGAGAGAGAGAGAGAGAGAGAGAGAGAGAGAGAGAGAGAGAGAGAGAGAGAGAGAGAGAGAGAGAGAGATACATAGATAGATGCTTAATGATTTATATTTTTAATGTATAAGAAATAAATGCTTGCATAAATATATTTAATATTAAGTGACATTTACTAGAAATTATAGAGTTCACCTGACAAGATCTTACCATTAGCATATTATAAACAAATTTGAGCTGGGCACACACCTTTAAGCCCAGCACTCCACACTCAGGAGCCAGAGGTAGGAGGATTGCCATGAGTTCGAGGCCACCTGAGACTACATAGTGAATTCCAGGTCAGCCTGGGCTACAGTGAAACTCTACCTTGACCCCCAAAAACATTTGTCACTATATTCTCTGTTGTATATTGACATACATTTGGATGTTTCATTCACCAACAAATATTTGAACAGGAAGTCATAGTGATAGAATTCTAAAGAGCAACGTTTGATATGGCCTGGCACCAGCATGACCTTGTTAGAGAAGACAGGAACAGAACAGATTTGTGTAATATGAGTAATGATTATCCAGACAAAATTCCATCTGAGGATTGGTTTATATAGTAAAGATTCTTCTAGAAAGTATAAAGTATTTGTTACTAGAGGGATGGCTGAGCAGTTAAAGGCACTTGCTTACAAAGTCTGATGGCCTGGGTTCAATTCTCCAGTACCAATGTAAAGCCAGATGCATAAAAATGATGCATGTGTCTGAAGTTCATTTGCAGTGGCAGGAGACTCAATGTGCTCATTCTCTCTCTCTCTCTGTCTCTCTGTCTCTCTCTCTCTCTCTCTCACACACACACACACACTAGTTCTCTCTCTCTTTTTTGTAAATAAATGAATATTTAAAATAAATAAAATAATACATAAATATATTTTAAAAGTGTAAACTTTTGATAAACCTGCAAGGAAGCACATAATACTTTGGGGAACTAGAAAAAAAGACAAGAAGTGAGTGTATAAGTAAAACAAAAGTCAAGTTTAGAAGAATGGTAACTTCCCCCTAAAGATTTACAAAATGCCACTAAAGGTCTGGTGAGATGGCTCAGCAGTGTGCTTTCTGAGCAAGCCTGAGGGCTGAGGGGAGATGAGAACTCTGGGTTCACATCTCCACAACCCAGGTAAAGCCCTGGCTATCTGCAACCCTAGTCCTGTCAGGAGCAGGTGCAGGTTGTGAAAGCTAAACTCTTGCATCAGTTCAGAGTCTCCGTAGCAAAGAAAAACAGCTGGGTAACTGATGAGGAGAACACCTGATATTCTTCTTGGCCAATCCCAGCAGAGTGCTTGGGGTGCCACATGAGCACACACCATACAAACCACACATACCATACATACTACCAACACAACAACAACATAACACAACACAATGCACAGACTATGCACATGCACTAAAAAAGCCTCTTGGAAGCCTTTAGACAGTTAAGGGGTCTAATTCATTTTTTAACTTTTTATTGACAGCTTCCATAATTATAGATAATAAACCATGATAGTTTCTACCACACTCCTGCTTTCCCCCTCACAAACCCATCCTCCATCATATCCCCTCCCCCTCTCTATTAGTCTCTCTTTTATTTTGATGTAGTCATCTTTTCCTTCTATTATCATGGTTTTATGTAGATAATGTCAGGCAACACAAGGTCATGAATATCCAGACCATTTGGTGTCTGGAAGATTGCATTGTAAGCAGTCCTACCCTTCCTTTGGCTCTTACATTCTTTCTGTCACTTCTTGCACAATGGACCCTGAGCCTTGGAAGATGTGATAAAGATGTCTCAGTGCTGAACACTCCTCTGTCACTCCTTCTCAGCACACTGGTGCCTTCTGAATCATCCCAGTGATCACTGCTATCTTAAAAGAGATCCTTCTCTGAACAAAAGTGAGAGTAGCATTAATATATGAGTATAAACATTAATAAAAGTGCTTACAGGGCAGTTTGGTAAGCATAATATATGCATCTAGTAAGACAACATCAGGTGTTACTCCCCTAGGGCTCATGACCTCCACCACCATAGGTTGTTTGACTAGGTACTGGGCAGATGATGCACAGTGCCAAGCATGTATTCCCTCCAATGGAGCTGGCTTAACAGGCCAAATTCATTTTAATTTTAGAAAGTTCCTACTGCAGTGATGAGAATCAATTGTAATTGGGTAAGAGTTTTAAAAAAGGAGTCAATGTTATTATCATTGCAAAAATTTAAAAAATTACCTTTGTGATGCAATTCAATGAAAGAGTGCCAAGTAAAATATCCATTTCATACCACATAAGTGTCTTTTGATCTCCAGAGAGCAACCTGAGGAATCTTCATTCCCACAGTTATACCAAAAGTAGGTTTCATATCATTGCCAAAAATTTAAGGGTCTATATTAAGTTCCTGTCATATAACCTAAATTTGATTCTATCCATAGAGTCCAAGTAAAGAAGAACTAAACAGAGGATTTTTGTAGATATGTATAAATGTATTCAGAATAATAAAATTAAACTTTAGCAGAGCATGAAATGGTTGAGTGAAGAGCTTCAATCTATGTTTGAATAAAATGTTCATGAATTCCCTGCCCGTTCCTCTTTGGGAGCAGTAGAAAACAGTTCCATCATATCATAGAAAACTATCCTTTACTTGAATTATCTATGTAGGCTACAGAAATCTCTATATAAAAATATTTTGGTGAGAATCAGTGCCCATTATTCTAAAAAAGGTATTTCTAAGATGCCCTCACCATGTGTTTTGTTTAAAACTAGATTGAATAGATCCTATGAGAAAAAGTTGTTTAATTTTCAATGGAAAATGATTCTATGCTTATAGATTTTTAGGATTCTATATCCTGGGGAAACATGCTTCCTAGTTATCAACTAGGATTTGACACTTTGCAAGCTCTCTCTTCAGAGACAGGAAGTATGATCATTATTTTTTGGTTTTTCTTTGTGTTTTTTTGTTTGTTTGTTTGTTTGGTTTGGTATTACTTTTTTGCAGATGATGCACAGTATATATTCAATTGTCTTAGGTTCAGAGTACTTTCTCTAATATCTCATACCAACAATTACAAAGCATGAGATTTTATGTCAATGCCAGTAAATATCTTCTGAGAAGTCTGGACCATCATTTGTGAAGGACAACACTGTTATTCCTTCTAGGGGACATTAACTCTTCAACATCACTCCTACCTCTGTGCACTGTCCTGGGTGCTAGCTGAATCACAGCTGACATACAAATCATACTTTCATGGTGGTATTCTTAAAAAAAGATAAAGGGAAATAATTCTCATAGGTTCAACTCATATATTACCTGCCTGACCTTTGGAAACCTAAATCCTTTAACATCAACCTGAATTATTTTTCACACTTGTATGTCAGGATAAATTTATCTTTCTCTGGATTTCTAGAGCATAATGAGAAGCATATCCCTTACCATCTTTGAACTGCCTTATAATTATTGTTATTCCTTGTTTAGCTCTCAAATTTAGTAAGATGGCATGAGTTGACGTTCAATTACTGATTGAGGGGCCCTCTGCTAACCTCAGGCACCTGCTGTTTGTTGTACATGGTGATTTATCATTAAATGCCTGTAAAGGCATAAATGCATATATGAGTATATATCATTAAAAACATTGGTCAGGCTAAGTTGATATATCATAATAATGCATAAAGAACAGAATTCTGTTCCATTTAAATATCATCAGAAATTTCTACAGAATTGCTTATAATGGGTAATTGCCCTCACAATGAAGATACTGTCACAAATTTTAGGTTCTTTTTAAAATTCTTTTCTATTCTTTGTCACACTTAGGCCAGGCAGACTTTTCCATTAAGTCATTAAAGATTAAATTAACTAAATTAAACTTGAAAAATTACCTTAGGCTATTTTTCCTAACTAAGATCTCTGAAATAAATCTAACAAACTATTTGATGTGAGAGCCTTGTCAGAGAAAGTCTATAGAGTAAAAGAGTACTACTGAATTTATTTTTCTGGTTTTGTGCATTGGAGAAAGAAAGACCTCTGGTGAGGGTATAGCTCAGTGATACACTACATGCTTTATATGTAGGTATGAGACTCAGTTTTTGATTGCCAGCACTGAGAAGGCTGGGGAATTACTGACTGGGGATAGGGATTAGGTTAGGGGGTAAAGATGGTACAGATTTGTCAGTAAAAAGTTGATTTAAATTTCCTAACTCCCAAATCCTTTGGTTTGACTCTCCAAGCAGCAGTGATCCCTGTCTTATTTCTTCTAAATAGGCACATTAAATTTCATTAAGTTTTATTACCAAAAATTTTCCCCTTCTTTCCTCTATTCACTTTTCATTTCTGCATTTTTCTGGTTCATCAAACCGTATACACACACAAACACACACGCATACCCACAAATGCTGGGGATGGTACCTACTATCTCATACATGCTACATACATGTCTTTTACCACAGAGTTTGCTCCCTGCCTCAATTTCTGCTTTTTAAAAATAGGACTGAACTAAAATGATAGTTTCTGGAATTATGCTTTGTATAAGTAGGAATAGAATAATAATAGCACTATTTTAAATAATTTATTTTTTATTTATATTATTCTAATTTTACATTCATAATTGTGACTCCATTATCCTCCTCCCTGTCCTCCCTTTTCCAAAGGGACCCTCATCAATGGGGAATGTGGGTCATGCATTGTGGGAGTAGTCAAGAGTTATGGGGGATAGGCCAAGTCTCTATGCATAATGCCCCAACTTGTGGTTCTAACATTCTTTCTGCCCTCTCTTCTGCAAATTTCCATGAACCACATTGGGATCATTTTAGTTCTACTTCAGTGACCAAAGGAATAATAGCACAATTATTGATGGCCTACTATTGATGTGGGATTGAGCTCTAAGTATGATTAGAACTACAACCAAAGTCCATATCCACATTTAGCAAGAAATTGAAAAATGTACACATGAGGAGTAAATTGTTGCAAGATTTCTTTTAAGAAAGAAGAAAAACAATAAAATATATTTAAAAATCAAAGAATATAGTTAAGAAGAAAGGAGTAAATCACTCTAGCTGGGAGGGTTCTTGAGTAAGTAGCCATGTGGTATTTTGATTTGGGCTTCATTATAACATAAGAAATGTAAAGTAAGGGGCTGGAGAGATGGCTCAGCAGTTAAGGCTCTTGCCTGCAAAGCCAAAGGACCCAGGTTCAATTCCCCAGGGCCCATGTAAGCCAGGTGCACAAGGTGGAGCATGCGTTCGGAGTTCATTTGTAATGGCTAGAGGCCCTGGCATGCCAATTCTCTCTCTTTCTCTTCCTCTCTTTGTCCCTGTTTCTGTTTCTCTCAAATAAATACAATATTTTTTTAAAAGCAAATGTAAATTAAGAGTCACTTAGTTGGGATGTGTCTCATATTAAGAGGTGCATTGCAGAGCAATTGATTGGTTGGTAGGCACATGGGAAAGGTGTGCAGGTTTAGAAGGAACCCACTAACTCAGTGTAGAAACAGTTTTGGAGAAAACTGCAGGTCAGAAGACTAGAAAGTGGCTCTGAGTGGCTGGGTTAGGTTGACATCCATGTTTGCCTACGGCCTCTATTCCTGACTAACTACTAACAGAAAGGTACTTTGCACCTATTCTCTATCATTATGGTTCAGTTTCTAGGTAGATAATGAAGGTGCTTCATTTTACTCTGCAAACCTAGCATTTAAACTAGCATTTACCATGTCTCCAATGAAAAGACTGAGTTTCAAAGAACGCTTGCCCCAGAGCACTTAACTAGCCAGTAAGAGCTGGAACTGGGGTTTATTTATGGCTGATAGAAATGCTATCTTTTCAATGGCTGATAGGAAAACATCCCTTTCCATTGCATTATCTTATGCTGATACATTTAAATTAATATGTAATGGATAAAAGTGTCATTTAGACAAGCTAGAGATCACATCTGATCCCCTTTTCTCATCATTTCTTTCCATGAGACTGTTTCCAGAGTTAACATAATTACCTCTTTTGAGAATTTTGAAAATACCTAACTTTAATATTTCTCCTAGGTTTCATGGATAATAAATACAAATGCTTCCAGATAAGAGTGTGTTTACACCAGGGCCCCAGCTGAATCCATAGAGTAATGGGGGAAATGAGCAAGAGTGCTGCTTTCTTGGTGAACCTGGTACCAGCACAAGCGTGAAAGGGTTAGACACAGAGAACACTCAGCTCCTACCAAATCAGATATCCAGAGACACAGAGGCTCTCAAGACCTCACCACTGAAGTAGACCTAAAACAATCCCAGCATGGCTCAGGGAAATTCACGGAAGAGGGGCAGAAAGATTGTTACAGCCATGAGTTGGGACATTATACAGAGACATTGCCTCTCCCACATAACTGATGGCTATCCCCACAATGCCCGACACACATTCCCCAATGAGGAGAGTCCCTTTGGATGGGGGAGGACAGGGAGGAAGCTAACGATGGTACCAGCATGACTGTATACACACAATGTAAATAACTAATTTTTTTAGAAAGAGTGTGTTTACTGGCAGCATTTAGACTTATCCCTTTTCAGAGCTTCAGATCCACTCCTTCCAACTTATTTAGAGAGATCCCAACACATTGGCTCCTCCACTGCTCCTGGTTGGCTCTTTCTCAGGCCACTGTTCTACTTGGCAATAGCTCTCAGCAATGGTAGTCCTAATATAAGTTCAATAGGATCTCTTTGGTACTTTTTGAAAGTTTAAAGTAGTCCTCCTCTCTAGTTAAAAGAGCTTTCAGGTCTCTATGAAACTGGATGAAATATACATGACATTCCATAGAATAAATCCCTCTACTATCATGGTAATTGAAGTGCACAGTACAATGAAGAAACTTCATTGTTTCATCAAAATATTGACTTCTCACACCTCTCAGGCTTGAGTTTTTACAAAAAGGAGAGATGGGCTGTGTAAATGGCTCAGTAGTTAAAGGCGCTTCCTTGCTAGACCTGCTGGCCATGATTCAGTTCTCCAGTCCCCACATAGAGCTGCATACACAGAGGTGGTGCTTGCATCCACACGTCATTGGCAGTTCGTTCTCTCTCTCTCTTCTCTCTCTCTCTCTCTCTCTCTCTCTCTCCTTGCAAATAAGTACAGTATATTTAAAATAAAGATAACAGGAATTAGGGAAAATCTATAACTCTGTTTCTGAAGAACTCAGTGAGACAGAACATACAGACATGCGGACAGAAAAATTGCTTCAGACTGTTAAGTACTTAACAGAATAAAGAACAAATCCACTAATCTGTTATGAACAATCATATTTACACATAAATCTGTTCCAATTCATGTAGCCTAAAGGTGATGCCAAAACCATAATATGGATTGGCTCAAAGAGAGCGTTCAACCAGCTTGGTACTAAAATCTCCTTTATCAATTTTCCACACAGAGGAATTGGCTAGCTCTGCAAATCACATTTCTGGAAGACTCCTAAAACTTAAAGAAAAAGTTAAACTATGTAGGAGGAATTCATTTCAAAAAATGTGAAAGTTAGCTGGAGAGATGGCTTAGTGGTTAAAGTGCTTACCTGAGAAGCCTAAGAACTCAAGTTCAAATCTCCAGGTCCCATGTAAGCCAGTTGCATATTGACACGGCATACAATGTCACACATGCACACAGGGGAATGCACATGCCTGGAGTTTGATTATTGTGGCTGGAGGCCCTGGGGCACCAGTTCTCTCTCTCTTCCTCTCTCTCTCTCTCTCTCTCTCTCATAAAAAACTGTAAAAGTGATCTCCTCCTGTGAGAGAAATAGTATCCATGAAAGCCTCCAAAGTTGTGACAGCATGGTCATCTGTAACATTTCTCTAGCCTCACTGGGTAGTACAGAAGAAAAGACAAGCTCTTTGCCTTTGTGTGACCACCTGTTTCTCACCAACATTTCACCCCTGTCACTTTACTTTTCCAGCAGGATACTTTATTCTAGCAGGTCATTTTCTTTCATGGTAATTACAGCTATACTCCTCTACACATTTTAAAAGGAAAAATGCATCAGGGTATGGGTTGATGTTGGTGAGTGTAGCTGTATACTTATTTTTATATTTTAGTTTATCCTTGAACACAAGCCAGAGTTTAAAAAATGTTTAACAAACAAGTTCATTCTGCTTCCAGAATAAAGGCTTTTTTGTTTTTGAGAGAAGGTTATTCTATGTCATATGTAGACCAAACTAGCTTTAAATTGCAATTTTCCTGCCTTTGCCTCCCAAGTGCTAGGATAATAAGCATATACCACCATAGATCCTACTACAGTCAGTCTTTAATTTCTGCATATGCTCTTTAACTTGAAAAAAATTTGGATTAAAAAAACCCACTTATCAGTGTTATTTTCTTAAAAAATAAGCTCTCTGGGACAGAAAAAGTCAGAGCACAATGATCATTTTAGCAGGAATTGTTTCTGTCCTGTAAAGAATTTGCTGTGAATACCATTAATCATTAGATCTGGGATAATGTGGATTTTTGTAATAAATTTATTATCCAGAGTTGATAATAATACTTTCTCTGTATACTTGTATATTAAAATATTTCATAAGAGATACATTTTAAGTTATTGAATTTTAATTTATTATAACATTTTTGTTTATTTTAATGTTTTTATTAACCAATATTAACTATATATGAGCTGGAGTGATAGCCCACCTGTTAGATAGGAGGAATGTGAACCGTTTGAGGCCATTCTGAGATTCCATAGTGAATTTCAGGTCAGTCCCCCGCAAAACCTTACCTTGAAAAACCCATAAAAACCCCAAAACAAAACCATCAAACAAAAAAGAGTGCTTGCAGTGCTTGCTACACAAGCATGTGGGTCTGACAATGCCTGAGATGCCTTAGTTTGATGTTCAAGGATTCACATAAACAGCTGAGCATGGCCATACACATATGTAACTGCAGTCTTATGGTAGCTGAGACCAGATAATCTTGGGCACTCATGAAAACAGCAGCCCCAGATGGAGAGATTGAACTCAAGGAAATGCACATATGAGTGATAGAGGAGAAAACCTAACATTTCTGCTCTGGCCTCTGCATGCTCGTGCACAGGGAGCACACATTGGCATACCACACACACACACACACACACACACACACACACACACACACACACACCCATGCTACACACACATACCCCACACCAAACGTTCAACTCATGCACATGCAAAAAGTTAATTATGCAGAACTCTTGGATACCTTGACTTTAAAGAAATTATACAGGTAGCAGGTCTGAGGTTAGTAAGAGTACCCACTTTGTAGATCTAGATTGTAAGGAAAATAGGCACATTGGTAGATTCAGAGACCAGAGGAAAATCATGCATGTAATCAAAATGAAAAATTACCCCAAACTATAAAGCAAAGACAATCAAGAGTCCCCCAGATCAAGAAACAGCCTTATGTCCCCCTGCCACCTAGCCAGGTTGGATGAGGGGGAAGCCAGACTCACCTATATCCAAAGAGCACAAGGGTAAATCCAGGAGAATCCCACATAGAGAAAAGGCCAAACAGGAAGGAGATGGGGGTCTTTACACACAAGGTGAAGACCTGATTAGTTCATAGATTTGGAGGGCAGACCCCAGAGCCAGTTAACAAGTGAGACTTTGAGTTACATGGGTCACTTTAGATTTGTCTCCATCAGACATGAGTTCTATTTCTGCCAAGAGTTCCATTCTATGCCAGGGCAAGGCATCATGTGGGGTGACATCTTCTGTTTCTCTCTGGGCCTCAATCTCTAACTGCAACTACCCAAAAGAAACTCACATACTCTTACCTTCTTTCATTCAGATTCATCACAGGAAGATCCCCACTTCACTGTTACCCAATTCTGATTTAGTCATCTCCACGATGCTGGGATCATCTAACTGGACACAGTTCAGGGTTTACTTCAGGCTCACAGATCCAGGGGAGGTCCTATCAATGGTGGAAGAAGCTGCTTATTTCCATACATCCAAGTACAGAGAAACAACTTCAACAAGCAAACACCAACAAGCAGCAATCAGGAACCTCTAGAGCAGAAACTGTTCTCTCCACATCTTTGGGTTGGAATTCAAATTCACCACCAGTGACATGGCCCCCATAGCAGAAATCTTCCCCTACAAAGGGCTAAAGTTGTAAGCTCAATTTTAATAAAACATCTGAGTTTATTGGGCCATATATTTGCATTATCACATTCACACTACCACATCTCCCTGAAATTTTCTCATTTCTGTTCCTGCTTCATACTGAACTTCAGTATGAGCATTTAGAATGCATCATCATGGAGGTTTTTCTGGGATAAAATATTTTGTTTATTTATTTTTCCTCAAATGCATATGGTGATTTCTCATTGTTTTGTTTTTAATGTTATTGACAAGAGATTTAGGACTACTGATATTAGCGTTCTGCCTACAAAAAAAAACAAATTGCATGTCAATTCAGGTTGCAATGTGGCTTAAGTTCTAAGATGCATCACTGACAATGCACATAGAAGACTACCTATTCGTTTTTACTTGTGTATTTGCCTTCCTTTCTGCTTTTGTAATGATGGGATGCTATTTTCATTGCACTATTTGTATCAACAAGTGAAGGCTTAACATGCCACACTAAAATAGACCATATAACTGTAAGTAATTCTTGGAAAGAAATGGTGACCCATGGAACAGAGTGGTCCTAATTCACTCTCTCTCTCTGTCTCTCTCTCTCTCCCTCCCTCCCTCTTTCTCTATCAAATGAATAAATAAATAGAAATAAAAAAGAAGGGTCACACAAGAATACTAGCGAGCACCCATCCTTAGCTCTGAAGGGATTAAGGGGACTTGGGATACACCCCACCTAGTGCTAGTGGCACTGGAGAGAAAACTATCCCAGCCACTGCAGTCTGGGCCAGCAGCTAGTAGCCAAGATCCAGAGCTCGGTGTTTACAAATGGCCACAGGCACACTGAGGTACCACAGTACGCAATAGCTATACTTGTGAGTTGATATTCAGTGGGCTTAGGACAAAGTTTACTCCCCATGTCACTTATTTTGTGATTTTAACAATACTCATGAGCATATAGAAGCACACCAGGTGAACAGCAGCCTGGGAATAGATATAAATATCTCATCTTATATAATTACATTTTTCATATCAAATCCACTACTTACAAATGATCTTTGCGTTTCAAGGGACTCCTTCAGGTGAAGAAGGGCAAACTATTAATCAAATCTCAACTTGCTACAAAATTATTAAATGATCAAAACTGCAATTCCACTTTAAAATAACTTCAGCTATACTAGTCCATATTTCATTTTAATAACTGTTAAGAAAGTGTGTGAAAGCGCTTTCCCTGGAAGTTTCAGCTCAATCCCTGTATAACATTACCCCACTGATGGGAACAGTATTTAGTGTCATATTAATGAGAATGGCAGAAACAAAGCACATATGGCATTTCTTATTTAACTGAGGATTGTGTGAATATATTTCATTACTTTTTGACCAAGAAACTTACTTTTTAAAGCTATAGGGTCAAAGAAAATAACTTAGGTGATTAAATGCCTCAAAAACAACCTCAAAGAATGTTCCTTTAAAATTTAACATCAGAGCCGGTCGTGGTGGTGCACGCCTTTAATCTCAGCACTCGAGAGGCAGAGGTAGGAGTATCGCCGAGAGTTCGAGGCCACCCTGAGACTACATACTAAATTCCAGGTCAGCCTGGACTAGAGTGAGACCCTACCTCGAAAAAAATAATAATAACATCGGGTGAAATACCTACTGATAATTGTGTGGTTTTATTTGCTCATTCATTCACTTACTTATTCAACCATACTTTGGTTCATACTGTGTAACAGTAGAACTATGTCACAGACATAATCTGAATTATCCAGGGTGTCTCTTTCTGTTTCCTGTTGCTATGCCTGCAAACTGTAGACTGCATACCTTTTAATGAATGTAGATTTATTTATTTCATGTAGCTAGAGACTCAGAAGTGTAAGAACTAGCCAGTGGCATTTTGAACACTTGCTTTCTGTTAGATTATTTTATGGCAGAGCACTTCCAATGGAAAGAACATGTGTGAGCTCTGATGTCTCTTTCTCTCCTTATTTAAAAAGTCAGTAAGGATATGAGGGAAGCCACAATGATGACATCAGAAAATGGCATTTACTTCTTAAAGCTCCCAAGCACTTACATAGGAATTGGACGGTCATGTTTCTAGCACATGAACTTCTGGGACACATTACCACCACAGCATATTGCAAATGAGGAGCTAAATCAAGGTAGAAAATAATTCAAGAGACAATAAAGGGAGGGAGGTGTAAGACCTCTGAGACAGGAGAAGTAGTAGAACCAGTGCATAAAGATCATGAAGAAATAGGCCAACAGTTACAACTTGTATTTTGATCTTAATAAGGGTTGTCACAAGGGAATAAGGGAGTCCTTTCTGTTCTAATGTGTGGCATAGAAAGTTCACTGGAGAAAGACATACTGGAAGCATTCACTTTGCTTAAGAGATGGTTGAAATAATTGATGGAATGACTAGAAAGTAAGGTGGTGTGTTGGCTGATCACTTCTATGTACCCGTGTGTTTGTGTCAAAATGTTCACATCATAAGCATCCCTAAAACGTACTGAAAGGAAGTTGGGTGTGGTGGCGCACGCCTTTAATCCCAGCACTTGGGAGGCAGAGGTAGGAGGATCGCCGAGAGTTCGAGGCCACCCTGAGACTACATAGTTAATTCCAGGTCAGCCTGGACCAAAGTAAGTACTCAAAGGGAAAGACAGCTTAGCAATTAAGGATTTTGCCTGTGAAGGCTAAGAGCCAGGTTTGAATCCCCAGTACCCATGTAAGCCAGATGCACAAGGTGGCCCAGGCCTCTAGAGTTCCTTTGCATTGGCTGGAGGTCCTGGTGTGCCCATTTGCCCATTTTCTGTCTGTCTTTCTCAAATCAATAAATAAAATATTTTTAAAAACTGTTGAAAATATTTAGATTTTTTTACTTTTATTTTAAAATTGCATGAACAAGGTGAGTAAGTACAATGTTCTTTCTTTCTTTCTTTCTTTCTTTCTTTCTTTCTTTCTTTCTTTCGTTCTTTCTTCTTTCTTACTATGCATGTCATGTCATCTACTCTTCTTGGTAAAATAAAGAAGGTACCTAAGGACTGCTACAAGGAAAGATCTCAGGTAATTTGTGATCCTTTCCTTTCCTTTCCTTTCCTTTCCTTTCCTTTCCTTTCCTTTCCTTTCCTTCCTTTCTTTATTAAGGTGCTGCCATCTAGCGACTTTTATGTAAAATCACCTTGTAGCTATTTCCTTGAAGTTAGTACCTTGCAGTCCTTTACTCAAAATAGTCACCATTTGAATAATTTATGTTTTCTGCCATCCATATGTAAGAAGCTTGTGTTCATTAATACAGACCATGGGAGCTGCCAGTGATTTTTCTGAAGTGATGCCACAGCTGTAGCTGCAGGGTTTTAAATAAGTGGAACTGGTAGGTGAAGTTCTGTGGTTTCTTCAAAGTACCATTATTTATTAATAATTGATAATGAAATAATGCCATGCCTTTATATATTCCTTGGCTTGTATAAGAAAATTTGAATTCTAAAATGAAGCCATGTCTATGTAAAGCTTATTATGAAAAATGCTTCATCAAAACACCATTCTTCTAATTAGAAATGTTGGTATACGTTGAAAGAGGGTTTCCATTTCAGAATGACCCCAGATATTTTTCTTCAATCACATTTCAATAGCATAAGGGTATCTTAGAAAAAAATAAACAAATGTCTTTGTGTGCTACAAAGCCTAATCGTCAGTCTCCCAGCCCAGCTTCTAATGACCTCTAAAGCTAATTGGCATACCTTAATTATATTTCTTTCTATCACTTTGAAAATAAATATTGCCATAGAAATTTATTGGTATAATATGTTTCATCAATATTTGATGAGAAAAAAAGAACACATTTATTTCTCTACCATGGAAAAATCAAAACAGCATAAATAATGGTTATATGACCTAGATAAAAAATTCTAGATTTCAGTAATAAGTAGAGTTTTATAAACTGAAGATCCCAGTGTCAATAATTTACCCAAATTACACATTTTTTCAAGGCTACTTGAATGGAATGTCACAGCCTCAGAACCAAGACCTTGGACTGTCTTGAGTCTCTTCATAGCCATTAATTGCCCACTTCTGTTTGACACCACCATTCATGTGATGATCAGGTGAAATCCTTTCAGATGTGCTAAGAAATGACTAACTTCCACCAACCCAAACGCCAAGGATGCCATCAGACAGTATCTGAGGCCTATAGCAGAGATTTCCTTCCTTCCTGTAACCAACCTGTGTGGTGTTTCCACCAATGTATTTTTAAAGTAGCTTTCTCTTGTTACTACAAAATGTTCATGAAACTGCTACCACATTGGAACATGGTAATTGGTATAAACTGAATCTATGTTTGTGGCCACCACAGTCATTTATATTTGGCTCCAAAATAAACTCTCTTTTTTCCTTTGAAATGAGAACTGTGTTTTCACATCAAAAGTTTTTGATTAATTAACTATTCCATTTTGTGGAAACAAATACTATAAGGTAAAGATATGTATATCTTTTCTGCCATGGAGCATGTGGAATATATTTTAATCTCTATGGGTATTGTATTAACTTTACCTGGGAAGAATCAGATACATGTTTGTCCTCACCAAATAGGTACAGAAAAAAGACCAAAGTAAGGACTTTACCAACACCCAACTTGGTGAAATAATGTATTTATTGACCTTCCTTACAGGAGCATGGGTGAGAGCTTACTTATGGAAGACTAGGAGACACTAAAAAAGCTTTATCACCACAAAGTCCTATAGCATCATGAATGGTGTATCATGGAGTCCCAGCATCAGTTAACCCTTCACTTCCTATATACTTTAGTTATCTCCCAAATCATTTGCACCTGAATGAAGGAACAGAGGAGTAATGATTAACATTCCAGGTGAAGGTCATAAGAACTCCTCCACCATCCACCCCTATTATGGAGTATTAATATTTAGCATAGACCTAGCTATCATGGCCTTATGTCTATTTCATCAGCATGGCTACTGGGCCAAGATTATTTCTACTCCAACAGGGCAATGAAATGGTCATGTTACACCAGAAGTGAAAAAGCCATCTGTAACAGTGGGCTTCCTGATTTCTGTTGTAAGTTCTCAATTTTGCTGCCACAGTGCAAAAGCAGCAAGGACAATATTATTTAAGCAGATGAGACCATTACTGATGTGTTACAATATAACTACATGCAAACAGGTTTTAATTTGCATATTTTTTGCTTCAGGGATGTTGACACAAAAACACAGCTGTCACCTCCAAGACATAGCATACTCTGAAGCCAAATATGAATGACCAAGGTTCAGGAACACAGATTCAGGCTTCACTAAATAATGTGCTCCATCCAATATGATAAAAATGGAAGATTAGAAATTTAGCTTGTTTTCTAAATAGGATGAAACACTGCTAAGAAGACACAGACACATCACACAAGCACTTGAAACCACATGACAATTCTACAACGTAGGCATAATACAGTGAGATTCAAAGACGCTATTAACCAACATATTTGAGCCAAAATTAACTTTGAAATTCTCCCAAAGACAACATGATTTTTTTCGTTCTATTACTGGATTGATTGGACCCATCCCCTTTTTCTTTCTAATAAGTACCAGGTCAAGCATCCAGCTCATATTAAGGGTCTATATTGTCTCTGCAGTTTGCATCTTTACTTACATAATAGCACTCACTATGAGTTTATAATCTTGTCCAGACAGAGAAACTAAAATGGACTCAGGCAGTAACTGGCCCTAACCTCCCATCTTATGATCATAGTTCTATCACTTCTGCTCTGTGTGGAATGACAACTGTAATTCCTAAGACTGTGCAAGCTATGCCTTGTCCATTTAGATGTGACTATAAGCATCAGTCGTTTCTTGCAATGAAAATGATGTGCAACAAACCACTTCAAATCTTAGTGTGAAGCAACAATCATAGTTTCGAGTATCTCTTTGGTGTCAGCTGATCTAGTTAGGGCTTGGTTGAGAAATTCTCCAGGTCTCTGAAAAGCTTACACATACATCTGTGGCCAACTGTGAAGCTTAGGAAAGAAGCCAACTCAGGCTGAGCTCAAGTGAGGATGTCTCTTTTCCTTCTCAGCCAGTAGGTTCACCTGATCAAGTCTTTCTTAGAGATGACAGAGGCCAGAGAGCAAGTCTAGTCACTCAATGGTGATCTAATTTTTTTTTTTTTCCTGCCTGTCTTTCCTTTTTTTTTTCCCTTTTTTATGATAAATTTTGATTCAGGGCTTCAGGTCTTTTCTTGAAAAAATATTAATTATTTGCAAGGAGACAGAAAGAGAAAGAGAGAAATAAGAGAGAGAGAAAATGTGCAATCAAGGCCTCTTGCCACTGCAAACAAATTCTAAATACATGTGCCACTTTGTGCATCTGGCTTTATGTGGGTACTGGAGAATCAAATATGGGCCATCAGGATTTGTCAGCTAAGCTGAATCTCCTATTCCTCGGGTTCTTTTAAAATTTATTATTATTATTATTATTTTATTTATTTTTGGAGAGAGGGACACAGAGAGAGACAGACAGAGAGGGAGAGGGAGACAGAAAGAGATGGGCATGCCAGCAGTCTCTCAGCTGCTGTGAATGAAATCCAGATGTGAGCGCCCCTTGTGATCAAGTGCAGCATTGCACCCTTGCGTCACTGCATCTGGCTAAACGTGGGACCTGGAGATTAGAACCGGGTTCTTAGGCTTAGCAGGCAGGCACCTTAACCACTAAGCCATCTCTCCAGCCCAGGTTTTTTTTTTTTAATTTATTCCATTTTATTCTATCCTATCCTATCCTATCCTATCCTATCCTATCCTATCCTATCCTATCCTATCCTACCCTATCCTAAAAGTTTTTTGTTGCTCAGGCTAGTCTCAAGTTCATGACAATCCTCCTGCAACAGCTTCCAAAACATTGTGATTATTTACATGTGCGACCATGACTGGCTTTAGGTACTTTTCAAGACTGTTTGTGGTCCAAATGTCCTGAGACTGAGCCCAAAGGGGGCACAACTAATTTCAGCAGCCTCCACAGATACCAAAGAGAATAAAGAATCAGAACCCTCAGTGTACCTAACCACTGTGAGCAATGCTTACCGACATGTGGGAATGACAAAGAGCTCAGTGTTAAGCTTGGTCACCAGAGTATATTAAAGGAGCAGTTCTGAAGCTTTTTAGAAATAAAAAGCTTTTACATTCTTCAAAATAACCAAGGATCTAAAGAAGGATTTATTGTGTCTATATTTTTCTGTATTAACAACATATAATTAAATTAAAATTTAAAGTCTATTTATTTTAGAATGGTGAAAAACTCATTGTTCACATAAATAATATATAGTTAAAAACTAGTTATATAAACATAAAAGTGATACAATTTTATATTTGATGAATGTTGTGCATCTATCTTATCAAAAGACAGCTGGGGGCTAGAGAGATAACTCCATGGTTAATGCACTTTCCTACAAAGCTTAACAACCTGGGTTTGATTTCCCAGTATCCATGTAAGCCAGATGTACATAGGGTGCATGCATCTGGAGTTTGTTTTGCTGTGGCTAGAGAACCTGGAACACCCATTCCCTTTCTGTCTCACTCTCTGTATCCGTATCTCTCTGCTTGCAAAGAAATAAATAAAACATGTTTTTGAGAAAGACAGCTGGCTTTTTATATCTGCTTCTGAATCCTATGTAGGTCTTTTTATTGGTGAAGTCTAATTGCTGGAGGGAATGATATTCATACAGAAATATATGTGAAAATGACAGGAATACTTTAGTAATCTTTTCATTTAATTGTGGCTATTCTTTGATAAGACACCACAATTTCATTAATGAAAATTTCTTCAGGGCTGTGGTATGAAATTAAAATTACACTTACCTTTTTCTTATCCATTAAAATCCATTGATTGGACTTACATTTTTAATATATCTACACATGCTATGTAACACCATTCCTTGTTTACTTGGAAAAATCATGTTCCCTTGGATTACGTGTATTTTCTAGTGATTAGCTTATTTAACTATAAAATATTTTCACAATTATACTTTACTACTAAACTTATTAGAAATTATTGTTAATAGTAAGTAATATTTGAAGTGGCTACAAATTTTCCAAAATTCTAAATTGTTTTGGAAACTCTATTTTATCTTTTGAAGCAAATAGTATGAGCAACTATTCTTAAAGAGACGTTTGCTTCATTGATTTTTAGAACAATGTCTATCAAATACCCACATATGAATTATAATTGATCAGTTTCACTCAATAAGAAATTGGCTAGTTTAGCTTAAACTCAAAGTTTCACCAATGCATTATTTTGACACAATTGTTTTATTCCAGGATATGTCTGCCTTATGTGTACTTCCTATAATATGCTTTAAAAGAATATTTAACATTGAAACAGGTTAGAGTCAACAAAAGAAAGTAAGTGAACCCCAAATTACTGCTATTAGATTTGGTGCTACTATGTTCCTTTGTACTAAAGTGACTAATATTTCACCCCTGTCACTAGTTCTGCATCATCATAGCAGATGTCAACCTAGGGAAGAATGAAAGAATGTCAGTGTTTTGATAATGCAGGCCTCCTGGTCAGTTCTTAAGAATTGTGGATCATAACTTGTAAACTAAAGCATTAATGAATGGTGCTTCAACAGGGCATGTTGGCCCATGACTTTACTACCAGCTCTCAGCACTCAGGAGGCAGAGGTAGGAGGATCATCATGAATTCGATGGCACCCTGAGACTACATAGTGAATTCCAGGTCAGCCCATGCTAGAATTAGACTCTATCTTGAAGAACGAACGAACTAACTAACTAACTAACTAACTAACTAACTAACTAAATATAAAAAAAAGAAAAAAGGAAAAAAAAAGAATGGTCCTTTATTTCTAATACATCATTTTGTCAAATACTTTATTGAATATACTTTTATTTAAAATTTTCAATCATTAAGCAGAATCTAAATTTGTTCTGTTCTTCCCTAGGGCTGTTTTGTTGGGTTTGATCTAGCACATGCTGTTGGAAATGTTGAACTCTACTTACATGACTGGGGAGTTGACTTCGCTTGCTGGTGTTCCTATAAGGTAAAAACTAGTTAATACAATGGCATTTTTTCATTTAACATAGATGATTTAAAAATATTTTATTTATTTAGTTAGTTAGAGAGAGAGAGAGTGAGATTGGCAGTTAGAAAGAGAGAAATAATGGGCAGGCCAGAGCCTCCACCCAGTGCAAATGAACTCGAGATTCATGTTCTACCTTTTGCATCTGGCTTACGTAGGTACTAGGTTATCACACTCATATCCTTAGGCTTTTCAGACAAGTGCCTTAAGCTGAGCCATTGCTCTAGCCTTAACATATTAGTCTAATGGAAAAAACTAACCCATGGATTATATTTGCTTACCTTTTTCTTATTGTTCTTTATGATTTTAGGAAATAATGAAGTCATATGAGAGAATGACATGACAAATAATTTAATTCCAGTATTTCCACAACTATAGAGAATTTAAATTTGTTTTTATTTCCTTGGTATTGTAAGTAAGTCAGGATGTTATAGGGAAAATTTCAGCATTTGGAACTTAAGTCGTAAGATTATGGCTTTAAGTTTTTGTGTATATGAACACTTTTAGAAAAGTTTTTTTATATTTATACATGCAATTATTACATGGATAGTAACAGAAGCTAGGGTAGTTTATTAGGGAAAGTAGACTTCCAAGGTAGGAAGGTTGTTGGATCAAAGAGAGAGTTGTGCAGATCAAATGGCCTCAATATACAAAGAGCTGGGTGTTTTATTTCATGTAATCTGGCTTTCAGAGTCATTTGAAGTCTTTCCAGACATGTTCTCTGATACATACAGTTCTACGAGCAACTTGACAATGTTATGTCACATTGTCATCTTAACTCTCCACCCAGGAATATGTTTCTTAATATTATAGTGAGACATAGGTCACTTCACACACTTGGGAGTGCCTCTTGCATCTGCATTCACATCATTGGATGGATTGACTTGGCCTGGGTGTGGGGAAGGGACATTATCTAGCATTCCTTTTGGCCTAATGGTTTCTCTCAGATGCAAATTTTACAGTCTGTGAACAGTCTGTCATTGTTCTTACTCTCTGCCCTTCTCTTCTGCCACACTAGTTTAGATAAAATTTGTCAATAATAAAAAAAAAATAATAAATATAATAATAATAAAATAGTCATCTGTTGTTAATGTAATAATCACACATTTTGAACTAGTCAAAATAGGCTCTTTTTAATAAACCAAATGATAACACTTTATTTTTCCTCGTATATTTAGATCAAACCCTAAACTTTCACTTATTTTCAATCCAGTATTTAAATTCAGGAGCTGGAGGTCTTGCTGGTGCCTTTGTCCATGAAAAACATGCCCACACGATTAAACCTGCGTGAGTAGCATCTTCAGGCTTTTCTTTAGTGATGAACAATCCAACGTGCATTTCTAATATGTTAAATATACATGAATTCCTTAAGATGATACCGAATGGAATCTGGATGACATTACAATTATTCTACTACTCTATTAACAATTCCATATTATATCAGAAATGCTTTCTAAAGACTGCAAATGGTTGAAAGAGAAATTTAATAAAAAGGGAATCTTCAATGCTAAAATGAATCTCTGCAATCATGCAGAACAAATGGTTTAATACAAAAGACCACTTGATTTTTTTTTCCAAAAAAAAATCATACTTTAGAAAATTTCAGATTATGTACATTGAGGAATAAATCAAAGACAACTAGAGGGCTGCTAAACAGACTTAAATGTACTGCAAATGTTGCATG
The DNA here is from genome assembly GCA_036365145.1 of Orientallactaga sibirica. Lineage (NCBI taxonomy): Eukaryota > Metazoa > Chordata > Mammalia > Rodentia > Dipodidae > Orientallactaga > Orientallactaga sibirica. The sequence continues at coordinate 74,140,452 of JAEOAD010000004.1, read as the reverse complement.
ATGGCTTGAAGGAAATACCTTCTCTCTCGGAAGACTTTGCAATCCCTGAAACCTGAAATAACAGAACACTGAGCAGCAGTCTGGCTACATAAAAAGCAATACTTGGCTACTGTCTGCAACTCTTCTCATGTACAAATGCAAACTCTATATACCAACACATTTGCAGATTTTTGTTTGACAAGGGAACTCTTAGTGCTCTGCTTTTTAAAATCTCATATGAAGAGATGATATGTTATTCTAAGCAGAAAATAAGTTTTTAAAGTTATTGTATTAGAATGTGCTTGAGAAGGGCATCCAGACTTCAGCCCACTCCATGATATAAAAATGTATGATGAGTTTTCTGAATCGTCAGTCACTGGCTGATCACAGTCAAGTATAATCTTGAAGGAAATTAAAGCTGAATTAGTAGTAAATGTTGGAGCACTTTCCACTTCTATCATCTTTTGCTTATAAATCCTTAAAATTTAAGATCATTTTTCTATAGTTTACTTAACCATGTCTAAAGTTTCTTCATGATTTTGAAATTCTAAAATTGAGTATATTTTCTTTAGACAGGCATCTTCCTTGAATATATTAAATTGTTTTCTATGTCATAAGATTTCTGAGAAGAATATAAAACACACACTGTAGGAATACTACATACATTTATGCCATCTTTTTAGTTTTAATAAATGCAGCTGATAACATTTCACATGAAATAATTGTTTTCCAGATAAATGATATCCAAGAGACTGCTTATTTCATATAATGACTCACCATGCTAGCAATTTCACATTCCCCATTTCTTTATATTTTAATCAAGGATCTGATGTATTATTTCAAGCACATGGGCCAACTACCTATGGTGCAACAAAGGAGAAAATTATTGATTTATGGTATGGAAAATCCATGCCAGGAATTAAGTTCTGACCTTTCAGCACAGGTACACAGTCCTTGATTTCTGTTAGTGCAGACAAGGTTCAGGTGTGATGGTTTGAATATAAAATGTTCCCTATAGATTCTTGTGTTTGAATACTTAATCCTTGCTGATGGCTCTGTTGGGGAGGTTGTGAAAACTTAAGAGGTGGATCCTGGCAGTAGTTTATAGTACAGCCCTACTTGGTGTTTCTCTCTCTCTCTCTCTCTCTCTCTCTCTCTCTCTCTCTCTCCCTCCCTCCCTCCTTCCCTCCCCCCTTCCCTCCCCCTCTCTCTCCCTGTCTGCTTTCTCCATGCTAATGTGACAATGTGACACCAGCTTCTTGTCCCTACCATGGTTTCCTTGCCATGATGGATTCTGCTCTCTAATCTGTAACCTGAAATAGTTCCTTTTCTTCCCTAGACTCATCCTGCTTAGATATTTTTGTCCCATCAATGAGAAGATAACTGACACAGAGCGGTGATGCAGCTGAAGTATGCTAATTAAGCCTCATTGTGCAAAATTCCCCCAAATCTTGGTCTCTTGCCTTACACAGGCTCTAGAATGTTCCTATACTTCTACTCCCTTAAGGGAAGTAATATTTGTCTTTTTTCATAGTCATATTTGTAGGAATATAAAAATTTGATGCATCTAAGGAACTAATTCTTACCAGCTGAACATTTTATTACATATGTGATCAGAACACATAGGGCTACATAAAAAAATAAAATCTGAAAAGGGAAAGATTGGGGAAATAGATGACTCCCACTGAATTTGTATCTTAAAATGAGGCATCAATAAAAACCAAGATAACCCCAAAGGTTATGGAATGTGATATCTAGGATATTAACCTTTCTTGTCTATTACCAATTTCAGTAGAACTTTGACCAATTGATTGATTGAATCTCCATTCCCGCAATTTTATTTTCTACTGAGATTACTGTTTTACTTGTTCTCCAATAATTAATAAATTGAATATGCAGTCACCCTCTACATAATCTTCTCTCTCTTCCTTTCTTTGTTTTCTTAAGAATGGATCTCGTTCTGTAGCCTAGGCTAGCCTGGAAATCATGATCCTCCTGTCTTACCCTCTTGAGTGCTGCGATTATGGGTGTGCCAAATTGTGTTCAGCAAATGAGATCACCTTTTGATGCTCATTTTGTGTTTATATAAGCTAAACTTTTAACTTTTTGAAAGTGTATATTAGGTTATATTTTAGATTATATTTATATTTTATATTTATATATATTTATATATTTAGATTATATTTGAGCTTTGCAGAGCAATGAGATTGATATCTGGCTTAAATGCCAAAGGGTGTATAACAGGAAACAGCTCTGCCTTTTTCTTTCCCATTTGTTATTTTGCCATACCCTTAAAGTATTTTTTCATGAGACGTCAGGGTGACTCATTCCAGTGCTGCCCACTTTAAGACTGAATTCCCTCTTCTGAACTAGGTATCATGTGTTGTGTTTGGTTTGTATTAGAGAATCAGAGTTCTTTAGGAATAGGGCCTTGACAATTTGTAAAGACAAAGGTGAGCTATTTCAGATCATCTACACTTATCTGTGATATAAAAAGCAATGCTTTGCCAATACTTGACTTTGTCTTGTGTGGTGTGTTTACTTCTTTATGCATGTATAAATCAAGTAGTACCCATGGGAAGAGTGTTAAACAATGATCAAGAAAGAAATAAAATGTCAAAATTCCAAAGTGAATGAAATATTATAAAGTGAAATAAATAAACTTATTTTGACAATGAAAGAAAGTTTCATTGTAAATAATTATAGTGTAGAGATTGTAGAGAAATTGAATTTCAAAAGTTCAAGGATGATTAATAATCAATTGCCAATTAATAATTAGATTTCAGTTATTAGGTCTGCAGTTCTACTTGTTTAGCTTTGGTTAATAAAACTTCTATCTACTTTTTCATTTTAGCAGGACTTAGAAAGACTTATAAAAAATATTTTCTGTTAAATTAATCAATATTGTACCTGAGAATCACATGGACAACATCAATTAAAAGTCAAGGGATCTGACTGCTAATAGATCCTGAACACTTGTTGAAGACAACTTTGTTGCTTGGAAACGAGTGACATCTAGTGGCTAAACGTGTTATTTCAAATAATAGTATCTAAGCATCTTTTTCTCTAGTGTGCTCTTTGCATCCCCTTACCCCAGCCTCCATTTCCCTGAGAGTTCTTTGTAGCCTCTGTAATTGTGTTAAGATATGCTTCAGATCATCTTCATATTCGTTGATATTTCCCCAGGAGTTGATTTTTCAATAATTATATTGTTTCTTCTTCTGTGGTTCCTCCTAGACCCCAGTAAATGTGATAGAGGTGGCACATCTCTTGGGGAGAAGTCAGCTATCTTTTCTTATTGAATTGGTGGATCTTGGATATTGCAAAATTCTCTGCCATCTGTAAAATGAAACAGATTCCCCAACAAAGATGAGCGCAGTTTTGATTAAGGGGATATGCATATAATTGTGAGAGACATTTTGATGAAACTACCCACTCACCTTCTCTCTGGGGCTTCTCTCTGGGGGCACTTTCTTGACTCCTAGCACCAGTTATGAGCTCTCCCACAGAGTGGGACTTATGTCCAATCAGAGGTCAGTGCACAAAAGGACTGTGCACCACTATAGCACAAGTGTGTGCCTCTTCTCCATCTGTTATGCTGCATCGTTTGCAGGGTCTCTTGCTTATTTGTATTGTTGGTGTCACTTAGTAGCTCCCCCAGCACTTTCCATACCATGAGGTTTGCCAGGAAAGGACTGGCTTTTCTCTCTGTTCCCATGTAGTCTCTTGGTGTCCTGGAATTGCAACCTGTGTTGACTTCAGCAATAAGGTCTTACCTTTCAGCTCTATTGGGTAACCAAGTGCTTGACCATGTCCTACAGCGTTTTGGGGACTTCACAGATCTTCCTGGTCAACTGCTCACTGTGGGGGTAACCCAGTTCTGGTTCTGACCTATTGTTTTAAAACTAAGCTTTTCCACCTTCTACTGGGCATATCAATCTGGTCTGTCCACCTCTCTTAATTGGGGTTATATCTTGTATCCTGGTATCCGAGAGGGTGGATCCTAATGTACTACTTTACTCTTTACTTTTGTGTAATTTCCCTCCCCACCCTTCCTTCTCCTGGAACCCATGTCATCACACCCCCAATTTTCTTTTCTTCTATTAGTTTGTCTGGTATCCCATCTTCTTCACTCTCCCTGTTTTCACTTTTCCCTGGTCTCATTCTAGTTATATGCCCACAGTCCTAATGCTTCCTACCTCTTGCCCTTCTCTTCAGCTGGTCCATTTTAGAAGCCACATATGAGAGAAAACATGTGACATTTGACTTTATTAGACTGTGTGAGTTGACTTAGGATGATATTCTCCAAGTCCATCCAATTTCCTGAAAATTTCATTCATTCATTGGTGTGCCCATTCTCTTTCTCTCTCAAATAAATAAAATACATAAAAAAATTTAAAAAACTGTAGCGAGCAAAGCACCAGCACCAGAACACACATAAACCTGCCAGAGCTCAGTCCACTCTGAATGGCTTTGAGCTGGAAATCAGATTCACCCCCAAATATACTTTAGGGCTAGACCTAGGGATCTGCCTCCACTGACACTCCCCCTAGCCAGGAGGCTGGAGACACAAGTTATAAGCTTTAACACTTGAGTCTATGGGGGATATACATTCAAACTATCACAGCATCTAAGTATTTTTCCTAGTCAAAAGCTATTCTTTAACAGATATTTTCAAATATATTTTTTTTTGTTATTATTTGTAGCAAATGGATAGCTAACCCCGTCAATAAGAGATATAGGAGGTTGGAGGTAGAAGCCAAGGTAAAGGGGAATTCCAGGCATGTAGTGAAACATCTTTGAAAGTTAATCAAGGGTGAGTTTTATAGGAACTGGTGCCAGCCACCTGGTGCAAACTGGATCACTGAGATGTAACATTACATTCTAGAAAATTTGCTGTATGGTTTTGGAATCATTTTGCTGAGATGTTTCCATTAACAACTGATGGATTACACCTATACCAAGAAATTTCATTTCCTTTTTTTATTTAAATAGGCATGTTGGATTGTGTTCAGAACTGATGACCTAAGGTTTTATTCAAGAGTCCTTTGCACATGAAGAGAATGAATAAATGATGGAAGAACTCCATTGCATTAAATATCATTACTCAAGCTTTTATTCTCAACTAGTATTTAATCATTTCCCAGCTCACATTCATCATTTTCTTACAATGATGTCATATTTTCAATTTAGTCTGTACTTAGGAATAAATGACTTATTGAGAATGACCCATCCCCACCTATACCTTAAGCTGGTGTTCAGTTAAGACTACAGTGTTAACAATTGCCATGGAATATAAGGGAAAATACTTTTTTTTTTTTTTTTGGAGAGAGACAGAGAGGGAGAGGAAGACAGATAGAGATGGGCATGCCACCAGCCATTCAGCGGCTGTGAAAGAAATCCAGATGTGTATGCACCCTTGTGGTTAAGTGTGGCATTGCGCCCTTGCATCACTTTGCATCTGGCTAAATGTGGGACCTGGAGATTGGACCCGCTGGAGATTGGAACCAGCCTTCTTAGGCTTAGGAGGCAGGGCCTTAACTGCTAAGCTATCTCTCCAGCTGGGGGAAAATACTTTTATATGGAGAATTTGATAATCAAAAATATGTAACCAAAGAAAGTGCTCAAAAAGCCTTGAATTTGTATTAGCTTTACCAATGCTGACCTTCCCATACTGTCAAGAATAACATCCACCCTTTTGTTACTACTGGTTTCAAAGAGATCTGAATTGGATGTAAAGATCCTTCTCTAACATGCCATGTCCTACAGGTGAATTTTCAGCCCCTGCTTTTCTAAAGAAAAGAAAGAGGTTGACATGGATCTGATGTGCTACAGAAGTTATTTGTCATTGCTTTTACCTCACTCAGTGAAAACACACGTACTGGAAAGTTATCATTCTTCTTTTCCACACTGGAATAATAGGCCTTCAGATACCCCCATTAAGTTAGGTCTTTAAGTACTCATTTATCTTGAGATATTTATGTGAAGTCTTTTAAGTAGCCAAGAATGACATCTGCTGATGATTTTGATGGAAATGCTTTAAGTTTTACTTATGGCTACATATTTCCATAATCATTTAGAAGTCTTTCATTAAAATCTTCATGGGAATGACATATTTAAAACTCTATTAAGGACTGAACTGTTCTTTATTTTTACTTTTATTTGTTTACTTATTTGAGAGTGAGTAAGAGAGAGAGAGAGAGAGAATGGGAATGGGAGCACCAGCGCCTCCAGCCACTGCAAACGAACTCTGCATGAGCCACTTTGTGCATCTGGCTTATGTGGGTACTGGGAAATAGAGCCTCAAACTCGGGTCCTTAAGCTTCACAGGCAAGCACTTAACAGCTAAGCCATCTCTCCAGGCCCCTAAACTGTTCTTTATTGATACAGGTAATTTGCAGGCTAAAACTTTGCTGGCAGATTCAGTACATGGTTAAAGCAAATTTTTTAACTCAGAAAAGCAAGTTAGTATTGTGGCGGGGGGGAGTAGCATGTGTGTTATGGTATATGTGTGTGTAGATGGGTACAGATGCACACACCCACCATGTGCCCATTGACAAGCCAAAGAAAAACATTATATGTTCCTTTCTATCACTCATCTACATGTTTGATTGAGATACAGTCTATTCTGTGAACCTACAGCTGCTATTTTCATAAACTCTAGTGAATTTTTATTCTCTACTACATATAGTACTAGTGTTATATGCATGCGTGTCCACACCCAACTGTTTTATGTGGGTTCTTGGGAATCAAAATGAGATGGTCTCAGCCTCTCTCATCAGTCACGCTTACGCTGCAAGCATTCTTATCCACTGAGCCATCTACTTGACCCCAAGTTAGTATCATTCACATTTAAATTTTCACAACAAAGACTTCTAAGGAAGGTCCAAATTTTTTTTAACAAAAAAGCTTTAAAAATACCAGTTCAAACAATTTCAACAGATAAAATTAAAGTGGGCCCAATGTAAATGATTGTTATCTGAGATCAGAGTATACAGACTTATTCTGGGGAACAGTGACTTGATCTATTTCAAATCTACATATGTCTACAAGCAGTGGTTGAGAATATCATAGCCCAAAAATTTATCTAAAATATGTTTGGTTTTTATTTCTTTAATGATCACTTTTAACTCAGTACTATCATATTGCTTTGTAGAACCTGGATAATGTTTTCTTGTGCCACTACTCCAAGATCAGTGAGTGCAGTTGGCAGTTGAGGTACATGAAATTATAAGAACAAAAGTATCATTGGCAGTCAAGCTGTGTGAACTCATAAGAATAAGGAGCAGAGATGACAGTCCAGTAATGTGAACTTACAAGAATGGGAGTACAACTGGCGGTAGCTGTACATGATCTCACAAGAACAGAGACTACAGTTGACCATTGATGTATATGCACTTACAAGACTCTTGATGTTTGCAAGAGGGAACGATTAATGCTGATTACTATTATCTTAGAGGTTTTGCAGACTTTCCAGCTAACCTGTGATGAGGCTTCCTGAGGCATTCACTATAGTTATTTAGGCTATTTCTGGAGTTATATGTTCAGTATTAACATGGATGACTTCTCAGCTACATCTTGCCATTGTGAATCCCTGTTGGCTTGACATTTACCTCCTAATCCTCTAAGCCATTGTGGTACTGTGTGTTCTGATTACTCCAGTAAATGTGATTAGTCTCCTTTATTTTACAATATATACCCTCCTCTGATATTTTTTGGTTGTTTTGTTTCATCCTATTTCAAGATGGTATCTTAGATATACAAGGCTAGCTTCAAACCCACTGTAATGCTGTGTGCACACATCTCTGATATCTATAGACATGCACCAACAACTATCATATGTGTTGCTAGGGACCAAACCCATGCCTTTGTGCATACAAGAAAAGAACTCCACCAAAGTGAGCCATATTCTTAGCCTCCCTTTCACCTTTTCATTCATTTTCCCAAAGCCTCAGCCTTTGCTCCTCTTGCCTGGAGAAACTCTGGCAGTCATGATTTCAGCCATATACAATGTATCAAAGACACATAGCTTTATTATTTATTTAATTTTAGCCCCTATATTTATATCTATTTTAAGTTGAGAGAGTGCCTCATTATGCAAACATTATGTCAATGTCCAAAAATACAAAGTAGCACAAGAAAACAAAGAAGATTTAATTAGGAAAAAAATTGACTAATGAATCATCTACTTATGAAATTGGTCCATTCCTAAACATATCTTCAGAGCTAATATTGGAAGCTGTATTTCTTGGTAGTCTTACCTTCTTCCTGATTATAAATATGAGACAATGTAAGCATAAAAATGATCATAGAGTAAGATTTTCAAGAGGTTCAGTATTTCATGATGCAAGTGAACTTGGAAAATTGTTGGTACAGAAAATTCACGGACAATGATACTATATCATATTGATGGCAGGTGAAGTAGAAGAAATTTGATAAAGCACTTAAAACCAAATGGCTGGAATATCAAGAATTTAAAAGAAACAACAAATTCTTCAATTTTTAAAAATGTATCTTCAAGATCATAGTGAAATAACTAAATCTAATTTGAAAATTAGATTTTATGTTTTGCTACTATTAACAGTCCATCAAAATATATACCAAAAATCATCACCAGATTATTTCTTCCTTTCAAAAGTGACTTAAGCTCCATAGCAGTTTCCCTTTCATTGCTAGAACAAACACCTGACTAGAAGCATTTTATGTATGGGAGTAAGGGTTTAGTTCAAGCTTACATATTCCAAGGGAAATTCCGTTGTGGTGGAGGAAGCTGACTCACTTCCATACATGAGTAGCAGAGAGAGAAAAACCAAAGCCAAAAGCACGAACATCCACAGCCCAAGCTGTCTCTCAACATACCTAGTAGGACAAGATTCAAGTTCTATCCCCAATGACATGCCTCTATCAGGGCTCTGCCTACTAGAGGTTTATATAGGAAGCATAATCTTAAAAATGCATGAGCCATTTACATTCAAACCACCACAACCTCTATTTTGCCAAATTATAAATTACAATTGTTTACAAATTTCATCATATTTTAAGGTAACATTTTTTTATGTATTACCTTTACAATTCATTCCAGAAGAAATTCTTCAGTCTTATTGGAAATGAGAGGGAAGCAGTAATTCTGCTCTCTGTGAATTGTGCCTGAGCGAATCTTTATCCAGAGGGCAGTAAAGCATTGCCATTCTAGGGCCCAAGAGAAAATCACAGGCTGATAAAGGAATATGGTTAATTGATTTACTTAACAGGATTAAGAGATACTGTAAAGACAGAAACATTTATCAAGCAAAAAAGCATCCATTGACATTGATGGGAACCCTTGAAAGTGGGAAACTCAATTGAATGCTAAATTCAAGGGTGTTCATCATGTTGGGGATATCTGTACCTATAATTGAAAGTGTCCTAAACTGATTGTCTATTGAAAGTTTAGTAGTAACCAGGAGATGTTTTGTGTTGAAGAAAGAACAGGGAACAGGAAAGGCTGATCATAGACACAGTGATTAACTGTCTCAGCCAACCACAATGTTTTTGGCTGAACTTCTAGAATCCCCATCTGTCCCCAGTCAACAGTGTTGTTTCCCGGTGTTTAAGCCAGCCATACGCTTTCTAAGCTGCTTCTTAACTATACTTTTCCCAGAAGATGTATCCCTCATGATCTTCACATGAATATCTTTCTAAGGTGCTCATTGCTTTATCATATAAAGGGGATTATTCTGAATGGAATAAGGGGACATGAACAATATGACAAGCACATTTTTTGTGTGTGCAATAAGCTTTGTGAAAGTGTAAAACTTTCTTGCTTCATAACTCAAGCTGCTTCATACTATGTTCTTCCTGCCTCAGATTCCTAAATGCTTAGATTACAGGTGTGTACCACCACACTTAGCTCTTAAAAAAATACTTCCTTGATGAAAATAATTATACAGTACAATGGTTTTAAAATCTAACAATCCATTTGGAAGGGTATCATTTAAAAAGTGATTTAAATGATTGACAATGTCAAATTAGAATCTGTGTCCTAAGGAACCTGTAATTAGTGGCTGGATGAATGCATGGGCTGATTGTGTCTTCAAAGGTAATACATGCAAGGCTAACTTGTGTAGGCAAGCTGGCTGTGAAAGCTTGAACAAGGAGGCTGGAATAGTACAGTCAGAATTCCTCTTTAAAGCAGAATGCAATGTTAACTAAGTGAATACATTTATTCTCTGTTACTTTGAAAGCTGAAAGTGTTGCCTGTAAGAGAAATTCACTCCATAAATTTCATATATTTAAGGAGATATAAAAAGGAAGAACAAATTACTTAAATGATATTTCTTAAAGGGACATATCAAGTGATCTTTTTCTTTTTATTCTCTTCACTAGAATTTTTATGGATTCTGAGTTATTGACTTAATACTCTTACTTCAGAAACATAAAGGTGCCCTTTATCTCTATTCTACAATATTTATAAAACTTAAATAGTGGTACTATCAAGAATGCTTAGGTTCTCAGGGCTGGAGAGATGGCTTAGTGGTTAAGGCATTTGCTGCAAGGCCAAAGGATCCCGGTTCGATTCTCTAGGACCCAAGTAAGTCAGATGCACAAGGGGGCGCATGCATCTGGAGTTCATCTGCAGTGGCTGGATACCCTGGTGAGTCCATTCTCTCTCTCTCTCTGTCTCTTTCTCACTCTCCAATAAATAACTAAATAAAATATATTTTAAAAAGAATGCTTAGGTTCTCAGTTTTGGAGCCACACTGAGCTGAGGTGCATTTAATTTAGTACTCAAATTATCACTGTAAAGGACCCAAAAGTAGACAAGTCACTTACAGAAAACTTATCTATGAAATTACAAGGTAGAAAATGACCCTGTTTTCATATGAAAACTACATCAAAACTGTGGTTTATTTTCCTGGTTTGACAATTTTTATTATGTGAAAAATTTCCTCATGTAATAAATTTAAACTGTGATCATAAAAATAACATTTTCACTGAGGTGTGATCACAATTAAAAATAAACTTGGTAAATAATCTTTTTCATTTCTTTTGAACCAAGGAAATAAAAAATCCCAGATCTTAAAGTTCAAGTAGTAATTATCCATATTATTAGATGCATTAGGGCCATTCTCACAAATCAGTATTCGTAGGTAATGATGGCATGATCAGTAATTTGGAAGCATTCAGTTCCTTTGTAATCTCAAACTTTATTCTCTCCTCCAAAATTGAAGTTTTGTGTCTGTGGTAGTTTGAATATATGTCCCCCAATATATTCAGTGTTTTTTTTTTTTTTTTTTTTTTTTTTTTTTTTTTTTTTTAGTTATAGTTTGCATCTGAATCACCTTGTAGAGGCAAGGTCACTGGAAGCCCAGTTTTAAGGTGCATGGTTTGAGATTCCATTTAAAGATATGCAAATGTGCCTAGCAGGAGTTCAAACTTTGACCTTTTGGCTGTAGTTTTTGCTCTGTGTGCTGTGGTGGCTGGTTGGTTTCTCAAGTCTGGAAGTTCATCTCAGTGAACCTGAAGCTATCTGCTACAGTGTCTCAAATGATGCATGGGTTCAATGACACTTCTGGAACTGAACAGTAAAAGTTATATAACAGACTTCAACCCTTCTCATGATTATTTTCACCAGAAAGTAACCATTGAAATCTGAAAGGTTGATGATAAAATTATATACTCCATCATGTAGAAATGGCACATATCCACCTTGCCCTTTATAACTGCAAAAGAACCAGGATGGATACACACCTGGCTTGTGAACAGCCTAGGCCACTGCCTCATCACACAGAGAATAGGAGCTCCTGATATGTCCCACACTGAACAGGCTAAATTCTCAGACTCTAAGATATTTGGGATATATTTTTCAGAATGGACATAGTTTCTCTTTGTTGACCTGTTTTTACTTTTCTGGGGGAGGCAGTTTAGGTGGAAACTATGCTCATGTATGGATGGTGTGCCTTCACATCATTTCCTATATCAATTAGCTTTGGTCAGCATCCCAGAAGACTTGGCACTGACCATGGAAACACAGTTAGCAAACAGTGATGTGATACTTACTATAATTAAGAGACTACAGGGATGGAGAGATGGCTTAGCAGTTAAGGTGTTTGCCTGCAAAGCCAAAGCATCCCAGTTCGACTCTCCAGGACCCAGATGCACAGGGGGAGCATGCATCTGGAGTGCATTTGTAGTGGCTGGAGGCCCTGGAGTGCCCATTCTCTCTCTCTATCCCTCTTTCTGTCTCTTTCTCTCTCATAAATAAATAAATAAATAAATAAATAAATAAATAAATAAATAAAATGTATATATTTTTAAAAAGAGACTATAGTCAGGAAGATTTCTTCTCAGCCTGTCCAATGTGATTAAAAATTGTTCATTAGCATAAAATTTAATTTTAAATTCATTGGTACAAGGATATCATACTATTATTCAACTCCCCTTGATAACACAAAGTGCCCAAGAAAATGTTTAAATGTTTTTTTAAATATTAAAAAATATGGATCTTTCTTTATTCTTAGCATAATAGACAAACCATCTTTTTAGCATATGGAAGCATTTCTACTTCACAAATTATTCTGAACAGGGTGTGATTTGCAAAATGCTGACAAATTAAATATGTATTTCCATATGCTTCTATGAAAATCAAATATATCCATGTGAAGTAGCTACATAAATCCTTCATGAGGTTTTAATCAACATTGATGAACAAAATTCAAGTTCTTTTGAAAGACCCTGATCAAGACATTTTCCTGTATTTGGAACATCAATATTATCTCATAGGATTACAAACCAATATTTTAACATGATAAAATACTTCAAGAAAGTATATTTGGGAAACTTTCAAAGACTTTATATTAATAATGTTTCAGACCAAAATATTGATTTAGCTCTTATAAGGTAACATAATATTCTGAAACTTCAGCAAACAATATTAATTAGCAAAAGCCTATCTTCTTAGGAAATGTTTTTATATGACTATACTTATTATACTGTTAGCCCACTGGCCATATTTGATGAAGTCTCTTGCATATTGAGATTTGAAGAAGTCATTGAATATATAACACAACTGTGTGAAACACCAATATTTGCAGACGGATGGGCAAATGAGAGTAAGAAAATGAATTGAACTTAGCAATCACTTCTCAAACTGCTTCTACAGAAAGGTTAAGTCACATGACTGGGATGTCAGCATGGCAACGGTGAACAGATGAATGCTTTTTAGACAGTAGAGAGTGATTCTACCACCTACTTAATGTCATGGCATATCAATCTGTACTTCCTGTCCCTTTAAAATCTGTACTTAGGGGTGCTTGATGACTGATTACTGCTATCAAGGGATCAATGGAAATTTTGAGGGCTCAACACCCTATGTTGTTACTTTGCAAGAACTTTCTTGTGGATAGGAATTTTGAATCTATTTTTCTCATGTAGCTACATTCTAACTTTTCCTACCAGTATATTGGTTAACAGCTGCGAAGGCTCAGCTACTCCTCACTCTTTCCCTTATTTTTAATTTTTGTTTGGTTATTTTTGACTTCTTGTTTTAGTTTATATCTACTACTGTTTCTGATTCTTATTCCTTTGCACTGACTCTATTGCCTCTCTGTGCTTCAAGTGGCATTTCTCAGCTCTGTTATCTACTTCAAATGTAGCAGACAGATATCTGTTTCTTGCACTTTTCTTCATATTTCACATAGCAATTTAACAACAGAAATGTCTTGCTATGCAGTTTAGTCCAATGAACAACCATGACCAGGAGACTTCTGTACCCATGCAACCAGATCCAAATGCTACCTGACTCGTATTACCTCCCAGAATACAGTTTTGTTTTCTTCACGCCAAGGTTTCTTTGTATTTGGCCATCCAAATTGTGTTGTTTGTCTAAAAGAGTGTCAGAGCAGCCTGCAAAACACACCAAAACTGATGATAAATGAATATGATTTCAAGCAGCCAAAATTAAAGAGCAAGCAAGCCTTCAATGTTCCCAAATGGAAGCTCTTTTCACTGAATCTTCCAGAATAACAGTTACTTCCAATTTTTGAAATCAGTTTCCTATTTTTCCTGTGCTGAAATTACCTACATGAAAGAATGATTTATTGAGAACCAACTCTATCCCAGACATATGGAATGTACCAGCAAGCAAAGCAATGTTCCCTGTCAGGCTTGTTCTCTTGTAGTAGACAGACTTCTCTCAAAATACAGTGGCAATTGCACTGTGTGATCAAAACCAACACATTTTCTGAATGATTTTAAAGGGACAGGAAGAAAAGAGATATATGAAGATTTTTCATAGGAATTTTGGTAATGTGACATCTTAGAAAGGCCTTTATGATAAACCACAATGAGTAAATACTATTTTACTGAAGAGTTGATGGAATGGAGAAGGGAGTAAAGCAGTTCTTGGGAAGAGTATTGAAGGCAGAAGGAATACATTACCAAAGACTCTGGAGCATTACTTGAGCACTTGTGGAAAATAATATGTCTACATAGCCAGATTAGATTCAATGAGCTCAAGATGAAAAAGTTAGATGAAGTTACAGAAATGTCTCAGTCCTTTGTTCTAAAGATTTAACTATTGCCCATTTTAGCAGAAAATGTCATGACATAATAACTTTTAAAATGATCTCTGAAGTGGCTTTCTTGGGAATAGGGTGAAAGCGGGCAAGGGGTAGACTCTGGGAGACCTCTTGGGGAACTAGACCAGTAAGCAGGCTGGAGGTGTTAGGAGGTGATGGGAAGTGCTCTGCTTCTGATCTGTTCTGAGAGACTGGTGGCAGCTGTTGTAAACAGCTGAAAAAAAGAAACATAATAAAATCTCACGTTTATAAAATGATTAAAATCTAGAAGTATGCTGTACAACATTGTGCCTATAGACAATGCAGTAAATGCACTTAAAATTGTCAAGAAGGTTCTTATCACATTTATTTAAAAAAAGAAGTAAAATGATAAAATGGAAATAAGAAAACCCTATAGAACCATGAACATCAGTTAAGGGATGAATATTTGCAATAATACCAAAGAAAGATGCTATTATCAAAATATGGCATTGGCAGGTAGGAGGGACAGAGCATGATAAAATTAATAGTTATTTGCAAACTGAGTAAAAGGGACATAGAACAAAGTCTCTATTCAGGAACAAACCATCAGGGAAAAGCACAGGTGAATCTGATGAGTGAACGAAGGAATGCTAAGTCATTAGTCCTGTGTTATATCCATCTTGTTTGTTGACAAACACTTTTTTAGATATCTACTCTATGGAGAACAAGAGGTGCAGCATAAGAGGTGGAGACGTTGATGAGACCCATCATTCTGGAACTTAGCTTTCAGCCCAAGAGTGGTTGCTGAAAACTTTCCAAAGAGACATCCAAGCAGACCAAGCAGTGGTGTATTTTGGGCAGGTTAGATTCCTGTTCTGCTCAGCATAGAGAACTGAGGTCCATGTCTTCCAAGGAATAGTTTGATTTTAAAGACAGAAGGAAGTCACTGACTATATAGAACAAGATGGCAAAGTCACACGTCTGTGTGCTCTGGTCTTGGAAAGACAAATAGATGTTCACTGAAAGGTTGCTTTTCAAGTCCAGCCTCTGAAAGTCAAGTACTAAAACAGAACATCTAATTGATGTAAGCATGACCAGGAACTGAAACCAACTTCATGGAAGGTTGGCTGTGTACATTGCTTTGGGGTCTCCCTGTTTCCCACCCTTTTGGCAGAAGTTGGTTGTACTAAAGAATAGAAAGTTTAAATAACTTTGTACCCAATTTTAGGCTAATTCGGTCAGTGTGTGGCTTTCTTCATAAACATAAATGTTTATGTATATGTTAATTATTTATATTGCAATTTTAAAATTATTTATTTACTTATTTTTGGAAAGTCTTGTTATGTAGTCCAATGAGGCCTTGAACTCTGACATATACCACCACACCTGACTTACATTTTATTTTTAACTGGCATATAATTGTACATATTTAAGGAATACAGTGGGATGATTTACGTGTGTGTAACATGTCAGATCAAGTTTGAGTAATTAGGAAATTCCTTACTTTAAACATTTGCCACATGTGTAAATATACATATATCTGTATATATGTTAAAATTCCTTTGTGTATTTCTCCACGGATGGGTATCTCAGTTATTTCATGTATATGCTGTTGTAAATAGCATGCATTAAACATGGAAGCACAGGTATCTTGTTGTATAGAAATATTTTAAAAGTCAGGTTGCCATATTTTTCTATAAAAATAAGAATATGTAAATATTACTTGAATGAATGTATATATTTATGATTACTCTGAACAAATCAACTTTTGAGAAATGCTTGACTTCAACAAAACACAACTTTTAATGGGAAAAAAGTAAGTTATTTCTTGTCACTGAGGCTACAAAAATTGTAAGAAGAAAGATACTATAACATATCCCCAACTGTTTTTACAAATTTTATTTATTTTAAGAATAAACAATGCTGGGTGTGGTGGTACACACCTTTAATCCCAGCACTTGGGAGGCAGAGGTAGGAGGATCACCATGAGTTCAAGGCTGCCATGAGACTACATAGTGAATTCCAGGTCAGTCTAGGCTGCAGTGAGACCCTACTTCAAAAAATAAACAAACAAACAAAAAGAATAAACAAAAATGGGATATCACACGTTTCATGTTGTTATAAAATTATAATAATTTCTCTGACTCAATATATTTTTTAAGTTCATAAAAACAGTAAGACAATTGTATTTAGTACTATGTTGTGAGGCAGGAAATGCACCTAAACTCTGAAGTCACAAAATGTTAAATTAAAGGACAGTATGACTCTTGTCTTTCATGATAATATTGAAAGATTCATATGGGAGATTCTGTCATAACAGTCTCATTGGAGATCAAGAAAAGCTGGGACATTTCATTTTATAACTCCTTGCATCCAAAAATATACTCAGGCAATCCCCTGTGGTTTTCTCTTATTGAATATGATTATGACTCAAAGATTATTCTAATCACCATGTTTTTCATTTGATAACTTGTTTTTGTTTGTTTTTTTTTTTGTGTGTGTGTGTAGAGTAGTGGTGGTGGTGGCTGTGGTATGTGTGTGTGTGCGCATGTGCACGCACGTGTGTATATGACCTTGCATTGTCCCATATGCTCACCTGTTGTGGAGGGAAGGGGATTTGTGTGGACAGTGGTTTGCCTGCAGAGGTGGGAAAGGAATATCAGCTGTCCAGCTCTGGCATTCTTCTTTCTGGTCTTGTTTTAGTGCCAGAATCTGTCTTTTTACTGTTTCTGGTCCCCACTTGTCAGGCTCGCTACTCCTCATGGACTGGAGTTCCATGAGTGTGGGGCTATGACCCACTGTTTTACATGGGAGCTGGAGATTTGATCTGTGGAAGTCTTGGAACCTCCTGCTTGTGCTTACTGATGAGCCATTGCTCCACTGATGACATGGTTGAAAATCCTTTATGTAATTTGTAGTCTTTTAAGAACACAGAGCATATTAAGTCCTTTACATTTTTATTAATTAATTGTTGGCTGTCTCCCAATACCTTACTTTTCCCCAAAGTTTATTAATATGGGCATTTAAAGTAATTCAGTCTATGCCTAACTTTTAACTTTTGATGGGAAAAATTTTGAATTACTACAACAACTGCAATGAGATTATATTTTGTTACTGATAAAAATTAAATTTTAGGAATTATATGTGAATTTGTTGTGATAATAGCTACTTATGAAAGGATATAATAATCATTACTTTATTTCATCAGTTTTACATTCATTAATTTTTAGAAAGTAGACCGATATTTCATTCAGAATACATTTTTGTAGTATTCTTATTTTTGTTGTCCAATATTCCAAGTGTTGGCCACTGCTAGTTTCTGTGTAACATATTTGGAGTCTAGATATATTTTGGAAAATACTTTTTGTTTGTATTTTAAAGGGTAACGAAAAAAACTTTAATTTGTAAAAATTCAAGGCACAAAATAGGAGTGACATTGCTTATTCAAGATCTTACTAAGTCAAATATTAAAGTCAATTCATTCGATTTTTGTCTTTTAGTTTTTGAGAAAAGGTTTCATGTAGTTCAGACTGGCAACCAAATTACCTTATTATGTAGGTAAGGTAGGCCTTGAATTCCTGATCCTTTTGCTCCCACCTCCCCAATGTTGGCATTACAGTAAGGGCCCAAAGAGAGCTCAGCAGTTACAGAAGCTTGCATGGTATAACGGGCATGCTCTATGATGTCTAGCTAGGTCTAGTTGATATGAAGTAAGATAACTGACTAGAGGAAATGGGAAAGAAGAAAAGTTTTTATTTATTTGGTTACTTTTAAGCTGATGTGACAGGACAGTGTACACTAATAATCAGCAGTTACTTATATGAAACTACTTTCAAATCATCAAGATTGCAGAATAAGCATGCATCCTAGCATTCTGCTAGTTCTAAATCCTAAGTGCTGTACTAAAATAACCTGAGGAATATTACTTTCTCTCCTATATATATTACTAATAGATACATTTAAAAATTTCCCTTACCAATTTTAAAATCTTTGTTCATCATTGCATATATATTTAGTCTTGAACAACTAATAACTGTGTGATCTTTGGCTATTTATAAAGTCACTAAGACTTTATTTTTTTTCATCTGTACAATGTGGAGATAAACATATCACATCATGGGAATATTATGAAGATGAAATGAGTACTTAGACCAGTGTATGGTTTATACTACATGTTCACTTTGTAATTGGTTTTACTACCTCTAAACTAAAACAAGAAAAAATCCACATTCTTAAAGTAAAACCCATTTGTTTATATCTAAATAATTTAGCTAAACTTTAGGGAGTTGTCAACCCCTTTGGTTCAAAGTTGCTTTAAAATACAAAGATAATATGTAGTCCAGAATTTATTTGCTTAAAATCTTATCTTAATTAGTGAATTCCTTTGACTTTTTAAATTTTATTTCAAAGTATCAATGTTTCACAAAACTTCAAGGTAACTAATATGCATTGGCCGAAATTAAGGCTCTTTGATTAAAACTATATCATTAATGTTTTTGTTCATTAAACGATTTACAATGGGGACTGGAGAGATGGCTTAATGGTTAAGGTACTTGCCTGAAAAGCCAAAGGACCTCGGTTTGATTCCCCAGGACCCACATAAGCCAGAGGCATAAGGGGGAGTCATGCATCTGGAGGTCCTGCCACACCCATTCTCTCTGTTTCTATCTCTCCTTCTCTTTGTCTTTTTCTATCAAATAAATAAATAAAAATAAAACTATTAAAAATATTTACAATGACCTAAATATTGTCAGAAGTCAGAAAAATGACACTATGAATTTTTAATTTAATAGGAGGTCCAAGTTAAAAAAAAAAAACTTTTTGTTTTGTGGCTTTCAGTCACTCAACTTTATTTTAGTTTTATTTATTATCAGAGATGGAGAGAGACACAGAGAGAGAGAGAGAATGGGTGGGTCAGGACCTTTAGCCCCAACAAACAAACTCCAGGTGGATGTACTGCTATGTGCATCTGGCTTAAGTGGGTTCTCAGGAATCTAACTTGGGTCTTTAAGCTTTGCAGGCAAGTGCTTTAACTGCAAAATCATCTCTCCAGTCCCCACTCAACTTTATTAGCATGTATGCCTTTGGTTCCACAAATAGGACCAGTTTGTCAAACTGTACCATTTAGTGTTTCATTTTTTTTCTTTTTCTTTTCTTTTCTATTCTTTTTTTTTTTTTTTTTACAATTTAATAAATAGTTCTCTTGATAACCATAGTATATAAGGCTACTTAATAGTATTAGGACACATCACAAGGGTGGTTCTCCTGACTGGTTTGTAGTCTTCCATGATTATGAGGAGTTACTTGTATGAAACCACTGCCTAATCTCAATACTGCACTTATGCACTTATGTCAAGAGCCTGGTGGGCACATTCCCTCCAAATAACCTTGCCTCCGTGTGTAAGAAGATCCAAATCTTCACACTTCAATAGTTTTCTCTTTGGCAATAATGCCTAGATATAGTGGGAATGGGTAATTCTTTCTCCTCACCAAGTATTGGCAAGTAAAAGGTGACTTTAAACTCAGAGTGTGTTACATGGGCCTTCTTAAAAGGTAAACCCATTGGCCTCATGAGCATTTCATATTTAGGTGATTTTCCCATAAAGCCATTGGCAACAAAGCAGACTTTCATTTCTACTCACTTCCACACCTTGGTCAAATAGCTGTTAATACTTCTGTGACTTTCTAGGCTTGAACTTGGGTAAATGTACTTTCTGTTTTCTCATCTTTTCTTTTCTTTTCTTTTCTTTTCTTTTCTTTTCTTTTCTTTTCTTTTCCTTTCCTTTCCTTTCCTTTCCTTTCCTTTCCTTTCTTTTCTTTTCTTTTCTTTTCTTTTCTTTTCTTTTCTTTTCTTTTCTTTTCTTTTCCCTTAATCATGTTAGAACGTACCTTGGCTTTGGGCTGTCTTCTGTGCAGCTGATGAGCAGGCCTCTCCCATAGGAGTCTTTTCATCATTCTTTTGTTTGGTTTTTCTCTTCTCAGTCATTTTGGCAGCTTTTACATTTGTATTTTCTCCATATAGGGATATTTTGAAATACTTTAGCCTATTCCTGCACACCAGTCACTTTTTCCCTTCTAATGAGCTGCTTGGTTTCCTATCTTTAGCTTTTCTTGTGCAAAGTTAATAGTTCATAGCTCATGGTGTAATCCAATATATTCATTTGGTGGCATGGTGACAGCCACAGACCTGGTTGTATCCTCCAGGGTGCAAACATGTTCTCAACTTTTAAGTCTCAGAGACTGACTTTGCACTGCCTGAAACAGTAAAACTATACTTTTAAAAGATAAAGAAATGAAATATTCTTGTTAGAATTTCCCATTTAAATGATTGAATTATTTTAAGTGAAAATATAAAGTAATTGTAGTTGCATTTTCCAGCAAACATCCAGAATTTCTTAAAATTGATAACAGTTACAATGATTAAAATAAGATAATTCATCCTATCAGATTAAAGACACAGGAAGAAAATTTACTTATGTAAAATGTTAAGTTTGTTACTATTAACTACCTATGGTCCTAGAATTTTATAGCACAGATGCTGTGTGGTCCTCCTACCCCTCTTTCTTTCAAGACTTTAAAAGCAACCTAACAGAAGATTATGTAATGTTATGTGTTTAAAATCAATTGATCATTATAGTGAATATTTTATTTAAGCCATGTGTGATCATGAATTCAAAGACACTGATACCATATTTAGACATTAGTCTTTTTCATATTGCATAAAGCATATTTTTATGTTTAGATCTAGAGTGTTCAGACTCTATGAACTAATAATTGTTAAAAATTTTAATGAGATTTTAGGCTGGGGAGGTGACTCTATCAGTGAAGTATTTACCATGCTAACGAAAGATTCTGATTTTGGATCCCCAGCACCCATGTAAATGCTGGGTATTGTGGTGTATGCCTATAACCGCCGGACTTGGAAGTTGGAGACAAGTGGATTCCTATACTAACCAGATCAGTGAGCTCTGAGATCAGTAAAAAAAGCTGTTTCAATAAATGGGGTACAGAGTTATAGATGAAGACACTTGAGGTCGACTTCCAGCCTCCATATACATGCACATACACATGCATGCACACATATATACACTCATGCACAGTACAGACACATGCCGAAAACATTCATGGTGATGAAACAACTCATCTTCCTGAATCTGGTTTCACTTCTTTCAGCATTTCAAGATATTCAGTTAATGTCTCACTCCTGATGGAATGAGTTAGCAATTCTGTCTTCCATAGGTACTGGTTGATATCACATTCAGCTTTGAATTCATTTTCCTTCTTAATTCTGTCTATCTCACAGTGCAGATTATTCTTTGTTGGTGTGGAAAACACTGGAAGGCAAGGATGGGGGCTCCTTAAAAGTCTACCCACCATGCTTTTCAAAAGGTAATGCTGTTTAATTCCCCACTGTCCTCAGACACACTCAGGGCCAGTGGACAGACTCTTGTGGACAGAACAATGTGTAACTTGGCTTACTGCACCATCTGTAGCTCTTCCTTGTAATAAGTGTTTTTATTGTCTTTTTTATTACTAAGGATATATAGAGAAACTCTAATAAATTTCAAAATGAGAAGGAAAATTTAATTAGGATAATAAACTATAAAAAAGTAGAGCCCTTGGCACCAAGGTTCACTCCTCCGCCACTTTCCCATTTCTCAATTTTACTTCAATTTTTACTTTACCAATGTCTACCTTTACTTCTCTTCCTGCTTTCAGAGACTAAAAATTTCTGCTGCTACTTGCTTTTTTGGCTAGTCCAGATAGTCACTTGAAGCTGTTTTTCTCTACTGTCCTGACAATACTGAAAACCACAGCTTCTTGCTTTGGCATCATTGCTTATTCTTTGAGTGCATATGAGCTGGGCTTGCTGTGTCCTTCTGGTTGACTCACACAATCTCTCTTAACCAAGCTTTCCAAACCTTAAGTTTTACTGTGTGAACACTGAGAATATGTGACTATATGAAACTATTGTTCCCATTTCCTGGAACATGTCTTAAGTTTTGTCCTTTATTTTCCTTAGCAGCTAGTTATGTGATACCTTTTCTTTGTCCTGACTTTTGAACAGATGTGAGAGCCACTGACTTAATTAGCTAGACAGCTGTGAATGTCCTGTTCTGGGTAAAAATGTAACTTCTGTCCAGGAGCATTGACTATATATGTCATTAGTGCAGGGGAAGATAATATGTACCAAACCATTAGAATCTTTGGTGGGCGTGGTCCAGGCTCATGTCCTTTGCACTTTGTCATCAGAGAGAAAAACAGATTTTCTTTAGTGAGTCAATGCAATGGTGCATACCACACAGATAATGAGACAACTAGGAAAGTCTTTGTTTCCATACAATCACATTATATTTTTACTTTCAGTAAGGCTAAGACCCTTTTCTAGATTCAATAGGTAAAGCATAAAAAATGATGCCTTGCCCATGGGTAAGAATCACTTCTGAGTTTTGTTTTTCACTAAGAAGAACACATTTTCCCCTTGTGTACTCCCTGTTTCTTTCATATTCCTTTTATGAACATGTCATCATGCATATTCAAGACAAGCTATCATTTCCTCCTGTGATACTGTATTCAATCACTATGCCTTTGATGTTTCTGTTGGGTATATCCAGCAACCATTATAACTCATACCTTTGAATTTTTAATATCACTCTATAAGCAGAAATGACAAGTACTCAGTTCTTTAGTGAATATGCAAAAATGAAAGAAAAGTTTTCTAAATAAAAAAGATTGAAATATTGCTCCCAATTTTTGTTTTGATTTAACTGAAAATAAAAGGGGAAAAAAAGCATGGTACTGTATTTTTCTACTGTTTTGTCTCAAAGTCACTGTTTGTCTCAGATCATAAACAGAAAAAGCCAATCAGTTTCCACAATAAGTATTATATATACAAGGGTCCATGTATTGTTTTTGATATAGAAAAATGTTAAATTGTAATATTTTCTTCTTAAACTATAAAAAATGAGGGTAATGCCAAGTACTTCCTTTGGCCTTAAAACCAGTACATTACTTTCTTTCTCTGCCTGAAATACATTTAATATTCTGTACTTTTCCTGTAAAAGGTCTCAAACCAGTTATTAAATCTAAACAACAAATATTAGGAGAATATATTTCTCAAAGCTAATTCAGTTGAAATATTGTGGCAAATTCACACTTATAAAATGTCTATCTTGGACCTTAAAAGGGACTCTGGACATCTATGTAAAGTACCAAGATCTTTGCTGCCATGTGAACTTTCACAGAGATATTGATTATTTCAGTTGAAATGAGACATACAGTCAACATGTGAGACAAGATATCCTATACAGTCATATTTAAATTATATTTTTATCACATAGCTTCAATACATTCATACGTATTATGGAAAAGGATTTTCTGATAGTATCATAAATTTCTTCCTCTGTGTATATAATATGCATTGAAAATTTTCTGAGTGGACCTGGATTTTATAAATCATTTCCAGAAACAGTGTCTGGTAATATTTTATCTGTTAAATTAACTTTGTTCTTTATCTCTTTTAAATCAGCTCTCAGTTTCTTTCAAATGAAATTTCTGTATTCTTATATTAGGCCTGAAAAAGGTCTGATTTCTATTATGAGCATGCAAAAAAGAACTTTGGTATTTTTAGCTTACTGTGTGCTTCCATTTTAACCGAAGAATATAAAGTTAAAACCATATTTTTAATTTTGGATAGATTTCAGGTAATGTCTTTTCTTTACATACTGACAGTGTTTCAAATGGCTGACATAGTTGTCAACTATACAACACAGATTAGTATGCCTGAGGAAGGTCACTGTTCCTAAAAGTCTTGGCCTTCTCACCTCTGAGTCTTTGCACAGACTTCTCTGCTCCTCTAGAACTGTCTTTCCTCCTCCTCCTTCTAAAATATACGTATTTAAGCTTCGTTTTCAGAAGAGCTCATTGACCATCCAAGGGTGGCTCAGTTATCCTACTGGTGCTTCATCTATCTACTGTTCCTGGCTAAGCCACAAATTCCTCCTTAACCTGTCCTGTAAACAGAGATTAGTCACTATGCTCACATTCCTACTAGAGGAGAAGAGCAAATACACAGTATGCACAAAATATGCAGTGTATTCTGCCTTAAAACTCTGTTGGTTTCATATCACATGTAATCATTACCTATTAATACATAAATCTCATTCACTTTTAACTTAATAAATGCACGGTATTTTATCATACAGATTTACTCTAACAGTTTCCTAGTGAAGGAAATGTAATTTTCGTTTAATCTTGAACAAATTAGTAAAAGATGCAATGAGTTTACTCATATACACTTTGCTTCAAACCTAATGATTCTCCAGAGTAAGTCCTAAATGTGAATTCTACAGGTCAGTGAAATAAGTATCTGTATGTTTACTGCTGTTGCTCACTTGCTCTCCACTGGTGTACATCAAATCATACTATAACACATACCGATTCATGTTACATACCAATAGAGAGCATAAAACACAACTTTTGAATTTTGTCAATCTGTGAACTAATTTATAATGTCTCATTGTTCTTTAATGTGTTTTATAATTACAAAATGGAGTGCTGTTGCATTTTCCTTCTCGTTGCTGGGACAAAACATCCAACCAGGAGCAGTTTATGAGAAGAAAGAGCTTATTTCAAGCTTACAGTTTTCAGGGTTAAGTTTCATCATGGCAGAGGAAGCTGGCTCACTTCATCACACATCCACAGTAGACACACACACACACACACACACACACACACACAGAGAGAGAGAGAGAGAGAGAGAGAAAGAAAGAGAGAGAACAACAAGAGATCAAGCTGGCTCTGAACACACAGAAACTAAGCAAAATCTCAATCACAAACCCCTGAGGCGATGGGGACATTTACTCTCAAACACCCACAAGAGCTTTTCCTTTTGACACTTAAGGCTATCTTTATACAAAACAAAGATCTGTATCTTTTTCTGCCTTTCTCCTCCCTTTCCTTCCATTATCTCCTTCCTTTCTCTTCTCTTTTCCACAGAACCTGCTTTGTAGCCCAAACTGTTCTGAATCTCACTATGTAACCTAGGCTGTTATCTACCTGATATCCTCTTACCTTAATTTCTCAAGTGCAAGACCCCAGGTGTTTACCACCTTACCTTGCATCCTTTGTCCATATTGATCTCTAGATAGTTTGTTTACTTTTTAACTAGCATATAGAAAACATAGCACACAGCACACATACTAATGCTACATGATGTTTCAATGCATGTGTACATCTTAGTCTCAGGTTAACCATATTTATCTGATATACTTGTCACTTCTGTTTGGTAAAACCATTCCAAATCCTTTTGTCCTAACTTGTTGAGACACTTGTACACAGTTGTTATATACTGTCATACTATGGTGTAGTACAACATGAGAACTTTAAAATATATATATATATATATATTTACTTATGTTAGAGAGTAAGATGCAGATATAGATAGAGAGAATGGGCATGCCAAGGCAAAGGATCTCCTCTAGATGCATGTGCTACCTTGTATATATCTGGCTTATGTTGGGTACTTGGGAATTGAACCTGGCTCCTTAGGCTTTGCAGGCAACTGCCTTAACCACTAAGCAATCTTTCTAGCTCCAGAATTTCTTATTTGCACTAAACTTAATACCCATTGATCAAGCTTCCACCACCTCTTCTTTCTCCCAACTCTTCCCAGCCTCTGGTACCCACCATTCCATTACCAATTTCTCCAATTTTTTTTTTTTTTTTTTTTTTTTTTTTTTTTTTTTTTTGTTGAGGTAGGGTTTCACTCTGGTCTAGGCTGACCTGGAATTAACTATGTAGTCTCAGGGTGGCCTTGAACTCACGACGATCCTCCTACATCTGCCTCCCAAGTGCTGGGATTAAATGCGTGTGCCACCACGCCCAGCCCAATTTCTTTGAAATCAATTTTTTTTTTGAGTTGTCACATAATATAGTGGCTATCTTTCTTGCAGGGCTTATTTCTTCAAGAACATTGTATCAGACAGCTTCAGGTTTGCTGAGGTGAACTTCCAGACCAGGCAAAGTTATGGAGGAAGGGATTTATTGAAGCTTACAGATCCAGGGGAAGTTCCATATAGCAGAAGAAGGTGGCCTGTTCTCACAAGCCAAACACAGAGAGAGAAGCCACAAACCAAAAGCCACACAGCACAGCATACCTCCAGCTAGGCACACTTTGCATATCTTTAGATTGAAATCCTAAACCCACCACCACATTTTAAGACACTGCCTCCAGCCAAGTGGCTGCAGATGCAAACTATAAACTAATAAAATACTGAATATATTGGGGGCCATCTATTCAAACTTCCACAAATATCCTCCAAATCCAGCCATATTTTCACAGGTGACATGATTTCATTCTTTCAGTATGGCTGAACACTGTCTCCAGATACCTATATATTAAGATTAAATTAATCCTTTATGGTATGAATGAATGACGATTTCTAAAATAAACTACTAGTGGGCTGAACTTTTTTCTGATGCATTGGTCTATTAAAATAATCCTTAGTTTTTGTATTAATGATACAATGAATCATATATTATTTGATTTGTTAAAAGAGTATTATATGATTTTTATTGCATCTTTTACAATATAGTAATATAGGAACATCCATGTATTATAGTTTTTTCAAAAATACATTTATTATTTCCATATGACATTAAAATTACTTTACTTATGTATTAGTAAAAACAAGCAAGTGTATACTTGTACTGTTATGTGGGTGATATTAAATTTATGCATCAATTTGATGACAATTGGATCTTTCTTGATGGTGATTACTACCCAGTACTTTTTGTTGTTTAGCAATGTAGGTTTTTAACATTTCTTGGTAATATATTTATATGATAATTTAGTTTTATATATAATTTATTTATTGCATTAAATTACTTACCAGATTATTACACTGAATTATTTTTCCTTAATACCAAGTAAAAAATTATATAAGTTGAAAGCAATAATTTATACCTTTCTTCCAGTTCCTTCAGCTATAAAATTTTGGTAATAATGGTACAACCTTTGATGTTTTTCTGTAAAATATGTTTATTTGTATATGGTTGCAATATTTTTTCTTTAAGAGTGGTTCATTTTTACATGTGCAATTTTAATCCAGTTTAATACTTATATTATATTGGTATCACAAAATGATAATTTCTTCAAAACTTTTTGTTTGATTTGGTTTTTGCTTCCTATGCAATAGAATGAATAGCTTTCATACTATCCAACAACAACAACAAAAAAAATGTGGAATGAGACCCTCTCTTATAGCAACATTGCATTTTAGTGGGGTTACTTTTAGTTCTTTTATTAAAATTTGTTGGCTTACATTTTTCTCTTCTGGGAATAAACTGAATAAACAATATTCTCTAAAAAAATACTTATTTTTATTTAGTATTTTAAATTAAGCAATCTTACTTTCTTGATGAACTTATTTTTCACTGTTTTGTGATTAAACTCCACATAGTATTTTATTTTGTATCAATACATAGGCTTATGTTTCCTAATTAAATGAAACCCCATTTAACAAAAGTTGAATATTAGTTGTGGATCAAATGGGTTATTTCACATTTTCTAAGTATTAATATGACTTTTTCATCAATTTCTTATTGACGCTTTCTTTCAGTTTTTTCATAGTATTATTTTCCTTACTATTAATGCCTCATATTGTAAAAGTTGGTATTGGTCTGAAATGTGAAACAGGAAGAGTTCCCTAAGTATTGCTTAGACAATGTCTCCAAATGTTGATCCCTATTGTTCTTGTTATCATGTTTTTGAAGAAATTCTATGAATTTAATTTGTATTCTTCTTTTTCATAAATTTAATTGATATACCTTATTCTATAATTTGTGAAGAAATTAAATCTGTTTTCTGAGCTCATTAACAGCTAGTTTTATTTTATCATATGTTTTTTTTTGTAATAGTTAATGTTTTCTGGCAATGTCTAAAGGCTGTTATATGTATTTCAGAGCCTATCAGTAAACTTTTATTAAATATTCTTTCATAATTAGTATTTCTGCCCATATGAATTTTTCAAGGACTTAGAAAAGTTAGTGAAAATTTTCTTCCAGATCATATCTATCTCTCCTGATCACTTTTTAAAAATATTTTATTTTCATTTACTTATGAGAGGGAGAGAGAGAATGCCACGCACTACAAACTCCAGATGTATTTGCAACCAAGGGCATCTGGCGTACGTGGATATTGAGGAATGAACCTGAGTCCTTAGCTATTGCAGGCAAAGGCCTTAACCACTAAACCATCTCTCCAGTCCAAATTAACATTTTTTTGGTATTCTTTTTTGAGGTAGGGTCTCACTCTAGCCCAGGCTGACCTGGGACTCACTCTCTAGTTCCAGGCTAGCCTCGAACTCATAGAGATCCTCCTACCTCTGCCTCCCCAGCACTGAGATTAAAGGCATGCACCACCACACCTGCTCTTCTGATCATTTTGTAATGTCTGCTTTGTAGATGTTGTCGATGTTTGTCGATGCAACATATGTAGAGATTAACTTCAGAAACCTTTGCTGTGATTTTCATTGAGGATTATGAAATATTCTTCTTCCCTTCCACTCCTTTTTGTTAAGAAGGGGCTTTTTCAGGTCTTCCTTACATAAAGTTTACAATCAGAAGGGTCACCCACTCTGGAGGAAAGACCCCCCTCCTTCAGTCATTCTTTCCTGGAAGCAACCTTAGAGACCTGTCCAAGAGGAATGTCTGTGGATTCTTCATCAGATGAAGTTGACAACAGAAGTTAACCATCACATGCCCTGCTTGCTCATTGTTTTTAAGCAAAATATTCTGATATTAAGAAAGTTTTAGTTAAATTTTTAAAAAATGTAATTCTCCTCTTTGAGCAATGGTAGATTTAGCAGTTTTCTTTCTCATGTCATTGTATGCTTTGACTTGTATTTCTGCCTGAACTCCTTAATACCCAATAGTTTTCAAAAGCAATTAGTGACTGTGGGATGCAGCCTGAAACTCTGATGATGCTGTATAGTTTTCAATATGGAGTTTCAAATCAAACTTGACTTCAATCAGAGTTCTCTCTTGAAATAATTCAAGTTTGAAAACTGTTCATATGTTCTCTTTTTTAGTTATTTCTTTATTGGAAGTGCATTGAGGATAGACCTTCCTTCTTTGGGGACTATGTTTATTTTTTTCTTCTTTACAGTTTTGTCTCACAACTCTTCTCTGTTCATTGCTGTTTTCCCCACAATATACTGCCCTCCTTCTTTTATTTTCCTTTTCAATTATTTTCAAATCTGCAAGGCCATTTTCTTCAATTGTATTCCTACATTTTTCACTTGACATTTGCACATCATATGAGATATTATTCCATTGTTTATCTTGTATTTATTTATTCATTTGCTATATAATTTCTATTACCATTTTGGCAACCTTCTTACATCACATGATTTTAATCTGGTTATTTGCTTTTGTTAATTTTCTCACAATCATGCTGTCCCCAATTGTTTTTATATTGCTCGTTAATGAATGTTGAATTCTGGATCAGAAATTAGGGAAGGTTCCTTAAGCAGAAGTTTTGAGGAGGGCATAGAATATCCTTTCAGATTTCTCATTTCTGACTCCTTCTAGCTACTAGGAATTTTTATAATATTCTATGTTAATGTGCCTCCCCATTTTCTAACAAAGACTCTGAAAACTATCTTGTTCATTTCTGATAGCCATGCCCTAGCAAAGATACAAATTTTGTAATTTAACTTAAGAACCATGTCTTAGCTTCAAAAAGTACATTTTGACTGGCTCTTCCCTATAACGTTCTATTGCATGAGTATTTACCATTTTGACCTGTCTTTTTCTTTTTTTATACATCTTCTTTATTATTTCTAAATAGCTTCTACCCAATATCAGCAGCATTAGAGGGTGCAGAAGTACAGGAGCATGATTCTTAGTTTTGATAGTGAATTACCTGAAGTAAAACAAGAAATAGCAAAATGGATTAAAAGGTATGCAAGATATAGTTTGAATTTCAACATTTAATTTAGTGAGATCCATTTGATTTTCCCCCATCTATATGTATATAGTATGTGTGATATGTATTATGTGTGGTGTATGCATGTGTGTGCAAATGCATATGTACCATTTGTGTGTGTGTGTGTGTGTGTGTGTGTGTGTGTGTGATAGGTCAGAAGAAAACTTTAGGTTCCTTCTCTATATCTCACCTGCATACCTCCTTGAAGTGAGATTTCTCTCTCAACCTGAAGCTTTTTTGGGTCAGCAAGTCCGGCTGTTTCTCTGTTTTCCACTCCTCCTTTCCATAGACTGGAGTTATAAATATGAGTGGCCTCATGGGTTCTGGGGAGAAAGATGTCTAGTGGATTCAGGCCCTCCCAGATCCTCATGTTTAAATGGCAAGATATCTTAAATATTGAGCCGTCTCAATAAACTTCATTTGATATTTGTAAATTATGGATTGAGAAACTTAATCATTTCACACAATTAGACTTTCATCAATACTTTTATACACACACATATATTTGAAACATACAAAGTAATATAATATTGAAGTTTAATTTTAGGTTAATAAATAGGTGTTCATTATAATTAGAGCTTTATTTGAAAAGATACAGTACATTGTTTTAATATTCTGGAAAACAGATGCAGAAAAACAATAGTTTAAAATTTTAACATTTGGATATATATTTCATGATTCTAAAACTGGAATATTAGTCTACATACTGGGTTATGCATATTCTTTCAGCTATAACATTTCCAAAATTTTGTTTTGAAAATAAGATGTTTTTGAGTATAATTGTTTTAAATATTTTATTTATTTATTTATTTGAGGCAAAAAGAGGGAGAGAGAGAGAGAGAGAAAGTGAGAATGGGTGTGCCAGGGCATCTAGCCACTGCAAACGAATTCCAGACACAAGCGCCACCATGTGCATCTGGCTTACGTGGAACCTGGAGAATTGAACTGGGGTCCTTAGGCTTTTCAGGCATGCGCCTTAACAGCTAAGCCATCTCTCCAGCCTGAGTATAAAATGTTTAATGACTATGTGCTAACCTGTATGTGCAAATAGTGTAATTCATTTCCTCTAATATCAATTAGGAGATACTTGAGGAGGCTTTGGCAATACCAACAGTATTATGTAAATTCTCCTTGTACACAAATTATAGTGTAATAAATCAGTTGATGACATCCAAATCCAAATAATCTCCCAACCGGAGTTCAAATCTCCCACCCTCATGTAAAGCTGAATGCAAAGCAGAGAATGCATCTATGTTCAATGCACCCATAACAAGGAAAGGCAGAAACAGGTGAAGGCTGAATCCTAGAGCTCACAGGGCCAGCAAGTTTGGACTTCACAGTGGCAGAAACAAGAAAGATCCTGTCTCAAAGAAGGTGAAAGGATAGCCTCAATACCAGGTGGTTGTCCTTGGACTCCTACATCTGAGCAGTGGTTCATATGCATATGTGTGCAAACATACACATTTGGAATTTTTTTTTTTTTTTTTTAAAGAGGGCTGGGGAGCTAGCTCAGCAAGGAAGGAGCTTGCCTGCAAAACCTAAGGTCCTGAGATTGATTCCCCAGCACTCATGTAAAGCCAGATGCACAAGGTAGAACATGTGTCTGGAGTTCATTTGCAGTGGCCAAAGCACTGGCATGCCATCCCCTCTCTCACTCTCTCTATCTGCCTTTTTCACACTGTCTTTGAAATAAATAAATAAAATAATTAAAAAAATATAATAGTAAAAAGGCTTTAAAAACAGTGTACTCTTATCAGTACTTTCCTATTTCAACATGTGTGTTCATTCTATGAACATATTCTGTATAAACCTAAAAACATTTTGCCAAGTTTCAAAATTGAATGCCTTGGACTCTTTATTCTGACAGCATTAAAACAAAAATATTTTGCTAGTTAGCTTTTTTGTTGCTGTGACACTATCTGAGAGAAAGAGTCTGAAGGAGGAAAGTTGCAGTTTTGGAGGTTTCAGTGCATGGTCAGCTCACTGCATTGTTCTAGCTGGTTGCAAAGCAGAGCTTCATGAGGGAAGGTATGGCAGAACAGCTGCTCACACCAGGAGAGTCATGAAGCAGGGAGGGCATAACTGGAAGGGGCCAAGGCTACATCTCATAGGCAAGCCCTTCCCCACCTCCCAGCCACCCACTTCCTTCATCTAGGCTCACCCTACAACAATACCACCACTTCAAATTTTGGACCCATCAGTAAGGATAAACCATTAATGCGACACATTCAAACACATGCACGTGTGTGCACACATGCACATGGGATTGGTTTCTTTATATTCTGTATTTTATCTCTGGGTCATTATTATACTTATCAGAGAAATGCAATTTCAAAATCAATGTAATAAACTTATTTAGTAAATTAATCAAACGGATTCAATGATTACATAGACTTCTTGGCTACTATTTTTCCTTAGAAGTTCTATTTTGAAAATATTATATTAATAGTTGGCTTTTTGGAGCACTTAGCTTTACTTTGAAATGAAAATTGCTAAATATTTTTGTCCTATTGAAGATTAAACATAATTTAATAATTTTATGTATTCCTTTAAAATATTTTATATTTATTTATTTATTTATTTATTTATTTATTTCAGAGAGTGAGAAGGAGGCAAAGAGAGAGAGAATGGGCATACAAGGGCCTCTAGTCACTGCAAATAAACTCCAGACACATGTGCTACCTTGTGCATCTGGCTTACGTGGGTACTGGGAAATCGAACCTGGGTCATAGACTTTGTGTGCAAGTTCCTTAACCACTAAACCATCTCTCCAGCCCAATTATTTTGTTTTAAAAAGAAGCTATTGGGCTGGAGAGATGGCTTAGTGCTTAAACGCTTGCCTGTGAAGCCTAAGGATCCCGGTTCAAGGCTCGATTCTCCAGGACCCACGTAAGCCAGATGCATAAGGGGGCACATGCATCTGGAGTTCGTTTGCAGTGGCTAGAGGCCCTGGTGCGCCCATTCTCTCTCTCTCTCTCTACCTGCCAATTCCTGTATCTCTCTCTCTCTCAAATTAATAAATAAATAAAAATAAAATATTAAAAAAGAAGCTATTAAATATATCTTCGGATAATTTTATTGCATGAAAATTAATAAATATTGTGGCTAAAATGTTATTTCTCTTATTATTGATGTCATATATTAATTACCTTATTGTATCATGTAACTTTTTTATGCTTCAATGATAACCTGCATCACAAATTACCTAATATGCAGGCCACACATTCCTCAGTTACTTGCAGTTATTATTACAGCTAGATAAACATGTCTAATGTTATTTCATATTACAGGTTAGTGGGATGGTTTGGCCATGAACTCAGTACCAGATTTAAAATGGACAACAGTAAGTATGTTCAATTTTATTTCTTGTCATTTCATTTTCTCTTCATTTGGTCTTTGTATCACATGTAATATACATGCCCCATGGAGAGTGCACTTTGAAATGTCACTATGATTTCCAAAAATAAGAAATGACATTTTCAGCATGTAAGACTAAGTGATTATAGATTTTGGCATGATTTTGAGTGCATTCCTTTGTAGAAAGATAAAAGGAAATAAAGTCTAGCATATGGCTCACATGGCGCAGTTACATCCCATCAGTAGGAAACCCCTACAACATATGGCAGTGAAGGAGGGGATTTGCTGCTTGAGGTCAGACATAGAAAGACTTGGGTATCAATGCTACTCTGCTTCATGTTTTGTGAACCTGACAATCAAGGCATCCTATCGTTTTTTTTTCTGTTCCACATATTTCTTATGAATAATATACATAGCAGTGTTTCACTTTATAAGTCAAATTCAAATTTGTAAACCCAGTAGCATAGTGCAGTAATTTTTAAAACGTTCACTTGTACTCTTCTTGTAAACCAAATATTCCTTTTCTATAGCTTTTCCCACATACCACAGTAGCAGTCTCTGTGAACAATGACAGTCCAGTGGGTAGAAATGAAGCTGTCATTCACCAGGTTCATAGCTAGCATTCCCTTCTCCTATATCAGTCCACTCCTTGGAAACAGAATATAGGAAGCATCATGTGAATTTTTTTATCATTTTAGCATAAATTGTTTCACAGCCTTTCCTATTCTGACATACTGTTATGTATGTACTTAAATTTTCTTTTATAATTTAAATTTTATTTATTTAATTTTAATTTTCAATAGGCAAGATGCAAAGGATCATGAAGGATGTTTTTTGTCACATCATAAAGCCTGTTATTATTTTTTTTTCTGGGCTGCTAAGTAATGATGTGTCATGCCAACTTAAAATCTTTGAGCAGAGTTTTCTTATCAGGAAGGAAGGAATTTGATTATGTCAGGGAAGAGCAAACTCTGTGAACGAGGAGACAGGAAATAGCTTGAGCTGTTTTGGTTCTACTACCTCTGCTGGGTTCTGTCTTTGTGGTGCTAAAGTTGTCACTGAGTAAAAGAGTAAACTGTGGAGACCCTGTTCCAATAAATTTTTACTTCAAATAAAACTTTATTTAAAACATCAAGTAGTAATTGGTGAGTTTCTAAAGATCACTGATGTTTTAACATTTTCTTAGTCAGGCTTAGCTTTAACTTAAATATTTACATTTTATTTATTTATTTGGATGAGAGAGAGAATGAGAAAGAGGCAGAGAGAGAGAGAGAAGGGAGAGAGGGAGAGTATGGGTATGCCAGGGCATCTCGCCTCTGCAAATTAACTCCAGGTGCATGAACCATCTTTTGCATCTGGCTTACTTGGGTACTGGGTAATGGACAATCAAACCTGCACCCTTAGGCTTTGCAGGCAGATACCTTAACCTCTAAGCCATCTCTTCAGCCCTTAATTTTTTGAAAATATTTTATTTTTATTTATTTATTTATTTGACAGAGAAAGGGGGGAGACAGAGAGAATGGGTGCACCAGTGCCTACAGCCACTGCAAATGATTTCCAGACGCATGCACCCCCTTGTGCATCTGGCTAACATGGGTCCTGGGGAATCAAACCTGGGTCCTTTGGCTTTGCAGGTAAATGCCTTAACCACTAAGCTATCCCCCCAACCCCAGCTCTTAATTTTTAATTAGTCATCTTCACTCCCTTGACATTAACTTGCTATAATCATCATACTTAATCTAATTATGCCAGTGCCTGCTACCAGTCTATTTTCTAACATATCATATGTAGACAGATTCTTTTCTTCATCTCTATTTTTCTTAAGAAAGCCACTTGACCTAGTAACCCTAGAACTAAGAATCACCTTTGCAGTTCATCTTTATACTATTCAAGTCATGGCATGGCTTCACAATACAAACCAAAGCATGGGTGGACGAAAAATGCTAATTAGAAGCAGGAAGACAGATGGCAGGGTCAAAATGCTGGAAGAGATCATTTTTACATTCTGGGTAAGGGTTGTGGTATCTCACAATCTGCTGAGAGATGGGGCAGAAACATAGGAATTGGCCATGGGGTGGGGGGAGGTGGTTGGAACATGCCAGAATGTTCACTCTATGAAGTTTGTTTTACACTCCTCAGAAATTACCTGTAGGAATAAAAACTTTTTAAGTTTTAATTAAAATGTATAGCCTTTTTTTCTGTATAGCTTTATGCTCCTCTTTAAAGGATGTTCTAAATAATACCATAATACCAACTTTGCAGAGCTGCAGTTAATTCCTGGGGTCAATGGATTCCGAATTTCCAATCCTCCAATTCTGCTGGTCTGTTCTCTGCATGCTAGTTTAGAGGTAAGAGCTCTGTGTTTCTGTTTTCCCACATATTTTTTCTCTTTTCTCCTTACCTGGTTGTGACAGGTCCTAGAAGACCTCTGCAAGTCAGAAAGATCATGAATATGCATAAGCAATGGACAGAAGGCAGCATTTTCCTGTGAGGTGTGACTGGCATTTCGTTTATATTTCCCACTGGCATGGATGTTACTGACAGTCAGTGAACAGTAGTGGGGCTGATGTGGGGAGACACGAGTTTCTGTTTGTGGTCATTCCACTAATGTGTGTGGATGAGAATGAGTTATTTAATCATCCCTGAGTCACTCTATAAACAAAATATGCATGCAGTAATTAATGCTAATTTCATTCACTTGGGTAAACTGTATTTACTGAGCATGAGGTGTCAGGCAGTGTGATTTCCAGAGATCCTGTCACTTCAAGTTCTATGAGCCAAAGAACTGGCAAAGTGCCTGTGAAAAAGTATCAGGAGAGTATTTTTCCAAGGATGTTATGGACAAGTACACATTGAGGCATGAAACCATTAAACAGGATAATTTTTGTTTTATTAACATGCCTTTGTCCATGTATACTTGGATAATTACTACTATAAACACTCAGCATTTTCCTTTAAATTATTCATATTTTTGCTTAAACTTAGTCTTACTGTAAAACTAACATTTACATAATCAGTGATGTTTATATGTGTATATTAACATAGATACAATTAGATTAGAATGATTACATACACATCTAGGAAACCATTGTTTTATCTAATATATAGTAGTGGACTAAACTCATTCATGCAAATACATATCATTATTGGATATAAAATAATTTCATATAACATAATTATGGTGCTGTATTCATATCTATGTAAAAATGAGCATATATATTAAATACATTTAAGTAAATGTGCATATTTCTTTGAACAGATGTTTTATATGTATTCAAACAAAAATTT
Source organism: Orientallactaga sibirica (assembly GCA_036365145.1). Taxonomy (NCBI): domain Eukaryota; kingdom Metazoa; phylum Chordata; class Mammalia; order Rodentia; family Dipodidae; genus Orientallactaga; species Orientallactaga sibirica. Next base: position 74,103,318 of record JAEOAD010000004.1, on the reverse strand, counting down.
GAATTTGTTTCTCTAATGCCTTCTACAAACATCCAGTTCCTGATATACAAAAATCTTATTGTGGAGGATTCCAGCACGAAATGAATGGCTGGATAAAAGCTGAAATTTTTTCTAACTCCAAAATTCAACAACTTTGGGGATAGTCATAGCAGTTTCTCTTTCTGGCCACTGGGTGGCAGTATCAAGTTCCTCTGTGTTGAGACTATGCCTCATTTTCACTTCATCCACTGTAAAGAGCACTACTCTGACCACTAGATGGCGTGTTGCTGTTTTCACTTTTGGGCAGTTTAGGAATATGTTTTTTTTTTTGTTGTTGTTTATTTTAAAATAGAAAATAGACCAGTGATAAGATCTTTTTCTTCCAGTGATACACTTTTTAAAAAAGTTATTTTGAATGAAAAGTTTGCCTACTAACTTGGGTAATATTCAAGTTCCCTAGGTTAAAACAAATCAAATATTTTAAGGTTTTTTTTTTTCTTACTTTGCCAGTTAAAAGTTATGATATGAAAGGAACCAAGATGTGCCTTAGGAATAACTAGCATTCAAAATAATTTCTTCTGATTTTTCTTTTTTTTTTTTTTTTCATATCTAGAAATTTCCTCCTTACTCCTCCAATACCCAATGGGACCTTACTAATGTAGGCCAGGCTTTTCTCAGAGTCACAGGTTTTCACCTCCAGCTTGCTGGGAATACAGGTTTGCATCTCACCAAACCCAGCTATTCGCATTTTAGTTTGATGCCCACGAAGAGCTAACTCGTCTCCCAGTATATACTCTTTCTTCTAAAGGAGACAGATATTTGCTTAGCCTAGTAATACTCTCCTACTGTGCTGTTAGTCACGTATACAAAGATATTATTGTGAGGATCAGTGGATGTAATTCTTTATTCCTCTAATATCCATGCTAAAATCTAGCAAAAGGAACCCTAAAAGTCTACAAGGAGAGAGGCACATACTTCTCCTAAGATTTCTGTCTGTCACTGAAGTAAATTCTGTTACCTTCTACTGAAGCCATTCATGACAAAGGCCATGCTTCAATCAAAATGCTCTTTAATAAAGCTTTATGTTGGTTAAAGTGTTTTCAAAACACTCTCTAACCAGGCATGGTGGCGCACGCCTTTAATCCCAACACTTGGGAGGCAGAGGTAGGAGGATCGCCATGAGTTCAAGGCCACCCTGAGACTACATAGTGAATTCCAAGTCAGCCTGAGCTAGAGTGAGACCCTACCTCGAAAAACAAAAAAAAAAAAAAAAAAAAAAAAAAAGAAAGAAAAAAAAAAAAAATCTCTAACATTATAATTGTAAAAACTTTGTAAAATAATGTAAACTTCCCATTCTCTGTTAAAATGTCTTTATTTCCTTGCATTTCTGAATGGCTGTGTGAGAACACATCTGTGAACTAAGCTAACTAACTAAAGTTGTTATTTACTTTAACTTTAGTATTTATTTATTTGGATGTGGGAGATCAATCACCTTGTGGGATGGGAGAGGGATAGCAGGTAGGGAAAGAAACAGAAAAGAGAGGGTAAAAACAGGAATGGTAGAGTGCAACTATTAAACAGTGACAAGGAGCATAAAAGAAAAGAAGGGAGAAGGAAGGGGAGGATAGAGAAAGGATAAAAAGGAAATATAGAAGAAGAAAAAGTCCTTGTCTTGTTATATTAAACCAGTAGTTCTAATATATAATAAAAATGGCTAATGTTTTAATAAAAGAAAACAATGCACAAGTAAACTGCTTCCATTGTCAACTTTCCTTTCAAAACATATTCTGTATATTTCAAAATAACTAACAGAGACATTCTGTATTTAAAAGCCAATTGTAGGGACTTGAGTGAGTGCATAGTGCTTAAGATGCTTGCCATTAAAGCCTAAGTGCCCATATTTGATTCCCCAGTACTCCCATAAAGCCAAATGAACAAAGTGGTACATGCATCTGGAATTCATTTGAAGAGACTAGAGGTCCTGGCAAACTCATTTTTGCTTTCTCTATCTCTCTGCCTCTGTCTTAAATAAATATTTAAAAAACAATTTTACATGAATGTTTTATAAGTACATATGCTTATCAAATATTTGATATATAGCAATTAGAAATTAATTAATACATACCACAACCTCTGTTGTTGCCTGGAGCTGTTATCTTCATTGGCCTCAGACACAATCCTGTCCCTTCATAAATTCAAAGCATTGTGCACTATAATTCAAGAAAAAATATATGCTTACTGTTATAAATTCTGTTACAATGCCCTTTCACACATACTATGTGGGCATATGCAAACATTAATTCCTACTCTGATGAAGTCTAGATGTCACAAAATGATATCACCTGTATTTGTTCTGTACCTTCACCCATGATAGAGAAAAGGGCACTTTGCATTACATACTGGTATATGATGCTGCTTTCAGTTCATCCAGTTACTGTTTGTAGGATATATTTTTGAACTCTACTTGACCTTCAGAGATGAGTCAGAATAGTATGTCTGTTCTGACCCCAATGTTCCAGCAGCAGTCACTGTGGGTCATTGTCACTTATGGGGATAGAACAGTCAGGTGGATATGGGGATAGAACTGTTTTACACTAGTGCTAGAGTTGACCAAGGAAGAAAATAAGGTGGGGGGGGGAGGCTAAGTGCTTCAGTAATAAGTACATTGTGCAACATTATTGCTTCATGTCAGAGAAAAATTAGCTACATAATTCAGCTGTTTATTTTTTAACTATTAATCTGATAATCAGTAAGACATACCAGTACCACATTTTGTAAGTTTTGAGGACTAAACTACTAAAAACAGTAGGAATCAAAAGTGCCTTTTTAGTTTATTTTTATATATATTTGTTTGTTTGTTTTTGAGGAGGGGTCTCAATCTAGCCCAGGCTGACCTCAAACTCACAGTGATCCTAATACCTCAAGAGCGCTGGGATTAAAGGTATGCACCACCACGCCTGATAAAAGAGCCTTTTTAAATTTTGACTTATTTACTTGCAAGTAGAGAGAGACAGACAAGGAGAATGGGTGCACCAGGGCTTCCAGCTGCTGCAAAGGAACTCCAGGTGCATATGCCACTTTGGGCATCTGGCTTTATGTGGTACTGGGGAACTGAACTCTGGTCCTTAGGTTATGAAGGCAAGACCTTCACAACTGAGCCATGTCTCCAGCCTAAAAGAGCATTTTTGGTTGTGATTTTATGAAATGATTTTGGAAGTTTGTTTCATTATTTATTTAATTTTTTTGCATTTGTGTGTGAGAGTGTGTATATGTGCCCTTGCAGGTCCCCATGTGCTGTACTCGTTTGTGGTGGGGTACACTTCACCTATGATGGTTAAAGCAGAATATTGGGTGTCCTGGTCCATGTGATCCCAGGGCCAATTTTTCATGAGTTTCAATGTCTAAGCCAGGCATGGTGGCACACACATTTAATTCCAGCACTCCAGAGGCAGTTGTAGGAGGACTGCCATAAGTTCCAGGCCACCCTGAGACTACATAGTGAATTCCAGGTCAGCGTGGGCTAGAGTGAAACACTACTTCCAAAAACAAACAAACAAACAAAAAAAAAAAAAAAAAAAACAAAAACAAGCAAACCAAAAACCTAACAACAGAAACAAAAAAAAGCAATGACTAGTGATGGGTTTCTGGTCCCTGAGATGCATGGGGATCAACATCCCCCTGTTTATATGGGTCCTGGGGTCCTGGGGGGTGAGCTCCAGGTCTCTCAGGATTCCTCTGGCCCTCATGCTTACAAAGTAAGTTTTCTTTTCTTTCTGCTTTTTTTTTTTTTTGAGGTAGAGTCTCACTCTAGTTCAGGCTGATTAGGAATTCACTATGTAGTCTCAGGATGGTCTTGAACTCAGGGCAATCCTCCTACCTCTACCTCCCAAGTGCTGGGATTAAAGGTGTGTGTCAACATGCCTGATTTCCAAAACAAGTTTTCTTAGCAGCTGAGCTATTGTCCCATTCCAAATTTCATGATATTTATGTGTATTAAGTAAGATATATGATTTGGTGATTCTATGATGGTAATTTAGTGAAACTAAAGGGATATGCTGTTAAGGTAAATTTTTCTTCTCTTGATAATATTGCTTAAAGTCATTTTCACAATTTTTCTGTCATGGAAATTTACCCTTTAATACTTAATGGCAAAGCATTGAAAAGAGGTCATGTTTTACTAAAGAAAGAATTTAAAATTAGATATTTTTGAATAAGTCAAAAATGAAAATTTCCATATATATATGATTTCCACTCAATTTTTTGTTCTTGTGTAAATCACTAGCCAATGTTCATCGAATTATGCTTTGTTCTGTAGATCTTCAGGCAAGCAACTGTGAAAGCACTGAGGAGAAAGTCCATCTTGCTAACCGGTTATCTGGAATACATGATCAAGCTTCACTACAGCCAAGAGAGCAAGGAGGGCAAGCAGCCGGTGGTTAGCATCATCACCCCATCCAGTGTTGAGAAGCGGGGCTGCCAGTTAACACTCACCTTTTCTACTCCCAAGAAAACAGTGTTTAAGGAGCTAGAAAAAGAGGTGTTGTGGTGAGTCTATCCCCTGCTTGCTATAAGATTTCCCCATAGACTTCAGGTTGGGGAAGATTCTTGAATTCCTTGATTTATTCTTTATTAAATATTATTTCACTTCAGTCAATCAGTTAGGATGAATTCAATGCCAACGTTGCATTAACCACTGTGCTAATTGAAAAACACAGAGATCCTCACTTATTCCTGACCAAAAGGAAGACAGCACAAATCTCAGTAATGAGAAATGAGTAAATGACACAAAATTGTTTCTCATTTTTTCATAACACCTAAGAAGAGAAATTAGTTCATTGTAATCAGGACATGTGTTGCCCTATTTCACTATTTTTAACTTGTTTAAACTGCAATGAATATTTGCTTAATTTATGGCATGAAAGACCTCCCTTGATTGAAAGGAATAAAAGAAATCAACCACATTTAGTTGTTTGATGGAACTAATTTTCTTTCAGCTTGCTACTTTAGTCAGAAAAAATCTGGTGACATTTTTAGGTAGTGGTAACATGGCATGCAGAAGGAGTATTTTTTTCTTTTTGCTTTCTTTCTTTTTTTAATCATTAGGTCTATATGGTCTTATGAGTCTCTTGGAGAAAACTGCTACATAATAACTAAATAATTTCAGGGAGGAAGTGATAGAATATTTCTTTCTCATGATCATGTCACTGGGGCCCCATTCCTCTCATGCAGTCCTCAGAACTTTAGAGACTTCTCACTACTATTTTAATTATTAGTGAGAGGATTGTTTCAAATAACAGACACCACGTTTTACCTAAAGTGACAGAAGTTGCTTATGTTTTAAGTTTTAGGAAATTCAACATGAATGCTTTATGTGATTTTATCTTGAATGTAAACTTCCAGTGTTTGTATGCTGCTAACACTATGATGGCTTCATTTTTCCCCCAACAGTGTGACAAGAGAAAACCAGATGGCATTCGAGTGGCTCCAGTTCCTCTCTATAATTCTTTTCATGATGTTTATAAGTTCATCAATGTACTCACTTCTATACTTGATTCTGCAGGGACAAAAAACTAGCTATGCTTTCTAGAATAACTTAAGCAAATATCACTGAAATTTGCCATAGTTATTTCATTCTTACTCTATTTCAATATTAAAAGTATTTCAAAATGGATTACATATAATTGATAGTAACTGCATACTGAACATGAAAAAAAGCTCTGTATCTTTTCATCAAATGTTTGTGGTGCTGGAGAATGTATCTGGCTCTCTAGCATGTCAGAGTTTGGAGAATCAAAGAATACATGAGTCAAATCTAGGTGCTCAGTCTTGATTGGCTGTCACAATTTATGTTGATTGACATATGTTATGTTTTGAGCTTGTGAGATAGCTCAGCAGTTAAAGGCACTTGCTTGAAAAACTTTCTGGCTTGGGTTCAATTCCCCAACATCCACATAAAACTGTATGCAAACTGCCACCTGCATCTGTGATTTCCCCTGCCTACCACAGGCTCCTGGACCACCGAGTCTGATATTTGTTTGCAGTCTGGTAGTTCATTTGCTGTAGCAGGAGACCCTATCTCAAAGAAGGTGGCACACAAGCCACCTCAGTGTTGTGCTCTGACCTCAACATGTGCACCATGGCATGTGTGTCCATGCACACATATAATAAACAAACATTTTAATAAATGTTTTTGTTTATTTCATTTATAATTTCACAGTTCCACAATGTGTATGAACTACTTGTGTCACAGTTATCTTTTTAAGAATTGTAATTCAATAGACTCAAAACACACATACAGATGTTTAGATATTACTCTTCTCCAAAGTGGTGAATATATCTTCCCAAAGTAACTGTCATTGAAGATTAGAGTTAGAAAATGAGTGTCTAATGTCAATCTCTCTATCGCTAAGTCTGAGGTAAATTTACAAATCTTTCTTACCAACTATGGAAACTAAGGTTACCTTAAGCCCTATTGAACTTTCCTAATTTCCAGTTTTTGATTCCACAACCAGGATTGGCATATTGACATATGTTCTGCATTTACAAGCATAAAAATAAACATGCAGGTATATTGCTTCTAATTAAATAACTCTGAATGATATAAGCTAACTCAGACAGCTACTTTGGATGGTAAGTAATTGACAAATAATAAGATGTGAAACTCCAGCAACAACTGCCAACACAAGCAAAACCCACACTTAGCAATAACTTACTATTCTTACATTGCTTAATTTGACTTAGCAAAGCTTCCCAATCTCTTATATGGAGTAATTCACATTCATTATTAGAGAGGTTCTTAGTATCTTAAAATTCAACCTTTCCTGGCTTTATATATAAGAGATTGGTTTTGAATCTCACCAGGTCAACACAACAGACAAGATTTCAGCTCTCAAGGAGCAACAGTACATGGACGTTAATCATGAAAATTGGAAATTCTAACATAACTATATAGCTGTAAGTGATAACTTCTATGGTAGATGTGTAGATGGTACTATGGGTAAGAAAGCTAAAGGCATTAAATAGATGGTTGAAGGAAGGAAGTGCCCAAAGATTCTTATGAGATTATATTCCCTATTTCTCTTACAACTTTATCAGATTCTACATGCTAACAATTCATGGTAAGTATATATGATCTAAACCTATTCTGGAAGTAGCCAATTAGAGTTGTTTTCTTTCAGTTACCATTGCCCTCTCCCTCCTGAATCCAGTGAGAACCTCTGAAGTATATTTTGTATGAATCATTTCCTTATTAGAAAATTAAGCAATTTTGAAGTATATAAATTTGTATAAACATAATCACACTGTGTCTATTTAGTGACTTTTTCTCAATATCATATTTTTTGTGATTCAATCAGAAGATTCAATATATGTGATTTTCATTGATATATACTATGCTATTATAGTCTCTATTTTGAAAACATTTTAGAGATGAGATACAACTCACTCTTAATTTTTGATACACCTAAAAGTATTTTTTGAGTGTTTGAGGTTCAATTTCATTGCATTTTCCCATGCAAATCATATATATGTATATATATTATATGTATGTAACAAAAAAGGAATAGAGGATAGAGGTTTCTTTCTGTGCTGTCTGCATTTTCATTTTGACTAATTTGCATATTTCACCATCATTTCCATGTTGCCTTAATTACTATAGCATAGTAGTAGGACTTGGCATCTGCTAAATTAAATGTCTCAGCTTCTTTCCTAAAGATTGCCTTGGATATCTTGGCCTTTTTATTATTTTTTTACTTATAAATTTAGAATATATCTAAATAAATTTAGAATAAATTTATTGTTCTCCATAAAAACTCCTGCTGGGATTTCAATTGAATTGCAATTAAATTTCAGTTCAATTTTGGAAGAATTAACTCATTTCAATGTTGATACTTCCTATCTAAGAACACAACAATTATTTCCATTTATATATGACTTTTAACTATTTTTGAAAAGTTTTATTTTCCCCATTAAAGCCCATTTATAGCTAACATACTCTAAACAGTTCATGATGTGATTGTCGCTTCAGACATTATCTTTTATAAAATGTAATGTTTAGTGCACAGTTGACAGTGCATAAACATATATTTGACACATATATTTTGAATTTTTACCTGTGTATGTACATGTGGTACATGTGTATATGTTATGTGTATGTTTGTGTTATGCATGTGTGGAAGCACAAGTATGTGGGGTGCTCATACATTTGTGCACATGTGAACTGACATTTTTATGCTGAAAAATATATCTTCTTAATGTTGATCATTTAGCTATAGAGTGTACAGAGGGAGACAATCTACAATTAAGCTCAGGTTGCATCTTCTGTCTAATGATAGTATTTTTTCTTCTTTGGGGTTTAGATGTACATTTTATTTTGAATATGAAATATCCTCCATAGGCTTGTGTGTTGAAACAGTTGGGCCTCAGAAGTGGTACTGTTGTAGAAGGTTCTGAGACCTTACGGACACTGAGGTCTGTCAGATGTAAGGAAATAGGCCTGGCCATGCAGCTGAAAGGGAGATGGCTGAACCAACCACACTGAAGTTCCAGGAGGAGATTCATGGAAATTGTCTAGTGTGACTGAGCCCTGCTTCTGGCTAATACTGAAGATGGATGGCAAGGCTACACAAAAGACTAAGACGTCACTACAACTTTGAAAAGAACATTACAAACTATATTTCATTTTTCTATATGTGTTTTCTCTTTTCTCTTTTGCTGATAATGTAGCCAACTAGATGCTATGGCAATAATATCTTGCTCTACTAAATATACATCTCAATACTGTGTGGATTGTATAGTCACCCCTTTACAAGGAGATAATAAAAAAATTGCACATCTAACCTTTCATATCTTCATTACACATTACTCTGAATCAAACAGTGAGGCTGTGGTCTCAAAAATAAACAGATAATACAAAAAGTTTGCAATTCAATATGGTTTAGACCTGAGCCTGTGAGGATACAGCAGAAATAGGTAACATTTAGAATACCTACCTTAGATGGCCACCAGTTTTCTAAATGTACAAATTCAAATTCAACTTTACTGCTAGCCAATTTGGTGGTAAACCAAAGTTTCCATACTCAAAGACATCTAAATACACTGACATGGAAAGCTTGCTAACATACTACAGAGTCCAAAGACCTTCTCCTAGGGTCTTGCCTGTAAAGAAATTTGAGATGACTTAATTGCATTGTCAAATGAGAATGTTTCAGAGCATCATTTCTGAGAAAAGAAAACCAGCTAACATTTCATTCCTTGGCCTCAGTTGAAATTTCAATCTCATTTTCACAATATTATTTTTGGTGAAAAGGATTGTGTTTTTGTGCCAATATTTGCTAAACAGGGCTCTTAACCCTCTCTTTCCCAGTATGTGAGATCCTCATTTCATACAACTCTCCCTGCAGTCTAGTGTGCTGAAACAGCAAGCTTGTCAAGACTGGAGACACTGCAGTGATGCACACTGACTACGGGACTGGAGCACATTTTCTAGGGGTTAAAGTAAGTAGTTGGATCAAATTCAGGGTGTAGATGCTACAGCTGGTCTGGGAAAAAATGGCAATTAGGAGAGAAAAAAAAAGAACAGAAAGAGAGAATCACAGACAGTCTTTTTTTAGGTGTCAACAACAGAAACCAGACTGCTTAAAACTGGTAACTCACTCCAAATGTCTCATTTTTCACTGAATGCTAAATAATATGATGATTTTATAACTGTGACTTGGTTATATTGGTGGCCATATTAGCTTGTTTCATAACAAGCTTGTTATGTAAATTTAAAAATTATTATATTTCTTTTTGTCTCAGCTATACTGAAGACAAATGAAGAAAAGCAATCTAAATGTTAAGGAATATTTCTTTAGAATGGGTCTCAGTCTAGCCAAATCTAGCATAATCTCTGAGATCCATGTAGGCACTTCAGCAGTTTAACACCCAGAACCTGTACCATTATGCATTCATTAGAAAATTTACCCTCACTAATTCAAATGCATCTTATACATATGTCAAAGTAAAAATTAGATGAGGCAACAAGAAAAATAAATATTTTAAGTATTTTTAGTAAAATGGCATAATTTGTGATCATTGTAGGGGAGCAGAATTAGTATATTATAATAATAATAATCCATACTACCTAGTAATATTGGTCATACAACTCTTGTAGTCACCTTCTTATAACTGGGACAAAATGCATGAATAAAAGCAGCTGATAGGAGGAAGGGGTTTGTTTTGACTTACAGTCTTTAGGAGAAGCTCCATGGTGACAAGGCGAAGATGGTAGAGCAGAGACTGGACATCACCCTCCACCACTACAGATGGAAAAAATCAACAAGAGAATGAACCAAACTAACACTAGCAAGCTAGGGGCTAGTAAAAACTCAAGGTCTGCAACACACTTCCTCCGGCAAGGATCTGCCTCCCAAGTAGCCTTCATCTGGGGAACAAGCATTCAGAACATAAGCATTTGTGGGGGACATCTGATTCAAACCATCATACTAACTTACAGAAAAATGATAGTGAATGAGTAGAATTGGTGTAGACACAGAAAGCCCTTCTCTACATATGACGAATAACAAGAGCAATGTGAGAGGGAGAGAAAGAAAGAGAAAATATGAATCCAAACTGGACAGGAGAGGGAATTGACTTAGAGTGTCAAACTGATACAACTATCTGGTGAGGGTCAGGTGTCAAAGTCACAGTGTAGAAATCTAATTCAAGTCAAAGGTTGATATAGTAGAAGCACCAGTTAATTAAGGCCAGAGTGCATAGTTAGAATTCTGCACAATTAACAAACAGTGCCCACAAACACTTCTCTAGCCAGTATAACCAGAACACTGAGTCTTTTTATTGCCCAAAGTGGTGGGAGTTTGCTCTCCAGAGAGAATGAACTGATGTAGTTCTATGCTCCTGAACATGAGTACAATTGAACAATAATGAGCTCTTTGGAGAAAAAATATAATAAGTAGGCAACATTTTGGATCCCAAATAGTAAAAGTCCAATGTTCCCACATTTGGATTGGAAGAATGAACTCATGCCCTTGAGCTTATACTCACAGGCCTACAGCTAACCAAGGAAATGATAATTGTCATTAGTCTGGTAAAACTGTTCAGTCTAATTGAATATATCAATACCTTTTACATACATCTCTTTGTGATATGATGGTGTCCACCAATCAAAAATGTCTATTTATGACTGGAGACATGGCTTGGCCCTAAAGGCGCCTGCCTGCCAAGCCTGAGAATGCTTTGATCCAATCTCCAGGTCCCATGTTAAGCCAGACGTAAAAAGTGATCCAAGGGCACAATGCTGCACTTGTCCACAAGGGGGTGCATGCGTCTGGAGTTCATTTACAGTGGCTGAAAGGCTGCTGGAGTGCCCAATTCTCTCTCTTATCTCTCTCTCTATTTCTCTGTCTCTCTTTCTGTCTCTCTCTCTTTCTCTCAAAAAAAAAAAAATGTCTATCTACACAAATGCTTAAAACTGGTGCAGCAGTTGCCTTCTCAATGCTGGGACAAAACAAAAGACCAGAGACAGCTTATGGAAGGAAAGTGTTTATAATGGCAGGGAAAGCATGAGAAGAACAAATATCCAGGCAGACATCACATTTCATAGCAGTAGGAAGGAAGTAGTCCAAATACTACCAGAAGCCCCACCACTTTCCTAGCTTACCAGGAGCTGGACGGCAAGTATTCAAAACACATGAGCCTATGGTGAATGTTTCATTCAAACCATCTCATTTTCAGAGTCCTAATTTTAAAACTGAATGAACATGAAGTATTACTTTTAGTGACATTTAAAATGTAAGGTAGCAGTAACATTTAAAATGTAAGATAGAGTAAAAAGAGTAAACGGAAAAATAAGTCAATGAAAATAATCAAGAGAAAACATAGGTGTGGTGGTTTGATTCAGGTGTTCCCCATAAACTTGGGTGTTCGGAATGCTAGGTTCCCAGCTGATGGAGATTTGGGAATTAACACCTCCTGGAGGCGGTGTATTGTTGGGGGCGGGCTTATGGGTATTATAGACAGCTTCCCCTTGCCAGTGTTTGGCACACTCTCCTGTTGCTATTGTCCACCTTATGTTGACCAGAAAGTGATGTCCACCCTCTGCTCATGCCATCGTTTTTCCTGCATCATGGAGCTTCCCCCTTGAGCCAGTAAGCCAAAATAAACCTCTTTTTTTCCCACAAGCTGCTCTTAGTCGGGTGATTTTTGCCAGCAATGCGAACCTGACTGCAATAGTAAAGTGGTACCGAGGAGGGGGCTTGTTGCTAGACACCTGACTGTGTGTCTTTGGCCTTTTGGAGCTGATTTTCAAGGGGAATGTGGAAGGATTTGAAATCTTGGCCTAAGAGATCGCCTTGCAGTGCTGTAAGTACAGCTTGATGGACTATTCTGCTCAGAGCTGAAAGACCTGAATGCAGTAAGAGCTATGAACTGTGAGGTTTGGCTTATGAGGGTGAGAAAGAGCTTTATTTGGACTGGGCTAGCAATTTGTGTGAGAAGCTTCCTGTCCTGAGAAGTTGTGCAGGGTTGCTTTGCATAAAAATGAACTGGTGTGAGTAGAGGGATATGGCACAGAAAAAATGAAATCTTTGGGTGAACTCTACCCGTTCAGCTGCAGTTGAGAGATTACAACCTTTGAGATTGGGCCAGCTGACCTGCACTGGGGCAACAGGAAGAATGTAGACTCTTTTGAAGGGGCCTGAATGCTGAAGGAGTGTCGTGTTCTTCAAAGTCTGATTTATCCCCCCCTCCCGGATTAACAAATTGGCACTCTACCTGGTATTGTGGAGTATAAGAAATGCAGGAAAGAGAGGGTCGTTGAGTTTGCAACGTGGTCTTGTGTTTTGGAAATGGCCATGGGCAGTGTGAAGCAGGTTTGCTGGATGCCTGCATGGAGATCCCATGGGGCCATGAGGATGGACTGTGGGTTGCAGTCGAGACCCAGTGGAGATGCCGGCTTCTGAGGAAAGCTGCCGGCCCAGATGAAGTTTTCCAGGACTGTGAGTAGCCTAGCTGGAGGGGCGGAATTGGAACTCCAGAGACTTGTTGCTGGTTAGAGTTATCGGTCTTGGAGATTTGTCACTGACTAGTTGTTGGATTGGAATTACAGAGTTTGATGCTTGCCCTGGTTGTTTTAAATCTTGTATTGGTTGAATATTTCTTTGCTTTGCCCAATGCCATCCTTTGCAGTGTGAATGTTTATTCTGTGTCATTATGGGTTTGGGGGAGATTATTTTTGTTATTATGGCTCAGTTAAAAGACCTTGGAGTATGGGGATTGTTGGACCATCATTAGGATTGATAAAAAAAAAAAAATGAGCTCTTAAAGTTGGATGAATGCATTGCATTTTATATCATGTATGGTTATCATTTATGGGGGCCAGGGTGGAATCATAAACTTGGGTGTTCTGAATGCTAGGTTCCCAGCTGATGGCAATTTGGGAATTAACACCTCCTGGAGGCAGAGTATTGTTGGGGGCGGGCTTATGGGTATTATAGCCAGCTTCCCCTTGCCAGTGTTTGGCATGCTCTCCTGTTGCTGTTGTCCACCTTATGTTGACCAGAGGTGATGTCCACCCTCTGCTCATGCCATCGTTTTCCTGCCATCATGGAGCTTCCCCCTTGAGCGCTCAGAGCTGAAAGACCTGAATGCAGTAAGAGCTATGAACTGTGAGGTTTGGCTTATGAGGGTGAGAAAGAGCTTTATTTGGACTGGGCTAGCAATTTGTGTGAGAAGCTTCCTGTCCTGAGAAGTTGTGCAGGGTTGCTTTGCATAAAAAATGAACTGGTGTGAGTAGAGGGATATGGCACAGAAAAAATGAAATCTTTGGGTGAACTCTACCCGTTCAGCTGCAGTTGAGAGATTACAACCTTTGAGATTGGGCCAGCTGACCTGCACTGGGGCAACAGGAAGAATGTAGACTCTTTTGAAGGGGCCTGAATGCTGAAGGAGTGTCGTGTTCTTCAAAGTCTGATTTATCCCGCCCCCTCCCCCGGATTAACAAATTGGCACTCTACCTGGTATTGTGGAGTATAAGAAATGCAGGAAAGAGAGGGTCGTTGAGTTTGCAACGTGGTCTTGTGTTTTGGAAATGGCCATGGGCAGTGTGAAGCAGGTTTGCTGGATGCCTGCATGGAGATCCCATGGGGCCATGAGGATGGACTGTGGGTTGCAGTCGAGACCCAGTGGAGATGCCGGCTTCTGAGGAAAGCTGCCGGCCCAGATGAAGTTTTCCAGGACTGTGAGTAGCCTAGCTGGAGGGGCGGAATTGGAACTCCAGAGACTTGTTGCTGGTTAGAGTTATCGGTCTTGGAGATTTGTCACTGACTAGTTGTTGGATTGGAATTACAGAGTTTGATGCTTGCCCTGGTTGTTTTAAATCTTGTATTGGTTGAATATTTCTTTGCTTTGCCCAATGCCATCCTTTGCAGTGTGAATGTTTATTCTGTGTCATTATGGGTTTGGGGGAGATTATTTTTGTTATTATGGCTCAGTTAAAAGACCTTGGAGTATGGGGATTGTTGGACCATCATTAGGATTGATAAAAAAAAAAAAATGGGAGCTCTTAAAGTTGGATGAATGCATTGCATTTTATATCATGTATGGTTATCATTTATGGGGGCCAGGGGTGGAATGTGGTGGTTTGATTCAGGTGTCCCCCATAAACTTGGGTGTTCTGAATGCTAGGTTCCCAGCTGATGGCAATTTGGGAATTAATACCTCCTGGAGGCAGAGTATTGTTGGAGGCGGGCTTATGGGTATTATAGCCAGCTTCCCCTTGCCAGTGTTTGGCATAGTCTCCATTTGCTGTTGTCCACCTTATGTTGACCAGAGAGTGATGTCCACCCTCTGCTCATGCCATTGTTTTTCCTGCCATCATGGAGCTTCCCCCTTGAGCCTGTAAGACAAAATAAACCTCTTTTTTTCCCACAAGCTGCTCTTAGTCAGGTGATTTCTGCCAGCAATGCGAACCTGACTGCAACAATAGGAAATGCAAAAATCTAAATTCAATATCTACAGAGAAAAAACATGGAAAAAAAGACTATATGTGAAAGGATATAGATAAAAATAGGGAATATTTGAAAACTAAGACTGTAGAATGAGAAATAAAACTCAAGGGGCTGGAGAAATGGCTTAGTGGTTAAGGCACTTGCCTGCAAAGCCAAATGACAATGGTTCAATTCCTCAGGACCCATGTAAGCCAGATGCACAAGGTGGTACATGCATCTGGAGTTCATTAGCAGTGGATGGATGCCCTGGCATGCACATTCTCTCTCTCTCTCTGTCTCTCTCTCTCTGTCTCTCTCTCTCTCTCTCTCTCTCTCTGTGTGTGTGTGTGTGTGTGTGTGTGTGTGTGTGTCCTAATTAATAAACAGATAATAATAAAAAAAAAAAAGAAAACTCAAGGGCATTTTGTAAACTCTTAAAAACAAAACATACAGGTAATTAACAAACTTATATAAGAGGTCAACAAATGGAAAATGACTTCCAAATTAAAATTCTGTGATAAGTCAAGCTACCAATTATTTTAAGGACAGACTATATACATACATTTTCAGCAGAGCAAGGTCTTAGGATATTCCCCTCTCTTGCCCTGCTTCTCAGAAAGCTTCTGTAACTCGAACAGTTGATGTATGGTATGCAGTTACCAAAATTAATATGAAGGCATTCTCAAGACAACAGTAGTCCACAAGTCCAGATTGCAGCAAGTGAACAGAAGCCCTGCATACGGATCTCTGGTCTGTGTTGTTTCTCCCTACCCCTCTTATTCCACTCCCATTCACATACATGCACAAACTGATGAAGTCCTCAATGCCTGATGTAATTGTCTAACTGGAAAGAATTTTCAGTTCTAACAGAACTAATTTGAAAATGCAAATAAAAGCAGACAATGATATTGAGCAAATGTAAAGGTTCATTATTATCTATAAAGTATATAGAAATATAAATACATATTATACAATAAGAGAAAAAGCAAATTAAAAGAGATAGTATGTAAAATGTACCTTATTTAATATTTCATAATGTTATCTTCTCAATATATTTTAAGATATATCTTTACTTTTCATTATATACATTAGTGATAAGTTTTATTTACATCATCATAGACATGCAAAAAAGGAACATTGATGTAATCACAATCATAATATTAATATACTTGAATGATTAGGGAAGACAATATTGGGATGTGTGTTTGCACAAACACACTGTTGTGGGACAAGGATACCTAGAATAGATCAATGTTTAGTTTCTTTGGTCAGAAAGACAATCAGATGGCAAATTTGACCAAAAAGAAGAAGTATAAATTATGGTATCTCAAAGACAGAAGCTGGACCTGATGCCACACACCTATGGCCCCAGCATTTGGGAAACAAAGACAACTGGGTTGTAAGTTCCAGGCCTGCCTAGGCTACCCAGACAAATAGATCCTGCCTCAGTATACAAAACAAAGAAAAAAAATGAGTCTAAATAGAAAGAGAAATGGAAGAAGTATTCCATGCAAGTGCCTGCCTCTTATCAGGAATGAAAGGTAGGTGTGGCTGGGACAGAGGGCCACTATTTTTTACCTGAAGTTGAATTATGGAAAGAAATATCCTGCAGAGATGAAATTCATAGACCCTGGACCCAAAATCAGTGCAAATAGTGAACCCAACACCTTCTAGTGATAATTATATGCTTTAATTCCTCAGTGCCTTTATTTTTCCTGCTCACAAAATTGAATAATAATAGTATTAACTCTTAAAAATAGTCTATAGACGGCATTAATAAATAATTTTAAAAATGCCTTTACAGTTTATTGTTATTGGTAACATGTGACTATTAACTGTTTACTGTTAACTATTTGAAATAAAAATAAAAGGAAACCAACATATTGTGTTACACAGAGAAAGTAGTCAATAAGTAGGAAGAGTAATTTTGTTTGAAAAAAATGAAAAAAAATCAATATTTAATAATGGAATAAACCACTAAAGCTGGTTAAATATAGTTACTATTATCTAATACTTAAAGAACATTTCATTAATTCTACTTAATTATGAAAAATTAATTTGTATCAATTGGTACTAAAATTAGGGGAACATAGCACCTAGGATGAGAATTGAAATAAGCTTTTGGAAAATGGGAAGCACATTCATGAAAGAAATGAATATAGTACAACAGATTTGAATTGATAATTAATGTATGTTCCATGCTAATACATATCTTCTGATGGGAGATAGTACTATATCTGCCCACATAGTAACAGATATGCTCTGTGTCTCAAGTAAGTCTTAACAACATCCAACATTTTCAGCAACCCTATAACAAAATGAGTATTGAAGGTTCTGCTTTCTCTGTAGTAGAAGTTAAAAACAATGTTTTTTTTTCAGATAATTATTTAAAAAGATGTTGCTAAATAGGGAAAGGCCAGGTAATAATTTGATTATGGTTGTTTCATTAATTCTAACATGCAATAAGCTATGTTTGTGTTTTTATTTGTATTTTCAGCATACAATGTAAATAACAACGCCCCCAGATATTCTTTTGGCAGGCACTAAAGCTGTTTATTTGACAGATGATATAGACAATAATGTATGGCTCATAATTAGGGGGAAAGCTGCAACTTAAGTTCTGATGGCACTCAAACAGTTTGTGTGTAACTAAACTAAGGCTGTTCATGAATGGCAGCTTCAAAACATTTTAAACATGTGGACGGAAAATTGAATTTTTATTATTGTAAATGAAAAAGATTTCTGGAGAAGCTAGACAACATACTGCAATCCAGGCTTGAGTGAGTTGAGGAAGAATGGTGCTGTATGAAAAGAAACCTGCTCTTCCACACATGGGCCAATTCTCTGCTTCATATCCTCCTGCAAAACACACTCACTGTGAAAGTATGAGGTAACTGAAGGAAAAAGTATAGCTCCACAGTAGAGTGTGCAAAGGGTATTGCCCAAGGATACATATAGATCCAATTCAATTAGTAATAAGGATGACATGTCTAGGCAGAAAGATGGCTTAGCGGTTAAGGTGCTTGCCTGCAAAGCCACAGGACCCACGTAAGCCAAATGCACAAGGGGTCACACATCTAGAGTTTGTTTTTAGTGGCCCATCCTTTCTCTCTCTCTCTACCTGCCCAGTTCTGTCTGTCTGTCTCTCTCTCTCTCTCAAATAAATAAATAAATAAAAATTAATAAAAGAATGACATGTCCAAAATCTTTAGCCATTTAAATTAATAATTGATTTGTTGTTGTGCCTAAATTTAAGGTAGATGTTGACAGATGGAAATAAAATTATTCAATTATTTCCAATTATTTTGATGGTCTTAACTTAAAATGTTGAGTTGTACTTTCATTTTAAATTAACTTAATGAATGTACCAATGACATTCAAAGTCAGAAATATTAAACTATTCATGCTTTGGTCAGTTTGTTAAGTTACATTACCAGGACTCAAATAGCTAGGTTAATATTTTAATCTAGACCCTTACCCAAGACCCCTGTGAATATCTGAAATCACAGATAACACAAAAACCATATTCAAGATATGTTCCTATGAAAACATACCTGTTAAGAATTATAAATAAGACACAGTAAGAGATTAACAATCCTACTGAATAGTGAAATGAAACAATTATAGCAATGTATTGTAATAAGTTATTTAAACACTATGAATATTTTATTTCTGGAATTGTCCCCTTAAGTTTTTAATTATGTGTGGACATGGTTAGCTGAAATCAGGGAAAGTAAAATTATGTATAAGGGAGCATTACAGATGGTCCCTGATTTACAATGATTCTGTTTATGACATTTTTACTTTACAGTACTGTGAAAGTGATAGGCACTCAATATTGAATTTGGAACTTTTCCTATGCTAGAGATCTATGGTCTCTTTTTATTGTACTGTAGTTTTCAAGGGGTCATTACCCAATCCTCCTGTATATTTCTTGGCTACTTCATCTGCAGATATAATTATTTCAAATTAAAAGCTTTTAAAAATATTTTCTGAGGACAAACACAGGACCTAGCCAAGATAAGGCAAGTGCTCTACCACTGAGTTATACCACTAGTGCCTCAAAAGCACTACTAGCTCCTATTCATTGTATTATTCCTGATACTTTGGAGATCTTACATGTATTGTAGCTAAATAAAAATACCATGCATCTCCTTGTAACTCTTGACATTAGTATTATCTTGAACTCAGCCATAGTAGAAGCATTAATACACATTTATGAATATTGTAATGCTACAAACAAGGTGTTGTTTTATTGGTTCTATAAACTTAAGGAGAAATGTAAAATTTTAGATTACTTTGAATAGCAAAATAAAAATGACAAACTATCCTTCCACTACTAAATATTATTATCTCTTTCACCACAATGTCACTTCACTATGATTTCACATGCATGTCACACAACCTGCATTCTCTGAAGAAGAATAATCAAATTCTTAGACATTTTCTAGCATACCACCATTAGAATGATGCTTTTGGTTTTCTAAGAGCTCTCAAATGGACACATGTAAAAGATGAATCAGGATCCTGATGTCAGTTTTAGACTGCAACTTCATTTGTGGAACATGCTGGATATTTGATAACTAGCAAGACAAGAACAGAATAATCCATGAATAACATTGTAAGTAGCCTGTTGACTCATGTAAACTGTTTTAGGTGAGAAGTCTGCTCATGCGCTTGCCTATCCAAAGTCTCATCAGTACTCTGTTGTCATTTTCTAAAAGTCAGCTATCATAATTTGTTAGTCTGAAGTTTCTCCACGTGAACTTCTATAGGGAAGAGAACCCAAGCTTTAGCCAATAACCAAAATTGAATTCTTATAATCAATTTTCCATCACTATAACAAAATATAAACTGGATAATATATAAACAACCTCACAGTTGTTTTTTTTTTTTTTTTTGTTTTTTTGAGAGAGAGACAGAGAGAGAGAGGAAGACAGATAGAAATGGGCACGCCAGCAGCCTCTCAGCTGTGTGAACGAAATCCTGATGTGTGTTCCCCCTTGTGGTCAAGTGCGACATTGCGCCCTGAGTCACTTTGCATCTGGCTAAACGTGGGACCTGGAGATTGGAACCAGTGTTCTTAGGTTTAGGAGGCAGGCACCTTAACCACTAAGCCATCTCTCCAACCCCTCACAGTTTTAAGTTACCAAATTATGGAATAACTAGCTATACAGTTGTGAATAAATGAAATAAAATTTGGTAATACAAAGTGCAGTGATAATATAACTCAGGCTAAAATATTGCTCATTAGTTTTAAGACCACACAGTAGGTAGGAAAAGATGCCTAATGGAATTGGAAATATATTAATCACTTTGATATCTAATATTGGAGGTATAACAAAAATTAACCTGTTAGTGAAAAGTAGTAATGGGAAGTTTAGAAAAATAATGTCCAGTGAACATGTGCATTTGGCTAACAGTTTCAGACAGAATGTTAAAACTGCCGAAGACATCTTTGGTCTTATTTATTATAACAAGATTTAGAGAAAGCAATAGATACCAGCCAATTTTTTCCCCATGAAGAAATTCAAAATTCAATTCAAAAATTGGTACCAAGAACTAAGGTCTTTACTGTCAAGAATGTGACTATGTGAGTTCTGGTCTTTTGGAGCTTGTGAATGTGGAAGGATTTGGTACTTTGGACTGGATAAGTCTTGTAGTGTTGTAAGCAGAGCTTGATGGCCTATTCAGTTTCAAAATAAGTCCTGATAATTCTCCCTATTTCACTCATGTCTGTTGTGATCTCTCCTTTTTCATTTCTAATTTTGTTAATTTGAAGTGTTTCTTTTTTTTTTTTTTTTTTTTTTTTTTTTGATCAGATTGGCCAGGAGTGTATCAATCTTGTTAATTTTTTTCAAAGAACCAGCTCTTTGTTTCATCAATTTTCTTAATTGTCCTCTTAGTTTCCAATTCATTAATTTCTGCTCTGATCTTAATTATTTCTTTCTGTCTGGAGCTTTTCAGGTTGGCTTCTTCTTGTTTTTCCAATGCCTTTAGGTGGATGGTTAGGTTATTGATTTGGGATCTCTCTGTTTTTGTTATGAGGGCATTTAGTGCTATGATTTTTCCCCTAAGGACTGCCTTCATTTTGTCCCATAAGTTTTGGTATGATGTGCTCTCATTGTCATTGAATTCTAGAAATTTTGCAATTTCATATTTTATTTCATCCACAACACATTTATTGTTTAAAAGTGTGACTGAGAAGGTTTGATTTCTGAACTTTCAAAAGAGAAGAAGAGAACTTTATTGGAATTGGTCTAGTGGAAAAAAGTTGGTTGTTTACTGCCTTGTTCACTGAGCATTTCATCAAAGTTAAGTTTAAAGGTAATGGACTGGTATACTTGGTAGAAGGTATATGAAAGAAATATATGAAAGGTGTATGATTTATCACAGGAAAAATTCAAGCAAGTATGAAGTTACAGGCCCGGATTTAGATTCAGATTTTTAGATTCTTGAAACTGCACTTTTTAAGAAGATTGCCACCATTAAGGGTGGGCCTTCTGCTTTGCATTGAAACAATAGAAATGATTCCCTAAGAGTGAGCTTTGGGGAGGGCTCAAACTAATAAGAATGCTAATTCTTTTGAAAGGGGGTGGCTTGAAGAAAAAATGGGGACTTATCCTCTTCAAGGTCAAGATTTATTCCCCCACCCTCAGGATTAACAAATTTGGTAGCACACCTGGTACTATGGAGTTTAACAAATGCTGGAAAGAGCCAAGTGTGGTTGTGCATGCTTTTAATCCCAGCACTTGGGAGGCAGAGGTAGGAGAATTTCCATGAGTTTGAGGTAACCCTGTGACTTTGTAGTGAATTCCAGGTCATCCTGGAATAGAGTTAGTCCCTACCAAAAAAAGAGGAAAAAATGCAGGAAAGAATGGGTCATTAGATGTACAGCACAGTATTTTTTTTTTTAATTTTTGTTTTTTTTTGAAATGGCCCCTATACAATAATAAGCAGAACTGAAATTCTTACATGGAGGCCCAGTTAAACCATTATTTGAAGTCAAATTGGAAAGCCACAGAGAGATGCAAACAAGTGAAGCAGGATTGACATTCCTGTGTGGAGACCCAGTAAGACAATTGTATGACAATGAACTGATTCCAGGATCCACTGCTGATATGTGGCAATGAGAAATGGAGTTGAAATACCTGTGTGATCAAGTAAGGCCATTGTATAGAGCTGTGATGATGAACAGTGGTTTGTAGTGTAGATCTGAACATGGTTTGGATATAGCTGAACTGTGGAACTAGTGCTGTGGAAAGCAGCTGGTTCAGGATGTTTTCTACTGGTGGTGAGATACTCAGCTGGAGGGCCAGAATTGGAATGCAGAGACTTCTTCCTCATTGGTTATAGATGTTGGACTTGGAACTGAGAGTGTTTGATGTTACTGATTTTGCACTGGGCCAGTCTCTCCTTATTTTGCCTCTTTGCTACAGAAGAGTTTACTTTGTGCCATTATATATTGTATGTATGTAACTTGATTTTTAATTTATACAGAACTCATAGTTAAGGGCAGTGTCAAATCTCAGATGAGACTTGGGACTTTTTAACAATGTCAAAGTTGGTAAAGACAGAAGGCATTTGAAGTTGGACTGACTGCATATTGCACTGAGAGATGGTTATGAGTCTATAGGGGTGATGAGTAGATATGATGGTTTGAAAATATGGCCCCATAGACTCAGGCGTTTTTGATTAAAATTAAACTTCTTATTAAGTCCCCTTTTGGCAGATCTCTGCTACAGGGTATTTGTCACTGGGGTCCAGCCCTTCAAGATATGTTCAGGGCCACTTTTGAGCTCTGGCTGTTTGTGCTTATGGGTGTTGGCTATTATCTCTCTACTATGAATCTGTGGAAATGAGCAAGCTTTTTCTGCCATGGATTCTGTTAGCCTAAAGAAACCTGTTTTTTTTTTTTGTTGTTGTTGTTTTTGTTGTTGTTTGTTTGTTTGTTTTTTTTATTTTTTTATACAAGCCCAAGAGACTGCCGTGTGTGTGTGTGTGTGTGTGTGTGTGTGTGTGTGTGTGTCTGAGAGAGAGAGAGAGTGGGGGAGAATTGGAGTGCCAGGGCTTTTAGCCACTGCAACTGAACTCCAAATGAGTATGCCCCCTTGTGTGTATGTGTGACGTTTGTGTCACTGCGTGTCTGGTTTACATGGGACCTGGAGAGGAGAAGAACATGAGTCCTTAGGCTTTGCAGGTACATGTCTTAACTACTAAGGTATCTCTCTCTCCAGCACAGAAACAAACTTTTTTCTCTCATAAGCTGTTTCTAGTTGGATATTTGCCCCAGTGACATAAAGGTAACTGCAACAGCCATTTTCTAAGCTGCTTTGACTGAATGTAAAGTAGAAAAAAACATTCAGTTCATTCATAGGACTGTAAGAGTAATAAATTGTTTTATTCCATATGACATAAGCTATACTATAAAGAATAATTTTTAAAAAAAACTATTTTTGTTACTGAATTTTACTTTAAAATTCCTTTAATCTTTCTGTAATTTTAGAAAAATATAGTTTCTTGGAACAGAATGCAAAACTGGTCTTCATATGGTTCTTCCTACACGTGATTAATAACTTCCCTCTGTCCATTTTAATATTACTACTTTCACCTGTCTTGTTCTTTCTTCCTACTACCTCCACACTATTTCTTCTGCTTGAAGTGTTCTCCAACATCTGCCTTCTAGTAAATTTTAACTACTTTCATTAGTCAATAGAGTTTTCAATTTGTAGAAAGATTCTTGACCCTCCCAGCCAAGTATTGAATGTTCTACCATTTTTTTTTTTTTATAAATTGGAGACTGTTTAATGAATGCATTTATTTTGGAGCATCTTCATTGTATCAGCAAATGCATTTTTGTATAAAAATTTTCCAATTGTACTTCTCTAAAAGGAAAAAGCAAGCATGCTTTGTAAGGACACTTGTGAAATTGAATAATAGGCATTGATTTGTTGGACTACAGTTTTCTCATCTCAAAATGCGTTTTCTTTTCTGTTTCCTTAAAATCAGAGAGAAAGGCCAAAATCGGAGCAGATGAGCAGCAATACCTCTCATCACTTCATCCACAGCTGCTTTGATTTCAGACTTCTGTTGTGCTCATGAGCTCTGGCATGGAAATTCCCTGAGCTATACAGCATGAGGAACACACTACCAGAAAGGCCCCTGTCTCCAAGCAGCTCTGAGTAAACACATTGTTTCTATAACAGAATTACAATTTTTTAAATACTTGTTGTTTATTTGTTTATTTAAGAGAGAGAAAGGGGTAGAGAGAGAGAGAGAATGGGAGCACCACTGCCTCCAGCCACTGCAAACGAACTCCAGATGCCCCCTTGTGCATCTGGCTTACATGGGTCCTGGAGAATTGAACCAGGATCCTTTGGCTTCACAGACAAACATATTAACCATTAAGCCACCTCTCCAGCTCCCAGAATTACAAATTTTATCAAAATTGCAAAGAAAAAGAAAAGGGTCCACAAAGAGGGACTCAAAGGGGGAACATTAACAGAGAGAGAGATAAGAGAAGGCTGCTAAAGAAATGACATGAAATGCTAGGCATAGTGGTATACGCCTTTCATTCCAGCACTTGGGAGGCAGAGGTAGGAGGATTACTGTGAGTTTGAGGACAGCCTAAGACTACATAATGAATTCCAGGTGAGCCTGAGCTAGAGCGAGACCCTACCTCAGACAAAAAGAAAGAAAGAAAAAAGAAAGACAGAAAAAGGAAAGAAAAGAAGGGGCATAAATGAGATTCAGAGGGTGAAAAAATGACAAACTGGAAAGCTCTGCAGGACATCATGTTAAAATCAGCTCCATTCTTCTAGGGGTCATATTTAAAAGTCAAGATTACCTGTTTGAAATTTCAAAATATAAGTTTTCTAATGTAATTCCCATTCAACTATTATATAATTTATAGAAACAATGAAATGTGTTTCTAAGTGAAGCCTTGAAAT
Source organism: Orientallactaga sibirica (assembly GCA_036365145.1). Classification (NCBI taxonomy): domain Eukaryota; kingdom Metazoa; phylum Chordata; class Mammalia; order Rodentia; family Dipodidae; genus Orientallactaga; species Orientallactaga sibirica. The sequence continues at coordinate 74,078,405 of JAEOAD010000004.1, read as the reverse complement.
TCTAAGTGTTCGATTAGTTTAGTAGCCAATCCAGGTGACATACAAAGCCTACAGAGCACCATCCAGTGGAGGTAAGGAGGGAGCATCAACCATAGTGTCTTTACTATATTCTCACTCCAAAAGGAGAGAAGTATTCCTCCCATTTTTCCTACACTGACTGTACTAAAACAGACATGAAAACAAGGTTAGCACACTGAAGGTCCTGGGGAAAGTTCAATCCACAATGTTTTTTCTCATCTCTCAAGCTAAGAATGCTTTTTGCATGTTCAAAAGTTGAAAGAAAATGATACAATAAAATTAAATGAACTTACAATTAATTGACAACTTTTATTTATTCATTATTTATTCACTTGGGATTCAGCCATACATAGTCATTCATTCATTCATTCATTCATTCATTCATTCAGGTCATCTTTCATACTATGTCTGAGTTGTTGTGGGAGAGTTTATCATCCATAACATCTATACTCTGTTTCTTTAAAGAAAAAGATACTGACCTCTGAATTGAAAAAAATAGTTTGTTAAGGGGGTCTCAATAACATAATCTTATAGGAACATATGATTTATTGTGTAGCCAATTAAGTATAATTTATGTGTACATAAACATCATAAGTGTGTGTGTGTGTGTGTGTGTGTGTGTGTGTGTGTAGGCATGCATGCATGCATGTGAGCTACTTCTACCTTTAGTTTTGAAGAATGTTCAGTCCATTTATATACCAGATAATCAAATATCTTTAAATTTGAAGTTTATGATCATCTTTAATTCTTTAATAGCATACTATATTTTATTTTAGGTTATTTGGAAGTCCTCTGAAATCATAATATGAAATGTTAACATTAGGTGTCAGTATTTTACACATTATTTACTGTGTGCATCAATGAAGATATATTATTACAGTAACATGTTCACTGGAAATTTTCTACTCATTGCTTTTGCTATTAATGCTTTGATTTCTGTATTATGAAATGACCCTTCAACTAGAGAGATGGCTTAGCAGTTAAGGCACTTGTCTGCAAATCAAAGGACTCAGGTTTGATTGCCCAGTACCCACATAAGCAAGAATTATAAAAGGTGGCACATGTGTCTTTTTTTTTTTTTTTTTTTTGCAATGGCTAGAGGCATTGGTGTGCCCATTCTCTCTCTACATTTCTCTCTCTTAAATAAAAATGTAAAAACAAATTTAAAAAATATTAAAATGACCCTTAAATCTTTTAAACAATTAATTATTAAGGATCTTTACCATTTTAAGTGTGTGCTGCTAAGTTTTTGTCATCTGTACATAAGTAGGAATAGGTATTAATATACCACTAACTAGAAACTTCCTAATGTTCTCCATTAGGGTCAACATGAAGTTTCAAAGTAGAAGCCATTAAGTAGCTGGTGGTTTGTGGGGAGAATATCCCACAAAATTGAATTCAGTGTGGGGAAGTGGAAAGGAAATTGAATTTGAATTCCATCTCCAAGTCAAAATAGCATTAATAATTTCTTTGATTTTATTCTGTAATAATTTTCTAATTGTATCATTGGCTGCATGAGGAACCATCTAGTTTCTACTCTGCAGAGTTCCTGTGAAAATCCAATAATCTATTTTGTGTAAGTCACCTGCCAAAGTGGCTCTATCAGTTAATTCCTCACAAATGTTAGAGTTTCTCTCATGCATGTCCTAGATTTTTTTATTGTTATTTTGAATAAGTCACATATGAGAAATACTTAATATAAGACCTTCAAGAAATAGAAGTTTTCAAAAGGAGATCAGGAATTTATCTTGTGAGTTCAGGAGGGACCAAACATTTAGATTGGTATGTACTTCACTGCATCCTTCAAAGAAACCTACATGATGAGACAAACCCTTTCTTACATGGAAAAAAAATCCTCTGGGGAAAACAATAGAATGAAAAATATTGTTTAAAAATTTAATCTTTCTTCTTATCATTTTATCACACACATTCTTTTTTTTTAATATATATATATATTTATTTATATTATTTTGATTTTACATTCATAGTAAAGGTTCCATTGTCCTCCTCCCTGTCCTCCCTCTTTCAAAGGGATCCTTGTCAATGGGGAATGTGGGTCAAGCATTGTGAGGTTAGTTAAGAGTTCTGGGGGGTTGGCCCCAGTCTCTGTGCATAATGCCCCAACTATGACTCTAACAATCTTTCCGCCCCCTCTTCCGCAAGTTTCCCTGAGCCACATTGGGGTCATTTTAGTTCTGCTTCAGTGATGCGGTTTTGGGAGCCTCTGTGTCTCTGGATATCTGGCTTAGTTGGATGTTCTCTGTGTTTATCTCCTTCGGCCTTTTGCTGGTGTCATGATCGCCATGAATACTGAACTCTTGCCCTTCCCCTGCATTGTTCTATGGTTTCAGCTGGGGCCCTGGTGAGGTGTGGTTAGCTGATCCTCCCTTCAGGTTTGATGTCCACCTGAAAAAAGATAAGCAAATTCTCCATCGGAGAGAAAAGTTAGTACTAGGTAGAAGGGATGACCATCTATGTTTTGGAGGGAAATTTATATGCGTTGGCTTTCTTCTAGCCCACTCACACACATTCTTATAAATCTCTCTCTCTACCTCTCTCTCCCTCCTTCTTCACCCCTCTCTGCAGTGTGGTATGTGCCTCAAAGGCCTTTTGTTTGTGTTCATGTTACCAACATAAGAAGAATTTCTAAAGAATGAGAGATTATCTAAGATTAAACCTATTCCATATTTTTCTCTCTGAAAATGCTAAATTCTAAATTCATTTAATATTTTATGTTATGCTTTTAGTACACATAAGCAAAAAATTTCTAAATATATAAAGGTGTATTAAGTCCTAATAAATCAGTAAATGGAAATATATTTAGTGCTCACAACTTTTAAGGCATAAACTAAACTTGGAAGCAATAAGGTTGAAAAAATGATTGCTAAAATATGAGCACCTACTTTTTGAATGAATATATTATATTCAAAGTAACAAAGGATTTTTGGTTGTTATTTCAACTAAGCAGTGGACTTTATCCATCTTCTTGAATCTGAGATGCTTTTAGTAAGTTCTTTGACCAACAGGATGTGGGATACTTGTGACTGTCATAGGAGCCTTGTAATGTGTACTCTGCTTTCTTAGAATGCTCTTCAAGGCTACCATGTCTAAAGTATCATTACCAATAGCACCCTCATGCTGGAGAGGTGTATGTAGGATGTCATTCCATCCATAGATCCAGTAAAAACCAACTGTCCTGAGCATTCTGTTGGAAGCACAGACAAATATTCTGTGTCTTTCAACAGTGTCATACTTTATTGAATATCCACAAAATTTCCAGGCATGATGATTTCAGTGGTAACAATTTGCCAGATACTCCTGCATTCCTTGATGCCCCTGGCTAAGGCAAGCAGGTTCTTTAATTCCACTCTTAATTGCTAATGTTAAATCTCAAATCATGTAACACACACACACACACACACACACACACACAATCATTCATTACAAAACACAACCTGATCCAAATATATATGTTGTAGATTTGAATGATTCTGATTTTTTTAAATTTATTATACTTACCGTACTAACCAAGTTGTAATGTTGTATTCATATGGCTCACTGCAAGTACATAGATATCCTTAGGTGGCACTGCCCTAGCCCTAATAAATGGCATATTATTATATTTTTAAAACTAATAAAAATTCTACATTTTTAAACAAAAAATGGACTCATAAGCTTCAAGTATAGGACTGAGAGCATACATTATGCATTAGTTAAAAATATAATCTCAGAAGCCTGACTTCTGAGTTCAATTGTTCACCATGCCAATTGACTATAGATAAGTTACCTTTCTGTGTCTTAATTTTTCAATCTAGAGGCCAGGGATAACAATCATACCTATCTTGTGGAATTATTGTGATGACTGAGTGATTGTATGTTATAGCTACCTTCATGTTGCTGGGACAAAATACTCGACCAAAAGCCAGCTGATGGGAGGAAAATAATTATTTCGACTTAGAGTCTCAAGGGACAGTTTCATCATGGCAGGATAACATGATAGAACAGAGGCTAGACATCACTTCTTGCCATAGCAGCTAGCAGAAAGCAGCAAGAAAGTGAGAACTCTGGCAAGGAGGAAGCTGGACTATAACACCCCAAAGCCCCTCACTCAGCAACACATCTCCTCTAGCAAGACTCTACCTCCCAAATTGCCACCTACTAAGGATCAAGCATCCAAAACACATGAATTCATGTGCGACATCTGATTCAAATTACTGCAGTGTATATTTGTAGATAATTAACAATATATCCCATAGCTGATACTTATTAGCTTATTGAGAGTAATATTTATTTTTCTCTTCCTAGCCATCTCTAGCTAAGGAGGGAGTGTGAATGGGGACTTAAATGTGTTATAATAAGACCTAGTGAGGATTGTTTCATAAACATATATTTGTCCTTGCTTAGATTTACAAAGTTACCCTTTTTCTTGCCATTGCTCTTGCATCTGTCTTCACCTACTTATGATTTCCACCTGGGAAAAGTGTTAATATTCACATCCTCCCATTAGAATATATTCATTGTACATGGTACTGTGTTACATAATGACATTTTCATATTGTTTGTAAGGTATTTTAAGCATAACTCCCCCATACCTTCTTAACCTCTCTGTCACCCCCTCCTATTTAATCCTTCTTGTTCTCCTAAGCAATTAACCTTTACTTTCATATGTACATGCACGATTTTATATATTTATATTAAATCTAGAAACCACAGAGGACAGAAAAACCACTCCTGGGTATTTAACTGAAAGACTCCAAGTAAATATAGCACAGAGGTAACCAAGTATTGCACCACTATTGCCAATAGTTAAGTTACAGAACCAGCCTAGGTGTCTGTCAATACCCGAATCTTGTAAGCTGACAACTACCCATGGGATAACTAGGACTGGGTTGGCAAGTGGGAATGGACAGTTACTTCAGCCTCTCCATCCCATAATATAGCACACTGTATCTGCTTCTCTGAAAGGATTTCAGGATGGGATGGTTCCCTCTGCTGGTGACTCTCCCAGGCTGTTCTCCATCCAGAGATCTAAAAAGTTTGAGGCAAATGTGCTCCCTGCTTTGTCTCTGTAGACAAACTATATGTTCTGTCTTAAGCACAATCTTTTATCTCCCACCATTTATTTAAAAATGCTTTTTTTTAGGCTCTCTTAAGGGAGTTACTATACTTCCAATATATCTTCTAAATTTTCATTATCTCAGTGTACTGTTAGAGTGATGATGGTTCCTAGAACATACTTTCTAGGCCAACAGCAATAGAATTACCTGAGTGTTTGTTGAAATACAGATTCATGAGTGTTATTCCAGAGGTATTTATTCCCAAATTTTGAGGTTGTGGCCCAGCAATCTTTTTAATAGATCAGTAAAATTATTCTGATACATGTGATAGCTTATGAAACAGAAGTGTGGATAAAAAGTGTATGAAAAATCAGAATTAAGTTATTCACAGCTTTGGTTAAGTTTTAGGAGATGGAGAAAAATACATTTTTTTTCCTTTTAAATGTCTCTGCTTTGTATATCACAGCTTCAGCATAACTTCAAGAAAGGCCCAGTAAAATCATATTCAGGCAAGTTTTTGCAAATAATTCTTCTACTGGCAGAAAGTGAAAATGAACTTAATGCACACCTAAAAATCCTGATGTAATCAGACCATCAGTAAATATCCTGTTTTTCAACTTCTAAACATTTTATAATGCCCAGCATTGAAAACTGGGCATAGACATAACAAAAAAGAAAAATAATTCCTGTGCAAAAAAAAAAAAAACTGAAATACAGATCATCATTAAATTTAAGTCTGAATGAGCTAAATAAAAATGCATTTACCAAGTTTTATATAAGTGAAAAGGAGAGTTTAAATCCCAATTGAGGAGATAAAGAAAAACTTCCACTGCCTTTTAGTTTCTGGAAAGCCTTAGATGACTCAATCTCACAGGACTGCTTTCAGAGAAGGAATAAGTGAGTCATAGAGTAAACGGTGCCATCTAACTTTAGTGGCATTGTTGCAAAGAGGATTCATTTTCAAGCACTCTAAATGTGCTCAGTCAAAACCATCTAAAATAAAGAACAGGCTAAACTTTGGAGGTGACCTACATAGACTTCCATTTTCAGTGACGAGAGGGCCCGGGTTGAATATGGCAAGATGGACACAAATTCAACCTTCCTTCTCAAATGCTTCTCTGGAAAACTATGTGTCATATTGAATGGGTTTCTAGTGTTTCCAAAATACAAGGTAGATGCTTTTTCTGGGAGATCAACCAAAGCATCATATTTCCCAAAAGTGGAGGAAGAAACACTCACACAGAACTTAAGAAAGGATATAGGTCTAGAATTTCCACCATTGAAGATGCTCAGTTTGCTTAGGGGGTCACCAGAGTCTTGAAACCCCTTATTCCCACATCTTCCAGATGCAGAACATGATGGCCACATAGTCCAGTCCCAGTCCTCTCAAGGGTTTACTTGGTTATTTTCCCTCCCTCTGCTTCTATGCTTCTGTGAGGACTCTTCCATCCTCCCTGGTATCCCCATCCCTCTTTGTGGGGATAACAAAGTTGTACATACATCTCCACTCTGTATTCTGTGTAGCTACATAAGCATCTTCATACACCTGATTCTTTCCTGATTCAAATAGGATATTTCCCCTGAGATCATAAGCCAGTTATCTCCAATGTGAGAGATTTAGTATTGCAAACAGGAGTGAGCCACTGATTAGACAGAAGGACATGAGAACCAGATCCAATCCCACTTCCCATCACAGCAAAGAGGGAGACACCCTATGTAAACATTTGTGGTTTACATCCTTCCTGTGCTAACTTTGAGGAGAAAAAAATGATCATTCAAGCTTAGTGATATCCAAGATACATGTTACTAACCAAAGCTCATCCCCTGCTAACCATGGGGAGTGGGAGACATCTCTAAGTATTAGCACTCCATCTCAGCAAATCAAAATCTGCCAGTCTGAGGGACACACAGGACAGACTGGGTTTCTTTTTGCATTCTTTTCCTCCTCTAGCCCAGTAAGCTTTGAAAATAATGTTAAGACAAGAAACCACAAATAAACATAGGAAATAGTATTCTGGCTTACTTGAAACTTTAATACAATCTATAACAAGGAATTACCAGTAAATTTAATATTAAAACACAAGTGACCTTTATAACTATACCTACCTAAGAGTTTTACAGGATTATTTAGCGACTATAAGTTAACTATTGCTTTCTACTTGAGTTATGCAATTTTAAGGTCACATTAATAATAAAAGAATAATAATAAATCACACATCCTTTCCTATGCCCAGTGTTTTTAAATAGTCACCTGTTCCATAGCCAAGGTTCACATAGTTTGCTCGCACTTAAGACCATAAATAAACCTCTCTGTTCATTGAAGCAAAGACATTTTCATTTATTTGAATACCCTGTCTGTATCAGAGATGTGCAAAGGTCTTAGACCTATCAGAAGGTGTCCACAAGGTGGAAAAAAAGAAAGATGATTCTAGCAGTTTGTGTGGTTCCTCGGCCTCTAGGACGGAGCTTACATGAGAGCTTTCATCTGTTCCTTCCCTGAAGCCTTCCTCCACATGCTGTTACTGCAGGGCACAAGCTTATCAGGAAGTTCTGTAGTTGAAGTTCCACAGACCTCATTAGGATACCACCAAGGTGATGATAGAGCTGGGATCATTTCCTGTATCTGTAGGGGGGAAAAATACCTTTCTTGGGCTAGAAAGATTGCTCAGTGGTTAAGGCACTTGCCTGTAAAGCCTAAGGACCCACCTTTGACACACAATACCCAAGTAAAGCCAGATACATAAGGTGGGCACGTGTGTCTGAAGTTTGTTTGTAGTAGCTAGAGGTCCTGATGCACCCATATGATCTCTCTCTCTCTCCTTCCTTTTCTCTCTTGTAAATAAATAAATAAATAAATAAATAAATAAATAAATAAATAAAATATTTTTAAAAACCATTTTTTGCATTTCCCAAGTTCTAGAGGCTGCCCCAGTTCCTTGGCTCTTGGCAACTTCTTCCATCTTCAGTGCCAACAATCTGTCTGCGTGATCACCGTTCCAAAATGTTTGCTCATAGCTGGGAAAGTTGTCAGCTTTAAAGGGCTATTAGAATGGACCTACTACATAATCCAAGACAACTTCCCCATCTCATGGTCTTTTCTAATGTCTATCCCTGCCAAGTCCCTTTTGCCATAGAAAATGATGCATTTGTACATTCTGGGATTAAGACATACAATCTTTGAAAGTTGTATTGCTAGTGAAATACTTCACCTCCCTCTTCTATTCTGCATTCTTCACCAAAGGTAGGATTTTCCTAGAAAGCAGGCTTACAGATCGTCCATGGAAGTCATGCATGCAGTAAGCAGGCTCAGGCAGAGATGTGAGTATATTAGGTTTGCTGGCAAGTACTCTTGAGATTACAATACTGGTGGTGGGGTTTTGGAGGTGGGAGTTGAACCAGGCTGATGAAATCTTCTAGGGCAGTCAGAATAAAACTCTCAGCCAAAGCCATGGAGAGCTCCACATTAGAGTGACTCCTCACTGTGCCTCACAAATGAACCTTGTATCATTTACATAGGACACTCTTCACATGAATTCAGGACTGGCACCCAAAATTACTCACTTGACTTAGTTCTCCAAACTCCTGTTAATAAACGTTTTGGGGAGTGAATGTTTTGGTTCAGAAGGTAAGTTGGGGATCAATGGTGAAGTAAAACAAAAGAAAATGAGATGAAAGAACTGGAGATTGATAAAGAAGAATAAGTGAGTATTTCCTACACCAGTCACTTCTCGATTTGTGCACAGGCCTATGTGAGCTATCAAGCTTAGTCACACAAACAATCAGGGTAGGACCCCACCCCTATTTCCTATTTTCTCTCTTCTCTCTAGGAACTTCTCATCTTTGGACTTCAGTCTAATGAACTGGGCACCTGGGCATACTGATTTAATGGTATCTCTTCACAAGTTCACACTTCTGTAGAAAGGTTATAAATACAATAAAATAGAATTAAGCCATGACATATATATACATACACTAGGTATATGTAAATCTTTATAAAGAACTGATCCTGAATGATACATTTTTGAGGCATTTTTGGGCAGTGAGTGTCCTTGCAAATATTTTTGAGTTGCTGGGGACCTAATGTAGAGTTTCTTTGTTTAAAAAAAGAAGAAGAAGAAAAATGAATAACTGGTTCTTTAGTGACCAGTAGAATGAGGATAGGCACACATTTCATGTGGAAGTATAAAACTTCCAACAATTAAAGAGATAGATAAGGGGAAAACTGCCCCTAACCTGGCCTAAGACAAATCACTTAAATCACCACCTCCTTCTGGGAAGAAATTAGCATTCTTGATGAACTGTCTCAGCAGTTTTCAGATAAACTTGTAATGGTGTGAAGACCTCTTCTGGGAAGCCAGCTGCCATCTCATTCAGCTTAGTGACAGTCCCAAGTTCTGTGACCTTTCCCCAGATTTTTTTTCATTGGTTCATGGTTTTAAAAATATGTGTAACATATATTATGTATATGTATACTTTTATACACATTGGTATATATATTTATATTATTTACATATTATTTACTAGATAGATAGATAAAACATCAACATGCCAAATTTAGAATATTTTCTCTTTTAACATTTAAAGATAGAATTTACGTAAGTAGGATTTCTTTAAAAATCCTTTTCAAGTAGGAAGTTTTTCATGAATATTTGCACTTCTATTAAAATATCCTTTAAGTATTTTAAACTACTAGTGTGAATTTAAAATACTCATTTATTTGGTTAAATGTTTATATTTTCAAAAGATTCTGGATACTTGTTATATAACTTACTAAATTAAGCATTAATAAATATTTTAATATTGTATAAAAATAGATGTCATGTGATCTCAAATTTAAGTTGATCATGTTATCCCAGACACTGCAATGTTACAAGCCTTACCTACTATTCTAATATACTGAATCCTGAAATCATTGTAGATATGTAAAACAATAAGAATACATAGTTTGCCAAGGAAGTGTAACAACATAACAATATGATGGCTTTAATTCTCAAACACAAATTCACAAACGATCACAATAATTCACCAATGATCTCAGTATAAGTCCAGAAGGACATTGAACTCAGGTCCTCTTCAGCTCCTCCAAACCCAGCTCCTCTCAGCAGTTTGGTAGTTCATTCAAATTCTTTCTAAGGTTAAAAATATGATATATGTAAAAAAACAATTATGACCCTAGACATCTTTCTTGAAATTAACTTCTTAAGAAATTTTTGAAGTTGTTTTTCTGTTTATTCAAGATTGAATGAGAAGCAATGGATACTTATCTGAGATTCAGATGCAACTACCCATGTATTTGTACAAGATCCAACAGTACTCAGAACTTAAAAAGTGCTGCCATTTGGAATGTGTCCTTAATCTTAATCATATAATTACCAAATTTGCCAATGAATTAAGTCTGTAATCTCCATCAAGGAATCCCATTTGATTAGACTAAGCTTTTCCTCTATAGAAGCATCTCTCAACTCCAAGTCTAAAGAGCCATGAGCTTGCAGGTGCTCCACAATATGGCAGTTACATGTAGCATTAGCAGCTGTGAAGATCGTATCCATTCAGCACCATTCTCTCTTCTGGATCTCTGTCATTATAGTCACACTCTCCAAAATCATTCAATGGGCACTGTTCTTTCTCTAAGCCTTCCTGCTTCCCTTGACTGGAAACAATATCATCAAACCTTATTCCCTGACCACAACGGAAAAATATTATCGAACCCATTTCTATGCTGTGAGCACTTAATTAGATATTTGTAAAATTTATTTATAATAAAAGGAATGTTGATGGTTGCTATTTTTATTTACAATATTAACTACTCTCTGCTGAGTTCTCATGGTAGATCAAGAGCTATGTTAAGGGTTTTACGTCACCCATTTACCCACTAAACAATACTGTGTGATGGGTAATAATAGTATCTACAGCAGAGCCAGAGTTTAAAAGCACAAATTTTATGTCCATGATTGTACTGCTGAGACTGATGGAACCAGAATTTAAAGCCAGGTCTGCAGGACTGCACTGCTGACTCTTAATCTCTTTTCCTACATGAGCAATGGCTTAATAAAAAGGAATCTTTCTCTGTCTCTTTCAAATAAATAAATAAACTATTAAAAAGAAAAAAAAGGGAGGGACTCTTATACCCTAAGTGCTTTAGGGAACCAGGAAAGAGGTGATCAGTCTAGAGTGCAGCATTCCAGTCTTCTTGAAGAGGTGGTCCATTATTTATTTCCTCATTCTTTTTTTAAAAAAATATGCCCTTAAATGGTGCTTTATTTTTATTTAGTGTTTGTGATGGTTAAGTTTGTGTCAACATTTCCTCATAAGTGTGTTTCTGAGGCTGCCTCTAGGAAGGATTAACTAAACTGTTCCCCAGAGTGGGCGGCCCAAAGATGGGATAAAAAGGAGCTAAGAAAGGCTTTTCTCCCACCTGGCTTGTTTAGCTGCTTGGTGTTTTCTACTGGTACCTGCTGCTTGGTGTTGCTGCTCTCCAGTGTGGACTGAAGACCAACTGAAGAGCAGTGTCAGGAAGCCTCCAGGCCTTAGTGCTATTGGGACTGCTGAGGCCTCCAGCCTCGTGCACTGAGCAGCTACCGGGTTTCTTCACTCGACCTGCAACCTGCTATTGCTGGACTGTTATAATCCAATAAATCCCCTTTTAATACAATTCATTCTGTCCATTCTGTTCCTCTAGAGAACCCTGACTAATACAGTGTTTCACATTTGTAGGGCTTACATTACTAAACTGTTCAAAGATAGGGACTATGTTTTGCATTGTTTGTGGCTACTGGGTAACAACCAACAAACATGACAAGCTGACTAGGCTATGTGTTACTTAAGTACAAGAGATACTTTATAAAGGGAAAAATAAAACCTTTGTAATGCATTTATTTATTCATTGTAGTTCTTCTATACAATGGGCATCTTTAGTCCTAACACCAAGCCTTAGCTCTTCAGTACACCAGACATTCATGCACACTTTGTTTCTTCAAGCCTTTCAGTAACCCTTCATGATAAGCTGAATTGCCACCATCTATTATTGTTGTGGCACTACAGAAGTTAAAGGACTTGTCAAAGGAAAGAATGATCAAGTGCCAACTTTGGAGTCTAATGTGACTGATTTCAAAAATAAAAGTAAAAGCTTTCCCTGGATCATGAAGGGAATACAGAAAACTACTCTTTATGAAAATTGTTTCTTGCCTAACACTAAGCATTTTTAGTAGAACCTTTAACAAAGCTTCCTCAGTGCTCCATTATGTTGATGTAAGTGTTATAACCCTCATATTTTAGCAAACAGAAATGGATCAACTTGATCTTAATGTACTTATAGGCCACTATCAAGGTACATACTTCAACCCTCTGAACTCCTCTTATCAAGAAAGCATTTGGAATTGGTATGGAATACCATTCCCTTCCTTCCAGGACAAGTCTACTGTGCAGTTTTCCAGACATCATATTTTCATCATGATTAAAAGTTAGAAAGTCTTCCCAACAGGCATAAGTAGCCATGTGCCTGCGCTTCCTCTCCCATCCTCATTCAATAATAAGCAACCATGTGCCTGCACTTCCTCTCTCATCTTCTTATTCAATGCCCAACATCTACTCATTGACCTCTTCTGGACAGCCATTGGTCAACTGCCTCCTTCCTTAAAACTCCCACATACAACCCACCATGAAATTTATTTATTTGACCTCCTACTAGACTATGTATTTCTGCATTTTCTCCATGTCTATTGTTGAGACTATAGTCCAATAAGTCTCCTTTTAAAAAAAAAAAAAAAAAAAAAAAAAAAGGATGGCTGTACAGGTGGATTAAAGAATAAGGTGCTTGCTTGTGAAGCCTGAGGACCCAGGTTTGATTCCCTAGTAGCCAAGTTAGTGAGGTGCACAAGGTGGCCCATGCATCTGCATCTGGAGTTGGTTTGCAGTGGCTAGAGACTCTGGTGCATCCATTTTTCTCTATATTCTATCTCAAATAAATAAAGAAATGAAATATTTTATTAAAATGGATTGCCTCACTACATCAGACAGTAGAGTATGAGACATAGAAAATTTTTCTGGGCTTACAAAAAATGAATCTTACATATTTTCTGCCTTGATTGGTATCCCCTTTGAGTTCTCCATGGAACATGCAAAACTGTCTTCAAAGGTCAGTTATGTCCTCTGGATTCCTTCTTAGGACTATCACTGTTCCCTGGAATTTGAAGACAAGAGGCACCTCTTCACTGACACCCCTTCATGGTTCTGTGCCACCACTTCCTCCTCCTCCTCCTCCTCCTACAGTAAGAATTAACCATGCTGCCTTTTGCTTCCCAGCACTGGCCCTGCTCTGCTTGGAGGTTCTTTATTATGTCTTCTTCTTGGTTATTTTCTGCTGGTTCTTCAAATATCAGCTAAGACCTAACTTGTTAATGAGATATTTTCTGTTGTATTTAATCATTATCTTCTCCAAAAGATTTACATGAGCTATCTAAATATAGTCATAGTAAAATTGAATTGTTCTCTGCTTTTTGCCTCCACCCTTGTATGGGGTCTCCAACTACTAAGCATTAGACAGAGATCTGGAACACACCAGATTATTGTAGAAATGTTTCTAATAAAATTGTGAGAAAAAAAAAATTGAGCATAGATGATGGCAAAGTTCAAGAGCAGAAGCCTAAGATGCTCAATGCCCCAGATTCAAGCCCTAGTGTGACCAAAACAATGAATACCTCATGAAAAGCATATTTATAAAATTTATAAATTTATTTATAAAATTCTTTTCAAAAATATTTTTAATTTCTCTATTTATTTGAAAGAGAGAGAGATAGGCTGGGAGAGAGAGAGGAGAGAGAAGGCCTCCAACCACTGTAAATGAACTCCAGATGTGTGGCCCCCTGTGCATCTGGCTTACATGGGACCTAGGGAATTGAACCTGGGTACTTTAGCTTTGTAGGAAAGCGCCTTAACCACTAAGCCATTTCTCCAGCCCTATAAAATTCTTATATGACATGATGTTATAGATTTACTCCTACTTCTAGGTACATTAAGAATTTTAATGTTCTAGTACATTGCGTATGGGTTGAATAAGTGGGAATGCAACATTTAGATAAAGAATAAAATACTAAAGTTGAAAATAATAGAGAAAAGTTGTAAAAAGTGAGCTAGTATAAATTAGGGGATATAAATGCACAGCAAGCATAACAGTTTCCTTTTCTGATGTAGCATGTGTCAGTCCTGGCAACTAATATCTTCATGAGGACACAAAATTCATGCAAGTTCCTGGAATTTACATTGGGCTGGTTCATATGCATGTGCAGACTTACATATTGTACTTGACACTTGAAGTGGGTAACAGATGCCAGCACTGTTTGACCAGTCATATAGTCGGGGAGCTTTGTTATTGTCACTATTGATGGTTTTTCTTTTATGTTGTTTTATTTTTTTTTAATTTCTGTTTGGGGATTTTCTTGTTTTGTTTTTATCATGTAACAAACTTTCACTCAATATTGATGATACATTTTATTTACATGCCCCAAAACCTTCATAAAATGTCTCAGTTATATATCAGTAATTCATGCTTTTTTATTCTTCAGTTTTATTACCTAAACTTACTCTTTTAAGCATCATTTTATGTTTCTAGTTAAACATAAGTGAAAATTGATTGGAGTATTTCTCAATGGAATTTTATCTTTATTTCATCATAATTGCTTCAATTTGAATAATGACAGATGAACTGCCTCTTTCAATTGCAGTTTTAAGGCTTTGAAGTCACAATAGCAGCACTGGATTTAAGTCCTCGAGCCATTATTACAGCAGAAAAGGCATTGGGGAAATGAAAACTTATGGTGTTATAACTTGCTGGCATGGTGTGAGAGACATTCCAATGGCTGAAGTGTATTTCCTGGATAATTCTGAGCCTAAGACATTATGACCTAAGAGTGAACTAGACAGCTACATGAGAGCCCCACCTTTCTGAATTACAACAATAACATCATGTAATTAATCCCAAGTTCACATAGTAAGTAAATGACAGCACGATTATTGTATTTATCATAAAATATTTGGACTGGGATGTAGTGCAGTGATAGAGGGGTTGTATAGAATGTATAAGTTCTGAGGTTCAATTCCCAGTACGTCAAACATGTACAAAAAGGTAAAACATTCTATCAGTGAAACTAATAATTGTATTCAACAATTCAGAATTTCACCAATAGAGAATTCATTAGATTTTTTTTTTTTTTTTGTCTCTAACATTTACATCAAGAGCCTAGCATTTGTTACTTCTCCAAGATAGGCAGTTCACAATTCTTGTTGTCTGTTATCTTTGTATTTAGTTTAAAAAAAAAAATCAAATAGGGCTGGAGAGATGGCTTAGCAGTAAAAGCATTTGCCTCCTAATCCAAAGGATCCCAGTTCAATTCTCTAGGCCCCACATAAGCCAGATGCACAAGGGGGCGCATGCATCTGGAGTGTGTTTGCAGTGGATGGAGGCCCTGGCACACCCATTAGCTCTCTCTCTTTCTCTGACTCTTTCTCTTAAGTAAATAAATAAATAAATAAATAAATAAATAAATAAATTTAAAACAAGGAACAAATCAATTAATAGGCAAAATGTTTGAAGTGTAACATATCTGTCATTTAAATTATTATTATTATTATTATTATTATTATTATTATTATTTATTGGAGACAGACAGAGAGAGAGGGAGAGGCAGAGAAAGAGAGAGAGAGAATGGGTGCACCAGCAACCTCTCAGCAGCTGTGAATGAACTCCAGATGCGTGTGCCCCCTTGTGGGCAGTGTGGCATTGTGACCTTGCATCACTTTGCATATGGCTAAACATGGGACCTGGAGATTGGAACCAGCGTTCTTAGGCTTAGCAGGCAGGCACCTTAACCACTAAGCCATCTTTCCAGCCCCAGTCATTTAAAAATTTAGTAAATATAGCTGATATATTTGGTAGTGGCTAGTTTATAAACATCACACTTTCATTTCTTGACTAGGACACTTTTTTTTCAAAGTTTTTAAAAGCACAATATACATGGAATGAGATGTATATTATTAAGACAAATGAGAAGGTGAGAAGCATGCTTATCATAATTCAGAGTACAGAAGGCAACAGACATAAGAGGGAATATTTCTGAAGGATTTGGTGGATAACAGGAGCATGAAAACAGCTTCTGTTAGACATGACAGGAGCACGTCCTGTGACGGGAATGGCTCCATCACTTGAATACATTCAAAAGTTGAAAAAAAATCATTCTTATGGTCTTTTACATATTTTCAATCACGTTTAAAAATTTATTTTTTGACAGGAGCATGCATGAGCATAATGTGCATAATCACACTCACCCCACGGCCCTCTTCTATCTGTCCTCTTCCCGCTCCTCATAAGCCCCTTCTTCCCAACAAGCCACCATGTGATCGTGTCCTTTTCTGTCTTGTTTGGGTTGGATGGACATGGGTCAGAGATTGTCCCCTAAAGCTTGGCCTACACCAACGAAGAGCTTGACTCTCCCTCCCCTAATAACCATCAGCTGCTAGTAGTTCCTCCGAGAGGGTTTGGCTTTTGGAGCCCCTACCTTGTCCATGGTAGAATGTCGATGGTCTCAACCATGTGCAGGCTTCATGCAGGTAACCAGAGCCACTGGGAGTTCATGAACTTACCAGCTCCGCAATATCCAGATGATAAGATTCCACAGCACTCCCCTTCCTCCAGCTCTTGCACGCTTTCTACCACCTCTTCCATGCTACTCCCTGAGCCTTGGAATGGGTGAATAAATGCCCTATTTAGGCCTGAGCACACAATATTCACTTATTCTCAGAGCTTTAACTAGATGTGAGTTTCTGCATTGACTGTCTCCCACTGCAAACAGAAGCATCTGGTCACACTGTTCTATTGATATAAACATTAATATTTAGATGAAAGTTTGACAGCATGTACATCTAACAGGATATCTAGGTTTCTCCCTAGGGCCTACAAAAGAGATTGGGCACTCAGGAGTCATTGCTGGCCTCAGTCAGCAGGGTTTGAACATGGGTAAGAAGGTAGGTGAAGAAGAATGGGATTGAAATTTATCAAGGTCTATTTCTGTTTTGTGTCTAAATTCCCAAGTTAGTATCACTGACCTGGACAAATGATTTTCCTTTTCCCTGCTCACATCCTAACTCTTCCCTGATATTTCAGATCCTGGGGAAAGAAGATAAATAGGGATTTAAGGCAAATTACAACATAGTCAAATGTTGTTACCCAAACTTTTTAAACCGTGTGTGTGTGTGTGTGTGTGTGTGTGTGTGTGTCAGTGTGTTACAAAGGAACTATCCACAAGCAGTATGTGGGTGTCTGAGAATTGAAGCCAGGCTGGCATGCTTTGCAGGCCCAGTACTCACACTCATTCCTTCAAGCTTCTATCACATGTGACATTTGACCCCCCACCCAAGGCTGTCTGTTCTTGTCCAGCCTTTCCTGTATGGTGAAACTTTACCTTGAAACGGTTAGCGTACATCAGCCCTTTCCTTTTTAGCTGCTTCTGGTCAGGTGTTTAACCCTAGCAATGAGAAGGTAACTGTGAGTGATGACTAAGAAAAAGCAGGCTTACTTAATGTTTTAGCCAGCTTCCTGTGACCATGACAGTCAGCTGAAGGAGGAAATACTGAATTTGTGTCATTGTGTCACAGGCTTCAGTACATGGTACAGCAGAACACAACAGAAAGGAGCATGTGGTAGAGCACATGAGCTCACACTGTGATGGCCAGAGGAGGTGAGGAAGAGACTGGGATGAGATAGATAGAAAAGACTTCCAAAAGCTCACATCTTCCAACTAGGTAAGAGATGGCATCAGTCTTGCACTTGCAAGTAGGTTACATACAGGAACATAAAAGGACAGCAAGAGGGTGTTTTTGCCTTTTATTCCTCAAGCTGTTTGAAAGCTCTCAGCATTACCTCTCATCATGACCACATTTTCTGGTGGCATTTCAGATCAGTCTCTGCAATGTTAGCGAGTTTTGCTTGCAATGCAAGGGCCTATATTGTCCTGTGGGTGGGCTGTGCCCAGTCTGTTCTGGGGCAAGGAAAGGTTTTGTGGTTTGATATATATATATATTTTTTGCTTTGTTTTTGAGACAGAGATTCATGTTTGTAGGATAACCTTGATTCTCCTGACTCCATTTCCCAAATGCTGGGATTACAGAAGTGCACCATATGCCCAGTTTATGCTAGGCTGGAGTTCATGCATGTGAGGCAAGCCTCTACCCCACTGAGCCACAGCCCCAGATGGGGCAAGATTTTAGCAACTGTTCATAGGCTTTATCTACTAAAGATTTGCAGAGGGCTGGAGGTTAAGGCATTTGCCTGCAAAGCCAAAGGACCTCTGTTCAATTCCCCAGGACCCACATAAGCCAGATGCACAAGGTGGCACATGTGTCTCGAATTCATTTGCAGTGGCTGGAGGCCCTGATGCACCCATTCTCTCTCTCTCTCTCTCTCTATCTCTGTGTGACTCTTTCCTTCTCTCACTCTCTCAAACAAATAGCAGTATTAATTATTTATTTAAAGATTATCTGATATCTATTTCTTATCATCACTTAAATATTTTGAAGACTGCCTTTTATTTTATCTTATTTTATTTTATTTTATTTTATTTTATTTTATTTTATTTATTTTGGATCTGTTCATTGTCTTTGGAACAAATGAAAGATATAAAATACCTGAAATGTTATTTCAAACAAGCTGTACCGAAGAAAATAAGAAATAAATTTTAAATATGGTAAAATTTTCAGTAAGTCATAATGAGATCTAAAAGAATGCTTCTGCTCCTCCCCCACTCAGACTTGCATTGAGAAGGGGTGAACTTCCTCTCCCCTTAAGGAGGGTAGTCAGTGGTGTGCTGAAGATGTTTGATCAAGAGACAGGGGCTTTGAACTTCCAGTATTCTTTCCACCCAAATGCCCCTATATTGTGCTGACTAGGAGACACGTGACTGTGTGATTTCGCAATGCATTCCCTCAGGATAGGAATTCCCAGGTGGTCACAAAAGCCAGAATGTTCCCCCCCTCTATTTATGTATGCCGATGGATATAATCGCCACAAGGTGGCGCCAAACCACAATGAAACCGGACGCGCGCCTGGCTTCTCTAGGCAGACGCCGGAGCCGGCCGCGGGAGGCCCTGCCATCTCATTAACCTGCGCTTCCCTTGATGTATTAATGCTTGCTTCACAATTTTTCTTATCTTCGAGGGATTTCATTCTGGAAAACAAAAATCAATGGAACTTGGGGGAGAAGAGAAGAAAGCACAAGTCAATCCCTAAAGCCAAAAGGTCAAGCTTGTTTTAAAAGGTGTAGCAGGAGCCCGGTGGAGCCTGGGCAGCAGGAGACCCTCACGGTGACACGCGGGCGCACAGCGCCACCTAGCGGAGAAGAGCAGTGCGTGGCTTCTCGGTGACCTGCTGCACTCCTGCGTGGCCTCCTTTACGGTTCCTGGGACTTACACCTCAAAAGACATTGCCCCAAATTAGGTGCAATCATGAAAGCACAAGCAACTTGTTTGCCATGACGGTATTCCTTTGCCCAGACTTTGTAACAAAGGTTTGTCGGGCTCCTTTCACCAAGAGTAAGCAATAAACCACCGCAACAGCCTGTGCCCAGACTCCCTCCACTTAAACATGGGACTTCGCCTTGTCTTGACTCCGTAATAAGTGAGTTGCATACATAATCCCAATATACTTGCGCACGGGTGTATATATTTGTATTTATTTTAGATGTGGTGAGCTAAAGTCTCATTAGTCCTGCAAGTTTTACGTTGTCATTGAAAATAGACTTTAGTCTCACTGGATTTGGGGATCTACAAAGTAAAACAATAATAGCAATTACATTAGTTAAGATTAATATTAGTTAATTATTGCATTAATCAATACAATCCTTATTGAATCTTTTATTTTAGAGACCATAAATTGACATCCAATAATTATTCTACCCTTCCTTTTCTTATGTAACAGAATCCCAATTTCCCTTTTGTTGTTACTGTGTCTGAGCATGTCATACTTGGGAGGGGGTGTGACCAAAAGATAAAAACAGATTATTAAGGTGGATGCTTCAGTCAGGTTCACATTGCTGGCAGAAATCACTCGATCAAAAGCAGCGTTTGGAGAAAAGGGGTTTATTTTGATTTACAGACTCAAGGGGAAGCTCCATGATGGCAGGGGAAAAGATGGCATGAGCAGAGGGTGGACATCACCTTCTGGCCAACATCAGATAGACAATAGCAACAGGAGAGTGTGCCAAACACTGGCAAGGGGAAACTGGCTGTAATACCCATAAGCCTGTCCCCAACAATACACAGCCTCCAGGAGGCATTAATTCCCAAATCCACCAACTGGGAACCTAACATTTAGAACACCTAAGTTAATGGGGGACACCTAAATCAAACCACTACATTCCACCCTTGGCCCCCATAAACTGATAGTCTGAGATCTTTTAAGTGTCACATAATACCAAAAAAAAAAAAAAAAAAAAAAAAAGTTCCCCCAACCCATAATGGCACAGAATAAACACTCACACTGTAAACGATGGCATTGAGCATAGCAATATACATACATACATACATACATACATACACACACACACACACACACACACACACATATATATATATATATATATATCCAATGCAAGATTTAAAACAACCAGGGCAAACATCACACTCTGTAGCTCCAAGTCTAACAACGCTAACCAGTGACAAATCTTTATGTCCGATAATTCTAACCCTCAATGAGTTTCTGGAGTTCCAATTCCACCCCATCCAGCTTGGCTATTCACAGTCCTGGAAAACTTCATTGGGGCTGGCAGCTTTCCTTAGCAGCCATCTTATGGTACCAGCATCTCCACTGAGTCTCCACTGCAACCCACAGTCCATCCTCAATGCTCCATAGGGTCTCCATGCAGGCATCCAGCAAACCTGCTAAACACTGGCCATGGTCATTACTAAAACACAAGACCACGTTGCAAATTCAGTGACCCTTTCTTTCCTGCATTTCTTATACTCCATAATACCAGGTGGGGCACCAATTTGTTAATCTAGGGGGGAATAAAGCAGATTTTGAAGAACAGGACATTCCTTGAGCACTCAGATCCCTTCAAAAGAGTCTACATTCTTCCTCTTGCCTTAGTGCAGGTCAGCTGGTCCAATCTCATAGGCTGTAATCTCTCATATAATTGCCACTGAATGGGCAGCAGTTTTGGCATAAAGATGTCATTTTTTTTTCTGTGCCATATCTCTCTGCTCACACCAGTCCATTTCTATGAAATGCAACCCTGCACAAGTTCTCGGGACACAGGTATAACAGCAAGCCTCTCACAGAAACTGCTTCTAGCCCAGTCAAGACAAAGCTCCTTTTCATCCTCACAAGCCAAACCTCACAGTCCACAGTTCTTACTGCATTCAGGTCTTTCAACTCTGACCAGAATAGTCCATCAAGCTGTACTTACAGCACTGCAAAGGCATCTCTTTGGCCAAGGTTTCCAGTCCTTTCACATTCCTCTTGAAAATCAGCTCCAAAAGACCAAAGCCACACAGTCAGGTGTCTAGCATCAATCCCACTCCTCTGGTACCAACTTTATTATTGCAGTCAGGATCTCATTTATGGCAGAAATCACCTGACCAAGAGCAGTATTTTTTTTGGGGGGGGGGTGGGAGGGAAGAGTTTATTCTGGCTTACAGACTCGAGGGGAAGCTCCATGATGGCAGGGGAAAATGATGGCATAAGCAGAGGATGGACATCACCCCCTGGCCAACATAAGGTGGACAATAGCAATAGGAGAGTGTGCCAAACACTAGCAAGGAGAAACTAACTATAAAACCCATAAACCTGCTACCCAAAATACAATGCATCCAGGAAGTGTTAATTCCCAAATCTCTATCAGCTGGGAACCTAACATTCAGAACACCTAAGTTTATGGGGGACACTTAAATCAAACCACCACAGTGGACCATTTGGGAGACTGTAATGGAATTTGTTACTGTTGGCTGTTGTCATTCTGTTGCCTTTGATCCTCATGTACAGTTTCAGGAAAGTCTATGAAAATGTTTCACAGTGCAAAGAACTCAGGCATGAGACCAGGAAGTAAGACAATCATTTTAGGGCCATGAGGCCAAAGATAAAAGAGTCAGAGCTAAGTAGACTCCTGCCACTCTGATCTATTCAGTCCATGTAGTACCTGACTATTTCTGTTTCTCATTGCATAAAAAAGAATAAAAAGTATATGTCTAGGCTACTCGTCCTCCTGGCATTTGTTTACTATGTGAAGAAATAAAATCTTATCTAACGAGAAAGTAATTATGAGTCACTGTAGCAGTTACCTTCTGTGGCAGTCAGGTTTGCATTGCTGGAAGACATCACATGACCAAGAGCAGATTTGGGGGAAAAAGGTTTAATTTGGCTTATAGACTCGAGGGAAGGTCCATGGTGGCAGGGGAAAATGATGGTATGAGCAGAGGGCAGACATCATTTCTGGCCACCAGGTGGACAACAGCAACAGGAGAGTGTGTCAAACACTGGTATGGTGGTTTGATTCAGGTGTCACCCCACAAACTTAAGTGTTCTGAATGCTAGGTTCCCAGCTGATGGAGATTTGAGAATTAATGCCTCCTGGCAGCAGTGTACTGTTATGGGTGGGCTTATGGGTGTTATAGCCAGTTTCTCCTTGCCAGTGTTTGGCACACTCACCTATTGCTGTTGTTCACCTGATGTTGGCCAGAAGGTGGTGTCCACCCTCTGCTCATGTCATTGTTTGTCCCTGCCATCATGGAGCTTCCCCTCGAGTCTGTAAGCCAAAATAAACCCATTGTTTCCTCACAAGCTGTTCGTGGTCATGGGATTTCTCCCAGAAATGTGAACATGATTATAACAACTGGCAAGGAAAAACTGGCTATATGACCCATACGCCCACCCCCAACAATACACAGCCTCCAGGAGTTATTAATTCCCAAATCTCCATCAGCTGGGTGCCTAGCATTAAGAACATCTAACTTTATGGGGGACACCTGAATCAAACCACTACATTCCGTCCCTGACTCCCATAAACTGATAACCATCCGTGACATAAAATACAATGCATTCATTCCAACTTTAAAAGTCCCCATAGTTTTATTAATCTTAATGATGTTCAAAATGTCCTCATAGTCCAAGATTTTTTTAACTGATCCATGATACCAAAAATTCCACCAAACCCATACACACACACACAATAAACAGTCATACTGCAAAAGATGGCATTGGGCATAGCAAAGAAACATTCAACCAATATGGGATTTAAACAGGACAAACATCAAACTCTGTAGCTCCAAGTCCAACAACGCTAACCAGTGACAAATCTTATGTCCGATAATTCTAACCCTCAACAAGTTTCTGGAGTTCCAATTCCACCCCATCCAGCTAGGCTATTCACAGTCCTGGAAAACTTTATCTGGGGCTGGCAGCTTTCCTTAGCAGCCATCTTATGGTACCAGCATCTCCACTGAGTCTCCACTGCAACCCACAGTCCATCCTCAATGCTCCATAGGGTCTCCATGCAGGCATCCAGCAAACCTGCTAAACACTGGCCATGGTCATTACTAAAACACAAGACCACGTTGCAAATTCAGTGACCCTTTCTTTCCTGCATTTCTTATACTCCATAATACCAGGTGGGGCACCAATTTGTTAATCTAGGGGAATAAAGCAGATTTTGAAGAACAGGACATTCCTTGAGCACTCAGATCCCTTCAAAAGAGTCTACATTCTTCCTCTTGCCTTAGTGCAGGTCAGCTGGTCCAATCTCATAGGCTGTAATCTCTCATATAATTGCCACTGAATGGGCAGCAGTTTTGGCATAAAGATGTCATTTTTTTTACTGTGCCATATCTCTCTGCTCACACCAGTCCATTTCTATGAAATGCAACCCTGCACAAGTTCTCGGACACAGGTATAACAGCAAGCCTCTCACAGAAACTGCTTCTAGCCCAGTCAAGACAAAGCTCCTTTTCATCCTCACAAGCCAAACCTCACAGTCCACAGTTCTTACTGCATTCAGGTCTTTCAACTCTGACCAGAATAGTCCATCAAGCTGTACTTACAGCACTGCAAAGGCATCTCTTTGGCCAAGGTTTCCAGTCCTTTCACATTCCTCTTGAAAATCAGCTCCAAAAGACCAAAGCCACACAGTCAGGTGTCTAGCATCAATCCCACTCCTCTGGTACCAACTTTATTATTGCAGTCAGGATCTCATTTATGGCAGAAATCACCTGACCAAGAGCAGTATTTTTTTTGGGGGTGGGAGGGAAGAGTTTATTCTGGCTTACAGACTCGAGGGGAAGCTCCATGATGGCAGGGGAAAATGATGGCATAAGCAGAGGATGGACATCACCCCCTGGCCAACATAAGGTGGACAATAGCAATAGGAGAGTGTGCCAAACACTAGCAAGGAGAAACTAACTATAAAACCCATAAACCTGCTACCCAAAATACAATGCATCCAGGAAGTGTTAATTCCCAAATCTCTATCAGCTGGGAACCTAACATTCAGAACACCTAAGTTTATGGGGGACACTTAAATCAAACCACCACAGTGGACCATTTGGGAGACTGTAATGGAATTTGTTACTGTTGGCTGTTGTCATTCTGTTGCCTTTGATCCTCATGTACAGTTTCAGGAAAGTCTATGAAAATGTTTCACAGTGCAAAGAACTCAGGCATGAGACCAGGAAGTAAGACAATCATTTTAGGGCCATGAGGCCAAAGATAAAAGAGTCAGAGCTAAGTAGACTCCTGCCACTCTGATCTATTCAGTCCATGTAGTACCTGACTATTTCTGTTTCTCATTGCATAAAAAGAATAAATAAGTATATGTCTAGGCTACTCGTCCTCCTGGCATTTGTTTACTATGTGAAGAAATAAAATCTTATCTAACGCAGAAAGTAATTATGAGTCACTGTAGCAGTTACCTTCTGTGGCAGTCAGGTTTGCATTGCTGGAAGACATCACATGACCAAGAGCAGATTTGGGGAAGAAAAGGTTTAATTTGGCTTATAGACTCGAGGGGAAGGTCCATGGTGGCAGGGGAAAATGATGGTATGAGCAGAGGGCAGACATCATTTCTGGCCACCAGGTGGACAACAGCAACAGGAGAGTGTGTCAAACACTGGTATGGTGGTTTGATTCAGGTGTCCCCCACAAACTTAAGTGTTCTGAATGCTAGGTTCCCAGCTGATGGAGATTTGAGAATTAATGCCTCCTGGCAGCAGTGTACTGTTATGGGTGGGCTTATGGGTGTTATAGCCAGTTTCTCCTTGCCAGTGTTTGGCACACTCACCTATTGCTGTTGTTCACCTGATGTTGGCCAGAAGGTGGTGTCCACCCTCTGCTCATGTCATTGTTTGTCCCTGCCATCATGGAGCTTCCCCTCGAGTCTGTAAGCCAAAATAAACCCATTGTTTCCTCACAAGCTGTTCGTGGTCATGGGATTTCTCCCAGAAATGTGAACATGATTATAACAACTGGCAAGGAAAAACTGGCTATATGACCCATACGCCCACCCCCAACAATACACAGCCTCCAGGAGTTATTAATTCCCAAATCTCCATCAGCTGGGTGCCTAGCATTAAGAACATCTAACTTTATGGGGGACACCTGAATCAAACCACTACATTCCGTCCCTGACTCCCATAAACTGATAACCATCCGTGACATAAAATACAATGCATTCATTCCAACTTTAAAAGTCCCCATAGTTTTATTAATCTTAATGATGTTCAAATGTCCTCATAGTCCAAGATTTTTTAACTGATCCATGATACCAAAAAATTCCACCAAACCCATAAGGGCACCGAATAAACAGTCATACTGCAAAAGATGGCATTGGGCATAGCAAAGAAACATTCAACCAGTATGGGATTTAAACAGGATAAACATAAAACTCTGTAGCTCCAAGTCCAACAATTCTAGTCAATGACAAATCTCCAAACTTGATAATTCTAACCAGCAACAAGTCTCTGGAGTTCCAATTCCACCCCTCCAGCTAGGCTACTCACAGTACTGGAAAACTTTATCTGGGGCCAGCAGCTCTACTTAGCAGTCATTTTATGTTTCCAATTTCCACTGGATTTCCACTTCAACCCACAATCCATCTTCATGGCTCCATCAGGTATCCATGCAAGCATCCAGCAAACCTGTTACACACTGCCTATGGCCATTTCCAAAACACAAGACCATGTTGCAAATTCAATAACCCTCTCTTTCTTGTATTTCTTATACTCCATAATGCCAGGTAGGGTGCAAATTTTTAATCCAGGGGGAATAAAGCAGACTTTGAAGCACATGACACTCCTACAGCATTCAGTCCACTTCAAAAGACTGCATTCTTTCTATTCTCCCAATGCAGGTCAGCTGGCCCAATCTCAATGGTTGTAATCTCTCATGCAATTGCAGCTGAACAGGCAGAAATTTCAGCCCAAAGATTTTTTTTTTTTTGTGCCATATCCTTCTGCTCACACTAATCCAGTTCTAAGAAGTGCCACCCTACACAAATTCTCAGGACATGGGCATAACAGAAAGCCTCTCACACAAACTGCTTCTAGACCAGTCCAGGCAAAGCTTTTTCTCACCCTGACATGGCAAACCTCACAGTCCATAGTTCTTATTGCACTCAGATCTTTCAGTGCTGATCAGAATAGTTTATAAAGCTGTACTTACAGAACTTCAAGGCATATCTTGGGCCAAGATTTCAAATCCTCCCACATTCATCTCAAAAATCAGCTCTAAAGGGGCAAAAGCTACACAATCAGTAGTAATGAGCCCACTTTTGGTATCAACTATACTGTTATACTGTTGTAGTCAGGTTTGCATTGCTGGCAGAAATCACCTGACCAAGAGAAGCTTGTGGGAAAAATGGTTTATTTGGGCTTCCAGACTTGAGGGAAGCTCTATGATGGCCAGGGAAAATGATGGAATGAACAGAGGGTGGACATCACCTACTCAACAACATCTAGTGGACAACAACAGGAGAGTGTGTCAAATACTAGCAAGGTGAAACTGGCTATAATACCCATAAGCCAGCCCCCAATAATACACTGCCTACAGGAGGCATTAATTCCCAAATCTCCATCAGCTGGGAACCTAGCATTCAGAACACCTAAGTTTATGGGGGACACCTGAATCAAATTACCACAGCTTCTTGTTGTTAGAATAAACAAACACACAACCAGAAGCAGCTTACAGTTCGAGGGGAAGATTCATCGTGGTGGGGTAAACATGGCATAACCAAGAAGCTGGCTCATGACATCATAGACATAGCCACAGCAGGGAGAGATCAGCAAGATGGAGCAAGCTTTGAACCTCCACTGGGTTGGACTAATAAGCTTCAAGTCCTGCCCTGGTTGACACACTTCACCAGCAAGGCTTCACCTTCCACAGGCTCCACCAGCCGGGGACTAAGTGGTAAGCTCCATCATTAGCACTTGAGGCATAAGGGGACATTGTCCCTTCAAACTACCACCATCCCACCACCATCACCTTCACATGCTCCTCTTGAACACATAGATATTTTAAGAGCAAAGCTAATGTCCACTAAGAATTTACTAAAAAAAAAAACCAAAAAAACCTGAACTAATATTTTGTATAGCTCTATATTATTTTTAAATTGATTTCACAAGCATCATCACCTTTCACCATTGCAAAAAATGCAATGAACATGTTTATTGTTTACCAGGCATATAGTACACACTGAAATAGGCACTGGAGATATATACCGTAAGCAGGACAAGACTTCCTCATGAACACACATTTTTGAAAAGGTGAAATAAGTCACTAAAACAATACATGAAACACAATAATTTCGTACTCTGAACAGAATTTGGGTGGCATAGAGCACAGGGAACAGTGTTGGGTGCTCCACAAAGCAGGGAGGGAGAGCACTGCATTGTCAGTGGAGTTCTCTTGGAATTAGATGTGAAAAAGAGGAGAGCAGAATGCAGGTCCCTTGGTGGGATGAGCTTTGCACATTTGAGGAGCTGGAGAACTGTTTGAGTGTGAACTGAGTAGGCACAGAAGAGAAAGCACTAGGGATAGTCTAAATGCTCAAGAGCTACCAGCTGTATTGATCAGTGATAGCTTGGACTTGTTGAAAGGCTTCAAACTTCCTGGGATGAGGCAGCCTGATTTTCAAACTATCTGTAACTTAAGTTGATTGATAATAGTGTACTTATTATGCAATAAAACATGATAGGAGAACTAAGACATAAATTGGCTGGATTCTTGCACAAATATTTTTCAGAATTAATTTATCTTTTGAACATTATTAGTTTTAATAAATTTATTACAGTGTGACCAAAACTTACCTGGTTCTCTACAGGAGGTTGAAAGGCAGGGATGGTGGCAAGGAAAAGGTCAGCCTTCTACTTTGACATTGTCATTGGTATCATCCATGTGTGGTCCTGCTGCTCAGAGGCCAAAAGCATTTTAATAAAACTTACTGAAGAGGGTTGACTGACCTCCTTCTCTAGAAGGAAGTAGTCCAAGTCCTCCCTTCTGATTGTGTCTACTCATATTTGCCTACTAAATAGGGCATATTTCTTAAATAGCAAACCAAGACATTTGAAGTTAAACACGTAGAAAATTTTGGCTCAAAAATGAAATTAGAGATTGAGAGGATATAGTGCTTGCCACAGAAATGTGTAGACAGGAGGTTGGATCCTCAGCACCCATACAAATATTAGATTGGCATGGTTGTTCCAGCACTCAGGAGGCAAAGATGGTGTTTTGGGGGGGAAGCTGGCAGATGGACAAATTGGTGACCTCTGGGCTCAAGTGAGAAACCCTGCCTCAATAAAATGAGGGGGAGAAATAATAACAAAGATACCCAAAATCAGTCTCTGGCTTATACATGCATCCACACATTCATGTGCCTCACACATACAAACATGCATGTCAACCACATATGAAAGCATAAAAAGTCAAAAAAATAATTTGAAACAATGAAATGAATGTTAACATGTCATTTTCATGAGTGTTTTATTTTTGGGTTTTAAATTATCCTCAGCTGGGCAGATGGCTCAGTGGGCAAACTTCTTGCCATTCAAGCATGAAAACTGAACACAGGTTCCCAGATTCCAGTCACAATGATTAAGCATGCTGGCATGTACCTGTGCTCACAGCACTGGGGGGGGGGACTGTGTCAGGGAATATGGTGGGGGAGGGGGCTCATGGACTAGCTAGCCTAATCAAAATGGTGGTCTCTAAGTTCAGTGAGAGATCTTGTCTCAAAGAATAAAGTAGAGAGTGACTGTAGAAGATATCTGATATTGACCTATGGCCTCAACACACACATATGCATGTGCACTGTCCCACATGTTCATGTGCACCTACACACATAGTAAACACATGTGCTCACATGCACATCACACACATACACACAAAAAAATCCTAACATTCTTAGTTTGTTCCCAAACATTTCAGAATGCCGGAACTAAGATTATGGGACTCTTCTTGGAGAAGGACTAAAGTTGATGTTGCACTATTAGTAGTTATGAGTCCTGAGGGGGGAAGGGAAAGAATGTTACATTGTGAACTCAAGATGTCCCCTGAAGGTTTGAATGTTGGGGTTTGGTTGCCTTATGATGGGCTTTTGGGAAGTGTTTGGATACTGAGGTCTCTGATGTCATTAATTTTGTGATGTATTCATAATATGATGGTATTGTTGGGTGCCGGTTTCCCCCCCAGCAGGGATGAAGAAAGAGCTGGTCCAGCAGCTCCTCTTGGGGCTGAGCGGGATGATGGGTGTCGGCGACCAAGACCCCCTCCTCTAAGAGACCAGAGAAAAAAACACACTGGGCCAGGAGTCTTGTCGAGGCAGGAACTCGTTTTATTGTAGTAGGAAGGTGTTTATATAGCTTTGAGAAAGAGGGTGAGTCTCAGGATGGGAAAAAGGTGTAAGTGCCAATAGTATTTCACCACGTCAGCAGTAGCTGGGCGGAGGCAGTTTTGGCTTAGGCTTTGCTGAGTCACTCCTAAGCGGGAGTAGGCCAAAGACAGGTCGCGAAACTCTAGTCAGGCTCAGGAAGTTCCACTAGGCCTCACACCCGGGCCTCTTAGGGCCCAACATCTCCCCCTTTTGTTTTTGTAAGAATGGCGGAGATCATGGCCCCTGTCCCCCTCTGGGGATCTTACCCGTCACTGGGTACCATGCCTCTAGCCCGTCAAAAATCCACTCCATGACCTGTCTTAGGTTATCTCAACCTGTCTGAGATCTTACCGGTCATTGGTTCCATGGAGGGTCGGGGAGGGACGTTAGGAGGACAGCCATTCAGAGGAAGAGCCCAGCTCCTGAGTTGCGAGCCTGTGGTATTTTGACCTGATGAAGTTTAATTGCCTCTAGCTGTTGGTGAATGAATTGTGTAATCTTATTAATTACACAGGGCCCGACAGTGAGGATAAGAAGAAGGAGAAGGAGGGGTCCAAGGGGAGGGAGAAGGTAGGGTAAAAAGCCATGTAAGCCCATCCACAGCGGGTTGTCTTGGAAGTCCCGTCTCCTCTTTTCCAAATCTTTTTGGAGCTTTTCTGGCTTTATTTGGGTCTAGCAGCATCCACACCTCCAATCATTCCTGGGGAAGAAACAGAGGCACAGTTCTCAGGGGTGGAACACTCCCTGGAGAGTTGATTGTTATCGTCCCCTTGTTGGGGTAAATATTTTAAGTCTCTTGCTGGTACCCAAATGGGTCATTTTTCCTCTTGAGGAAAGACACATCCAAACCCTCTCCCTGCTGTGAGAAGGGGGTCTGGTCCTCCCCAGGCCCCATTCAATAGGTCCCTCCATTTGACCCAGATGGAGATGTAAGTAACAGCTGAGGTCCAATATTTTTGAAAAGGGGAAAAGTGTCTATCTTCTTTAGAAAAATTAAAAATATTTAGGGATAATAATGCCTTTTTTAGTTGGTCATGTGGGGGTAGGGATTCCCCCTTTTGTTTTTGTAATTGAGACTTGAGAGTTTGATTATATCTTTCCACGATGGCCTGGCCCCACAGGTTATGCGGGATGCCTGTGGAAAGTGAGATTTTCCAGGTTTGGAGGAAGTCTATAAAGGCCCCTGCTTATGAAGCAGGGGCCTTTATTAGAAAATTTGACTTGATCTGGCAATCTAAGGGTGGCAAAGCATTGAAGCATATGGCTAATAGCATGTTTAGTTTGTTCCCCGGTGTGTGCCGATGCCCAGCAAGCTTGGGAGAAAGTACCAACTGAGAGAAAAATATATTTAAGTTTTCCAAATGGAGAATAGTGTGTAACATCAATCTGGCAAAGGTGATTAGGGTGTAGCCCTCGAGGATTGGCTCCTGTAGTTTGAAGAGGAGGTACCTGGAGGAAAGGCTAACAGGATTTGCAAGTTTGGACAATTTTTTTAAGGTCTTTGACTGGCACGTGCGGATATTTATGTTTAAGGCCCCTCCAATTTATGTGGGTTAATAAGTGGAAGCGTGTAGCTTCTGAGACTGTATTACACTGAGGCAGAGAAGCCAGTTTGTCAGCCAAATTGTATTTTTTTTTTTTTTTTAGAGAGAGGAATCCTGGTAAATTTTGATGGCCTTTGAGATGTTGAAGCTTACAGATCTAGGGGAAGTTCCATAATGGCAGAAGAAGTTGGCCTGCCTTCACAGGGCCAAGCAAGAGAAAAAAAAAAAAAAAAAAAAAAAAAAAAAAACAGCCTCACAGCACATGGAACAAAAACTACAGCCAAAAACTCTAGCACACTTCAGAAACTCCTACTGGGCACACTTTGCATATCTTTACAATGGAATCTTAAACCCACCATTAATACCTTAAGATCAGCCCCCAGTGACATTAAGTAGGAAGCGGGCTTGAATAATTAAGGGGATAGATGGAACATTTGGTGTCTAAGGGTGGCAAGGAGGAGACAGCAATAAATTTGTCTACCTGCGAATCCCCATTAGCAATAAAGTCAGACAGACCAGTGTGTGAGCGAATGTGCTCAGTAAGTCTGGAGGTGGATGGCCCATTGTATGTAAAAGGACCTGTTTACAGTAAGAGTCAATGCCAGATTTCTGGGCTGCCTTGTGAATAAGAGAAAGATCAGAGAGGGGGTGGGGTACCAGGGCCTGGCTGTAGCCTCCAGCCCTATGTTAATGGGAAGGTGGCGAAGGGTAGGGCAATGGTGTGTGTTAGCGAACTGGCAGCTGCCTAGGTGTGTCCAGGATGGATCAGGCCAAAGTCCTTCCAAGGGTAAAGAGGGGGAGGGGTGGTTGTGAGCGCTATTGTCACAGGTGGCGGTTAGGGGCTGAAAAGACAGCAGCCGGTGGCAGTTTGGGTGGCGGCCTTGGGAGGAACGAGATTTTAAAAGCCAGTTTTAGTTTTTCCTTACAGCTTTTGTTAAGGGCAGAAATGAACTCCTCCACAGAGAAGCCTTTAAGGCTGGCAATTATGGCAAGGAGGATTGAACTAATCCATGGGGCTAAAACAAAAGTTTTGTCCCAAAAGCCATGGAGATTTTTTTTCTTTTACTTTTAAGCCACATTGCAGGAGGAGTATTTGTAAAATCAGGGCATCAGCAATACACATGAGTACAACACAAGCACAAAGGCCCCAAAAATAGCTAAACATGCTGCAGAATTAAGTTCAGATTTAGATCCGTGATGGCCAGACAAGCCTGTGTCCTTAGGGGACGGCTGGATGAAACACGGTACAGATGGGAGCAGATCCCCCCAGCAGGTTTGCTCTGTCTTTCAGGACGGAGCCCCCCACTCAAATGAGGGGGAAAAACGCTTCGAGTCTCCTCCAGGTCTGCCCACATGGTGTGTCCACCAGGAACATATGACACGTTCAGAAATACAGGCGCCACAGCTGCAGCTTGCCAGCAACCCAGAAGTGAAAGGAAAGAGAAAGGAAACACAAAGATGTTGATAAGCAAGCACAAGTTACAGAAGCAAAGGTCAGAACATTAGATATGAAGACTTCCTCATAATTTATGAGGGTACACCCACCCGCAGTCTGATTGGCCCATCAGCGTACTTCTGTGTTCTTCCATAGGCAGGAAAGAGAGTTCCTCACATGGGGCACCAGTCTGCTGGTTTCCCTCCGGCAGGTAGGGCTGAAGAAAGAGCCAGTCCAGCAGCTCCTCTTGGGGCTGAGTGGGATGATGGGTGTCGGTGACCCAGACCCCCTCCTTTAAGAGACTGGAGAGAAAAACACACTGGGCCAGGAGTCTTGTTGAGGCAGGAACTTGTTAAATTGTAGTGGGAAGGTGTTTATATAGCTTTGAGAAAGAGGGTGGGTCTCAGGATGGGAAAAAGGTGTAAGAGCCAATAGTATTTCACCACGTCAGCAGTAGCTGGGCGGAGACAGTTTTGGCTTAGGTTTTGCTGAGTCACTCCTAAGCAGGAGTAGGCCAAAGACAGGTTGCTAAACTCTAGTCAGGCTCAGGAAGTTCCACTAGGCCTCACACCTGGGCCTCTTAGGGCCCAACAGTTGGGAAGTGGTAGAAAGCAGGAAGTTGGGGCTGGAGAGATGGCTTAGAAGTTAAAGCATATGCCTGTGAAGCCTAAGGACCCAGGTTCAATTCTCCAGGTCCCATGTAAGCCAGATGCACATGGTGGCACCTGCATCTGGAGTTCATTTGCAGTGGCTAAAGGCTCTGGCGTGCCCATTCTCACTCTCTCTCTCTCTCTCCACCATCCTTCTCTGTCTCTAATAAATAAATAAATAAATAAAAATAAATCTTAAAGAAAAGAAAGCAGGAAATTGGACCTAGATGAAAGGAATCAGTAAGTCCCTGAGGAGAAAGATACCTTGGCATAAGATGGTTAGCTTTGCTGACCACACAGTGCTGCCACGATGCTTTGCCTCTCCTCTGGCCAGATGCACTGCAATGAGACAGCCAGGAAGGTATGGGAACCTCAGAAGTCACTGTCCCATTAAATCTTCCTTCCTTGATTCTTCTTGGGCATTTTGCCATAGGGACAAAAAGTTAACTGGCACAATATTGCCGTAAGGCTTTTCTTGAAAAAAAAAAAAATGTTCACAACATAAAAGGATCTACCCATTTTCCATAGCTGAATGATTGTAATTAAACTTTATTTTTATTAATTTATTAGAGAAAAAGAGAGAGAAAAATGTATATGCCAAGGCCTCTATCCACTGCAAATAAACTCCAGATGCATGATACACCATGTTGCACCTGGCTTTTGTGGGTTCTAAGGAGCTGAATCTGGGTCCTTAGTCTTTGCAAGCAAGTACCTTAACTGCTAAGCCATCATTCCAGCCCTGTAATGAAACTTTAAAAAGAAGCTATGGAAGCTGAAGTGTACACAATTTGTTGCTCAAAATCTGCAGAGAACCCTTGATTGAGGGGAAAAAATAACAGATTATGGCTCAGATAGTATAATGGGCATATATTATAATGGACATATATTAGAATGGGCATATATTATAGCTAATGGATTAGAATTTACTGAGATGAAAAGTATGTATCCTAAGATTTTGTTCTTAATGAATGAATTTTATTCTATATTTTATGCACAGAAATTTTGATTCAGTAGGTCTTTGACACAGAAATTTACATGTAAGTTTTAAAATTCTGCTTATTTTGTTGTAGCAGTTTTGATCAGAATTGTGGGAGATGTGCAAATATACAAACACTGCTCAATCAGCCAGGAAAAATCATACAAACAGCTCACCACACGAAAAATACAGCATCGCTTCCCAGAGCTGCAGTCAAGGTTTTCTTCATTCTAGGGACACGGAAGTACATATTTTCAGTCTCAATATTGCAGCCTGCTGTAGAGAATGAAAATGTAACTGAACTGAAGAGTCAATGTAAGGTTAAAAAAAGACACCCCCCTCCCACCCAGCTGTCTGCAGAAATAGATTATTTCTCCTAATTTCCTGATTTAGTTATAGTCCTAGTGTACATAAAAACAGATTTGATTTCCTTGGAATCAAATGTAAAATGAAAGCCAAGGCCTTATCACTGAAACAAGACAGCAGTTTTGCAGAGCTGTGTACGTCCTTTGAACTGAGATGACATTGTCTCAGAGGGAAAGATGTTTGATGAATTTTTTACACTTTAAAGCTCTTGCTCAGGAAAATGAGCTGGGAATCTCTTTGGGTAGAATTGAAGGGGGGTGGATCATTTCGTCTTCAAAAGATGAGGGGGAAAGTGTCATTTTCTATTTCCCTTAAGTATCATTCTTTCAAATACTTGTGTGACAAGAGATTCAACAGGCTTAGATTTGGAGTTTTAGTTTTTCCAGAAATGCACGGAAGACTTAAGTGGCCCTGCACATCAAAAGGAAGAGAAAGAGAGAGAGGGAAAATATTCCCTAGAAAGAAGGAAATGGTACTTCAAACCCTTGCAAACTCTACCACATAAAATTGCTCTAATCAGTTCTATATCCTACCCTGAGAAGGCAATCAGCTCAACGCCATATTAACATGCTCGTTTAATTCAGATTGTCAATGATAAGCTCAGAAGAACTGATCTGCAGAGATAGAAACTTCCTTTAAACTGGTCATTCTGTAAACACAGATTATTGGCTAATAGGTATTTGCTTTAGTACCCAAGTGTGGTCAGGAAGCAAATGAGAAGAAAGACAAACCAATATACTATAGCAACAGGGAGTGAAGGATGAGCTGACCTGTGATTGCAGTAATGACTTAGTGGAAAATAAACAACATTGCAAGGATGGAAAAGGGGAGGACATGGGGAGCTTGGGATTTTGCCATACTTACAAGCTAACAGGTTAATCTGCCAACGTTTCAAAGATGGCAGGCAGAAGTAGGGAAACCCTGAACCAAAGCAAAGGACTTTGAATCATGAAAGAGTGGACAGTACTCATCTCATGCTCTTTTCTGGTTCCCTTGTTCTGAAGGGCTTTTGAAGGCAATGTAGGGATGGGTCCTAGGGAAAACATTTACAGTAATGTTTGTGTAAATGCTCGAGGAACCTTGGACTTGGCAGAATTCCATGCATGTGTAGAGGTAAGCCTGCCCAACCTGCCTTTGATAGAGAGACAAAATTTTTACGACTCTCATCAATGACAAAAACTTCTTTCTGTGTCAGAGTTAGATAACTAAGTATTCCAGATAGGTTGTCCATACAAAGCTCTTGAACATATTACAGAGTGAAGTTACTGCATACTTATTTGACTCACAGTAGGTCAGGAAGGCAAAAGACAAGCCCAGTTGTTTCCAACAGGATGTAGAAGGTACACATTTCATTTAAGATTTCTGCAACTTTATGGGACTTCATATCTTCAGAGTTCTTTTTATGGACCAAAATATGATGGACCTAATCATTCTTCCACATGATATTTTACACACTATCCTTAGCTGAGTCATTTATGAATAAAGCAAGCAGACAGGCCTTGGTTGGTCTTATCAGACAGTTTTATATTATAAGACTCACAATGAACTAAAGAAGACACTTTTGGAGAGAATATTTTTATTGAGAACTTTAATATATGAACATATTACAAACTGTTCATATTCCCATTGGGTTAAAATCTTATGTTCCCTCTCCTCCACCCCATTCCACTGAGGACCCTCATCAGTGGAGATATCTATATTCACTGTGGGTTCATGACTGTACCAGTCAGTCTCTATTGGGGGAAACAATGCCTCAGGATACTCCTTTGCACCCCCTGTGGCATGCATATTCTGCCCTCACCCCACACCACCCCTGGCTCTTCTTCAGTGTTCTGAGTCTTGGAGGGCATGTTATAAGTCTCTTTTAGTGCTGAGTTCTCAGAAGCCTCTGATTTTTCTACTTTAATGAATTTTGAATGTCCTCAGTGTCTGCACCATCTCTCTTGAAGAGGCTTTCAGACTACTAGTGAGAGCAGAACTCATACTTATTCCTCTACTTCCACTTTAATGTTTCCTGGGCCTTGAAAAATGTGCTAGAGGTGACCTATCTAACTTTGGGCAGTTGGTTTTCTTTTATTGGCATCCTGATGAGGCTTGGGTCTACCTGGCCTTCACTGCCCTCTGTAAAATGCAGAATCTCTAGTGGGATCAGCATGGATCAAAGGGGGACATTTAAAAGACTTTTGATGGGTATAGCCTCTCATTTTAGTCAAAGAATTGTAGAAAGATGAAGATAGAAGCCATTGGCTTCTATGGTAGTTTGAATATATGGCCCAATCAACTCACACTTAAAACTTGAGTCTCCAGAGGGTGGTTCCCCAATGGGGAAAAAGGTATGTCATACCAGGAGGTCATGTAGTTGAGCCCCAAGTTGTTTTTTTTGGGGGGGTGGGGTGGGGGGTCATGTGTTTAGCCCTAAGGTGTCTATTGAAGCTGGAGCTCTCATGGTGTGTTTACAGCTGTTGCTGTTTGCTGGCTGTATGATGGTGTTTCTCTGCTTGGATCTTTGGAAGGGATCCAGTTTCTTCCATCATTGATTGTGTCTCCCTGGAATTTGCAAGGCTGAAGTTAACCCCTTTTCTTCTATAAGCTGCTTTTGGTCTAGTGTTTGTCCAGCAATGTGAAGGTGAGTGCAACAGCTTCTGACTTGGTTCTAGATAGAAGGTGGGATTTTCCTCCCACTGAGTGGGCTACCTATCCAATCACAGAGCAGTTGGTTACCCTCATAGCCTGTGTACCACTCTTGGACTAGTATGTACATCTTGCCTGGCACAGGATCCACTTCTTCTCCACAGTTTGTGACCTTTACCCCCGCCCTCACACACACACACTCAGCAGCTCACATAGCACTGTCCAGCATGGTGAGAGCTAGTTAGAATGGAGCTCATTTACTTTCCAATCCTAGCATGAACTTTCAATGTCCTATGATTGAAATCAGTGGTATCTTCAGCAATAGGGTCTTATCCTATAGATCTTGTGGGTAATGAGTGCTTTGGCAATTGTCTTCATTGTTTTAGGGGACTCATGGGCCTCTGTGAACAACAGATCACTATGTATATGTGGATATGGGTGTGGGGGGGATGGGAACTAATTCTGGAACTGGGATTTTCAGCAACAACCTGTGATTTTAGTGTAAAGCTTTCTCCACCCCTGCAAGATATCTCTGCCCAGAGTATGTATTCATGCTCTCTTTCTCTATCACTCTCTCTATTGTTTAAAAACGTTATATATTTAATTAGCTAACCAAAAAGCAGATTCAGGCAGTAGAGATGGCTTAGCAGTTAAGGAGCTTGCCTGCAAAACCAAAGGATCCAAGTTTGATTCCCCAGTACACACATAAGCCACATGTAAAAGGTGGCTAATGTATTTGGAGTTCCATTGCAGTGGCTGGAGACCCTGGAATACCCATTTTCTCATCTGCCACTTCTCTCTCTTTGTCAAATAAAAATGAAATATTTTTTAAAAGGAAAAGTTTCTGCTGGGCATAATGATGTACACCTTTAATCCCAACACATGGGAGGCAGAGGTAGTAGGATCACCATGAGTTCAAGGCCACTCTGAGACTGCATTCTGAATTCCAGGTCAGCCTGAGCTAGAGTGAGACCCTACCTCAAAAAAAAAAAAAAAAAAAAAAATCAAACAAACAAAAGTTTTCAGTGGTACTGATTCATTCCATAATTACTTTTGTGTACCATCCCCCCCCTTCTTACTCGAGAGCCCTATAGACTGTTCCACCCCCTGAATCATGTCCCTCCACTTGCCTGTCAGGTATCCCCTTCTCATATCCCTCCTTGCTTCTCTCTCTCTAAGCTTCATTAGTGTTTCCTTACCAGTATACTGATCCTTACCACAACATAAACAATCAAACCAGGAAACGTGTTTTGATATTTTCCTCATACATGTTTTAAAATTTATTTAAAATTTTATCAATTTATTTTATACATTTGTAATATTATTATTTTAGAGAAAAATATATCACAATGTTTGACAAGCCTAGCGGTGTTGAGTTGCTATTTATATTTTCTCCATGCCATAGTCATTCTCATTTTTGTAGATTAAAAAATAAAACAAGTCTCCTTAACTTCATTATTTTGTTCCTTCACAATGGTCTTAACATTGTGTTTGTATCTAATGAGACAGAAATGCATCTGATGTGTTTCAGTGTGAAATAATTAGAGATAGATTACAATCTAATATGTTGAAATAAAAATCCAAATTATGAAAGTAATACAACTCTTGTGTTTTTAATTACAATAATATTTTATACTAAAAAATTCAACAAAATTAAATATCCATTCATGATTGAAAACACTCAAAAAGTTACACATAGAAGGGATGTGCCTCAACACTATGACAGTCATATAGAACAAGCCATAACTAATAGTATACTCAACAATGAAAATTTTAAATTTTTATCATTAAGATTAGATAAAGAAAGATAGCTATTTTACCACTTCTCTTCAACATAATATTGGAATTTTCAACCAAAACACTGGGCAAGAGAATATAAAGGAAGCTCCCTAGATTTTAAACTATAACAGTTAAATGGCATTTATTTTCATAAGATATAACCTCATAAAATTGCTACAATGTTTTGAATGTAAACTGTGTTCCCATAGGCTCCAAGTGTGTCTGCACACTTGGTCTTCAGCTGATGGTGGTTTGGGAAGGTTGTGGAATGTTTAGGTGCTAGAATCCTGATGGAGGAAAAAGGTAACTGAGGATATATCTAGTTGGCTCCCTGATGGCCAGCTGATGTCACAAACTAGCTTTCTGCTTCTAGTAAAATGGTTGCCACCATGATGGAAAGTATTCCACTGAATCCATAAGCTGAATTAAGTCATTTACTTCCTTAAATTATCTCTGTTCAAGTATTTATCCTAGCAATGAGAAAGTAACTGAGACATATAATTGGTTCTAGGAGTAGATTTTCTTTGCTGCAACCAACCTG
This sequence comes from Orientallactaga sibirica, assembly GCA_036365145.1. Lineage (NCBI taxonomy): Eukaryota > Metazoa > Chordata > Mammalia > Rodentia > Dipodidae > Orientallactaga > Orientallactaga sibirica. The sequence goes on along the minus strand of JAEOAD010000004.1, from coordinate 74,038,512 downwards.
ATTTTGAACTTGGTTTATGGGAGGAATGTGGAAGAGTTTTGAACTTTGGAAAAGCAAAACCCATGACTACTTTAGTAAGAGCTTAATGGACCACTCTGGATGGAGTTTGGAAAACTAGAATGCTGAGGGAAGAATGTACAATGGAGGATTACTACAATAGGTTTCAGACAGGAACAAAGGCTCTACCAGGACTGATACTAGTGGGAGTTCATGTGATATTCTGGCAAAGATCCTGACTGCGTTCAGCCAGAATCCTAACAAGTTAAATATAGCTGAGTTGGAAAGTCATGGATTAGTTCTTTTGTGGTGATTTCAAGGCAGAAGAGCACTATGTCTGTGACATGACTTCTATTAACTAGGTTTATTCAGCTACATAGTGTGAGAGAGAGAGCAAGCAAAATGCAAAGCAGGAACATACAAAAATTATAAAGTTTTGTAAAGAAATAATATAAGTAAGTTTGAAGTTCCAGACAAAGAGGCTTTCATTGTAAAAAGATTAGCAATATTAAAGAGAAACTTACTGCTTTTCACTAGGATAACAGGAAAGTTGTACAGAGGTCAAGACCCTACCTAAGAAAAGCTCCAAATTTATAGAAATGCAAATTCTTTGGAATGGAGTAGGCCCAAAGAAAGAATGCTGAAGGAATTTTCTGAATTTCAGTCAGTATACAGAGACAGATACAGTGGTATTCCAAGGGGGCCAAGCTTCATTGTAAGCTAGCAGCAGAGCATCAGGAATTATATCACAAATCTAGAGAACACATACAGCTAGGCAATATGTGTCAGGGTCATATTTCTTGCAAGGTAACCCTGAATGGCCCTTGTATGAAACTGTGAAGGTCAAACCTAAATTGCATTGGAGGCCCCAGGACGCTACAGACATAAGGACCTAAAGCCAAGGAAAATTGTAGGCTTAGAGTGGCACTAGCCCATGAGAGACACTATTTTAACCACAGACCACAGTGCAGGGATGGATAGGACAACCCATCCCTTTGCTTCCCCTGTTGCTTGGGGAAAACAAGCAATTTCATCATGAGTCCTAGATAGCAGACATGGAACTGCAGGGTTGGGATTTACCCTGATTGGCTTTGGCCTTGTATTTGTCAAAAGTTTCCTTGCTGTGCCTCCATTATTCCCTTTTAGAATATGAATGTTTATTCTGTGCCATTACATGTTTCATGTGGGAATCAAGATTAAGATATTGCCTTGAGTCTTAGAATAGACTTTGGACTTTTGAACATCTTGTGTCAGGCAAAGATGACAGAGTCATTTTAAATTGGACTGAATACCTGAATACATTTTACATCCTGAGACGTCAATGGAGTTTATAGAGGGATAGAATGTTATTATTTAAATTTAAAAATTTCTCCCATAGTCTCATTTCTTTAAATACTTGGTCCACAACAGATTGATGGTAGTTTGGGAAGGTTGTAGAGACTTTAAGAAATGGAGACTAGATGGAGGAAATGGGTCAGTGGGGTGGGTGTTGATGATTTACATCCCTGTCCCAAATCTTGTTTCTCCCCCTGTTTTCTGCCTGCTGATGTAACGAACCAGTTTCCCATTCCCACCACCATGCCTTTCTCATTATGATGGAATGCATTGTCCAAAATCTGTAAACCAAACTAAACCCTAAACCCTTTCTTTTCTTTTTTTTTTTTCTTTTCTTTTCTTTTCTTTTCTTTTCTTTTTTTTCTTTTTTTTTTTTTTTTTTTTTTTTTTTTTGGATAGAGACAGAGAGAGAGGGAGAGGAAGACAGATAGAGATAGGCACGCCAGCAGTCTCTCAGCTGCTGCAAACCAAATCCAGATGTGTGAGAACCCTTGTGGTCAAGTTTGGCATTGTGCCCTTGCGTCATTGCATCTGGCTAAACGTGGGACCTGGAGATTGGAACCAGCATTCTTAGGCTTAGGAGGCAGGTGCCATAACCACTAAGCCATCTCTCCAGCCCATCCCTTTCCTTTCTTAAGTTGCTCCTTGTAATGTATTTTGTCCCAGATAAGGAAAGTAGTATATAATAGTCCACCAAGAATCTGTTTGAAGTAACACCAAAATCACTAAGTTGGAGGACACAAAATCAATGTATAAAAAGCATTATCCTTTGTGGATACTAACAATGAACTCTTTGAAAAAGAAATTAAGAAAATGTCATTTTCAGCAATTACCAAAATCGTAATATACAGAAAAATACTAACATAGAAAGTGAAAGATTTACGGACTTAAAACTATAGAGCATAATCATTTGACTGTGGAAAGATAGAATCTCAAAGTAGTTTTAATTTGTGGCTTTATGGTTTTATGGCTAAGAGTGGTGAACATTGCTTTTTAAAAATACATGTTGGCTATTGTGTTTCCTTTTGGGGAACTGTTTATTTCATCAATAAATTTATATTGGGAATTTAAAATTTTGATGTTTATTGAAATGATTTATACATTCTAGATATCAGCCTCCTATCTGCAGATATTTTCTTATATGTCTATTTTTTTCTGTGCCTTTTGTGGACGGTTGTACTATCATTGCTGCACTGAAACATTATTAAATGTAGTCCCACTTGTTAATTCTTAGGACTATTTCCTGTGCTATTGGAGGCCTATTCAGAAAGTTCTTGCCTATAGTTATTACTTGAAATATATTCCCTATGTCCTCCTTTTGTAATTTATGTGTTTCTAATTTTAGAATTAAGGTCTTTGGTATAATTGAAATTGATTTATTTACACAAGGTCACAGATATGGATCTAATTTTATTCTTCTGCAGGTAGTTATCTAATTTTGCCAGTATATTTGTTGAAAAGGCTGTGGCTGTTTTTCCCTAGTTTTGATGTAATTTTCTAAAATTAAGTGTGGGGTTATTTTGAAGTCCTCTGTTCTAGTCCAGTGATCTACATGTCTTATGTGTACTGTGCCAGTACTATGCTGCATTTGCCAATATAGCTCTGTAGAATAATTTGACGTCAAGTAGTGTGCTACTTCCAGCAGTGTTCTTTCTGCTTTACATTGCTTTTGCTTTGTATGGTCTTTTGTGATTGTGATGTTTGGATTATTTTTTCTAGTTCTCTGAAAATGTCATTGGGATTTTCAAGAGAAGTGAATTGAATCTTTGGATTAGTTTTCATAATATAGACATTTTTTACAACATTCTTTCTGTCAACCCAGGAGCATGGAAGGTCTGAAAATATGCTAGCAAGGACATGCAGAAGATGGAACTTCTATTCACTGCTGGTGAGAATATAAACAACTATAGCCAGTAAGTAAATAAGTATGGAGGTTTCTCAAATGGAGAGTGGAGTTGCAAAGGGGAATGTGGGGGTGGGAGGGAATTACCATGGTTTATTGTCTATAACTATAGAAGTTGTCAATAAGAAAGAGAGAGAAAGAGAGAAAGAGAGAAAGAGAGAAAGAGAGAGAAAGAAAGAAAGAAAGAAAGAAAGAAAGAAAGAAAGAAAGAAAGAAAAGAAAGAAAAGAAAGAAAGAAAGGAAAATAGAACTACCATATAAGTCAGCTATACCATTCCTGGGCATATACACAAAGGACTTCATGCCCTACCACAGAGATAATTCTTGCACTTCTTGTCAATTCTGGATATGTTTTTGCACAACATCTTAAAGTTTGCTGTCTCTCTTTATCCATCATCAATTTGCTATTTAATACAACTTCTGGAATTTTAATTGCATTCTTTTTTTTAAATCTGGGTTTGTTAAATATATTTTATTTTAATTAATTTATTTGACAGAGAGAAAGGTGGGGGTGAGAATGGGTGTACCAGGCCCTCTAGCCACTGCAAACAAACTCCAGATGCATGCACCACCTTGTGCATCTGGCTTTTCTTGGTCCTAGGGAATTGATCCTGGGTCCTTTGGTTTTGCAGGTGAATGCCTTAACCACTAAGCTATCCCTGCAATCCTTAATTGCATTCTTACTAAAGAATTTGTTATTGGTTTTTATAAAAAATATACCATTTTTATGATGTTCTAGTTTTTCCTCATTTCTTCTATGTTGTGTTTAATCTTTTTATTCAACATATACTAATTTTGAATAGTCAAATTTTGTTTAATCTCAGTTTCAAGCAATCCACTTTTCATTTGTTTTTCCTGATGACCTTGACAAATACTTGATAACTTCTTTCATTTCTTTTTAATTCCTTTATTTGCACATGTGTGGGGTGCACACCAGAATCTTGCTACTGCAAATTAATATCTTGTACCACATTTTTCCCTCCAGCTTTACATAGGTGGCTGAGAAATTGGACCCAGCCCAGCAAGTGTCTTTAACCATTGAATCATCTCTCTAGCTCCTCCTCAAAGTGCCTTGATATACAGTGCTACTTTGTATTGTGAGAGCCACTGAGATGCTAAGATGTTGGTGTGTGGGTTAGGGTTAGTTAGACTTGCATGCACTTTGGGTTGAGAAGGAGTTGCTGCACAGAAAATTTCCATTTGCTCTTCCCAAAGCCAAAAGGGGTTTTACTGTTTTCAAAGTACTTATCATGAATTTCTAACTTTTGGCTTCAAATACAGAAGAAAGGATTATACTCTTAAACCCTTAGCATGAATCAGTTGCAGACAGCTTCGGGTTGCTAGCATGAACTTCCAAATCAGGCACAAGTTATGGGAAGAAGGTATTTATTGAAGCTTACAGATAGAGTGGACATTTCATAATAAGCAGGTCCCTGTTGAGAGAAAAGCCACAAACACCAGCATAAGCAAGAACACTTCCGGAACTCCAAGCAAAGCTCAAACACTTTACATCATATCTTTAGACTGGAATTCCCCAACACACCTTATGGATCAACCCACAGTGACACCTCCTTCAGCCATGTGGCTGGAGACCTAAGTAACAAGCTTTAATAAACTTCTGAATGTGTTGGGAAGCATCCTTTCAAACTACCACACCTAGCATTCACAAGCATCCTTGATTTTTTTTTTTTTTTTTTTTTTTTTTTGTCTGTCATCATTCCTCTTTTGCATAGTCAGAGCCATTCTCTGGGCTGTTCTTAAATCAGCAAGGAGCTCTGCTGTGTGGTTTAGGGTAAGCCAGCTGCCTCTCTTTTTCCCCTCAGTGAACATGGAAATCCCTCCAGAATGCATTCCCTTCAACTTGACATAGCAGCAGCCTTCAACTTGACTCACTTAGCTGGAAATTTCCTTTCCAATCCTGTCCCTCAGTGAATTTCCTTTCTTTGGGAGGAGGTGGTTTTTCTATGGGGTTGTTATTTCCATCTATATTTGTGCATCTGCAGTGTTTGATATGGACTGTAGCTCCCATCTTCTTAGTAGTTACTGTTTCCGCAACAGGAAATCTTTCCACCACATCTTGCATTACTATGAATGAACAGTGATGTCTTGTTGTTAACTTGTTTCCATTTTTGTTTCTCACATCAGCAGGTGATATATTTGGTGCTCTCCATTGGCTCGCAGGCCTGGTTGGTTCTCCTGTTCCCAATCAGGGGCCTGGTGGTGTGTCTCCTATGATAGTGTCAGCAGGAAAACACAGCCATGAGCTAATGCTTGCCTCTGTGTTGCTCAACTCCATGGCCCAGTTGTGGTCATTGTATTGTCTCTGACTGCCTGTTGGTTTTCTAATTTTCTCCCACTCCCTGTCCAAGTTCAAGGGCAGATGATTCTGCTATTCCTTGCACCTCAGAATCTCAGTTTTGGACTGAGTGAGTTCCTTTGTCTCTTCTTTCCTACAGTTTTTACATCCTTGTCCCATTTTCTTACATCCTAATTCTTTTTGCTGCTTTCCTGTACTGCTGACAAAAATCACTGCAATCAGGAGAGAACTTTCAAGGACTGTAGAGACATGTACTCCAGCTGTCAGGCATTGAGCCCAGGAGCTCATGCAGGATTCCTGCTCCATTCAACATGCTGCCTGTGTTTGTGGCCTAGGCCAAGCCCAGCACTAACCCCTCAGCCTGGCTGTTCTTCCCTCTCTTCCCTTGATGACCAAGCTCCCTCAGTTCTGTTTAATTTTGCCTTTCTAGTATCATCACTTTTATCCCTCCTTAGACTCATTCTGCAAATTCATGTTGTTATTCTCCCAAATGAAAATAAGACAAACAGGGAACAAAACTCAGTGGCTTCATGTCTCCCTGAGGATACCACACTACTGCTACTACTTCTAATCTTTCTGTGTGGTAAAGTAAAAATTTTTATAGATTCCCCAATATCTTTTGCTTTTTTTTTTTTTTTTTTTTTTTTTTTTTTGCAAAATTCAAGGCACAGGACAGAGTCCACTGAGGCATTTTATTCATATGTATGCTTTCTTTATACCCCTAGAAAAAAATCTGAGGATTTTCCCTCCTGTGTGTTTTCGTCTTGCTTCCTCATGGTCCATGATGCCAGCTGAGGTTGTCAGTACAATGAAACCAAACTGACGGGATGGAAGCAAATTCTTCTGCCATTTTTCTAAGTCTTTGAGCTGTACATCAAATCTGGGGCTGATCCCCCCACACTTGATTAACCTGCCTGTGAGGTTCACCACAATTTTCCCAGCTCTGTGATCATCAATGATTTCAATCTCACCAGTGTAACCATGCTTCATCATCACTGTTAGGAACCGCACGGCCTAATGAGGACCTGAATTTACCTCTTTTTTCAGCATTGTTGATGCTCTTGAGAGCATCCACCAGGACATTCATGCACACCATGATGGCCTCACAGAAAGATGGCGGAAAGAGACTCTTTGGCTTTTAGTCATTTAAAATAAGCTATTTCCCAATATCATGCAAAAATTACTTTGTCCAGGGTAAAGCAACTTCCATGTTTGTGTATCTACAGGAAATTTGACTACCTACATTTATTTCCTAAAGTATCAACAGCATTTGACAATTTATGAATCTTTCTTTCTTAATTTTTTTTCTTTTGGTTTTCAGAATACTTAATTCGTCAATGTTTTTCTTCCTCTCCTTCCTTCCTAGTGGCCCCACTTTCATTTCTCTTGCTCGTTGTTCTCTTTCTCAATCTTCAGAATGAGCATTGGATTCAGTACGTGAACCTTTCTCTTTCTCTGCCTACCTGTAATGGACAATATTGTCCCCAGGGAAACGTGAACATACCTCTTCACCCCAGATAGATAGATACAGACAACAGACCAGAGCACAATCACACCAAAACCAGCTTGGGTGAACAATGAGTGTATTGGGGTTACTATGGAGCTTGGTGAGGGGCTGTTTACAGGAGCAGTGGAGGACAAGGTCAGCTGCATCATCAAAAAGGCCAACCCAGCCTCGGAGCAAGCATGTTTCCTAACCTGCAGGCAGCTCCACTGTCAGAGTGTCTCTTCCTATGAAGTTGTTTTCCCTTCATATATCTTTTCTAAAAAACTTTTTATTGACAGCTGCCATAATTATAGACAATAAACCATGATAATTACCTCCCTATCCCTACTTTTTCTCTTCTCCAATCTGCCCTCCATCATATCCCCTCCCCCTCTCAAGTAGTCTCTTTTATTTTGATGTCATCATCTTTTCCTCCTATTACGAAGATCTTGTGTAGGTAGTGTCAGGCCCTTTATATATCTTCAGGGTGGGGATTTGCAATCTTTCTTTTCAGGCTTGTTGAATTCCTGAGTCTCCTGAGTTTCTTTCCTACTCTCCAGGAGGGGATATTTCAATTTGGAGAAAATTGCTACATACCACCAACCTGTTGGCATTCACATCCAGTCTCATATAATTAAATGCTCAATTTTGATGACTTACAAACTGATACTCAACCCGGGCTTCTTCCCTGACTTTTGATCTTCATATTGAACTGAATATTGGTCAGCTCCTTTGGGAGGATAAGCAAGCATCTCAAAGATCAACTACTTGTGGCCTTAATGTGCTACAAGGTCCTGAGCCAGCTCCTCTGATGATTTCCATCTCAGTTAGATGCACTTTATCTTTGGCCACTGAGTTCATTTTCAAACTCCATTCAGAGTGTGACCATATTTCCTCTATTCCTTCTGCTCTTAGTTGGTCCACAACCCTGTTATCTCTGCTGTGGATAACAGTCCTGGCTTGCTAAATGACCTTCTTATAAAACTGTGAGTCAGGTCAACCTCACATTTTCTTTTTCAGCCAGAGTTTTAATAACGACAAGAGGACCCACACCATCTGGTCATCTTATGCCGCCCTGACATTATCCTCTATGCTCCATCCTTGATCACTCACTAGGGTCACACTGACCTCGGTTTACTTTCTCAGTCATGGCAGACTGAACATTCACTGCCAGCTTTTGTGCTTGCTATTTCTTAGTCATACCCTGCATGGAATATCTGCTTCCCACTGCCAAATCTTCATGGCTTCATGGCACTTGATATAGGTTACTAACTTCCTTTTCTTTCATCTGTTCTCTCTCATACAGCTTGAAGTGTTCTGGTTGCACAGCACCCTTCCACTTCACTACTTCCATATTTTTTCATTAGCCATGCTTAGTTTGCTAGCTTATGTAACTTTTAATTGTCTATCAATTTTTAAACTAGTAGGCTGTATGTGATGTTTTTCTCTATTAGGTATATTGTACAAAACACCATACACATGGAACCTTACATTTATTTCTCATGGTTTTGGATATGAAGAAATCCGAAACCCAGGGGTCAGCAGATTCAGTGTCTGGTAAGGGCTGGTCCTCATTGATGATGCCGACCAATATGATCCAACATGCCAGATAAGAGCAAATCCTCTTAAAAATGTTTTTATCGAAACCATGACCTAATCACACTCAAAGGCCCAACTTCCTAATCCCATCACTTTAGATGTTTCAACATTGGAAGCTTGAGGAGACACGAACTTTTCATTTACAGGCAAATCCCAAAGCAATAATCTCTGGCCTGTGGGAAGTATCCAGTAAGTGACCACCTCTGATAAGTAAAACCCTGTCTCTCATCTATGTCACTGGGAATCTCATTGTTCCTAAGTGTAGACCAAGCCTACCTTCCTTTTTTTTTTTCCCCCACCTCTGTGGTGTCTAGCTCACATCAGCTATTCAAAGGGAAAAGAAGCTCCTGTTTTTCTTCCTGATACAAAGACAATGCAATTAAATGCCACCTTAGTCACAAAAGCTAAGAATCAAATCAGTTAACTTGTGATGAGGATTAAGAACATTCTGTAGCAAGAATTTCCTAGACCATTTATGTACAACTGGTTGCTAGAGTGCATTGCTTATGATACTTTATTTTTATAATTTTTGCTAGATTACTTGTTAGAATATCTTTAGTTTACAATCCTACTACAAGGAAGGGAAGCTTCTGCTGCCATATATACAAATTCAGATTTTTACCATTTCAATAGGAGTTGATTTAACTTGTTTCACTGGGATTACTGTAGACTTTGTATGTCTCTTCACATGCTGGTTGGATATTTAGCATTAATTTTCACATATAGTTTATCCAACTTCTGCTATTTTTTCCCATTAGCCTTTCATAATAAGTCTTTTGCAAATGTATTTTCTACCAGGCTCTTATTTTCCCATAATCACTTTTATTAGTGTTATAAATGTAATAGAAATCATGAATTATTGTATAGTCGAGATATATTTGCTCTTTTCTAGGGTCATAGTAGGGTAGTACTTAAAAGTTCCATTTTACAAGATAAGTTTTTTTTTTTTCATTTTATTTTAACAGCAACATGACTTTTTCCTTCAAGATTAAGTGTTAACCCATCAAAGATATATCATTTCCTGTGGTCTAATTAACTTAGTCTAGCCAGCACCATATGCGATTATTATTCCTTTTTATTTAGATTATGATGACATTTTATAATATACCTAGTTTTCAAATAATTGTAGTCTTTACTCTGCAATGATCCTAAGGACTAAGATATTAAAATATCTTAATGAAATAGTTTTGGAGTATATCAGTATCTTTGCTCTTTTGTGTCCCAGTGAACTCAGGTGATGTTAGATATTCATGCTCCTATGGAAGTTCTTTAAGTATCTTGTTATATTTGTCTTGTTTTCTATTGTAAATGTGATTTCATTCAATCTATTGGTAGATTATCAGAGCAGGTTGTCACATATTCTGTTACACTGTTTACTGTCTATGCACAGAGTATATTTCTGTTTATTCTGAGGTTCATCTCCTGTGTTTGATATGAATCAGTGTTTTAGAGAACTTCTTAAAGAATTGATTTGAGTATGAATCCTAGGAATGATTCCTAATTGTCAAGTCTAGCATTCTCATTGGGGCAGGGTCAACAAGAATACCAAAAGTGACCATTTTCAGCAATATTATTCACTGAGTTGTGTTATGGAGAAAGTGGTTACGAGACAGTAGAACAGTTTAGCATGAAGGATGTGAGGTAAGAGCCTTGGTTTGACTCCTAATTCTACTCTACTAAATTGGTCCATAAATTAACTCCAGTTTCTTTGTATGAGTGCCTACCAGCCCATTCCAATGCAGATGTCGACAGTTCATTATGATATTCAAAATAGTTACATCTAGTTATATGTTACCCATAATAGAATTTTTTCTGTTTGTATATTATGTTATATATGGATAACTAAAATACACATAAATGCGTTTTCTGAGGTTCATTCAATATTAAATAGCACTGTCAGAATGGATTCATGGATTCAGATATCCTTACCTTTATTAACACATTCTTTCCACTTTCTCCTTACTATCAGTAAGGATTACTCAGTTAAAACCCTTGGGAATATACACACCTAAGATACAGGGAGTTTCTCTGAAATATAATTTATAAAAGACTATCTTAGAGGAATTAGATTAACTGGCAGGGATATGTCACGCATAAGTTGGGCCATGTATACCAAGCATATTTTCAGAGCCTGTCTTTTTGTGAATCAGGCATTCCATACCACTCTACTACATAGATGTTTTTAGTCCAATTGGTTTGGATGGCAAGAGGCTGTGATTCATCTTTCTCACATATTTGGAAAGGTAGCTTTCCGTTTTGTGAATATCCTGCAAATCTCACAAAACCAGCCAAGTCTGGACATCTGGGATTTTACTTTTTGAACTTTATAGCTGAATAAATATGCACATCTTACATTGTTTGAAACTTGACCTAGGAGGAAACACAGCAATTCGTCCATAGATATACCCTTTGGATTCTTTATCTTTCTTTTAAATCAGACCACGCAGAGGCTCATTCAGCTAGAGCCAAAGCTCTCAAGCACATTTGATAACAGCTCAGGAAACTGCCAGCAAGAGCAGGCTAGGGGAAAACCACAGCCACTGCATGGGCACAACTGTGCCCTGATCACCTCTTTCCTCCGCAGTATCTCAGGCTGCCCTCTCTGACGTCCGGGAGCATCTGCTCACAGCCCTATGAACTAGGTAACCTGAGTAGCTCCTTGTGGTCCTCCTTGAGAGGGGCACAAGCCCTAGCTGGGTGGGTGACATGAGGTTTCTCATCTTCCCAGTGACCGCACAGAGCCTACAGTTAGCCTGTGAGCATATTCAGGTTGACCCAGGAGAGCAAAGGCACAGAAAGGGGAAGTTCCTTTTGTAGCAGGCAGCTCCTCCCCCAAACAAACTTTTCAATACATATATTTTCTTCCCATTAAATCAAAATTGGTGTCACCCATATAAATGTGGAATGCCTGAAAACTGACAATCACATGGATTTAAACATATATGTATATATATAAAATCTCCAACTATACAAGACAAGTTCTTCAAGCTGAATGTGAAATGGGTGGTTAACTGTATCTACCCAGGAAGTGGTTTTATTTAAAAGGTTGTGTTCACCCCTAGCCCCAACCCTTTTTTTTTTTCCCTCCTGTACTGAAATTAAGCAGCAACTAACAAAAGCCTACTCTTACGACATGTGACTTTACTCTTTCCGTTTTTGTTGAACGGATCACTAATAGGAGTTGATGGCAGTTTCAATAACAAGGCATCACTGAGAAAAGGTACGTAAAATTTAACTTTATGTTGGACATGAAATTTGAATTTGAAAGTGTTTGCTAGAGTCCTCCTACCTCTTGGTGTAAAGATTTCAACAAAATGTGTTTTACTTATCATTAAAACATCAGCTTGTTTCCTTTGATAAAAAAAAAAAAAAAAAAACTCATTTTTATTTTTTCTTCTTTACAAGTGACAAATTTTAAATAATGTCCTTTAACAGAAATGTTATACTAGTGTCTTTTGCTAAGATTTTAAAGTGTTAGAGACAGAATATAATAAAGTTTAGTTTGAATGTGCTTTTTAAAGGTAACTACTAGTAAAAAAAATGTGGCATTGCATCTTTAAAGGATAGTTGTATGAAAACATTCATTCGCTATTCAAGATTCAGATAATGAGAGAAAAGGTCATGCAAAGGAAGAATCTCGAATTTCAATGTGAAAGATCCCACTTCAAGGCATTGTGTTAAAGGTACTAAAACCCCTTCAGAAGGTTCACAAATACATACCTCATTAAATAGCTAGTAAAGAGCAAGAGAGTTTTAAAAGAATATTCTCTGACATGACAATTGAACACTTCCCAAATTTTATTTAATACACAGAATAAAGGAAGGATGATTTTCTAATTCTTACACAGAACTTCATGTTTAAAGCAAAAAGTCCCAGCCAACTTCACTGAAAGGCCTTTCTGGGAAGACAGCCGCAGTACAGATACAGTTTTGTCGTTTAAGGTCATCATACAATCTCTTTTGAAATATTGCAAAAATAATAAGCTTCATAGCTGTAAAGGGTTTGTTAATCATAAATTGAAAAAAAAACTTTATACTGACTTTTTGCTGTTTTGGAGTATCTTTCTGAGCTCTAATTTATATGCAGAAAGCATCAAATATTGCCAATCTCTCAGACAAATACTTAAATACATCTTACTGTAGAACTTTGAAAACATTTTTAATAAGAGCCCAAGATATGATCCACTCGTCCCTAATATTATTTTTATTGTGCTGTAAGATGACAGAAGTGATGGCCCCCACAGAACCATTTTTGTTGCTTGTTATTAAAAATGGTTACAGGGTTGATAAGTGGCAACAATTTTCTTTTCTTCTATTGAAAGACACTTACAAATGCTTTCTGACACAGTCAATTTAGTAGGAAATTATTAAGCATATGGACACACTCCATTTTAAGATCTCTTCAATTGTCTACACTGAAGCTAGCTACTTGTTGACTATTAAAATGACTATGGAAAAATAGAGATTAGAACACGGTGCCCAATACTTTTTTTATTGTTATAGTGTAAGAAGATGCTGGTAATATGTATCTGCTTTGATATTCTGATTAGAGTTTCAATTTGTTGTGTTTACTCACAATGGAAAGCAGTATTTAAATCTGTATTCAATATTATGCTGCCGGCCCCCTGCATCTAGAGGGGCTGTATAGCTCAGATTATTTTGGCTGATATGTTATCACTTGACATTTTTCTGTATTATGAAAAGAGCATGAATGAAGGTATGCAGGACTCACACATTAAAGAGGCCCAACTCTCCAATGAGAAACTGGCATAAAAAAAATAAGACCACAAATGGTTTAAAAATTGTTTAATTTTATTAAAATCCAAATTCTTTATAAACAAATAAGTGCTTCTTACAGGGATTGTCAGAATACCACTATTTTTGTGGAATATATATACAATTAATGGCAAGTTAAGGCAGAACTTAGAAGAGATTTAGAAAAAAAGTACAGACAGTTAAACTGGTCATTCCAAAACAGTTTTGAAATTAAATGGTGCATAATCTCTGGGATTTTCAGAACAAAGTTTAAGGAGCTCGATTGCAAGCCAGTTATTCTGTTATTTCATTGTACATCTTATTTTTACTTTTTTTTCCTTTTAAAATAAATTTGTTAGCATATGACATAAAGAGATTTAAGTATCATTCATTCTTGTACTTTTACATTTCCATCCCCCAACTCCCATTCTTCCTGACTTTGCTACCCCCCAACCCCATGCTTCTCTCTCTTCCAACTCATCTCTTTATATTCACTTTGGGTTGTAGTTCTATCTTTATATATTTACTTCACATTTATCCCCTATATATACATTCTTTATGTAGCTAAATAAGAAAAGCAGTTTTAGGGAAATAAATTAATACATGGATTCTCACAAAGTTATTTCAAAACAGTCTTGTTAAAAGAATGCCTAATTGACTGGAGAGATGGCTTAGCAGTTAAGGCACGTGCCTGTGAAACCCAAGGACCCCAATTCAATTCCCCAGTACCCATGTAGGCCAGATGCACATGGTAGCACTTACTACTGGAGTTTGTTTGCAGTGGCTGGAGGCCCTGGTGAGCACTTTCTCTATCTGCTTGTTCCTTTCTCTCCCACTCCTCTGCTTCTCAAATAAATATATTTTGTTGTTGTTGTTTAAAAAGAATACCTAGGCGCATTTCCACTTAGGGCTAGCATTCTGTAAGATTCAGAAAGGATGAATATTTGAGGTGCTTCTTTTTGATCATGTTGAAGGCTCTTTTCTAAGATCCCCCATACTATCTGTGACTTAGAATTGCATAGCACTGGCACTTAGTACAGGTAAACCTTCTGTCTTCCATGTTTTTCTCCTTAACTTTAAACTTTGGCAAGTGTAGGCAATCAACCATACTCTTAGATGTCTACAGAACTCTGGCTTCCTTGCCAGGCCTTTTTATTATTTATTTACCTATTTATTTTTTGAAGAGCTTTAATGAGTGTTCTCAGCAACCGGGACTCAAATGACTAGATGCTGAAGATTTCAGTTTCCCATTAAGAAATTTGTGCCATGGCAAATGGATGAGGATAGACTTTAGGGCAGAGTGTTTTGTTGCCCTCTGTGTTGTGTTTGGTAGAGTATATGAGAATGTCTCACGTGAATTAACCATCTTAGAGATGCAGATATTTCTATGAAATATTCTTGAAGAAATACTAATTTTGCTTCTAGCAGGTTAAGCATCATTTTGGTAGATTTTTAAACAATTGATTTTATTTATTTGTTTACATATTTGAGAGAGAGATAGAAAGAGAGAGAGAGCAAGAGAGAAAGAAGGAGAGAATGGATGCACCAGGACTTCTAGCCACTGCATATGAACTCCAGATGTATGTGCCATCTTCTGAATCTGGCTTACGTGTATGTTGGGTGAATTGGACCTGGGTCCTTAGGCTTTGTACACAAGCACCTTAACTGCTAACTCATCTCAGCCCACATTTTTGGACAATTTTGATAGTTGTATACTCAAAAAAAACTTTACATAATCATTTTATAAATGTAATTTTAAAAAGCATTTCATATTTTGATTTGCTAATGATTTTTATACCAGTAGTATATTATTATAATGTAAAACAGATATTAATTAGAGTTGGAAAATAACTTGTAAATATTGTAAATATCAATTTATAGTAGAGAAAACCATTTTGTTTACAAGTGATTCAAAATAGAACAGACAATATTGATTGTCCTTAACGTGTGACAGGTCCCAAAGTAGCAAGCTCAGGAATGGCTAGATCCAGAGGCTCCCTTGGGATTATTGGGATTGGTTCTCCCCCACCGCCCCTCCAGTCTTCTGTGAAGTCTGGCAGACACTCTCCCTGAGTTAACAAGAAAGCTTCAGGTGTCTGTCTCATCCTTTCAGCACACTGTGTGGAAAACCAATGCTGTTCCGGGGCTTTGCCCTTCTCCTGTCTTCTCATGGACAGGGGCTGTCTGTATGTTCTTCTCGTAACCTAATAAGAACTCTCTAAAGTTCAGCCAAACAAAAGCAACAACCAAAAAGAACGCTATCCTGTCAACACAGCCAAGCCTCTGATTTGGGTCTGACTGCATTTATTTGAGCCCCATACCTCATCACCCAAACTATCTAGACAGTGCCCATCCTTGCACCAAGGAAGCCCTGCGCCTGCAGCAATGAGCTGTAGTTGAAATAAAGTTCTCCTGAATTAGAAAATAAGATGCTTTTCCCAGAAGAAAGGTTATTGTACTTCTTATGGGCAAAGCCCAGGACTCTACTCTGGAACCACATATGGTCACACTTGAAAGTACTGCTTCTAACGTTTATAATCCAGTGAAAACATCATCTTATTATAGTGCAAATTAAATGATCAGTTTAATGAGTAATTAAATGATTAATGCAAAGAATGTTCTCAGTTAATGTAATGTCAGTATTATTTGCCAGGCTATAAACTAGATAAAGTCTGTGAGCATTATATCATTTGATAATACCACGCCAGAGGAGGATGTTATGACATTTTCAGAGAAACCTTTTCCAAAAGACAAGGAGGGAGGCTGGAGAGATGGCTTAGTGGTTAACGTGTTTGCCTGCAAAGCCAAAGGATCCCGGTTTGATTCTCTGATTTGGGTCTGACTGCATTTATTTGAGCCATATCTCATCACCCAAACTATCTAGACCCATGTAAGCCAGATGCACAAGGGGGAGCATGCATCTGAAGTTCGTTTGCGGTGGCTGGAGGCCCTGGCGCGACCATTATCTCTCTCTCTGTCTCTCTCTCTCTCTGCCTCTTTCTTTTTCTCAAATAAATAAGTGAATGAATAAATAAATAAATAAATAAATAATATAACAAAAAAAGATGGGGGGGGAGATATGTCAAATTGGAAACACATGAGTAGCAGAGAAGCTCAAAGGAAGAATGAACTGTGCACATTTGATAGACAAAAAAGGAGTAGTGGGAGATAAGGCCAAAACAACTTAAAATCCTGACAGAACAGGCCTGCTGAGTAGGCCCAGGGGTGTAAGTAATGACAGGGAGTTTCAAGCAGGGGTCCACATAGCTGTGCATCCACACTTACTTTCTGTGTAAATATACAGAGCTTTGCATCCACACTCACAATCCATAACTGTTCTTGCATCACATGTGTTTGCTTCCTCCAGTTACCTCACTGTTGAGTGCTGTACTCTTCAAGTCTTTAGTAGAAAAGGTTGCACTTCATGGGATAATCCTGTAATGATAGGTACCAAATTACCTTCCAGATGGAGTGGGTCTGAAACATGCTTTAATTTAGTGATTAAAAAAAATTATAGATACATTTTGGCTTGCTTTCAATATGATAACAATTGACGTGATGAAGAGGGTTAAAGTCAAAGGAAACTTTCAATGAAAAAACTTTTTTCTCACATTTTCTTTTTCCTTATTCATTCTTTTTTGTTTGTTTGTTTGTTTGTTTGTTTGTTTGTTTGTTTTTTCAAGGTAGGGTCTCACTCTAGCTCAGGCTGACCTGGAATTCACTCTGTAGTCTCAGAGTGGCCTTGAACTCATGGCGACCCTCCTACCTCTGCCTCCTGAGTGCTGGGATTAAAGGCGTGCACCACCACCCCCTGCTCCTTATTCATTCTTTTAAAATATTTTTATTTATTTTTATTTATTTGAGAAAGATAGAGAGAGAGGCAGATAGAGAGAGAGAATGATCATGCCAGGACCTCCAGCCACTGCCAACAAACTCTAGACACATGTACCACCTTGGGCATCTGGCTTACATGAGTTCTGGGGAATTGAACCTTGGTCCTTTGGCTTTGCAGGCAAGCACCTTAACTTCTAAGCCATCCCTCCAGCCCTCCTTATCCATTCTTATTTCAACTAAATGGTTGAAAAATATCACCTTTTTATACTACCTTAGCCTTTAGTTTCTTCTAAAAGAAAGCATGTATTCATATATATTTATATGTGAGTGTTCACATATACTCCATTAAGTCATTAAGTATTTAAGGTATTTTCATAATAAAAATAAGAATTTATCTAGTGTTATTTTTATAATTGTACAACATTCTATATGAATGTATCTTATCTAATCAAGCTTTTATTTAAAAATGTCACAGAAATGGAAATTTTTAGTTTTTGCTAAACAAATGAATGTCTTCATATAATTGTGAATATTTCAAAATATATAAAATGAATTCCCAGAAAAGCTACATATGAAACAAAGAATAAAACAACCGTTCACATAAGTTTTAGTCTTTGAACTCCCATCAACACTCCATGAGAATGCTGATGGTAGCTCCTTGCATCACTTCTGCCTCCTGCCTAAGCTTCCAGAGTGATTGGAATATAGGCAACAAATTGTTTTTCCAACCTTTTCAGGTGTCAAAATTTGTACAGAATTGTATCTCAATATCATTTTATCATGATATTTCTACTGTTATGACTAAGGTTGAATTTTTTTATGATTTAGCATTGGCTCTTTATTCTTTCTTTTCTCTGTAAATATTATTGTTAACAACATATTATGTATGGATACCAGTGTGCTGGTACCTTCTTTTCCCTTATTCCTGATCCCATTGTGCTAGGGAAGCTCCTCAGTGGGGTTGCAGGTATTCCCTATAGGGTTGTGGGTTATGTGTTGTGGGAGCAGCAGTCAGTTGTTTTTAGGGGGAGGGAATGTCTCTGGGCATTAGGCCTCAAACTGTGGCTCTTACAATCTTTCCACCCCTTCTTCCGCAAAATTCCCTGAGCTATGGTAGGTAAGTTTTGAACTTGTTTTTAAGAAGAACCGAGTTGTATGTCTTCATTATAAAAGGATGGGTTCTTAACTGTATAAAAAATAAGGTATCACTGAAATTCAAACTTTGAAGTGAGATGTCAGAGGCAGTAAGGAGTTTGGGATAGCTTGCATGAATTACCCCTTTTCAAAAGACTGAAAGGGACACTAACTAAAAGGGGGAGTGTCGGCAATGCTAATGCTCAAATGAAAGAGGAGGCAAAATAATGCAAATAAAACAATACATCCAGAAACACAAGTCTCTCAGGACCTTGGGACAGATGGGTGTAATCACTAAAGTAGATAAATAACCTCAAACAGAAGGAAGCACATTTAATGAGCGTGAATCTAGATGAATTTGGATAGTGATATGAAAAAATGAGAAGAGGAGGTTGTGGGACTTCATGCTTCCTAGTTCCTATCTCCACTGAAATAGTTGAAAGCTCATCTGATGACAGTGAGGATTTCCTGCTGCCAAGAACTAAAATGAATATTTTACTTCAAAAAATTCCCTTGTCAATAACATGCAGTAAAATTGTGGGGTTTTACTTTTTCTTAGATAGTCTTGCTATGGAACTCAGGCTGTCTTCAAACTTGTTTGGTAGCTTAGGCTAGCCTCCAGCTTGTTATGATCCTCTTGCTTTCGTGACCTTAGTGCTGCTGTATTATAGGCATTCAACAAAATTTCCAGGTACACATGTGCATTTAAAATTGATCATTTTCTCTTTTTTATTAGGCATTAGCTAAATATAATCAAGATCATTAACTAATTCTGAACTCCATCAAATTATACTATGAAAATTTACTAAGGTAGCCAAGAATTAAGTATATCTTACAACCAAACAAAACATTTTTAAATAGTTAAAGAACACACAAAGAAGAAAATCTTTAAATACACATCTACACATATAAATCTACTTCTTTAGTAATATTAGAGCACATGCTATCAACAAAGCTCCAAAGGTCATCATTTGGTCAAACATAATGAGAATTTATGTGCTTTCATTTTGGCCAATATGTGAGCTACACCTAAAGCTACTGAAGATTCCTTCTGTATTGAAATTATGTTTTCATTTGATTTCTTGATATTTCACATGCTTGTTTTTTCTTCCAGAATACCTGGTTAATCTTTCTCAGTCTCTTTCACTTGTCTTTCTTTGTCATCCATCCTTGTAAATGCTGAAATGTCTTGAGCTAAGTCTTTGGCCATCTTCTATCTTTGAAATTTTATTCCTAGGTAATCTTTAATCTCATTATATTAAATATGATCTATATGCTGGTTAATCTCAAACCCTAAAAGCATTAAGATTAAATGCAATTGACTACCTGTTCGTTCCAAAATGAGTTTGTTCAAAAGGGAACCCTTGACCCAAGCTGCTTTTCTCATTTTTTCCATTTTCCTCAGCTATCACACCATCATCTGTCTGTCTTTCTGGACAGTAACCTAGAATTATACTCAATTGCACTCTTTCCCTTCCCTATCCCAGACTCTACCAGTTCATGAGCAAAAACTTTGAAAATACACAAACTTAGCTTCTATTAGACTCCTTATTTTTTCAAAGGTGGCTCTCATATCTTGTCTTTCTCAGGTCTTTTTTTTAAAAAAAAACTTTATATATTTTTTAATTTAATTTGATTTTTATTTACTTGAGAGAGAGGAGAGAGTCAGAGACAATGTGCACACCAGGCCTCTAGCCACTGCAAACAAACTCCAGATGCATATGGCACCTTGTGAATCTGGCTTTATATGGATACTGGGGAATCAAACCTGGATCCTTTGGCTTTGCCAGCAAGCACTTTAAGCTCTAAGCCATTTCTCTAGCCCCTCTCAGATCTTTTTCTTTCTTTCTTTCTTTCTTTCTTTCTTTCTTTCTTTCTTTCTTTTTTTTTTTTTTTTTTTTGTAGGTGAGGAGAGGAGACGTTTTGTGTTTGTTTGCTGATGCCATGACATTTCTCCCCCAAATGTGAGAAATTATTACACTAAGATATATGATATTTTAATGCCATAAGATTTAAGAGAAAACACACCAACTCACCATCTAATTTCAATTTAGAGGAAAAAAAAAACATATAGGCCATATGGAACAGTGGTTATTTGCGTGTTTTTTGCTTGAAATGTTTGATGGGTCTCAGAATTTGTATAAATTTTTAGTTAAGGTTTTTGCCTCTATAAGTAGTTTTGTGCTACAATTTATTAATAAGTATATTTTAGGAAGATCATGTTTCACAATCATTAATGATATTGTAGAGTAATAAACATAGAACCAAGGAACTTTTAATAAATAAAACATCATATATATATACACACACACACACACACACACACACCTTTTTTCAAGGTAGGGTCTCACTCTGACCCAGACTCACCTGGAATTCACTATGTAGTCTCAGAATGGCCTTGAACTCATGATGATCCTCCTACCTCTGCCTCCTGAGTGCTGGGATTAAAAGCATGTGCCACCATGCTTGGATCTTCTATTATATTTTATAATCTATTATTTCACAAATCATTGCTATTAATTACATATTTTTATGCATTCACATATTTTTATAATCATAAAACACTGATTGAATACTTTGTCTTTTAACTAATAGCTTTGTACTTTAAAAGAGTGGATTAGAAGAAAGGAAGGGGTAAGAAAGTGAAAGGACCTTGAACTCAGTCACTCCTTACTATTTCCATCACTGTTACTGCAGAATTCTTTAGACTCTCCTCCATACTTGAGCACTTCCTACAACAGTCATGCCGAAGCAACAGCTATAGTAAGCTTTAAGATGTAGAAAATTCATTCCAAATGGTTTTCAATTGCACTGCTAATAAAATTCAGTCCACTTTCTTGATTCGCAAAAGCCCTCTGTATCTCATTTCTCTGCTTTTGATTTTCTTCACAGATGGAAATTTATTATTCATCTTTCAGGCTGTTCAATGTTTATTTTTCTTTTAGAAAATGTGGTTCATGATAGGATTGATCTTCTCTCTCTTTTTACAACCATTAACTTAGAACGCAAAACAGTAGTGGCATATAATAATCAGTCAATATGTATTTGATGAATGAAAGAATAAATGTTCAAGTTGGCATGGTCTGTATAAGTCACAAGAATGTGCTGGAAATGTGTGATTCTCCTGGGTCTGAAAAAATAGGAAAAAATAGGTGAATAAAAGGTATAAATATATTTCAAATGAGTGCTACTATATATACTTTATATGTGGTATTTCTAGTAACCTGGCAGGTATTTAATGGTTTTGGGGGATCCTTGATATCTTATGGTGTTTTGAAAGGTTGAATAAATCATCCACCACTTTAAAACATTGTCATGAACACATAGAAAACACCAAACTCCTTTAACCATTTATATTTTAAGTTATTTTATTAAAAAAGAATTGATTTTAATAAAATAATTTTATGCTGACTATAGTTAAACTTAGAAGATTTTTTGTTCTAGTCTTACTGATTAATTCCAAGACTTGAGTCAACAGGACATCTTTAAATTGCTACAAAAGATTAGAAAATTGGGTGCTGACTCAAAGAAAATGTCTGTCTCTGTTCTTTGATCTTTCTGCTTTAGTTAATTTGAATTTGAAGGACTAAACAATACAGCCTAAATTAATCTTTCTGCTAATGCACTGGGAAGTCAAATAATATGAGCCTCATAGGTATTATTAATATCATTTATTTGTACTTTGACAATCTTCCTAAGGAAGTCTAATGTTAGAAAGAGAGAAAGAACAATGTTGATTACTCCAGTAGTACATCTCACATTGTACAAAGAGTATCACAGTACTATGAAAATTAAATAACATCCTTTGCCACGAAGATACTTATAGTAACATGAGACGTTCATCGGGATCAGTTATTGGAGTAGTATGACTAATAAAGACATGATTCTTCATTGTCTGTACAAGACAGGTTTTTATATACCTAATGATATTTGGTATCCAGTAAAATTATACACAGGGGTTGGTGGTCTCATCCTAAAGATAAAGAAATAACCAGCTGAGAGGCTGTAGCAGACAGCTTCAGGTTCACTGAGATGAACTTCCAGACCAGGCACAGTTATGGAGGAAGGGATATTATTTATTGAAGCTTACAGATCCAGGGGAAGTTCCAATAATGGCAGAAAAAGCTGGCCTGCTTTCACAGATCCAAGCAAGAGAGAGAAGCCAACCAGGCACACAGCACACAGAGCAAAACTACAGTCAAAAAAGTCACACAGCACACTTCAGGAACTCCTATTAGGCACACTTTGCATATCTTTACAATGGAATCTCAAACCATCACCACACCTTAAGTTCAGCCCCCAGTGACATTGCCTCCAGCAAGGTGATTGCAGATGCAAACTATAAACTAATAAAACACTGAATATATTGGGGGCCATATATTCAAACTAACCACAGAGGCTAAGTGTCCAAATGTACAGTTGGTCAGCTGGGTCACAATATGTAGCTGTGCTGGGGTAATGCAGAATCCTTTTTTTTTTTTTTTTTTGGCTTGATGTTACACTATAGGTTCTCAGCCTATTCACTGGCAACAGGTAGGCAATTTTGATTTTTCTTTTATTTCTATTCAATTATATTGTATTTTTATTTTTATTTTATTTATTTCTTTATGAGAGAGAGAAAGAGACAAAGAAATAGGGAGATAGAGAATAGACACTCCGGGACCTCCAGCCACTGTAAAACAAATTTCAGGGGCATGTGTCAACTTGTGCATCTGGCTTACGTGGGTACTGAGGAATTGATCCTGGGTCTTTAGGCTTCACAGGCAAGTGCCTTAACCACTAAGCCATCTTTTAGCCCTCTATTTGTTAATATTTTATTTTTATTTATTTGAGAGAGAGAAATAGGCAGATAGAGATGGAAAGAATGAGAGAATGGGTACGCCAGGGCCTCCAACCACTGCAAAGGAACTCCAGATGCATGTACCACCATGTGAATCTGGCTTACATGGGTCCTGGGGAATTGAACCATGGTCCTTGGACTTTGCAGGCAAGCACCTTAACAATAAGACATCTCTCCAGCCCCAAATAAAATGTTTAAAAATAGCCCATTAATATTTTTATTATTATATACTCAGAATATTACATATGCATATTGAGCTTAATAATGTATGTTCTTAAGATTTATTTCCCCATCTGTTTTTTTCATGCAATGTTGCTACAATAAAATTGTAAATTAATTATATTACTCATCATGACTTGGATCTTAACTGTCCCCCCAAAAGTCATGTGGCCCTAATCTAGTGGAACTACAGGGAGCTTGTAGACATTTTAGGAGTTTGAGCCAGTTAGAGCAAGTATGTCACTGTGGGCAAGCCTTTGAAGAGTCCATTGGGGCCATGGCTCAGCTCCCTTTCCTGTTTGCTAATTACCATAAGCTAACTTGTTACCCTACCACATGCTACCTACCATGATGTTCCCAAAGGAAGTGGCTGCAGTGACTGTGGATTTTCAAACCATAAGACAAAAAAATAATAATAATAATTTCTTCTTACAACTTTATTATCTTAGGTATTTTGTCAAAGTGATCCAGTGCAAGCAGTCACGTCTTTCCTTTAAATGTTATAGCTCTTGAATATTTTCTTGTAAAGACTTCTTCACCATTTTTTTCCATTCTTATGATTTAAAATTTTATCTATCCAATATGAGCTGAGCCTTGTTTATCTACAAATTTTATTTCTCTCCCAATGCTATTCCTGATTTCTAATTATTATTTAGTGTTTCTTTCATGATAGCCCATGTACAATTTAAAATGATTATGCCCCAAGTTACCCCAACCACTTCTCACGTAGAATCTACCTCTTCCTTCTCAAGTCTATCAAGGTACTTGTGTTCCTGGGTTCATTTAGTAAGTGATCATGGAGTCTTCCATTTCCTTATTCCACACATCCATTCCATTGCTACGTGTTCTTAAATATATCTTTCGAAAGAGACTTAGTAATCTCTTCCTTCCATGTTCATTTATCGCCCAAGGCATCAGTTAAGACTTGTATGGGATCTGGTAGAAAAGCTTACTTTTTCATATCACAATTTTTCTTTCTCCTTTTTCTTGTCTTTATTTTATGTCTTTAATGGTGATGGTTCAGTTAAAGTTACTTAATACATGTAGAAAGGTCCACCATGTATTTAGTTTATATAGTTATGGAAGTAGATTTGTACACATTGTTTAATTTGATCATTCTCTCAAGCCAGTGTAGAAAAGCAGCAAAGTTTGTATTAATTATTTGATTGACATGTTAATTATACATACTAGTAAGCTTTAGGGTGGCATTTCCATTATCAAATCAAATTTATCTGGAACTTTTCATTAGTCCAGTAAAAAATGTCCAATGAAACATGGAGAAATTAAATAGTGCATGAACATATGGTGATTAGAACCCATCTGTTTTCAGCTTCAGAACATACCTTTTTTTTTTTTCAAAGTCTAGTCTAGAGCATTTTTCTTCTAAATGGAAATAGTTAGTGTGAAGAAAACAGGCTGAGAAGAGAGATTAAAAAATATATTTCAAACCTGGACTCCAACCCTTGCTAGACATTCGATGAATTATTTGTGCAAGTTATTTAATCCTTCTGAGCCTGAGCTTCCTTGTGTGTACAAACAGGAGGCTTCCTCAGAAAAACAAAAATGTAAAGAAAACAAAGCATGTCAAAAAGGGAAACCTAGTAATCATTAGATTAGTAGATGTGGTGGTAATTGTAGGAGCAGAAGGAATTGTATTGTTAGGTGACCTTAAATCAGTTAGGAACCCATTTTCCTTCACTGTGATCTAAAATCAAATTTGGCTGATTTTGGCTATTTCAATTCTGAGTATTATTGGGTGTTTATGAAAGTCATCAAGAGCAATGTCTTGCTATTGGTTTCATTTCCTCTGCTCAGCTGTGTGAGGGAGTATCTGATAGCTGTACAAGGGAAGAGGGAAGAAGAGACAATTCCTCTCTTGTTTGTTTACCAAGTTTTGGGTGATAGGGAAATTAAAAATATATATTTATTTATGAGAGAGAGAAGATATAGAGAGACAGAGAGAGAGAGAGAGAGAGATTAATTTTGAAGAATTCATATTTATCACACAGAGTAATTTAAAATGATGTATGTAACCATTGACTCAAACTGAAATTAAGTTGCAAAATTAGATCGAGAAAGAAAAATGTAAAATTTTCATGGCCCTCCTTTACTTTAAATCTATTTTTGTCTGGGTGGTAATATAGGTAGTTCAGGAAGCAGGTATTCTTAGGCTACTACAAAATGTGTCTGAGGTACAAAACTAGGAAAGGAAATTGAGGCCCAGGATTCAGATTATTGACCAAGTTAAGAAATGTTTTGCTTTGCTTTTCCCTTGGGAAAACTAGATAAGTATTCTATTGTGAAAGCTAGGTGAATATACCAATCTTAGTCTGATCTGAAAGGAATTGGTATAGCACGTCTATTAATGAGAGTAAGGTATGTCACTGGAGATTTCAAGTGCTGAGGAAACACTCTTGAGATAAGCGAACAGGAATTGCTGGAAGATCCTATGGCTGTATGACAGTTACTCTGGGTTAGGAACAGAAAGAATGTAACAGCCACAAAGTGAAAAAGTGTACGTTGAGGTGTTGTTGTCACTCCCACAGAGACTACCTGGGGCCTTCTTGACCACACAGTGAATACTGATAACCCCACTGAGGAGCTCTCTCAAGTGGAATGGGGGCTGGGGAGAGGGAACATAAGAGTACAACCTGATGGAAATATGATTATTAACCATGAAGTTCATACAACAAGAGATGAGAAAAGAAAAGGATTACCAAGTAGGTGGCTGGATCTTGGTGGGAGCCATTTTGAAATGAAAAGTGAAGGCTAGACCATATGGCATATGTGTAGACACTAGGGCTGTAGATGAGGAAAAGTTAGGGTAAGGTGATTGTTCTGGCTTCCTGGACCATATTCTACCATATCCTGGGTTCATTTGGCTGTTCCTGGTGGGAAAACATAGAGATGAAAACACAGAATCCAATTAACCAATTAACACGTGGTACTGATTAAAAATCTCAGGCATTCAAACATGACAGTAAAACTGAGGTGGCCCGGAACCTTGATGTTTCTGGGCACATTAGTGGCATTAGATTTGCAACAGACACCAAGTGTCTATAGCGTTCAAACCACAACAATGACAAATAAAGTGTGTGATGTTGACACTCACAGTCAACTGGGCAAATGAGACACACAAGTTAAGTAGAGAACAGAAAATAGTACAAGCCAATAGATAAGTGTCTGCCAAAAGAAGAGGAAAGGAAAGAAAGAGCAGGAAAGGCGAGAAAGAGGAACTTGCCTACCCACAATAAAGAGCACAGCCCAGGGTCCTACTGACTTTCACAGAAATCACAGTGAGAACATTGTAAGAATGAATGAGGTGACACCTGGTAAGCTTTTCTCTATAACAGTGGTTTAACCATCTCTCAGCTCTGTTCTCCATCTCTAATCTTACCAGCTTGAATTTACTGAAAAAAAAAGGATAATATTGAAAATTATCTTAACTTCATAGGTAGCAAAAACTCTGTTTAACTCACAATGGAGGAGGAATGGTCCTAGAAGTGACTGACATCAAAGGCCACTGTCATAAGTATCCCTAGACTACTAGAAGCCCTACATGAGAGAAGTGGTTCAAAGAGGACATGGAACCAGAAAGGTCTCTGTCCTGTATAAGGGACAGAGAAGTGAGCTTCCTCATGCTGTTACCAGCCAGTGTGCCAAGTCTAATGATCTTTTTAAGTTTCAGATCTTTTCTTTCCTATTCTTTTCTTTTTTCTTTCTTCTTCTTCTTCTTCTTCTTTGTTTTTTTTTTTTTTTAAATGAGCGCCAGCCCTCATTTTCAATTGGAAATTGATTCAAAACATCCCCAAACATTGTTCAGGCCCAACAACATATGTCTAGTGGGTTGAATTTGGTTGGCTGTCTGCCGATTTTTCCCATCTCTTCTTGAATTTAAAGTTGCTCTTAAGTAAGCAGGAGCAGAATGTCATGATTACAGACCAAGTCACCCAAATAATCTTATATATTGTAACCCCTAATACATGTTTGGAGATCAGTTAAAACATTCAATTACTCTGTGAAAAATCACCCATTTATATATAGCATTTTTCATTTAAGTCTGTTTTGTCTATCTAGCTTTCACGACTGGGTTCATTTTCTTAACTAGAAAGAATAAATTTTATTCTGCTGCCAACTCTTTCCAAAGTATTTTAAAATCATTAAAATATCTGCAAAAGTTTAACTTTACTGAGTAATAGTGAATATATTACTGTCTGTTGCAAATGGTAGTTGTGAGTCATATCTTCACTTTTGTAGAAGCACTTTCTTAGAGGAGATAAGAGATTATATACTTTGTGAGGTGATGATAATAGTGACAACTGTCTACACACAAACACACCTGTGCTTGCGCTAACACATGAGCACACCCCAATACACACACACACACACACACACACACACACACACACACACACAGAGAGAGAGAGAGAGAGAGAGAGAGAGAGACTGGAAGTTCACCAGTACATAAAGTGGGGAAATGCAGCTAGGGTGTGGCTGCGTAACCATTTCATCAGACATGCTATCTATTAAGAGATAACATTCTCAAAGTCTCAGAAGAAGCCATGAAAAAGGAAATAAATAAGCAAAGCCACACACAGAGGGATGAGAAATATGATTCAAACATTTAAAACTAAAAGTAAGGAGGGTGGATGTGGTGGGCGCACAAAGGTAGCGAGAACAGAGGACATGAACTACCCTCGCACTTCAGCCAAGACACAGCTGAATCCACAGAGGAATTGAGGAGATGAGCAAGAGCGCTGCTTCCATGCTGAACCTGATAATCGCACCAGGGTGTAGGAGACAGACCCTGAGGATACTCAACACTCATCAAAGTAGAGATCTGGAAGCTCCTAAGAGCTCATCACTGAAGTAGACTTAAAACTCATCTACCACTGCTCAGGGAATTTTGAGGAAGAGGGGGTGGAAAGATCATAAGAGGCACAGGTTGAGACATCATGCCCAGAGGCATTCCCACCCCCTAAAAATAACTAATTGCTGCTCCCACATAAACCACAACCCCATGGTTGTGCAACCCCACTGAGGAGTGTCCCCAGTGTAATGGGGGCAAGGACAAGTGAAAGAAGGTACCAAGACATGATATGTCCATACGAAACATCGTTAATAATAAAAAAATAATAATAAACATGAAAAAGTATCCTGAAAACTGTTTCAAAACTCTACATGCTTATGCAATTACTTTTGATTTCAGTGTGCTCAAGTGAAAAATTCAACGTTTTATTTATTTATTTATTTTTGCTTTTTGGAGGTGGGGTTTCATTGTAGTCTAGGCTGACCTGGAATTCACTATGTAGTCTCAGTGTGGCCTCAAATTCGTGGTGATCGTTATACCTCTGTCTCCCACGTGCTGGTGTTAAAGGCATGTACCACCACACTGGCAATATTTTTCTTTGTAAAGAGACTAAATTAATATAGAAATTAGGCTACACTAATAAAAATTTCAGTAAAATCCAGTTAACTGAAACCCAGTCAGGAAGAAGATGAACACTCACTGCCTCTATCTCTCACTGGGGTGGGTGGAGAGGGCTGGAAACTCTGAGGAAAGGAAAACAAAAGTTTGGGAGTTTCTTGTGGAGATGGAGGATATAGCTTCTCAAACCCTCCCTTATGAAGCCTTTCAGGAATGTAAAGGCAGGGGGAGAGCCTTCCAGTATTCAGAAGGAACTGGACATATTGAAGGTATGCAACAAACATAGGACACTGAAGAATCCTCAAAGATGGAGAAGGAAAAACAATAAAAATTTCCATTTAAGTAATATGGACTAGAGAATTTTTTTTACCATTTTGATATGTTGTCTTTTTGAAAGGAAGCTTGATTAAATATTTTGTGGAACATTTCTTAACCTTCTTCTAGTCTTTAAGAAGGACAATTATTTTCCCATGTTTAAATTGTTTTTTAACACATCAAGTACATTATATAAATAATAATAATATCAAATCCCTTTTGTGCTGCACTTGGCACAATGGATTCTGATTTCTGTGATGTGATATATTGAGATCTGTCTCTTATGTGAAAGAATTCATTTTGCAGCAATATTTTGGATTGGATTTTAGTTTGGGTATGTAAATATCATAGTGTAGTCTTAAGTCAGATATCTGCAAGGTTGTTTTCATATGCCAATATCTGTGTCTACCAACTTACCAACAATAAATCATACAATATTCCCTTACCTATGAATTCTGAAGTGAGACTTTTCTCCTAAAAAAAAAAAAAAAAAAACAAAAACAAAAAAAACTGCAGCAAAACGGACAGGAGGAGCCCAGTGTTTATGAAATTAAGAAAAAATAAAAGGACACTATGGCACAGTGTGTGAATCCTTGGGTTTGATATCTAGTGAGAGAGAAGGGGGAGAGGAAGAAGAAGAAGAAAATGAGAAGGAAGAGGAGGAGGAGGAGGGGAGGTCAGGGGAAAGGAGAGGAGACAGAGGAGGTAGCATCAAATAATTACCAATATTTTATTATTTTAAGACAATAAAGATATTAAAAATAGCTTGTGAATTTTTTTTTTTTTTTTTTTTTGCAAGGTAGGGTCTCATTAAAAATAGCTTGTGTCTCAGGGGGCCTTTTTTTTTTTTAAAGGCGTTTTTTTTTTTTTTTTTTTTTTACAAAAGCAAAGCCAGGATACATCTGAATCACTGTGGGGTGATGTCCAACCATGTGCTTCATAGACTCCTTCTCATTCTCACTGACTTGTAATACATGTGGAAGATGCATGTAGGATTTAATAAGCTCCATATATTGGCCATTGGAAACTACTGCTCTGTGGCATTCTTCTTCCCGTCTACCATATTCATGTGCTCATTTTCAATGGAAGCTGAGCTGTTTCTGACCTTTACTCCTAGGAGAAATTATTAAGTACATGTTGATAACTTTTAATTCCACTGGAATGGGATTTTGTGATTTCAATAATAAACTGAAATAAGTGGTTTTGGCTCTTGGTCTGGGCTCGCAGTGTGCACCCACTTCTACCTTATTCCCATGTCCATTTCTACTTAATTTCCAAGTTCAGCATTTTTGGCAGGGCACTTGTTAGGATTGCAGCCCTGCTTCACTATTGCCAGACTTCCTTGTGGGTATTTGAGCTAGATGTGAACAACTGCCTGGTGCTGAGAACTCTGACACTTACTGACAAGCTTCCTAGTTACCATCAAGTCTGAACTCTCAGTCTTGCCACTCTTAGATTGCCACTGGCTATTTCTGCTTAGCTGATGGATAATCTTCCTATTAAATTTGCTTTCCCAGTTGCCAGTGTTAATTCTGACTTATGACTGACATATGTCATTATTTTATACTTTGGTTTTGACAAATTTCCTCTTTATCACCATCTAGTCTGTTAGACTTTTCAAGCAACTCAGCTCTTTAGATGGTGAGCCCATTCTTGCTCCTTCCTCACCTTCACGAACATGACAAATGATAATTCATTTCAATTTTAAATTATATAATATGAGCTATCCATATGGAAAGAATCTTAACCCATGCCTCACTCCAAAGTCAAAAATCATATCCAGTTGAATTACAATTTTAAAATAAAGTTAAAACTACAGGGAATTTAGAAGAAGATATGGAGACAAGTGTGTTTGGCTTTTTATTATGACAGGTTCATTTAGCTAAAAGCAGTATTTGGGCTGGGGAGATGGCTTTTTGGTTAAGGTGCTTGCCTGTGAAGCCTAAGGACCCATGCTCAACTCTCCAGATCCCACCTAAGCCAAACGCTCAAAAGTGAGGCATGCACAAGGTTTCACATGCCCACTAGGAGGCGCAAGCATGTGGAGTTTGATTTTAGTGGCTGAGGCCATAGTGTACCAAGTCTCTCTCCCTCCCTCTGTCTCTCTCTCTCTTGCTCTCTCCAAAAAAAAAAAAAAAAAAAGATAGAGAAGAAAAAACAGTATTCAAAAGAGGAAAGAGTGATGTTTTAGAAAATATTAAAATTAAGGATTCCTACTAATTAAAAAATATATCTCTTCAAGTCCTACATAAGCAAAATCAATATAACTCTTCAAGTCCTACATAAGCCAGACACACAAGGTGACACAAGTTCGCACATACATACAAGTTGTGCATGCATCTAGAGTTTGATTATAGGGTCTGTTGGCCCTAGCACACCAATTCTCTCTCTCACACACACTAAAAAAAAAAAAAAAAAAAGAAAAGAAAAGAAAAGAAAATAATGAAAAAGCAACCCAAGAGTGAGAAGAATATAATTATTCAACATATACATTAAAAGTGACTTGAATCAAGAATATGTAAACAGAGCCAGTCATGGTGGACAAGTCTTTAATCCCAGCCCTTGGGAGCCATAGTCATGAGTTGGAGGCCATCCTGAGACTACATAGTGAATTCCAGGTCAGCCTGAGCTAGAGTGAGACCCTACCTTGAAGAAAAAAAGAAAAGGAAAGAAGAATATGTAACCAATTCCCTTTAAGCAGTAAGTAAAGGGCAGGTGACCTAATAGAAAAATGTGCAAAATTCTTACTTATCATTCATCTATCCAATTAAATGTATTAGTGAAATCAGGATCATTAATACATTTTTATTTTTTCATTTATACTGAGTTCAAAAATAAACAAAACAAAGAAGACAGAATAATGGTTATCCTTGGTGGGGTGAGGTGGGCTGAGTGCAATACGTGAAAGGTGCATCTGGAGTGTTTTGTTTCTTGGTTTACCTATAATTACTCAAGAGTGACCAGTTTGTCACTTTTTACACAAACACAGTAATACTCATACAAAAAAATAACTTTCACAATATTTAAAATATGGGGGTTTTGCTCATAAATAAGCAAAAGATAACTGGTTTCTAAATGTATTAGAGGAGATATTCTGAGAAGTGTTTATTTTAATCAAATAGTCTTCCAGGCACTATCTTTCATGGCAATCAACTACCACAATACTCTTGTGTCCCCTGATAGGCCTTATTGACACTGAGATACAATCCAATCAAGTCAGAGTTTAGAGAAAGCAGAATTAAGAGAAGAGTAATAGACACAAGAAATATGCTAAATAAAACAAATGTCAGCCACCTTGACTACTGTCCATTATTGATCAGTGCTATCAGTAATGAACACTAATTATGCTTATTTATAATATGCTTAATTATACACGACTTCTTTTTAAAAATATTTTATTTATTTGAAAGAGAGATACAGAAATAGGCAGGTAGAGAGAGAGAGAGAGAGAAAGAATGGGCACGCCAGGGCCTACAGCCACTGCAAACGAATTCCAGATGCATGCACCCCCTTGTGCATCTGGCTTACGTGGGTCATGGGGAATCGAGCCTCAAACTGGGGTCCTTAGGCTGCACAGGCAAGCGCTTAACCACTAAGCTATCTCTCCAGTCCTATACACGACTTCTTCATCTTTGAACCCCATACCAGCCATGACAGAGTCTGGTATAACTGCAATTAATGGATAATTCGCTTAAGTCAGCTTGACAAGAAGACTTTGCCACTGACTTAAAGCTCTTCAAGAGAAACAAAAATCACAGTTAAACAAGAAATGTCAGGAAATGATAAAAATCAAATCACTGACAGTCTTTCTCTTTCACCTGGTGCTGTCCCAGGAGCTGAGATCCTGTTTGATTTTCAGGGTTTTCTAATACAGTGGCTATAAGCAACTGATTTTAAGTAACATTTATCCTTAAGTGACATTTTATTTTCAACGCCCTCTGATTTCACTGTTTTCTGGTACTTATATGCAAGAGGGGGAAAGTAGCTCAGCATTTCTTGGTAAATTAGGTCAACACTGAGGGAACAAGTGGTTGCATTACTTATGCTCTTTGGAATGTTCTGTGTCTAAGGAGACTGTCATTTCACAGACTTTTTACAGTCTCTAACTGTAATTACAGTGCTACAGACATTTTGTTCTTATGTGATTTTTTAGTGTATTCTTACCTGCCCAATTATCAGAAAGAAAATGGGAAGTTCCACTAATCTCATTCTTTATCTGTCTTCTGAACCTGATTCAACTGCACCTGGTAGCTTTTCCTTAAAGGCCATCACTCCTGTCACTCGTATTTGTGGTACCTAGAAATATTAACCATGCACTTGGATGTTCAAACTGCAGTTTCTAAAACTCTGGAAGGTTTTTTTTTTTTTTTCCTTTTTCTTTTCTTTTTTTCATTTCATCACAGGGCTCTCTTACCTTGATACAGATTTACAAATGGATGGATTCAATGATAGTCATTCTGACAGGTATTTCATGAAGAAGTATTTCCTGAGAAGGCTAGTGTGGTGGTTTAATTCAGATGTTCCCCATAAATTTAGGTGTTCTGGATGATAGGTTCCCCAGCTGATGGCGATTGCAAATTAAAACCCGCGGAGGCAGTGTATTGCTGAAGCCAGGATTATGGGTGAAATAGCCAGTTTCCCCATGCCAGTGTTTGGCACACTTTCCTGTTGCTATTGTCCACCTTATGTTGGCCAGGGGGTGATTCTACCCTCTGCTCATGCCATCATTTTCCCCTGCCATCATGGAGCTTCCCCTCAAGTCTGTGAGCCAAAATAAATCCCGTTTATCCCAAAAGCTGCTCTTGGTTGGGTAATTTCTGCCAGCAATGTGAACCTGACTGCAACAGTAATGTGGAACCAAGGAGTAGAATTGCTGCTAGACATCTGACTGTGTGTGTGGCTTTGGCCTTTTGGAGCTGATTTTCAAGAAGAATGTGGATGGATTTGAAACCTTGGCCTAAGAGACACCCTGCAGTGCTGTAAATACAGCTTGATAGACTATTCTGGTCAGAGTTAAAAGACCTGAGTGTAGTAAGAACTAAGGACTGTGAGGTTTGGCTTATGAGGGTGAGAAAGAGATTTGTCTGGAAAGGGCTACAAGCTATTTGTGTGAGAGGCTTGCTGTTATCTTTGTGTTGTGAGAAGTTGTGCAGGGTTGCATTGTGTAGAAATGGACTGGTATGAGCAGAGGGTTACGACACAGAAAGAAATCTTTAGGCTGAAACTGCTGCCTTTTCAGTTGCAATTGAAAAATTATAACCATTGAGATTGGGCCAGCTGACCTGCACTGGGGTAACAGAAAGAATGTAGATTCTTTTGAAGGGGGCTGAGTGCTCAAGTAGTGTCCTGTTCTTCAAAGTCTACTTTATTCCCTCATGGATTAACAAATTGACACCCTACCTGGTATTGTGGAGTATAAGAAATGCAGGAAAGAGAGGGTCATTGAGTTTGCAACACAGTCTTGTTTTGGAAGCGGCCATGGACAGTGTGAAGCAGGCTTGATGGATGCCTACATGGGGACCCGATGGGGCTGGCAGTGAGGATGAACCACAGGTTGCAGTGGAGAGCCAGTGGAGATGCTAGGACCAAGAGATGGCTGCCAAGAAGAGCTGCTGGCCCTGAAGAAGTTTTCCAGGACTGTGAGTAGCCTAGCTGGAGAGGCAGAATTGGAACTCCAGAAACTTACTGCTAGTTAGAATTATCGGTGTTGAAGATTTGTCACTGGCTAGAGTTGTTGGACTTGGAGCTACAGAGTTTGATGTTGGCTCAGTTTAAATCTTGTATTGGTTGAAAATTTCTTTGCTATGCCCAATGCCATCTTTTGCAGTGTTTGTTTTGTGCCATTATGGGTTTTTGAAGGGATTTTTTTGGTATTATGGTTCAGTTAAAAGACCTTGGATTATGGGGATATTTGAACATCATTAGGATTGATAAAAAATGTGGAGACTTTTAAAGTTGGATGAATGCATTGCATTTTACATTATGCATGGTTTTCAGTTTATAGGGGCCAGGGGTGGAATGTGGTGGTTTGACTCAGATGTCTCCCATAAACTTAGGTGTTCTGGATGCTAGGTTCCCCAGCTGATAGCGACTGGAAATTAAAACCTCCTGGAGGCGGTTTTGTTGGGGGCAGGCTTATGGGTGTTACAGCCAGTTTCCCCATTCTAGTATTTGGCACACTCTCCCGTTGCTATTGTCTGCCTTATGTTGGCCAGGGGGTGGTGTCCACCCCCTGCTCATGCCATTGTTTTCCCCTGCTATCATGGAGCTTCCCCTCGAATCTGTAAACCAAAATAAATCCTTTTTTCCCAAAAGCTGATCTTGGTCAGGTGATTTCTGCCAGCAATGTGAACCTGACTGCAACAGATAGTATACAAGTAGGGGACCATTCTCGCAGTTCTATTTTAACCAAATCTTTTGAGTAGTAGACCTTAATAAAGTAATTAAATGTCTCTAGGACCTTTAAAACAAATCCAAACCCTTAAAAGCAATTGCAGTTACACTAATTCAGCTCTAACCTACCACTCCTTCACTTTCTACTAATCACCCATACTAGGTCATCTTAAAGGAATACTTACTCACTTACTCCTAGTTTACTTAAATTTACTGACCTAAACCCAAATGTCCACTGCGATCCCTTCTCTGTTGAAGTCCTGTCCATCACTTAGCATCTAGTTTTAAGGACGCCTTCAGCTGCAGTAGCTGTTGCTCCATCCTCTATCGCTCCCTTTTCAGAGTCCATGGTAGGCAAGTATATTTGTGAATCCCTCTATGCAGGATTCTCACTGACTGGTGTAGAACCTGTGGGATATAGCAAGCCTATTTCTTTGAGGAAAGGCTCAATAAATATTTGAAGTACAAAATCAGCTACTTTATTCCCCCAAGAATGAAGTTTAAATAGCCGAGATGCCCATAGGAATCAGGGGTGGCAATAGGACCCCTATGGGTATTGCATATCAAAGTTGCCTACTACGTAAATTTGAAACTTATTTCACTTTCAAAATGAATTTTCACCACTTACAATGGCCACATGCAATGACAATAGAGACATTATAATTTACCTGTGCAGCTGAGCTAGCTACCAGACATTTTTAGTAAATGTAGGCTATCCCCAGATCCCTGATATAAGTTAAATAAATGCAAAAACTTATTATCACATTTCCTATATAAAATACCTGCCCAGTCAAAGACAATGTTACCCAATGGGGTGGCTTTGATCAAATTCCTTTACTCTGATCTTCTTTTCTCATTATAGTTGACATTTTTGAAACTGGGTTTTATTGTATTCTCTCAGATTATGGAAGTGGTCTGGGGAAATTAGACTTAATAGAGATGTAGAAGCCACAGGGAGAAAAAGAAAGGAAAGTGAGCTGGAAGGAAGCTGAAATTAAAATGTTATTTTGGTAAATGGCTGCTGTGGTGAAGACGGCAAACAAATGCAATGTAAGTTAATTACTGACCTGTCAGGAAAGCGTGACACGAAGGTTGTGCCACACATTACTGGAGCTACCATAGCCACAAGTCGTTTCCACAGGGGAACAAACAGACTTTGCACTATCACAGATCCACATAAGATCTTTCCAGTGGGTGGAAATGAATTTCTCTGAGAAACAATATTAGTCTGTGGAGTTACCACAAGCTCTTCACAGGCCTATAGTGACAGCTCTTCCCACACACGCAGAGACAGGAAGGGTCCTACTACACAGTGGTTTTCTTCATCTGGAGACAGAGGAGACTTGGCTCTTGTGCGTCATGTGCTGCACACTGAAATTCAGACTCATTCTCATAATATTGAATTCTCTGGGGCTGAACATGATACTCTGAGATTATTTGTGGTGACCATGTCTTGTAACAGAGTTCTTCTACTTAGATAAAAAATATCAAAGGCCTAAAAGAAACCTGAGTCTCAAAGTACATGTCCTTTTTTTTTTTTTTTTTTTTTTTTTGCAACAAGAAGCAAAAAAAAAAAAAATCTGTGTTATTCTGAAATGGAAATATGGTATTCTTTATACTTTTAAAAATGCATATGAATCACAAGGAATATTAATATTGGTCACATAATGTATAAATAGCATTGCTTGTTTCTGCTTTTCACTCACTGTGAACTATTTATAATCCATTGGTCCTTAGACATACTGCCAAGGGGTAACAAACACATGATTTTACCAAGAAACTTATTTGATAGCTTCCTATTGACAATGCTTTGGTAGGTGCATGCTCTGGCACTTGTTAAATCTCATCACATAAAGAGTCAATGATTGAACAGAAGGACTAGCATGTCATATCCCTAGTGTGGCTGTACAGTGATAATTTTACTTCTCTAATATCTGCCAGGTTTTCTGTGGAATCCCTACTATCTTATTTTCCCATGAATAGTTTCCTTTTCTTTGACTTTGGAGTCTATAATTATACCAAGTATATTTGGGGATGCAGGCCTTGCTTCAGATGACTTTGAACAAGCTATGGCAGTTTGAGGAAAACATTCAGGGTCCCTGAGTAGCATGGAGACTATATCATCTGGCCTGTTTACTTTTTCTTAATCCCAGTACTCAGGAGGCAGAGGTAGGAGGATTGCTATGAGTTCAAGGACTACATAGTGAATTTCAGGTCAGCCTGGGCTAGAGTGAGACCCTACCTCAACCCCCACCAAAAAAAAAATTCTTACTATATTCGTAATGCTGTGGTTGTGAAAGAGATGTCAAAACTCTACTTTCAAACTCAAAAGGGCATTGCTGCTAAGCCTTCATGTAATTAACAGTGCAAAAAATAATTGGCAGAGAACAGCTATGAAATTTGTAATTAGATAGAATATCATGTTTCTTCCTACTTGGGTTCTTGCAGGCTGAGTGGGGAAATGGAGCCCAGAATGCCACTGAACCAAGTCTAGTGATCAGAGCCAAAGTTTGTGTGGCTCTTTCGCAGTGTGTTCCCATCACTGCTTCCTGTTTTTAAAACAGGATTGAAAGTGGAACAAGTGCAACATCACCAGCTATTCTCGTTCTTCTCTTACTACATACAAAATCAGGAAGTCTAGAGAAAAAGTGAAGCCAGGCTTAAGTAATTCATATTTAATTTTCCAACTCAGCAATAGTTTGCTATTTCTTTTTGAGAGGTCTATAAACTCAATGTGTATCTCAAATACAAACAAAATTATATAGTTCTTCAATATTTTGATTTGTCATTCACCAGCACTCTGAGTGGCTCCTGTACAAAGAGCAGTGCCTTCTAAATAGTGTATAATGAAGAGAATGTTTTGAGGATATGTGAGGCTCTAGTAATAACAAAAGAATTCTGAGCAGGCAAATAGACCAAACACACTAATGTTAATAGAAAGTGCAATATTACTGTGGCATTGTGATAAGTTTAAACACTATTGTTTCTAAAAGCAACCCAACTAAATCTAGAAAACTGA
Source organism: Orientallactaga sibirica (assembly GCA_036365145.1). NCBI lineage: Eukaryota > Metazoa > Chordata > Mammalia > Rodentia > Dipodidae > Orientallactaga > Orientallactaga sibirica. The sequence goes on along the minus strand of JAEOAD010000004.1, from coordinate 73,999,938 downwards.
TAGTCTGTGAGGAACAAGACATGGGTTGGACAAGTGAATATGACTGAAAATAGTTTTGGAATAATGCAGAAAGGCACACAATTGGAACTCTTCTTTCCTCTTTGAGTGCACCTGAAATTGACAAAGAAACTCCTGGAATCACAGGTTTTCCTGGGGCTGGGAGCCCAGTCAATACTGGCACTATGACATGAGAGTGTCTTTTGAGTCAAAATCGAGCAGGCTTTAACAGGTAGCTTGTTGTTCTAGAAATGTCTTTTATGAAGTTTCAAAAGTCAGACCATGATGACTGGCCCAAAAACCTCATACAAACCCAGCAAACATTTGCTAGAATGCATTGTTAAAAGGTGACCTTCAATAGCAAGTGGTACTTCCTGAGTTTAATCAAGACAATATAAACAAAATGGACTGATCAACATTTCTACTCCAACATATGTCTTCATACTGCCAGAAGAGTTTCCAGTTTGAGGGTTTTTTGTTTGTTTGTTTGTTTTTGGTTTTTCAAGGTAGAGTCTCGCTCTAGCCCAAGCTAACCTGGAATTTACTACATAGTCTCAGGGTAGCCTCAAACTTATGGCAGTTCTCCTACCTCTGCCTCCCCAGTGCTGGGATTAAAGGTGTTGTACCACCATGCCCGACAAGTTTGAGTTTTATGTACATACTTCCTTGAGAATTAAGGGGCTGGGTGGTTAATCTTTTACAACTTCATATTTATTGGTCTAATGGGAATAAATATAGCTATGTGATTCTCTCAGAATATGGGTCTCTATAAAAAATGTATATAGATAAGTTTGTATAGTGGAAATTTTGGAATTCCACCTCTGTGTAAGGTGATGGCCAAGTGAATGGAAATGTAGTAGCTTTGACAGCCACAGTGCTAAACAAGAAAAAGTACATAGCAGAATAAGTGCTCTAGGGATGTAAAAAAGGGGGAAATCAGAAGTGATAAGAGGATAGAGATAGGACTGAAATGGAGCCTGGATGCAAAATGCTGAATGCTACCCAGAGATAACCTTAAATATGTGGTAGTAGAGACACCTGACAGAGTGCAGGAGACTAGGTCACTTCTGCAAAAGCATCACCACCCATACAGCATGCATACTAGTCCTTTCAGATTCCCATCCTCTTCTTCCTCCCTCTGTCTTATAGGGAGATCCTGCTTCTGTATCAATCCATCCATATAAGCCATGTGTGAATTGTGCCAAATCCCCTCCCCTCTCTCAAAGAATCTAGAACATCAGCTCTTGTAGCACTTGCCGGTCAGAAGGTTTGCACTGTCCTGGAGGCTTCAGCCAGTGGAGAGGTGAGCAAGATGACCAGATTCAACTCCACAGAAACCAAACTCCACTTTCTCCATGACATCTATCATTCATCTGTTGACCTCCTTTTCAACTTATTGTATATGATGGTACTTAGTTTGAGATATGACAAGGGTTTGCAAACCTGTGTACTAGCCTGCCCTGACCTCTCCTTGTATTTAGCACAATCTGATCTTGTCTTGCATAATTTCTCTCTCCATGTCCCAGTTCCTCCTGAGTCTGGTGATTAATCATTTCTCCACTATGCATATTTTATGCTCATTAATGGTTCTGCTGTTTCTCTATTGCCCTTAACCAACTGTAGAGCCCTGGTATAAGAATGACCAATATATTTTTAAAGAAATAATGTTTTTATCTGATAGCAATCATTAAGGAGATATTTTGTGTCCTTCAGAACAATATGTTGCTCCACAAAGAAGAAATCTCCAAAAAAGTTGAACATATAAGATCACTTATAAATTAGGACAAAATAAATTGCATGGTAAAACAACAACAACCTCCATCTCCTTTTATCCATGATTTTGTTTCCTAGGAGCTCAGATACTCACAGAAAACTCCAGTTAAAAAGTATCAAATGGAAAAGTTCTAGAAATAAAAAAGTTCATTAGTATTACACCATGTGCTACTGCGAGAGCACAAGGAAGTCTCCTCCTATGTGCTCTGTGTTCCCAGTGTGCAGTATTTCTCATCTACACATCTAGATAGAGTATACAGTATCCAGCCCATAGGTGCTTGGAGGACCTGCCAGCTGTCAGAACCAGTGTTGCAGCACTGCGGTACTTGTGTCCATGTCTCCCTGATGCAGTAGCCTAATGCAATCACTCACCACATTGCATCTTGTCCCATCAGCATTATATCTTCTTGCCTTCTCATTAGAAGAAAAGTGAAGGTAGATCAGAAAGAAATTTTAAGAGAAAATAAAACTACATTCATATAACTTTCATTAAAATATATGATTATAGCCAGGTGTGGTGGCGCACGCCTTTAATCCCAGCACTTGGGAGGCAGAGGTAGGAGGATTGCCATGAGTTTGAGACTACCCTGAGACTACATAGTTAATTCCAGGTCAGCCTGGACCAGAGTAAAACCCTACCTCAAAAAAATATATATATGATTATAACTGCAATCTCTTAGTGTTCCTTATTTGTAGATTACATGTAGACAAGTATGAATGCACAAGTAAAAACTTCATACCGTCAAGTTTAGCATTACCCAATTTCTAGCATTGAGTGGGGGTTTGGAAAGTAAACCCTGCCATAAGGGGGTGGATTGCACATGAGAGGCTGAATAAAGAGAGGAATTGGGCTGGAGAGTTGGCGTAGGAGATTAAGGCACTTGCCTGCAAAGCCAAAGGACCCATGTTTGATTCCCCAGGACTTACGTAAGCCAAATGTTCAAGGTGGTGCATGCCTCTGGAGTTCACTTCTAGTAGCTGAAAGCTGTGGCACACACATTCTCTCTCTCTCTCTCTCTCTCTCTCTCTTTCTTTCTCTCTATCTTTCTCTCTGCCTCTTTCAAATAAATAATTTTTTTAAAGAGAGGAATCTACTTCCGTGAAGTATAACAAGAGGTGAATATTGAGTAAGATAAACAAGGAATAATGGCTAGTGGAGGGAAAAGGAGAAGGGATTAAGAGAAGCAACCCTACACCACGTGGGGGAGAGCCATTGACCTGACTGAAAGCTTGAAGATGGGAGATTTTGAAAGCATCTGTAAGTAAACAAGAAAGCTAGAAGAAAGGCTTTGTAAATAATCCTGCCTTTTCACAGTAACATATCAATAGACAAATTATGTGTTGCTTGTAAAATCAATATAAGAATGCACTTTTTTTTTTGAGACCAAAGCTTGTGCAGATGTAGAGGAAGCAACGTATCCTATAAATGGCACTTTTCTGGGTTATGCAAACACAGTGACTTCAGGCTGGGTTAGTCTCAGCTGTTTTACAAACATCCTGCATTTAGAATTTGAAGCATGCTGTCGAGTAATGTGGACACTTGAAAGAGAAGTCCAAATTTCACTGCATACCCATTGAAAGGACTCTTTATATTCATTTAGATAAGTTTTATCACATCATTCATGTAGACACATAACAATAAGAACAAAAAAGTGGGTTAGGAATCCATAAAACAACATATCTTATATAAAATATTGTATATTGTAACCAAAGTAAAATGAGGTACACTTATTAAGTATTTTTTTTCATTTTTAACATATGTATATGAGTGTGGACTGTTCACTAGAATTAATCAAGAAAATGAATATAATTATCGCCCAAAAGTCTCATTGTATTTAGACTAAGCCATACTGTCCTTCCTTCTCTCCTTAAGCAATGATTGTTTGCAGTTCTGCCACATGTTGATTTGTACTTTAGAGAAAACCATATAAGTAAAATCACAAAATAAGGCTCTTCTTTTTTCTCCCCCTCTTTCTTTTCCTTTTTTTTTCTTGTCTTTTTTTATCTTTTCTTTTCTTTTCTTTTCTTTTTTTTTTTTTTTTTTTTTTTTTTTTTTTTTTTTTTTTTTTTTTGTCTCTATGGCCCATGCTAGACTTGAACTCCCCATACTCATGCTGAATTTTCTTGAGTTCCACACCAAGGGAGTATTTCTACATTTCCATTTTCTTTAGGGCTGATATCATTTGCTCATCAGAATGAGGTTTCCATTCTTGGTAGTTGTGTGCATGAATGGGTTCTCCTATTTTTATTGTTTATTGATTCATTGTGTAGACACACAGAAATTAGTCCCTTTGTGTTGCCTTTTGGGATCAGGGACCTCCACCTCCTTTTGTCCATGTTATTGGGAAAGTTATTAGTCTCTTGAGTCCTTGTTTTTCACCTCTAAAAAATTTTGTTGAATGTTTCATTGGAATTTATAAGAATTAAACTATTGAGTACATTGACAAACGTGGGAAATAATAAACAAAAACTTATTTTTATGTTGTAATGTGAGAATTTGTGAAGTAATAACTTTGTCATATTAAAATACTATTTTTCTATGTATTTTAATGCCTCTCAAGCTTGACCGTCTAAATGACTGTAGCTCCATTGTTCATCTGACAAACCTACCGATATCAATATTGTTGGCTCCTTTAAAATTAGAAATGTTCAGGCCAGGAGATGGCTTAGTGGTTAAAGCGTTTGCCTGCAAAGCCAAAGGACCCAGGTTCTATTCTCCAGTACCCACATAAGCCAGATGCACAAGGGGGAGCATTTATCTGGAGTTCGTTTGCAGTGGCTGGAAGCCCTGGTGTGCCCATTCTCTTCCCCTCTGTTGCTCTGACTCTTTCTCTCTCTCTCAAATAAATAAATAACATAAAATATATTTTAAAAAATTAGGAATGTTCTTTTGGTTTATATGGGGTTCTAGCACTGACTAGTCCAACATTATACCTATATTTCCAGTGACCAGACACAAAGTGCATATAGGTAAGAACTGGAAGCAATGATCAGGATAGAAAATTTGCTTCCAGCATGTCAGAAGCTGTGTTTGCATTGCAAATGCTGATTTAATGAGAGGATATGTTCAGGGACTCCCTGGGAGGGGCTGCTGGAGAGAATCACAAATGTGAGGAAGCAGCGTAAGCTTTTCTTCCTCTGGTGCTTCCACAGTTTAGCTCATCTTTAGTTTTCCAAATTATATTTTCCTCACTGCTGCTTCTTTGAAGTATGCCCACACTGAATACCCTTGCCTGATTCAGACTCCTATTAACTATATAGCATAAATAAGTAAAATATATAGCATAAATAAGTAAAATATATAGTATAAATAAGTAAATGACATTGATTTTCTTTTTCTTCATAGTCTTCTGAAATATTATATCCAACTAAGCTAACAAATCTAGTTCAGTAAGCAGTGTTAGTGGACAAAAGAATTTAAATTTCCCCTGGTGGATAGTTTGAGAAGATGTGGGGACTGTTGCTTTTGCACACCATTACTAATTCTAGTTTTCAGATGTAGTTTGAGTCATATGTATAGCTTAGGCTTAACAAGTGATATGGTAATGAACACAGAGTATTTAGTGGATCTAGGAAGCTGAATGGAAGAACCTATGTCCTAATAGGGAAGAATTGTCACCATTGTCTGTCTATGACAAAGAAAGGGTGATACAGAAGTTGCTTGATAGAATTAGGTATTACACAGACAACAGCTGTGTTGCTTGTGTGTGAGAACATGTCTCTTTCCACATGTTCAAACATCCACTGATGGAGGCATAGAAGACTCTTTAACTTAATTTTAATACCTTAATGATTAATAGGGCCATGAACCCATTGATAGGTCTTCATCAAGAGCATATATTTAAAATAATATAATGCCTTTATATTTCACCAGGATAACACTGTAATATGCAGACATCTACAAATTGTGATACCTCTTTGGAAACACTGAATTCTGCCCACCAAGCCACAGGAGCTGTACAAATGAGAATCAGAAACAACAACAGCCACCACGACAGGTTGAGCCAAACTAAGTCTATGATCTTAACTGATGTTGGGAAGGTCACGGAACCTGTAAGTCGAATATTCCAAATATGCTACATTCTTTTATTATACAGATTTTTTGAAAGCTAATTAGCTTTGTTTTATTTGTTTTCCTAATGTGCATGAGAAAACTGTTTTTGTAATGTATTTTATCCTGCCCACTTATAGTCATAATAATATCTCCAGTTGCAAGAGAAGAGCTGGGCCTAATCCAAAGCGATAAAGTGGATTTGGAGGAGGACTGAAGAGCACCTTTGACTCATTTTAAGGGCCTCTACTCTCATGCTTCAGTGTCATAAAAATAATGAGGTTATGCTAGCATGTGGTGTTTGTACTTCCAAATACAGTATATCACTTTAGAAAGCCAGAGGCTAAAATTAGCTAAGAATGAACTGAGAAAGGAAAAAAAAAAAAAAAAAAAAAAAAAAAACCTTAAAAAATGTAAAAATCTCTCCCTCAAAATCTCCCCATCATCTAGTAGGAGAGTGGAAATATGATTTGATTTGGAAAGGCTGAAATGACTGAAATGGTGTGGCTATTTAAGGCTTGGAGAGGAAGCCATTTTGTTTCGATAATGTGTCATTAGAAAGATTTGAAATAAAATAGTTCGGGATGAACTCTACTGCCAATTGTGTCCCTGGCCCTGCAAGCATCCTGAGCTACTAAACCCACTGATGGTGATGAGTCTCCTTTGGTTAATTTTCTTCCATAATGGTGGTAACTTGCAGCTGAGGCCATAGGATGTTACAAAATTATTTATGCAATGTTAGCCACTATTTTCGACCCCAGATCTATTTTGTTTCTCATAGTGAGAGCAAGAGCGAGAATAGGTTAGCTGGGGACAGACTGCCAGTCCCAGTCACCCAGAAGAAACATGTGAGCTATTAATTGAGTGTTCTGTTAATATCATAGGGGCCTATGAAATATTCAGCTCCCTAACTGAGTTATTAAATGAGATAAACTTGCTGACTCGCATGTTACCAATTCTATTTATTTCCCATTTTTCACTCGAATTTCAAATGAAGCCACAGCAATCCCAGGAGCCTGAAAAATATGAACCTAATTCATTCTTTCCTCAGGTGTTGTATGCAGATTGGGGGTGGGATAAATGCATCTTTAGATAAGGTAACTCATGAGAAAAGCATTTTCCTTTATTTACTTTCTCATTTACAAAGATTATCTGCTGGGAGGCACAACACTATTAACTGACTTTACTTTTAAAACAGCTAAATTGTTCTTCAACTATGAACTTGAGGCAGTGGATACAGTAAATTATTGGACCCTCTATATGTACTATCAGTAAGAACTGTACCTTTGAAAAAGTTTAAAAGTTAAGTATATTTAATGATGCCTAACATATTTTATTGGCCGTGTTTAACAAAAGGCACTATGCCGCAGTTGTTTTTGACAAGCATGAAAACATCACAGCATGAGACTGCAAAAGGAATTATGGAGAGAAATTACAAGTGATCCATCTCTCAATGAATTATCCACCTCAATAGCCCGCAGAACTCAGCTACCAATTAACACCTACTTTATTACATGTTGGGATGTACTTAATAACTTTCATGTGTTTATGCACTATTACCTTGACTGATGCCTCTTGTACAATTAGGCATAATTGGCATATCAATATGCAAAAGTTAAAAGGATTAACCCTCTTAAAACTAATGAGCATTTCTGTATCCAGCTGCTAAATGAGACAAAATTAGCATTTTTCACTTTTGGGCAGGATTTTATCATGCAGTTTCTCATTGTTGATATTACCTTGTTACATAACTTTAGTTTGGGGGGTTGTATGCTGGACTGCTAGAGAATAAGAGTTTTCCAAAGTTAAATTAGCTATAATTATCCCAGCTTTTGTTTCCGCATTCTTAGCCTTAGCAATATGGATTCCTCGATAAGGAACAAAAATAAAAAGTTACTTCTGGTTATGTGTACTCAGTGCATAATTATATAAAAGGGATATTTTAGTGAGGATATGTCATTTCACAGAGAAAACTTGGCTCAGAGATACTGTATTGAAAGCTTGCCATGGCACTAATTTTCTTTCTGTCTCAGTTCTTTTCATCTCTTTTTTCCATGCACAATTTTCTGACTAGATACTGACAGAATGTAAAGTATTTTGGCATATTTATTCAAACAAGCCTGTTAAAGTTATCTGCCCAGGCTAAACTAAGAACTTGATCTTTCAGAAGTTGGGTGATGGGGTAAGGTCAAGGGTGAGAGTTTGAAATTAGAAGTGGACGAGATGTGTTCTAAAAATGTGTGCACATGTTCATGAAAAGCAGATTATTGAACAGAGACATATATATGTAATTTACACAGGAAAAAATAACACTCAGTATTTAAAGGCTATACATATGTTATATATCCTGTTTAATCAAGTGTCCTGTTCATCTTATCTTCTTACTAGTATAACAATTATATGTCTTTTTATATTTACTGGACTAAATAATAATCCAAGTTTTCTGTTATTTCATTCAGTGTTAAATTTATTACAAAAATGATTTTAAGATTTTTAAGTTCAAATCACTTTTGTCATTAATTCATAAATTCTTTTACATTTTGTTCAATTAAAGTATTTTTTTATATGACTGTGTACTTATAACATGATGTAGAATTCTGTGCAGTTCATAAGAACCTTTGCATAACTTAAATTAAAGAATATTTTGAAACATTATTGCAAATATTTCCTTAAGTTTAACAAAGGTGAATTTTTCTGTCAATTTGGAAATTTTGATGGTCTAAATGTTTCAGGGAGGCATTTCAGTTGAACAGGTATCAAGCTTATATTAGCACGTTATTGGTGCATGTCATTTTCTTTAAGCCCCAAATAATTTTTATTTGGTTAATAAAAATCTATGTATTGTCAAAATTTCAAGAGGTTAGTTTACTACCTAGAGAATGTTTTAGAGGTGGGTTGTTAAATGTAGAAGGATGAGATTTGTGGAGAGAAAAAAAAAGTCTATCTATAAGAGAAATCTAGAGCTCTATTCTATGGTAAGTGAAGCTCCTGCGTCTCAGTGATTGTTGTCCTATCCTGAGCCCCACAGGGATGCTTCTGGAAGGTGGACGGTGGTTTTACCAGAATATGCTTACCAGAAAAGCAGGTAGCCAAGTGCAAGTGGATGGGTCAATCAAATGTTCCCATTTAAGGGCTGACAAAAGTTCTGTGTGGTGTAGGGAAAAATTAGTGCAAAATGTTTAAAATGATTTGACACTATCTATGAGAAATTCTTAAGTCCACTGGACAGTTTAGAATAGATATTAATGAAGAGTTTAAATTGCCCAAGTCAGGAAACTGCAGACATAGGATTTGCAGGCTAGCGCATTTCAACTTTTAATGCTTGTCTTAGGCAGCAACATGTATGACTGTTTACCATTTTAATCTTGCAAACCCACAGAAAGGCATTATTTTATTAATGGCCATCATGAACCATGATAGGAGAGTTACCATTTATTGTTTATCAGATGAAGACTGAGATAGAACTGTTCCTCAGTATTACCAGAGCACACTCCTTTTACTCCCATTAGTAGACTGTGCTCATTCATTTTCCTTTTTAGTGTTTTATCAGAGAAAAAAAGAGGAAACAATTTTCTTTTGTTTCTTTCTTCTGTGATTATAGGATACTTGCCAAAGTTGTGGCTAGCCAAAAAGTCAGACATAAAAATTGCTACTAAAAATATAAGCCTTCTGTTTAGTAGGGTTTTTGAGAAATATTATGAGATTGTCGGGCTTGTCCATATTTACTTCAAATCAAGCTTATAGTTAGGTTTGAGGCTTTGTTTGGATAAATTGTCCTGAAGTGGATCCTGATATTTAATTAAAATGACACTAAATCACATTGAATTGATAAGACTTGGCATCTCAAACAAAGGTAATTGCCCGTATTGGTTTTGTGCAAAAATAGCGCTGCTTGGAAAATGTGCAGGCAACACAGACTGTCATCTCCATTTATAGATCAATATGTGAAAACCATTGATCAGGCAGGCATGTGTAACTGTAACACTTTGCATTTATTTGTTGTTTTTATACCACATTACGGCTTTACAGGATTATAGGCTTCCTAAATATTTTGACTTCCTCATAAATATATGATCTGTTGCATGTTAATTAAATGAGAGTCTGTAGCCATTTCTAAAATTGTTTTTAGTTTGATGATTTCCTTTTATTGCTGTAGATTGTATGATCTGAAAATGGATTAGTTTCCTTCTGCAGAAAGATTATTAAAGCTTATTTCAATGTGTCCTATTTAGTGTAAGATGTGACTCCTTTTTTGCTTTGAAAAATATAGATACAGACAATTATTTTCTCCTGGCGAGTAGCTGATCTTTTTTTTATTAACTGGGTAGTTATAGTGCAGAGGCTAGGATTATTTCCTGACATATTTTGCACACCCTGTAGATATCGGGTCTTCTTAGTTTCCCTGATAGAATTTGTTTTCTTTCTTTGCTTTTTATCTAGCTCTGTTATTCAGGCATCTGACCAACATTATGTAGAAAATAAACTGATCATCTCAATTAAATTCCAAACACACACAAATGTAATTTGAATTCTATTTTTCCGACTTGAGAATAACTCTTATGAGCTGTTCTTATATGCTGCCTTCTGCAGTTAAATCTTGCTTATCTCATCAACATAAGGACAGTGTTTTGTTCTTAATCTTTATTGGACTATTGTACATAGCATTTGTAAGCCATTTTGCTTTATAAGGAAATGCTAGAGGACAGTGGAGTGAGTCTCTCCACAGATCCAAGGCTCTGATATGACTGTGCAATAACGTATCTTTCATTGCAATTTTCTTTACCACTGAGAGGTCAATGCTGTTGAGAAACATTTTTGGATCCTCCAAATACAATAAGAGTGCTGCTCTCAAGACAATATTTAGCTGTACATACAACATAAAATAGTAACAGGAGAAAGAATTCAGGCCCACCAAAATTAAAACACACACACACCAACAACAACAGTAATAATATTAAAAAACACAACACTCACAGATGATCTAATGTAAACATCTAGCCTAGTCATGCTGTAGAGGGCATGGAAAAGTTTGTGAGCTAGAATTTTCACTTTTACCTAATATGCCTTGGGGAGAAGAAGTTGCAAACCCCATCAAGATTTCTTTCTCTGTCCTTGCCACCCTATGCCTTCTCTTGCTGGGTGAATCTTTTAACTCTATTTACTAAGCATAAACTGGGCTTGCCAAAGGGTAGAGAAAGACTCCCACAAAACTGGAAAGGTCGTACTTCAAAGAATGAGCCAGGGCTCTGGAATCCACCAGTGTGATAGTACTGTTTTCATTTTAACTTGAGCATAGCTAAATTTGTTTATAATCTCCTACTGATTGAACATGGTGCTGAATGAACATGGGATACATTTTTTCAAAAGTTAGTCCTCTGCTTACTAATTTGAATCCAAAACTCTAACCTTGTTAGCATCTGGACTTATTTCCATAATAACAACCCCTTCAGAACCTACAAAGTAATGAATAATTGACAACAAATGAAATGTTTTGATAGTTGTCGGCACAAAGCATGTTTAATGTTTTGTGTTGCTTCCTAGCTAATTATGTAGATGACACATTTGTCAGACCTTGACTGCCATTAGAAACGTGTTTCCAGAGGGGAGAAAAACAGGCTATTCATAGAGTAATTAACTAGAATGCTCAATGACCTGTGAGAGATTCAAATCGCTGCCAGTTCAGACATTGTTTTGTTACCGAGCAGAGGGGTAATTAAAATTCCAAATTACAGTCCTATGATGGAGCATTTGTTTGTTGACAGTATACTCTTACTCTAGTTTGTTAATTCTTTTTTAAATTGTTTCTAATCCATTTTATAGCTTTAGTAGTTCTGTCTTTGAATTTACTGACAACTAATATTATGGTAAATTGTACTTCAGTGGAGTAGTCTGCTTCATGGTTTTCAGTGAGCACAAGGTGGGTAGGATGAAACAACTCCTTAAAGAAACTGACATATCAGGTGCTGTCAGTCAGAGTGGTGTTGCTGTGGAATATCCAGCTTCCCAGTCTGCACTGGGGAAAGTGCCTCATTGGGAGAGAAAATGAATTAGAAAAATAACTATGAACAATGACAAAGGTAAAAGAAACTCATTCCTTCAACCAGAAGTCATTAATTAGGTAAGCTAGTACTCAGAAAGACGAGAGAGGAGTTAGAGCTGTGGATTATTTGGGAAGAAGTGCTGAGAATGTTAGAGTTTAATTTAGAGGATGCAACAGTGTGTGGGGAAGCATGCATCCGTCACTCAGAGTGGCAGTTTTTGCAGCAATACCTCAATTTCAAGTCAATAACAAGCCTGTGATAATAGGCATCACTCTCAGAGTTTTCATGGAACTATTAGAAGGGTGTACAGATCTAGAGGGCTAAAATAATCTAAAAAGATTCAGCTCCAGTGCATTTGTTTAGGTAGCTGAAAGTGAGAACACAGTTTTATTAAAAAGATCTGACAGAAGTCACACGGTGTTTGATGCAGGCGAGCTGACAGAGGCATCCAGTGAGCCCTGATTATCCCGAAGTCACTGTCAGCTAGGATTGATTTTCACTTTCTCTGTTTATGTAACGGTTCCTGTAATACAGCTGACCCCGAATCACGTTACCTTGTCATTTCTCTGCATGGATCAAGAAGAGATGAGCTGAAAATAGCTAGACACTGACCTTGAACTTGCCAGAAAAGTGAGAAGTGACAAGGGGGTTTTTCAGTGGTTCCATGTACAGAGATGAAGGCACACTGTTCTCTGCTGAGTTCACTGTAGGAGCACAAGGGGGCAGAGCAGTACTAGAGATTACAGGTAAGAACACTTCAGCACCAGCTTGCAAGACTGGAACTGAGTGAGAGCCAGAAGTCTAATTTTTACATCTTAGTGCACACATAAAGGAGAATTACTGATGAATCAAAATCTCGGGTCCCATGATGTTCATAATCAGTAATCTAAAATTGTACATTCTAATTAAAGCAGGTTACCTAACACTCAGAGTGGCAGGAGCAATGCTTTTCGACTAAATTATTTGTATGCTCTTATTTTATTTATTTATCACTCTTTGCCCTCAAAATAACTTTGAACCAGTCACTATAAGAGTTTTATGGCAATCTTCCAAAGCTATACGAGTCATTTTTAGACACAACTTATATCTGCAGATGACTGCATTCTTTTCATATATATTGTCATCAATATCCAAACATTAAAAAAATTTGGAGTATATTAACTTGATGGGCACCTAAACATGAATAAAATTCAAGCTACAGGATCGTGTTTGCCATTGTATTCAGGGTTGATCGTATATTTCCCATGTTTAATATTTGCCTCGATTTTCAAAAATGTCTTTTAAATGATCATGAGTCCAGGCTTAATTAACATAAAACGTGGGATAGTGAATGCTGTTTTCTTGCTGCCCTTCCCTTAGTTAAAATCATTGTTGTTTTGAGGCTGAGTATTTCTCATTAATAGTATTTAGAAGGTTGACCAAGTGAGACAGAGATCTGAGCATCTGTATATTTATATAAATGCTATAGATACATATTTATATAGAGGTAGAGATATACATATAGACAGATATATGTGCATAACATGTGTTTGAGCTTAACTTGTATGTTTCTGTAAAAACAATCACACATATTTACAAGGGAAAATTTTATGATCAACTTAAAAATCTTTTGTGGATTCATCTTAGTATGTACTGGCAGTTCTAAGACCTGAGAAATAAGTAGAATTGTATTATATTTTCACAATAGAATAAATAGAAATTCATTCCGATGCCAAGAATAAGTCAGAAAACATTTGCAATTCCTATATCATCTCAGAATTCTTTGATAACTATACACTTTGGCTTCTGGTATAAGAAATTTGTATGTCTTCTACCTTCAAAAGGACTTGGTACATGGGGGAAGGAGTATGTCAGGTGACATGGTGGGGATATAACTGTGACATTTGTGTATGTAGTAGGCACCCTGGGGAGCAGTCACATGTCCTAGAGTTAAACAGTGACTGTCCTCTGCAGCTCTGAGAAGAGAGAATTTAAGGTGTCCTTGCCTAGTGGTAGGAAACCCATCACTAAATGGCAGATTAGGCTCGGCTTTGGAAAACACTGGAGGCATAAAGGTGTTGACTGCTAAAACAATTCCCCAGAGTTTTGGTTTAGGTTTGATTTTTCTTTTCTTTCCCCCTCTCTTCAATGTGTAAGGCTTTTAATAAGGGACTTCAGTCCCTGATGCATTTAGATTCAGTTTATTGTTACCATCTGTTTAATTACTCTCTCAGGTTTATATGGAGAAGCATGCACGTATTTTATCCGGCCTTTGAATCCTTATGCTCCTAAAGAGATGTGAGTAAAGTATGTGTCAGTTTTCAAAGAAGATATTAAAAACTGATAAGTTGAACAATCTCCAAACAATGGCCTGGAAGGCAAAGGCATTGTTTTGTACAGTAATACATGTTGCAACCAATTAGCAAATGCAAAGCAATGTGGCACTGGCAGCCATGATGCCATCCTTGTTACATTCAGTCTCATATGCTGCTTCTTTGAGGTGATGGGTTGTAGGATGCCCACTTACTTCCAATGCATTGAAAATAAGTTTTTTGGGAGAAGAGATAAGGAGGTTGAGTATAAAAGCATGTCTGGTTGTCATATGTCAGGAAAGTTTAAGGATATGCTAAAGTTAAAACATGTACTCAGAAACAAGAACAGAATCTTTTGGGGAAGAAGTAAAAAATGAGAAGAAACTCAGAATTACTTTTTCTTTTCCCTAATCCCCACCTTGTCCTCTTTGTTATTGTTTCTACATCATATCATTTTGTGTTTTTCACCTGGAGCCTCACCAGGAAATGATTCTATTTTTCTGGTGGTTATAATACTATGCAGTATATTACATCTTTCTACGTGTAAAAACCATTGAAAAAATGGTATACTGACTGACACTGACCTCATAAATTCATATTCAAATCAATGTGTATATAAGTATTTAGATTAAATAATATGAAATTAAGTCATCTTTCAGTGTGTAAATATCCAGTTTATACATGAATTCCATCAAGAAATCAATCAGGTGTTTTGATATCATAAATTAAACACATCAAGTACTGCTGACTATTTCATGTTCCTTCATCCCTTAGTTCATGTTTCAATAAATGCAAGATGAAATCTTCTTTTTTTCTGAGATTGTGAGATGCCATTTTATTAAGATTATGATTGAAAATGCTCAGGAACAGTTCTGTTTTTGTGTGATTGCCCTCCTAAATTACCATAGACACAGATGATCAAGGTATTGGCCCTTTCAAAGTCAATATGAGGAACCAATTTAGTTTTTGCATCATGTCCTTACACGATCTCTATAGAGAAAAAGAAATAATGATGACATCAAACTTTGCTCTGCTACTTTTGGATACCTGACTTGATTTCTTTCCCACAGGGTAAAAGAAGGATACAGATTGTGTATTTCCAATGAGATGGGACATGTGTCTCCTTGCATTGGATTGTCTTAGATCATATCATGTAGCACCAAGTGACCCAATATAGGAAGACAGGAAAACAAAGTGACAGTTTTGTTTGCTCTAACATAAACTCTAACATTGACACAAGGGGCTAAATCCTAGAGGCCCACTACCAGATCGCACAAATTAAATAGCCAGAGCTAATACTTTCTACTTAAACTATATTCATGGCATATTCTCTAATCAGCAATGAAAGGTTAATGAACAAACAAGCTTAGCTCGGGTTAGGCAAACTGAGTGTAAGTATCGTTGTTTCCAGAGTATGTAGGAAAGCGAATCTGGCTGATACTTGACAATACATCACACACTGTGGTCTCCTATTGATCAACGCCTGACAATGGGTAACCTTTCATGGCAACTTCCTCTTCTACCATGAATTATTGACAGTGTTAATGTCAATAGCACATGATGCAATAGACAGGAAAGGAATTTACATTCCTGGATATGCTATCCTTAACTCCTGTGCTTTTAAGATAGAGAAAAAGAGACTTGTCTTAAAACATTAAGAAATGTATTTCCTTTTGTACTGAATGATAATATGGCATTCTTATAATTTTTATTCACAATTAAAATACATTCTGGCTAAGAAAATTGAAAACTGCATGCTTATAGGAACATTGCTGTTGTCATTTTACCCTACAGTTCTTCATTCATAGATCTCAGGACACTTTACTATGATGATGTAATGACTAAAGCCCCTACATGAGTAATTTCCTCTTCACTGAGTGGTCACCACTTCAACCCACTCATGTGTGTCATTAGAAAGTTCCAAAAAATGGAACGTAAAACAGGCCAATTGTTTCTATCTATATATTCACTTTTTAATTCACTTATTCTTTCAAGAAATATGTCTAACTATATCATAGTTTGCTTTGAAACATAGGGCTACAAAGCTTTCCTGTCTCCTATGAGGTTACTTAACTCAAGTGAGGTTGACTCCAATCCTGGTGTATCTCACATTTAACCTGTTAGATTCATAGAAATAACCATTATCACCCTCACCACTATGTTGGTATGACTTGCTTGCATTTTGTCACACATATATGATGCTTAAAACTGGTCCGAGAACTAAGAGGCTGTGACTCTTTTTACATCCTATTGAATGAGTTTCTGTGAGTTGTAAATCTCCAATGGCAAGATGTTTATGTTTAAAAAACAATGTAATCACTGAAATCATCCCTGACTTTAACCTACTTTAAACATTCATATACATGATTTGTCATAATTTTCATATGTTTCTCTGGGCATATAAATTCTTGGAATACTTTCTTTAGCAAAAAGTTATGCTCTGGGCTGGAGAAATGCCTCAATGGTTAAAAGTGCTTGCTTGCAAAGCCTGACAGCCAAGGATTAATTACCTAGTACCCACATAAAGCCAGATGCACAAAGTGATGCATGTATTTGGAGCTCATTTGCAATAGCAAGAGGACTGGAGTACCCATACACACAGTCACTCTCTGCTTTCTCTGTCTCTCTCTCTCTCTCGAAAAAGAGATCAAGTTGCTTTCATCTTTATTCAATCATTGCTATTCTAGCTCCCGTTTATTATTCTTTATTCAATTAATGATAACTTAATGGAAGTTAAAACAATGCTTTTCATGAGAGAAAATAAAATGTTAAGGCATTTGTTTACTTGGTCTCTTGACTTCAATATAACAATACTAACCTAATTTAAATGTTTACTGATAATTCAAAAATATTATTAAGGTATTGAAGAGATAGTTCAGCCAGTAAGTCACTGGCCATGCAAACATGAGGGTCTGATTCTGATCCCCAACACCCACATAAGAGCTGAGCATGATGATGTGTGTCCATGCTACAGTTCTGTGGAGGTGGAGGAAGAAGGATTCCCTAGGCTTGCTGGCTAGTTTATTTAGACAAATTTGTGGGCTCCAGGTTCAGGGAAAGAGTCTGTATCAAAAACTAAGGTGGAAAATGATCAAGTAAGACACTTGACATCAACCTCTGGCCTCCACAGTAACCAACATATATATGCATCTACACACATGAACACACACTGAATCCATGCATATCACACACACATACACATGCAATACACATGTGCATCCACACACATGAACACACACTGAATCCATGCACATCACACACACATACACATGCAACAATGGTTTTTGTCAATTCTTGGCGTTAAAGATTTTTACTTTGTCTTTGCTTTGGGAACTTGATGAACATTGTCCTGAAAGTACTTATGATTTATGCAATTGTGTGACATTTATTGTGGTTTGTACTTGTTTTAATCTGTAAGTCTGTCAGATGTCTTGCCATTAATGTCATATCTAAGAGGGGCAGACCATGTTAGCCCCTATGCCATGGAATGAACCATGATATGAATGTACTTTTCTACTAACTGGAGAATGTGAGCCATGAAGGCAAGATCAAAGTTCATGGGGTCAGTTAATATTATGAACTGCTTGACAAATACTCCATCCAGATAAGAAGGTAGGAAAATATGGCACACGAGTAATGTTTACAAATTGCTTACATATGCTATGGCCAAAACATAGTATCAGCTGGGTATTAAGGTAGCTAGTTAACTGCTCTGCCTAAAGAAAGGTGTTTGCAGAGCCTGTTACCTGATGTGCCACTGAGGCTATGTGTTTTCTTGTGTATTACTTATGGAGTCATTGAACAGGACACTTCCTGTGAGAATGAACAAGAAAGCTTAGATTAGATTCAGGGTGTGTTATGGAAGATCACTTCTCACCTTTTAAGAAACTGTTTTTAATATCTTTTTCTTTTTATTTATTTATTTGAGAGAGAGAAAGAGGAAGAAACAGAGAGTGAGAGAGAGAAAGAGAATGGGTACATCAGGGCCTTCAGCCTCTGCAAGCAAACTCTAGAGATTTGTGCCACCTTGTGCATCTGGCTTACATGGATCTTGGGGAATCAAACCTGGGTCCTTTGGTTTTACTGGCAAGCACATTAGCCACTAAGCCATCTCTCCAGTCCCACTTCTCACCTTTTGACTATAAAACCCATACTTCTCTAAGCCCCTCTCTGTTGCCTATTTAACTGGATCCCCCTGGATCACCACACTATGCCTAGCCCACTGGACAACTGTATTCACCTCTATTTCATGGACCTGTTGAAGACTCTTTCCAGCCAGGTCAATCTTGACTTCCTGTCACTGTTCACATTCTATTGGTGGCTGATGTGTCTAATGCAGGGATCACAAACAAGTGGCTGTTCCACAAACCCAATTTTGCCCACAGGTATTTTTATTCAGCTGGAATGGTGTTTCACCATTTTGAATGTGGAATGTTGTTTTGCTTTGAAGGTGTGATTCCTTCCTACAGATTATGTGGCCTGGTTAGCCCTGAGGACACGACTTTTCTGGCTGTTATGAGTGCACAGCATGGAAAGTCAGAATATGACAATTGGTACAAATGTGGAAACTCAGACAATGACAGTTGCTAGTCATAAATTTGGAAATGTAGTCTCTACCACATTTTCTGATAGTGTAAAAACAGTCTTCCTTTAGAGCTAAAGATATGTTCTCTTATTCAGATTTTCTCCTTTTCATTTTAGACTCTTACATTATTGTAAATTAACAAACAACTTGCTGCCTTTTAGACAACACACATACACAAAAACTGTGCTTATTTAAGAAAGTGGTGTTCTCTTGTCACCAAGTTACAAGTATTATTTATTCTGGTTATCTATGATTTTTAACCTTTGGAAATTTTGAAAAATAGTTCTGAAAAGATGAGACACTGCTCTGTATAAAAGTGCAACAATGTAATGATTTAGAAATCTTACAAGAAGAAGAGTGCAGCAGGCCCTTGGAAAGGAGGAGGAAGGGAGCACACAGTGCAAGGCTTGTAGAAAAGTTACATTAAGCCAGGCGTGATGGTGCACATCTTTAATCCCAGCACTCAGGAGGCAGAGGTAGGAGGATCACCATGAGTTCGAGGCCATCCTGAAACTACATAGTGAATTCCAGGTCAGCCTCAGCTACAGTGAGATCCTACCTCGAAAAACCAAAAAAAAAAAAAAAAAAAGTTACATTAGCCTGGCTTCACCAAGTCTGCCAGTCACTGATAATCTGCTGCACATTTTGACTAACTGAGCTTATCCTAGATTTCTTTTGTGTGTATATGTGTGCCAATGTGTGCTGTGGTGTGTGTGTGTGGTATATACACATGTTTGTACAGATGAACATATCATGTGCACGTGTGTATAGAGGCAGGGGAGTGCATGGGTGTCCTCCAGTATCACTTCTCTGCATGTGTTCTTGAGGTGGAGCCTCTCCCTGAGCCCAGAGCTGCCATTTTCAATCATCCGTGAGCCCCAGTGACTCTCCTGTTTCCATCCTCACAGACCTGTGGTGAGAGGTGTGTAGCCATGCTGGCTTGTTTACATGAATGCTCAGAAGTTAAATTCAGGGTGAATGGGCCGCTCTCAAGCCTTGTGCTGCGCTCTTACCTGCTGAGCCATTTTGCGACCCCAATTTGAAGGTTTCTAAATTTTGTTAGAATGTTTATTTGCATTCAATGTAAATATCCCACACAAAGCAAAAACACACACAAACATGATTCTACAAAGTCTCAGTTCATCTGCTCATACTAATTTTTCTTGTTTTTTTCATTTTTCATTAAATATGGACATATTTAGTATGTAAACAATGTATGTTGGTATCATTCTTTCTCACCTCCTTGCCCTTTTTCTGATGAAGCCTTCCTTGTTAGGGATGCAGGTCAACCCCATAGGGATTATGGGTCATGCATTATCAGAGGAGGCAATGTCTCTGTGCAAAATTTCCCAACTTGTGGCTCTAACAATCTAAAATTTCTTGTTTTAAGAGCTATTTTACTGAATAAAAACCTTTGTGGAAACGGAACAATAGTGCCGATGTAGAAGAAAATGATACTCAATAACTACTGTCAAGGACCTCTCAGAATCTCTAGACTCACAACCAGCATGCTGAATTCAGTCTAAAGATGAGTTTTATGTGACCTAAAGCATACTTTTTCTCTTTTAATTGAGTTGACATTTTAACATTGTGGCATTTCCCATGAAAATTTAATTTATGACAGCTCAAAAAAGAAAGGAGAAATTCTGGTGTCACAAAAAGAGCAGGCCATCACCCACCGAAGCTTGGTACCTGTTGTCCCATCTCGATGACCAAGTGTCCCTAAGTTCATAAAAATCCCCCGATGCACTGACACTTCATAGTGGGTGTCTGAGCTAGCAATTCTGGCTTTCTCTTACCTGTCCCCACTCTTCATGGCCCCTGATGGCCATTATGAATCTGTCAAAGTACAACACACATCTTTGAGCCCAACTTCATCCAGTCCCTGCTTCTAGTTAGGAAAAAGTCTTTGAAATTGAAGAAATATTTCTTTCATATGGGGTAGTAGTCATTTACATAAATGAAACTTCAGGAAACTTTATCCTTTGCTGATTCCCAGCGACAGTAATTAGTGAGCCTGTGGCAATAAATCACCAATGACAAATCAAAGATTCAGTCATAGGGAGATGTGGCAAGCATCTGTCCCTGAAGTGGCCCCTCCAGGTTCAATCTGAGCTGTCAGAGGCCAATGTCATAAAGAGAGAGCAATGCCTTTGCTTGTTAGTTACATGTACAGTACACATTTGTTATTTTGACCAATAACATTTCACTTAATGTGGGTTGGTACTATGTTTCACTAATGTAAAGCCAGATGTAGTTAACACTGTCACCTTGCTCTCCAGGGTGGTCATCACAATGTGCTTTTCCATTTCATGAGATTGATAGGAGTCTGGAAATTATGAAGTTGAGCTAGTGTTGAGCATACCTGAGGCCCAACTCTGGTTTTTCCCCTTGCTTACTATGTTACTTTGGCCAAGTCCCCTTATGACTGAGACTTCCTAATCTCACATTGAGACCAATGTAAAACTAAGGAAGATGGAAGGACATGACATATATAAAGAGCTAGGTATGTGCACATGCGTAGCATTCAGAAACTGTTAAGTTACCATTGTAATGACGTTACCCATACACACAGAGCCATTCTGGCAGGCTGGGTTCTGGACTTTCAAGCTGTCTGTGTTCCAGTCTGCTACTGGCTGCAAATGCCTGTATGTATTCTGATCTGTTCTCATTCAAGGCATCTTGAGTTTTAATTCAAACACTTCTTTAAAAAAATTAATTTATTTATTTAAGAGAGAAAGAGAAGGAGGGAGGTAGGGATGGTCTCCAGCCACTGCAAATGAACTCCAGATGCAGATGCAAGAGCCACATTGTGCATGTGGTTATTTGGGTCCTGGGGAATTGAACCTGGGTCCTTTGGCTTTGTAAACAAGTGTCTTAACTGCTAAGCCATCTCTCCAGGCCCTTTTAAAATTTTTAACTATTTTTATTTATTTGAGAAAGAGAGGGACAGATAAAGAGAAAATTGAACACTTCTTGATTTTTGTTTCTGATTCTTAGACAAATCTCTGAGATCTATTATTCTTTCTATAGTGCCTGTAGGTTTCTATCTCCTGCTAGAGCTCACAGTTAGTTTTTGCATTACATAACACAAATATTCATCACTCGGGGGCATCCAGTATGTATTCGGTGCAGTGCTAAGCATTATAATAAAATACTTTGTTAAAGCTCCACAGCAACAAATACACAGTAGAAGTCGGGAGCAACTCCAGTGATGTCTGATATCAGAGCTCAAGCTTTGGGCCTCTTAGACATGCTCCGGATTGGAGATTCTAAGTCCCCAAACCCTTTGCTCTTGCAATCCTTTTCAAGGACATTTTGATACATTCACCTTGCCCCAGAGAATGAGTGAGAATCAGATATATAACCTCTTTTATTGCCTTTAAAAGTTTACACAGGGCTGGAGAGATGGCTTAGTGTTAAGGCACGTGTCTGCAAAGCCTAAAAATGCTTGTTTGAATCTCCAGGTCCTGCACAGCCAGATGCAAGTGTGCAATGTTGCACATGCACCCAAGGGGGTACACATGACTGGAGTGTGTTCATAGTGGCTGAAAGGCCCTGGCATGCCCATTCTCTCTCTCTCTCTCTCTCTCTCTCTCAAAAATAAAATAATTTTTTAAAAAGTTTACTCAACTTTGAATAACCAACTAAAACTCATCTTCCTGCTGAGTTTCCTTGGTCTAGCATTACTTTGTCTGAACTCTTATAGTAAATACTCATTTGTTAGTTGTACAATTATCTATTATGCAAAGCTTTAGGGCACTTCTTTGTTTTATTTTAAAAACTTTGTCAGGCATGGTGTTGCATGCCTTTAATCCCAGCACTTGGGAGGCAGAGGTAGGAGGATCACCATGAGTTTGAGGCCACTCTGAGACTACATAGTGAATTCCAGGTAACCCTGGGCTATAGTGAGACCCTACTTCAAAAAACAAAACAAACAAACAAAAACTTTAAAATATTTTTTACTTTTTGAGTCATCTCAAACTTTTGTATTTTGTATTACTTATCACCTGTTCAAGTCAAAACTTCTTAAATTCAGATATCGTACACAAACTTAGAATCTTGTGAAAATAGCATTGACTATTGTTGTCTTTTAATATTTTATTTATATTTATTTGAGAGAAAGAGAAAAATAGAGAGGCAGATAGACAATTGGGCACACCAGTGCCTAACCACATGTGCTACCTTGTTCTTCTGGCTTTACATGGTTTCTGAGGAATCAGATGTGTGTCCTTTGGCTTTGCCAACAAGCACCTTAACTGGTAAGCTATTTATCTAACCCAACTATTGTTTAAATTTGAAATATTTCCAAAAGTTTTAATTATGTGGCTTGTAACACTAAATAAATAATATATCTTAGAATTTATGAAATAAATCATGGAGACCCAGAGGAAGCAAAAGCCTTCAGAAGACTAGCTAAAATTTCAAATCTAGGCCTATCTCTTAGCTATCTAGGCAAAAGCATTGAGGGAATGGGGGAAAACAACATTCCACCTGAGCTTCACTTCAAGAAGGGGGAAGTCACTCTTGTGGGAATCGAGACCAAAATTGTCAGCTGTCCTGTTCTACAACCTGGCCTGTGTTTCAGATGACTGTGTGTGAACCAAACACTACTGCTAGGGAGTTTAATAAAGCAGCTAGAATTCTGTTGCTCTTCTTCCTCCCCCATCCTTCTTCTATTCAAAGACTGGAACGCTGTGAAACAACCTTGTAGAAACAGCAGGGAACAGTCGTGGAATAAGACAACCTGAGACTCATACTTGTCTTTTCTGTGACTATGAATATATTACCAAGGATGGTGCTGGAATTATAATGAGCACCGATAGAAAGGAAGACTCAGGATTTGATTTTTTTATATATTCATAATTAGTCTATTACATCATAGTACCAGGCAAGAGAGCTAGAGATTTTCTCATTTGTATCTTAGTAAAAATATACAAGGTACCCTTGTTAACTAAAAGTTTAATAAAGAGAGATGTTTTTCAAACTACCACAAGGTGTGCCCAACAACAGGAAAGGAATTATGTCAAACATCTGCATAAAGAGTTCAATCCAGAAATAGCTTTATGATCTTCTATAACCATTAAAGTTTGCATTTAGTCCCTGTAATGGAAAAGTACAAAGAGTGGTTGAATAAGTAATGAGTTTATTTGTGTGTGGTGGGGGGTTATGATGGTAATCCAGCGTGTGGCGGTTTGATTCAGGTGCCCCCATAAACATAGATGTTCTGAATGCTAGGTTCCCAGTTTATGGAGCTTTGGGAATTAACACCTCCTGGAGGCAGTGTATTGTTGGGGGCGGGCTTATGGATGTTATAGCCAGATTCCCCCTGCCAGTGTTTAGCACACTCTCTGGTTGCTATTGTCCATCTTATGTTGGCCAGGGGGTGATGTCCACCTCTGCTCATGCTATTGTTTTCCCCTTCCATCATGGAACTTCCCCTCAAGTCTGTAAGCCCAAATAAACCTTTCTTTCTCACAAGCTGCTCTTGGTCGGGTGATATCTGACAGCAGTGTGAACCTGACAGCAACACAGAGCTAGACATTTCCCAGAGCCTGGCTTTAAAATGATCCAACAGGGTTTCATTTCTCCTCCTCCCTCCCTTTAGACTGGTTTGTTTCCATTGCTGCACTCGTTGTGGCCAGCAGGGGGCAGCTTTACCTTTAGTCTTTCTGCAAAATTTCAGGCAGCAGAGAAGACAAGCACAAGGGGAAAGGCATGTGTGAGCTCAGCCTGTCCTTTAAAATGAATAAACAGATTTTTAAAAAAATGACATTATAAGGCTTTCAATACTTTAATAAGTGACCCATCCTCATGATTAGGAATTTTATCACACATTCACAGTTAGCTTCCAGAAAAACTTGGAAATGTAATTTTTGATCTGGACACTTCCCTGATGCAAACTAAGTATAATATTGGATGTAGCTGCTAACAAAAGATCAGTGTTAGACAATAGAGTGAATAAGGGGTGTGACATTTCTTAGATCATGTAGACCTTTGTAGTTGACTGTGAGTTTGGGTTTTCTCTTTGAGACACAGAGGCTGGAGTTTAAGCTACTTAAGTCTCTCTGATGGGGAGGAAATGTTAGGGCAACAAAGAGAAAAGAGGGAGGCTAATAAGGACTCCATTTATTCTCTATCATATGAATCATGGTAGCTTGGGCTAGATTGGCAAAGAGGAGACATATGGAAGAAGACAAAATAAAGAACACTTTGAACTTACAAGTGCAACAACTTAGAGGATTGGCTGCCAGTAGAAACTGAGTGGGAGGCTTTTTGATGTTGAGTTGAGAAATAGATGTCTTATTGTGTCAGCCACAGAGATGGGATCAACGGAACATCATTGGGATTTGGTATGTAAGATGCAAAGTGGTCAGTTTGGCACTTTCAGGAATACATCAAAGTGAGGGTAATAAAAGAACAATTATGGGAATTTGGAACTCAGAGCATAGATACACCTTAGAGATATGACTTTGAAGTTAGTTACCATCATGTGATTGTTTAATGCCAAGCTAACAGTCAAAATTTTATTGGTACAAAGAAGTCAGTTATAAAAAAGGGCTTAATCCCACCACAAGAAATAACCAAATAACCAAATAAGTGAGCATCAGCCTGGAAGCACACAAAAATACTTCACAGGAATGGAGAATGAAGCAAAATGAGTGAATCTAACCTAAATATTGATAAAACTATAGAACATAAAAATAGCAAAGACATTTATTTCATGTGCAGGTATTTTTGACTTAAATATTCACATATGAATACACATTGATATATAAATGGATTTATATGTATTTAGGTGTATATGTTTGATATATGTATCAGAACAATATATTCAAAATTACTCTATAGTTTAAATGTTTTTTTTTTCTCTCCAGTATATGAAACCTCAAATTTTATTTTGAACCTTTAACTTTTCCATAAGAGGTATCAACTCAAGAGATTCTATTTTGTATTGTAACATCACAAGAAAGAGGAAAAAAGTCAAAAATATCTGGAAAATGATAACTGGCTTTAACATGCAAAATGAATATTCAAAGATAGAATCAAAGGGCAAACATCAAGGTAAAGGAAAAATATGCTGCCCACTGATAATTCACAAAACAAAACCCTCTAATTTTATCTGCAGTAAATTGAGTGGATATTTTTGAACTTTATTTTTCATTTACAGTTTGCCCCTAGGATAAAATGATAAGCTCTGTTAATCAGCAAAGGTTAATGGCATATTATTTCTTTGGTAGATTGATAATAGTCTCTACACAAGTTCTTTGTAACTTCTGTACAGCAGTACCATTGTACCTCAGTAGCAAATCATATAAAAATGTCAACTGTATGTTTGATTTCACTCAAAGAAAAAAAATCCCACGTGGAACATTATAAGATAATGGAATGTGTACAATTAATCGCTTTTCAGGAGGTCTTTCCCAGTTTTATTCTCCTTGGTTGAATTCCCACCCCAATTTGGCCCTCAGATATGCATTGTTTTATTCGAAGGAGCATTTGCAGATACTGTACCAGTGCCCACTTTGAGCCCACACTGTATTTATCAAACAATTCCCTATCATCCAGATATTCCCTCTATAGTCACTGCTTGCAATTCTCCTTTATTTGTACCCTCAGTTTGTACCTGGTAGGCTCTATATTATATTAATTCATAAAACTGGTTCTGCCAGGCTCCCTATGGTTACAGTTATTAAGGCCAGAACTGAAACTTATCTCTCATTTTGATTTTCAACCAGTTCTTGTCTTGAAGCTTTTGTTTTACATTAAAGCACCAATGCTCAGCTCACCTCCACCCAATGAGCAGCTTATTACTCACAAAAAGTTGAATGAAAATAGTTTGTTTACTGTTTATAGCACTGTACTTCAACATCTCTCCCTCCTGCACTCACAAACTCTGACCTTTAACTAAAAATAAGATACAAAATATGAAATTTTGTTCTAATATAAAAATATCTCATGTGTTTTTTTTTTGTCTTTGTAAAGAACTTGTAGCTGTATATAATGTATTTATTTTCTTGGCAAATCAAAGACACTGCTTACCTATAGGTTATTTTAAGGTTGTATTCAATTAGCATTATGATTTTCTTTAACAATTTTATTTTCTTTCTAGAAGATCTGAAGTGAGTTATGAATTTCTTGAAATTATAAAAATCTGGTGGCACTTTGGAGTGCCTATCTGATTTATTTGCTAAAAGAATTGGTACAGATTAATAATTGCAGTTTCTCCCCCATGACTGCAAGGACAATAAAATTGCTTGTTGGTTCATTCATTTTCACATCCCCTCCTGAAAAAAGTGGAATAAATGACTTTATAATGAAGTCCTTATATAAACACAATGTGCCCTGAAACAATATTAACAGTATTTCTTGTAATTGATCAAGTGGGAACAAGTCTCTTTAGGTATTAATTAGACATATGAATGTCATTCACTCCCCTGCTATAAAGTAACAGTACTAGAGAGATTTTCCATATCCAGCTTTTAAATGAACTTTGTCTCTTAGGCTATGGAGTTTCCCTAGAAACATGAGGGCATATGACTTGAAGATGGACACTCAGTAAAGTTTGTGCATCTACATCCATAGATAGAAAACCACAGAGGCTAAGGAAATAATAGCAATGAGTTCTTGTATGCCATTAGCCCTTGAATGCATCTCAAGGGCTCCTGAGCTGAGTCTTGGGATGCCTCTAGTCAGACTTCAGTAGAAGAAACGAGGAAGAGAACAGATTATTAGTAGTACTCAGTGCTATTTAAACATTCAGAGAAGACTCATTTGAAAAAATGCATTAACCACATAGTAAGTTAAAGCCTATCACAGATCAAATAGTAAATTTTGGGACAGGAAATAATTTTCACAAGTAGTTGACCAATATATATGGAAGTGAGATTGGAGGAAAGAAGGCTAGAATGGAAGGTTGGAAGGCTGGGTGTCTTTTAAGGCTTTGTGGTTGGCTGACATTCTTGTGCTAACCTTTGCCTCCATTTCTTCCCTTAGAGGCAAATGCCTGAAACACTGAAAGCTCTGGTATGTCCATGAAATAGAACAAATGGCTGTATGTTAGATTTTATTTTTAAGTGGAAATACTGCTACTTAGAAGCCACTATAATTCTGAGAACTTCTTCCTTGAACAAAGACATTAGTGTGATATTTCCAGAGAGGTCCTCCATGTGACTATAAGCTGTTTGCTTCTGTAAGGCCATGTATGATGACCATCTAGAAAACTACTTAACCACAGTATGGTTTTAGAGGAAAAGAGTATAAAAGAATTATCAGTTTGAATAAAATAATACAGAAAAATGTAATGCAGGGCTGGAGAGATGGCTTAGCATTCAAGGTGCTTGCTTGTGAAGCCTAAGGACCTAGGTTTGATTCCCCAGTACCCACGTAAGCTAGATGCACATAGTGTCGCATGCATCTGGAGTTCCTTTGCAGTGGCTAGAGGCCCTGACATGCCCATTCTCTACCTACCTCTCTCTCGCTCCCTTTCTCTCTGCCTTTTTCTCAAATAAATAAATATATAAATAAAATATTGAAAAATGTAATGCAAATAAAGTATATATGTATTTGAAAGAAACGAGTAATGATGCATTGAAAAATATGGTGTGTACTTTTTGTCTAGGGAAATGTAGTAATGTTGATGAATTTCAAGTATATCAGTCCATTGGTAGGTTTGATAACAAGTAAATTCTTATATTTGAATGTCTTCTACAGAATAAACTAATCATTAAGAAAAATGACATCATTTCCTTCAAAATATTTACTTCAAAATATTTTTATAAGTAAGATGACCACAGGATTTACATTGATGAAAATGTTAAGTGGGTAGTTATACAAGAAATTTTGCTACTTTTTAACACTTTGTACAATATATTCCTTTAAAATTTCAGCCACATTTTCAAAAACAAAAAAAAATTCTCAATGCAAAAATAAAACTAAATACATTTTCTATCATTAGCAAACAAACTCCAGATCCATGTGTCACTTTGTGCATCTGGCTATAGGTGGGTGCTGGGGAATCAAACCCAGACAAGTATCTTGAACCATGGAGGAATCTCTGCAGCCCTCTGAAAGTAAATACTTAAAAAAAAAAATAGGTTGTATATTTTCTATTGCTATTCATATGTACAAGACAAGCTAATAATAAATTAATCACTATATGTCATAAATAATCTGAGAATTTGGCAACATCATTACATGATAGTAGAAGAAAATCTTCTTGACTTCTTGGATACTTAGTGAAAACTCCTTAGCCAATAGGACATATCAACATCATCTTGTGCTTTAATTCTCTTCTGGTTACAAATGCAAGTTAGCATTTTGGTCATGTATTGATAAAGTGTCACTAAATATTTATTTAACTTACACCTCTACAGTTTGAGCAGGAGTCAGTATAAAAGGCCCACTTCCTTAACTGGGGTAGTTCAATTTAGTATTGGAGTATTTTCTAGCCATGGGGTTAGAAAATTGATGCTGTTATCTCCTCAAGGTTGGCCTGGGGCTGGGACTGGGGGATAGGTTCTGTTCTGAACAGACTATGCCGTGTAAATGCAGCATAGAACAAGGTTCTTGCTTACAAATCAAGAATCACTGGTTTGTTTTCCTTGGCAATGATTTTGGACTCTATAGAAAGTAACCCCAAATCCTATAGGATTATTGACCTTAGGCTCATTTGGAATGGTAAACGGTCTTCTACTGCCATGTGAGAGTACATGATAATGAGAGTAGAACAAAGGAGGCCAGAGAAGAGAAAGGAGAAGAGGGAGAACATCCAGTAATTGTGGAATCAGCTTGCAATCTGCCATATGATTTCATGTGCTTTACAGGGGAGTCTAGTTTCTTTTGCTGTCATTCACCACAAGAACAATTTCTGCTGGAATGGAAACCATACAATTTTAGGGATTGGCTCTGGTAAGAGAAATGCTTGAGGGGAAAAGAAATTCAGAGATGGTTGAAACAATCCTTTTTACTAGCCAGGCCAGTCACCTGATAAGGGCTAAGTCACCAAGATTGAGTGTGATGGCACCATGTTATAAGAGATCTGTTTCTATTCTGTGAGCAGTCAGGGTTGGGGGGTGGCAGGAGCTAGAAGGAATCCCAAGAATATAATCTACTCTTTGGAAAGAGAGTAAGCAAGACCTTAGGAACATCATCATTCATGTACACAAGTGTGATTTCTGACAACTTCTCTCCCTCATATGGGAGGATTAGTGTACCAAAAGTATTTTGGGGCAAGCAAAGAAGATAGGGATAGACTATGAGATGTCTCACATTTTGGCCCAGATTGTTGGCCAGGTGGTCATCACTTTGACAAAATAGGTATCATGAATTTTTATCCTCCCAAGACCATGGGACAGAGAGTCCTGATGTGTTCTGATTCTTTGACATGGCTCTGGGTCTGAGATAAGTGGATGAAAAAGCTTGCCTTCAGAGCCTGAGGTGATCAGAGGCAGATGGGCTGTCAAGCATTGTCATGTGCATCCTCAAGCAATAGTCTGAGCTGTTTACTCCAGCCAATGATTAATTACCATTAGGTTATTAGAGTTCTACAGATATAACTTGTATTTCAGATTTCAATTGTAGTTTTTTTTTAAGCTTTTTTTTTAATTTTTAATTTTCTTTTTGGAGAGAGACAGAGAGAGAGAGAGGGAGAGGAAGACAGAGATGGGAGTGCCAGCAGTGTCTCAGCTGCTGCTAATGAAATCCAGATGTGTGCACCCCCTTGTGGTCAAGTGTGGCATTGCACCCTTGCGTCACTTTGCATCTGGCTAAACGTGGGACCTAGAGATTGGAACCAGTGTTCTTAGGCTTAGGAGGCAGGTGCTTTAATCCCTAAGCCATCTCTCCAGCCCTCAATTCTAGTTTTGTGTCAAAGGAACAACTATCAGAGTAAAATGGAAACTATTCCAGTGGGCATCATCAGAAACAACTTTCTTTGTATTCCTATAAACATATCTTTGAAAATAAAAACAAATATATAAAACATCCAAAAGGGATGAGGATCTGCAAGAAGGGCTTACACAGCAAAAAGGAGCAACAACTAAAAGGCTCACACAATTCCACTCTCAGTGGGAGAATGGGACACCCCACTCAAAGAGGTTTAAAAGTCTCCGGGTATCCAGAGCTTTCTGTTTTGGATTGCCTTTTCTTCCTCCCCTTTGTTTAAAGTTAAAGGTGAAAGGCTTCCATGATATAATATTATTTACTGGCAGCAAAATTAACCAAAAGAAAACAACATTGTCCTTAAATTGAAGTTTAAAGTTGGAATTACGTAAAAAGGCAGTCTTTATAAATCATCTATTTGGCGTGGCAAAGTAAGACAGATGTAAAACTAGGCAAACCAAGTTTCTCTTCTGTGCCTGCCCTTGCTTCTCCCTCTGCTTCTCTCTCTCTCTCTCGCTCTCTCTCTCTCTCTCATTCTGACTCATAGCCCATGGCAGTTGACTCAACTGGGGAGGTCAGCATGCCAGCAGTCCAAGTCCTAGGAAGAAAGGACAGAAACATGTAACCTGAAATGACATGATCGCTGATGTAGCTTGTTGCTCTGTATGCTTATATTGGAAGTATATCATGTGAGCTGAGTTGCAAAGAATAGCATTCGACAGAGTGAAGACTGGCCTACACTGAAAAGAAGGCAAGATTCTTGGGGAGGCAAAACTCTGAAGGACAAGTGCCTTTAGCACCAACTGAAAGTCTTACTATATAAAATGACCTCAAAAAAATTGGACAGCCCTGCCTGCATAGTAAAAGGGTAACACAGTGACTTAGTTGTCTTGCTATTTAACTAGCTTACTGAGGAATTTTCTCTGATGACATTGATCTGAATGTGGCAGGATTGCTTTCTTTACACACATCCTTGCTGCAGTATCTTTGTGTTTTGGAATGGGGCTGCCCAAGAGAAAGAGGGCAGTAGGTTCTTGTCTAAATACTCTCCCCTGGGGAGATTATGTATAGCTATTTAATATTTACTTACTTAATAAATGTGAGCCTTCATTTAAAAATCAGCAGTAGCTGTGTAAGTGATTCACATTGTTGAACAAATGATGTTTTGGATATAGCTGGAAAATAAATATAAACTTTTAAAAACTGATACACAAGTTGAAGTTCATGTATTTTAATTTTCCTTCTGTTTTTCTTTTTGCCAGCCCCTTGGTTTGCTTTCCTTCTCCCCTCCTTTCTCTTTCCTTGGCTTTTAGTCTAGAGCTCCAGGGGAGAGAACAGGTCATAAGCCCTGAGGAGTTTGTCTCAAGTATAGTCACCTCATATCAGCAAGGCCTCAAAAGTGCTGCTCATGCCCCCGTAATCACTGAAACCTGAACACATGGCACTTCCCAGCATGCTTTCTTTCTGGTGTGTTTATGGGTCTGAAAATAGTGCAGATCATCCAGAAATCTCCTTTTTTGTGGTTAAAATCATTTTTATCTTCTCTGTCATACATCCCACCCTCCTATTATTAATTGCTATTGTGGGAAATCTATTTATTCTCTGTTTACACCATCAGAAAGACCTCATAAATCATGGGAAAGCCATTTCTCCTAAACTGAAATTTTAAGTGATCTTTCATATAAAAAATTTAGTACTCTGCGAAGTTTACAAGAAAGTTATATGATTGATAAATATTTTAATTTTCCTAAACCCAAGTTCATTAGCTTCATGGAATCTTGTCAGCTCTCATCTTATTCCTTTTCTTCTATCTCAGACCCTAAATTGTCTTCTTCATAGCTGCCTCTGACATGTCTTTTTTCCTGAAGAAAAAGAAAATTACCAAACTCTCATAAAATACACTTCATAAATACTCCTTAGACTCATTCAGAACACTGCCAGAAAGTTTATGCCAAGATTTTGACTAGTACTTCCTAAGTAATTCTCAACTTTCTTTTTTCATTGCTACTGAGCTGGGTGTGTCTTTCCCTGCAGTTAGATGAGGGAAATCAAATTAGTTCCCAAACCACAAGCTAATAGAGAAATTCAAGAATTTGATATAAAAAACAATTTTTTTTAATATTTATGATTCAAGTGTAGGAACCCCTGCTCAATCCTGTTTCAAAAAAGAAAAATTTCAGTCTATTGTGATATGGTCCTAAGAATTATTATATTTTATTATATTAGTTTTAATTTTAAGAGTATATTACAAAATTCATTTATATAATAAGAATTTCTTCTTTAGCATAAGATTTAAATCACTGGTGTCAGGTTTGTTTCATACCTGTTTACATTATTTAATGTAAATTCCTCAGGACTTATTTTTGAATTGCCACTGATGTTAAATCCATCTTCAATCTGATGTAGTGGCCATTCTATGTTATTTGATTTCCAAAATATTCCCACATGGTCTTATATTTTATCTGCCTTCACATTTCCCTTAAAATATCTCCTAAATGAACCACTGAGGATTCTCCTCTAAATGCTCATGATCACAATTTGGGAATCATAACTCTATGTGGCTGATTTCTCCCCAAACAAACACTTTGATCATTTAAAAATGATAGCCTTGCCGAGAGCACTAATGAGCTAGCTAAGCCGTGCATTGTGGTGTGTACACAATGGAGGATAAAAATGGTCTCAGAATTACTCTCCTCCTTTATTCATCCAAGGGGAGCATTAGGGAGGATATTTTTTAATTAATACTATTTTGGCAGCTTCCCTCAATTTGAAAGTAAAAAGCTTTAAAGTAGATGACTAGTGGAACTGCTTTTGCTTTTCCTCCTAGATGTCTGTGAAAACAAGAAACATAACAATCTTTCTGTGGGCTTCATGGTGATGAAACCAATGGCATCTCACTCTGTAACAGAAACCTAGAGAGGGTTTCCCAACCCTTCCCCTTAATACCCGGAATGATAAACATCTGCTTAAATAATAGCATGGTGGTTCTTCAGATACAGTGCTAAATGTAAACCTAAGAACTAAGCACCTTCGTTGTATTTTATATCATACTCGAGTCATTTTTGTTCTTGAAATAGTATTGCTCCTTCTGACAAGGAAGTGGGGTTTCAAGACACTGAGTTCCACTTGAGCATATATCAATTTGTTATAGGAGAACCTGGTCTCTTTTTCCTTGTTTCAAGAAATCAGTTTTGATCACCCTGTGCAAATTTTAGTCAGTATTTCCTTTTGTAAAATCTATACATGAAGCTAAGCCATTGATCTAGAGAGCTGTTAGTTGAATACAGAAGTCTTCTGGCTTCTCACTTCCTGTCCATCAACCCTGTTTTTAGAAGCAACACCTTAGCAGTTTTCTGAGCCACAGGCCCAGCCCCATAGTCCTGCTTTGATTCATATTGAAGGCTCAAACCACAGCGGTAAACACGAAACTTCTTGCTGCATTTTCCTGTTCCTGTGTCTTACTTATAGTGCTTTCTCTTTACTAATCCTTACTCTTGCTACAGCATTTCCTCAAGTTGCTTCCAAATAAGGAGTCAGTGGAAATAAACATATTAAGTACTCTGTAGCAGGAAATGCTCTTAGCAATGTTTCATTTGAATGATAGTTTAACAGAATATTAAATTCGAACTTGACAATATTTTCTCCTAAAATCTTGAAAGCACACTCCTAGCCTTTAATTAGTTTTAGAAAAGTCCAACACCATCTGATTACCATCCTTTTAATGAATGTGGTCTCCCATTTCTGCCTCTCTGTTTCACTGTGCTTCTGTCTGTCTCTCCTTCTCTCCTTTCTGTGCTTTTTGGGCTTTTTAATATACATTGTTTCATATTATATAGACCAAATTATTCACTTATTTTATTGTATGCTTTCTATGTCTTATATCATTAAATGTTGAGATATGTTCTTGTAGTTTTTGTTAAAATTTCTTTCCATCCATTTGCATTGTTTTCCTATTCTGCAGAATTTGATCTTTTTAAAGTTCTTATCTTCTTTCTATGATTCATCTATTTTAAAAAAAAATATTTCTGGGTTGTATAACATTGTCATCCTATAGAAATTCTATAAAATATTTACTTATTTCTATTTTTAGTTTCCTAATAGTGTTATTATTTCTTACTTTTCATTGGTTCTTGGATTCTATGCTTTCTGATTTAAAAAATATATTGTTAATGTTTGATCGTAGATTTTTTTTTATTTTTTAATTTTTTTATTTATTTATATGAGAGAGAGAGGAGAGACAGAAAGAATGGGTGTGCCAGGGCCTCCAGCCATACTGCAAATAAACTCCAGACATGTGTCACCTTGTGCATCTGGTATACATGAGTCCTGGGAATCAAACCTGGGTCCTTTTTGGCTTTGCAGGCAAGCGTCTTAACCACTACGCCATCCCTCTAGTTCTAAGTCTATATTTATTTATTAATTTTGTATTATTTTTGCTTAGAATCACTCTAAAACTGAGCCATATCCCTAGTTCTATGCCCATTTTTATGCTTGCTTAATTTGGTAATCTTACTCAATTTCACTTTTCCTATATGCTATAAGCTTTGTGAACACAATGGTTATTGTATTTATCACTAAGAACAATGAATTGCATGTATCTAATGCTCAATAACATTATTACATAATAATGAATTAGTTTCTAATAACCCATGCATGTCTATTGGATTTTTAAGAAACATGCCAAAGTGTTTACAGGTGTAGCAGACAGCTTCAGGTTTGCTGAGATGAACTTCCAGACCAGGCACAGTTATGGAGGAAGGGATATTATTTATTGAAGCTCTACAGATCCCGGGGAAGTTCCATAATGGCAGAAGAAGCTGCCCTGCCTTCACAGGGCCAAGCAAGAGAGAAAAACCAACCAGCCACACAGCACACAGAGCAAAAACTGCAGCCCAAAGCCACAGCACACTTCAGGAACTCCTATTAGGCACACTTTGCATATCTTTACAATGGAATCTCAAACCCACCAACACACCTTAAGACCGGCCCCCAGTGACATTGCCTCTAGCAAGGTGATTGCAGATTCAAACTATAAACTAATAAAACACTAAATATATTGGGGGACATATATTCAAACTACCACATTCTGCCCCTGGCCCCCAATAGATTTAGCTCTTGGCCCCCAATAGATTTATAACTATCACACATTGTAAATTGTACTCAGTCCAATTTCAAAGGTTCTCACAGTCTTGACCAACTTAAGATAATGAGTCCTGTAAAATCAAACAAGTTAAATACTTTCAACATGTAAAGGCACAGAGTAAACATTTTAACTGGTATAAGGCATAGCAAGGAGAGACTAGAACAATGCAAACTCAACTGCCATCAGGAGTCATCAAACTTCTGCAGTTCAAGTTCAACATAACCAGAGACTGACAGTCTCCAGGTTTTCCAATTCCGCCTCTCCAGCTGGGCAGAGTTGCCAAGGAAAACTTCGATCCCAGGCCAACACTGCACTACATGGGAGTCCTTGCATAGTACTGGTATATCCAAAACATCTTCAGGTCTCCATGCAAACCACAGTCCATCTTCCAGAGGCTCTTCCAGCCTATTCCTGGGGGTTTTCATGCCCTGCCTCATGCCACATCTCAGCAGCGGCTCCTGGAACCGTGTGCAATTCATGACCATTCCATGCATTTTTCATGCTTCCAAAACTAATACCAGGTGTGTAGGACACAGCCATATTCTTAATCCAGGGATGAAATAAATCATAGCCTTTAAAAGCAGGTTCCTTCTCCAGTCAACTCTTTCCAAAGAGTTTGCATTCCTAACAGTCTTTCCTCAGGTATCCTCTCCATTGTTTTAATATAAAGCAGTCAGGCCACCTTCCTTCCACCTTCCTTAAGATTGCTAATGTGTTTGACAATAGCAGCTCTAGTAACCTAAAAACCAGTCTCAGTGCCTCTATAATTTTAACTTGCTTGAGGTTTTCCTACTTAAAATCTTAAAATCTCAGTCCGATATCTAGCCAAGCACATCAGTCCATTACAAATTTAAGTTTGATCAAACACTCTGGGCCTGGATAGCGGAACGTAGCCATCCCTTATGCCAGTAGCCCAGTTCCAACAAAGTCTTCTGCACTCTTTCCTTCCCCTTAGAAAGCTCATAAGCCAAGCCTCGAAGTTCAATACTGTCTGCACCTAGCATTCTCAAACTCTCATCAGAATAGTCCATAAAACTTGGCTTACCACTCCAGTAGGCATCTTCAGTTGCAAGCACCAAGTCCATGCCTATTCCTCCAAAACAAAGGTTCCAAAAGATGAATATCCACATGGTCAGGTTCATCTCACCCCACACTCCTAGGTACCACTTTACTGTAGCAGACAGCTTCAGGTTCGCTGAGATGAACTTCCAGACCAGGCACAGTTATGGAGGAAGGGACATTATTTATTGAAGCTCTACAGATCCAGGGGAAGTTCCATAATGGCAGAAGAAGCTGCCCTGCCTTCACAGGGCCAAGCAAGAGAGAAAAACCAACAAGCCACACAGCACACAGAGCAAAAACTACAGCCCAAAGCCACAGCACACTTCAGGAACTCCTATTAGGCACACTTTGCATATATTTACAATGGAATCTCAAACCCATCAACACACCTTAAGACCGGGCCCCAGTGACATTGCCTCTAGCAAGGTGATTGCAGATTCAAACTATAAACTAATAAAACACTAAATATATTGGGGGACATATATTCAAACTACCACAACAGGGATCTGTATAATTGAAATACAGACTCTAATAGGCTGCAACTAATGGGTATTTCTATGGAGCAACTACATGACAGTGCCTTCTCTTCATTTGAGGCTTCCCAATATGAGTGTCTGCAAGACTTCAGAAGCATTCATAAGACTAGAGAAGATGCTTTTAGTCTTCATGGTGAAGAAATAGATCTTTGGATTTCTAGAGAGGGACTGAAAATGGGGGGTGAGGGTCCTACTACTTACTAAGAAGATAGTTTTCATGATACACAATCAAAAGCTTATATATTCCCTCTGTAGTGTCATGTATCCTTGAGTCCACACTCATGATGCTTCCTGATTTACTGCTGTCTCATTAAGGTCCGAGGCTATCAGTTGTCTATGTAAAATAGGTGAATATGAATGTGCCCATCATTTCTGAAAGATGATTATTGCAAGTAGTACTGGACACATCTTCTGAGTACCAGGTGAACACTGTGATGAGCCTCCTACAAATTGTGTGCATCAGGAAAACTTGTCAGAACATTTATATTTTGAGACTTGTTTGCAATTGGTACTTTTTTTTCCCAAAGGAAATACAGGTTTACATTTTTAATTTTACAAAGCAAATAAAGAGAGAGAGTGGGCATCTCAGGGCCTTCAGTCACTTCAAATAAACTCCAGGTGTATGTGTCACCTTGTGCATCTAGCTCAAATGGGTCCTTGGGGAATAGAACCTGGGTCCTTTGGCTTTTCAGGCAAGCACCTTAACCATTAAGTCATCTATTTATCCCACCCCATATTCACTTTTGATCACATATTTTGTTGGTGATTTTGTAAAGATATATTTTTTACTGCACTCATTTATTTACTCATTATATATTTATTTTTTGACAAGGTCATACTTTGTAGACTAGGCGGGCTTCAAAGGGAGCTTCTTCTACCTCACTTTTCAGAAAGCTGAGATTATGGCATGAGCCACCATGTTGAATAAGCTAACAAATTTTTATCTTCCAAAACTTTGACCTGTCTTTACTTTTGTTCATGTTTTAATTTTTTAGGACTTTGTACAGAAAAAAAAAAATTTCAAAATGTGACTTCAATGGGATTTTTATGGGTAGGAGAGAATAAGATGTTCAGTCAATTTACAACCTTTGAATGGTAATCTCTTCTGACATGATTACTGATGCTGGTAATTTCTACCGCAGATAGATAATTGGCAATCATAGATCAGAATATACCAAATAATGCCCATAGCACTGAGTTTGAGTAAATACAGTGGCAAAGTTTACATCTGTTTTGTCTATGCTTCTTACTTCCTGATTTCCAAAGTATTTCTATCACTATTTCATTTCAGATAAATTTCTATGATACTGTGTCTGAAATATAATGACCAGAAGCAGCAAGTGCTTGAACAGTTGTGAAGTAATGGAGTGGACATGTCATGACCATTATTCTATATCTTTGTCTGCTAAGAAGCCAATTTTCTGGTCAATTGGAAAGGATTTGTTGAATAATTAACTTGAGGGTAGTAAATTTAGCATTGAAAAGCCATGGAATCAGAATGAGTAGGGCCCCTTTATGGTGTGGGTGTAATAGATATGGTTTGTGTGTGCCTGTGTATGGTGTATAACAATATATGGACAGATAAGTGCCTCCACAGGCATGAGTGCAGAGGACAGAGGGAGTTTTAGGTATCTTCCTCTATTGATCTCCTGGCTTATTTCCTTAAGTCAGGGTCCTTCACTGAACCTGGAACTCACCATTCTACAGATAGATGGGCTAACCATCATGCCCCAACAGTCCTCCTGTCTCTTCCCCACAGGGCTAAGAATGCAGACATTCAGACAGTGCCCAGTTTTTACATAGTTGCTGAGAATCCTGGTTCTCATAATCTCACAGCATTCTTACTGAACCCATCTTACCCCATGTGTAGGATTTTAAAAAAATATTATATTTAAAATTACTTGTTATTGTTATTATTTATTGGGTGTATGGTCCTGTGTGTGACTGTGGGTGAGTACTCTCCATGGCATGTGTGTGGAGGTCAGAGAACAATTTTTGGTTGTTAGTGATCACATTCTACCTCATTTGAAGAGAAGTATATTTCTTCTTATTTTTTCAGCATTGCATTGTCAGGATGGTCTTTAAGCTGCCAGCACATTCTCTGCCTCCACTTAGCATCTCTCTTCATGTGCTGGAATTAAATAAGCCAGCTATGACTTATAACTTTTGTGTGGGTGCTGGGAATTGGAATTCAGGGCCTTGTATCTGTACAGCTAGCATTCTTACCCAGTGAGCCATCTCCCCAGCCCATGTACAGAGATTTGAATAAAATGAATCTGGTAACCAATATTCACTTGACTCTTACATATTTAATGATTTACCCCCTTGCTCTGTATATTAAAGATTATGACCATAACTACTTCATGTCATGAAGAATATCAAATAGTTGCCAACTACAGCTGAATCTGCAATAAAATCACTTATATTTGATTTCATCCCCCTGCTACTTTATCTTCCTCTCAATAACTATTTTTTTTTTTCAAAACTGGAGTTAATAATTTACCTAACAAAAATTTCTCTTTGGAACTGGTGAGACATTGATATTCACCTTTAGAGGATTAGACTGGATTTTGAGCCAGTGCTATCCATCATAGGATAAGACTCAGGAATCTTGGGAGGGGAAGACTTGTTTTGCATTTAGGAATGGTAAAATTCATTGTATAACAAAGTAAGATTGAGGTATAAAAAATTCTTTTATTTTTATTGAGAGTGTCAATATATGAACATACTTTACTTTGTATTCCCTTCCTGTTACCCTTTTTTGTCCTATCCCACCCACACCAAATCCATTGAGGACCCTCCTCTTTCTAAATAGTCCTTACTATATGTTGTTGCCTTGTTCTTTTTGTCCTCCTCTATCCTTCATGTTAAAATAGTAATACAGGATAGAGAGATTGCTTAGTGGTTAAGGTGCCTGCCTCCTAAGCCTAAGAACGCTGGTTCCAATCTCCAGTGGTTCCAATCTCCAGGTTGCACGTTTAGCCAGATGTAAAGTGACGCAAGGGCGCAATGCCACACTTGACCACAAGGGGGAACACACATCTTGATTTCATTTGCAGCAGCTGAAAGGCTGCTGGCGCACCCATCTCTATCTGTCTTCTTCTTCTCTCTCTCTCTCTCTCCAAAAAAAAAAAAAAAATAGTGATGAGTTCCAAGCTGTGGAGGTCTTGTCAGGACATCTTTGACCATTGTGTGGGCAGGAACATACCAGTCACTTCATGTCAAAAGCATAGTGCCCCACAGTATTCATTTTCCCCCTGGCACTCTTACATCCTTCCTGCCCTATCTTTTTTAATCTTCCATGAAGTATGGAGGGTGCAATAGATGTCTTGTTTAGTGTTGAGCCCTCCACAGCCTCTTATTTCCTGCTTTGATGACTTTTGAGTCCCCTCAATGTCTACCACCATCTCCATAGAGGTGCTTCTTTGGCTAACAGTGAGAGCAGCACTCATACTCACTCCTTTACTTCCTCTGAAATTTCCCTGAACCCTGGTCATTGTGATAGCAATGACTTGTCCATTGCTAAGCACTGGGGTTTCACTTCTCAACATCTTGACGAGTCTTGGGTCTATCTAATATTCACCTCCATCTGTAAAAAGAAGCTTCTCTAAACAAGAATAAGAACAGCATTATACAAAGGGTATAAACATATACACTTAAAAGGGTTTTTGATGGACATAATGGTTCCATTTAGTCAATGAACAGTGGAAGCTTTCCACTAGGGTCCATGACCTTCCAAGTAATAGACTTTTAAAAATTATTTTTATTTTATTGTATTTTAGAAAGAGTGAATGTGTATGTATGAGAGAGAGACAGATGGGGAGACAGAGTAGGAGAGAGAGAGAATTGGTGCATCAGGGCCTCAGCCACTCCAACTGAACTCCAGATGCTTGTGCCACCTATTGGGTATGTGTGACCTTGCACTTGGCTCATCTTTGTGCTTCTAGATTATGTGGGATCTGGAAAGTTGAACATGGGTCCCTAGGCTTCACAGGCAAGGGCCTTAACCACTAAGTTATCTCTCCAGCCTGTCATAAGCTTTTGACTTGGTTTTCATTACCAGGCATGAATTCTCTCCTGCTGAATGGGTCACATAAGGAGCAGTTGATTGTCCTCCAAACTTGCATGCTTCTATTTCATCCATGGATACATCTTGTCTGGTTATTAATTCAGTATCTTGCATGATTCACTACTTGATAAGATGGCTGATGACTTTCTCCCCAGCAGAACTGAGATGGAAGCCATCTCCCTGCTGACTAGCTGACATAGTGCTGGAAAGTTCTTTTGGAGTTGCTGGAGGTGAGCAGAATTCTGAAATGATGTCAAGATTCCTATTTCATGGTGAACATGCCTGATATAATATCAAACCTTTGGTTGTTTAAAGGATTACTTTTTTCCTAATAAAATGTTTTGCAACATCTTAGAAGGAAATGCTTGGAGATTCTTCAAATCACATTTTAAAAATATGTGCAGAAAATTGACAAACTTTCATAAGTGTGTTGACTTAATATTAATTACTTATTTG
Source organism: Orientallactaga sibirica (assembly GCA_036365145.1). Classification (NCBI taxonomy): domain Eukaryota; kingdom Metazoa; phylum Chordata; class Mammalia; order Rodentia; family Dipodidae; genus Orientallactaga; species Orientallactaga sibirica. Next base: position 73,958,051 of record JAEOAD010000004.1, on the reverse strand, counting down.
TTAGACTATATTTAACAATTTAGTAAAGAAATGGGTATGATTTAAATATAGTAATGATGGTTGGTCATGTTCTCTGAATTTTATATATGCTTATTTCTTTACTCCTGATGCAATTTTATGGGGAATGAAAGTATTATGACCAAATTATATAATTTAAGGAATTATAAAATATATAAGACAACAGCTAACTAATTTGCCCAGAGAATACTGTAAAGAAATATAATGGTCTATAATAATAATGTATATTACAGTGAATGTGTTTCATGAATTTTGAAAGTAAAAACATACAGATTAATTTTATTTTATTTACCAGTCATCTATAGCAATAGGAATATATCAGTTCAGGTTTTCTCTCTAGAGAAGAACCAAAGCATTTACATCTACTAGCCACATAAAACTGGGGCTGTATTTCAACTATACTTCAACAGGTCAAGGAGTACTATTGAGAATCAAACTTTGTTTCAGTCAGAATAAATGCCAAATCGCCTATGGAAATTATAGAATTTCATCTAGAAAAGATAGAAATTCACCCATCTCTAGTTTTGAAAGTGTTGAATGAGTTTCTATTTACACAAGTTCAGGCATAGGTAATGAAGACCGAAGTAAACTTAATGAAGTAGTTCACACGTATGAAGAAACATGGCATACATTTCATACTAGAACAGTACACTGGGCTAAGTACTATGATTTTCAGAATGTGGAAAGCTATCTCCTGTCCACGGGAATCTTTTGCTAGGATATGTGAGCATGGGTTACTCAGGGAATCTGATGGTTAACTCATAGAATGGTAATCAAATGAATCCTATTTTCACTAGAAACTCCTGAGATCATTCCACATTCAAATGAATGGAAATATTATTCACATAATATTTTTTTCAAACCTACCAACTTCTTCTTTGACTATCTCTCTTAAGAATACATCTAAGCAACTGATAGTAACCTGCACACAGGGTGAGGGGCCCATTTTTCTTATGGAATGAGCTGCTTTTAAGAAAATTTTTGGACCAAAAAGATGACAGATTTTCCCTTAAAAACCGTATGTTCTTACATTTTTGATATCTGAAATCATCAGCCTGCCAGAAACATTCCTAGTCCGATGCCAGACTACCCCACAAAGGTGTCCAACAAAGTCTGTTCTGATCTGTGAAGATGTTGAACTAGTCTTGACTTCAAACAGTAGATATTTCCACACTTTAGTGGTATATGACAGCTCTATTCATTCCACAATGTCAAATTCTTTGGTTTTGGCCATTGGGTATTTATGCATTTCTGGCTAAGGAAGCAGAGAAGTCTAATTTGATTCTGGAGCCAAAAGTTTTTAGGCCCTGTTCCTTTGGAACTTGGACTGGAGGATTTTGGCACTCCACAAAGACTAGGACAGATCAAGTAGTCACACACAACTAACTGACTCAACAGAGCATATTCAGAGAGAAAGATCATGCCTACACATTGGATCACCATTCCACAAGGCACACTGACAACACCCTGAATTCAATCACCCTTAAATAAACACACAAGGAAAGCACAGCTCTAACATACCCTCCAGCGCTGCTCCCCACTGCTGCCTGATTGGTGTTCGTGCCACAGGCCAGACTGCAGATGCGACCATTACTGTTGTTCTTACTTATGTCTGTCTGCTGTCTGCTAACAAGCATTCATATGCTTTGGATCATTAAAGTCACAACCTCCTATGCCAATCTATTCCTCTCCATGGGTTTTCTGTAGATTGGAAAGAGAGATGCTATTTCTGTTTATTTTTCTTTCCAATAGGACCTCTGCTCGGGGTCATTTCTGAGCTTGCACCCTTGGCCTCATTGAACATATAAATTGTGTTCCCATTAAGCTTGTTCTTTTTGCCTGATTTATTTCATTTCTGTTGCATGTGAATTTTCAGTGCAAGGCAAGTGATCTGTGCTGGGGCTGTAGCAGACAGTGCTATAGTTTCAGCTCTGTCCTGGTGTCTCTGCTATCTTTGAGACTGCTGTACTTACATCCATGGTAAATGTCTTCTGACAGACTCCAGGTGGTTGAGATTTTTACATTCCAACCCATTTCAGTGTTGGAACTTGTCACTTGGAGCTCTGTGAATTCTCCCCTTTCATCTTACTGTGGCAGGTTTGCACATGTTCACTACCTGTACAAGGCCACATATGTCCACTGGTGTGATCAAAGGTGGGGAAACACAAGTTTATTTTTTTCCGAGAAAGCACAGAGGACGGTTATTACACAGAAGGAAAGAAAAAAAAATTGTCACTTGTAGTATTATGCAGGCTGCCCATCTAAACCCATCATTGCCTGGCACCTACACACTAAGGGCAAGGATCCAGCCAACTTGTGAGTGGGCATGATGCCATCTGAGCAGATGGGCATGGAAGTCGGCAGCCAGTAGACCATGTATGTGTATCAACGGTGGGTGTTGAGGGCACGATTCCCAGAGGAGAATGTCCTAACAGCTGTCTGGCCTGAGCCAACATACTTACAACCAAGGAAAAGTGCCATCCTTCAATCCTGCTGAGTCGGATTAACCTTCAAAACTAAATTTGCTTTTCAGCAGCAGAAGGTGAGCTTTGAGGTCTCTAGAAACCTCAGAGAATAAGTGAAGAAAGCAAACTGGCAAGATGGAATTATTGGGCATTAACTAAATATGCTGAAAGCATTCATTCAATGTACTGATTTTAAATACAGACTTGATAGTCTTAATTTTTGAAAGCGTGTCACAGTGATTCAAAACTTTCACTGCTACTATGTTTGATGTTTGTAGAAATTGCCTGTCAATATAGGCAGGGCATTTCACTCAGTGCATTTCTCCCTTTAAATTAAGAAAAATATATATATTAAAAAGGTATAAATAGACTATAGAAAGCAGATTGTATATAGATATCTTTGTTAAACTTTACATACCATGTACTAAAAATAATATATAATGGATCTTTTCAAAAATGGGAGTTTCTTCTTCAGTGATTGTGTATGAGCTTTTAAAACATGAGAAGAAAAAACTTGGTTTGCAACTTAAACCCTTTAGGAAGATGAAAGAGTTTTTAAAATTTGAGATGAACATAAAGCCTGATTCTAATTAGTGAAGAATTTCCTGTAGTTAGACATCATGAAATAAGATTTTTTTTTTGCATAAAATAGCCAGATGGTGGTTGGACAATGGTGTGTGTTATTTGCTATTAAAATGTTTAGAAAATTTTATTAGTTCAAGCCACAAATAATTATTTATTTTCTACTTTGCATTGTTATGCATATTTATTAGATATTTGTTATCACTATTTTTGTTGTCTCCAATATTTATTCTTAAAGTGTATCATATGGCTTTCAGTTGTGGGGAAAATGTCAATTTTTCTCAAGTGTTCTAGATTACCACTTGTGGTTTAATAATGTAGTCTATGAACTAGATTCTTTTGCTTATATATTAATAGAGAAAATATGTATACTGTAGGAAGTATACAGGATGATTAAATTATTCTGTTTCCTAAAGGTACAAGCCATAGCTGTGGCTTCAATAAACTGTATACTTTCATCAATAGAATTAAGCTTGTATCTAAGGGCTGAGCTATTGGAGGGTACTGTAGACTTTTAGGAAGAAGAATCTTATGTGGTATCTTTAGGTTACTGGGGCATCCAGAGAAAGATATCGTAAGATTGTGGTTTGTCTTCATTATCTATTTTACTTCCTTACTGATTGAAATAAGCACAATTGCTTTTTAACATGCTTCTATCATGATGTGACTCATTACAGGCCATAAGCAATGGGATCTATTAACTATGGACTGAAATTTCCAAAACTGTGATCCAGCATAAACTTTCTTTCTTTATAAATTAATTTTCTCAGGTACTTCATTGTATTGGTGGAAAGCTAATACATATGTAGAGCATGATAAGATGAATTTAGGGAAATAGAGAGTAGAATAGTTGTTACCTTGAATAGCTGTGGGAGATATGAGGAAGAGAGGAGTGTTAATGGGAACAGAGATGCAGTTAGAAGGGAGGAACTATTTCTAAAATTCTGTAGCATAGTATGTTTACCATGTTTGACAATAATTATTTACATATTCCTAAATAGCCATTAGAGATGATGTTAAACTTAATGGAAATTAATCATTCTTATCTGATAATTATATATTAAGTACCTGTACTGAAACTTCAAACATTATCCCCAAAACATATGCCATTCTTAAGACAATGAAAAATTTAAATATTTAGAAAAGTGAGATAAGATGTACATTAAAATTCATGGCTAAACTTATTATTCCTGCTGGAAAAAATCTAAAATTTAAGACAATACATAATTGTACTTCACATTAAAAATTATAGAAAATTATGCTACTCAAGCCCCTCTGCATTTGTTGGCATTAGTACCTATTCCTTTCTTCTGAAAGGATGAATTTATAATATATCCAGATCCCATATGAATGGCACCTCTCATTCTGAAAAAAAATTTTGGAGAGAAACCTAATACTGAACATATCCAAAAAGTTGAGAGAGCAAAAGTAAATAGTATTCATCAAAACAAGTAAATTTTTATTTAAAATATATTTTTTATTTTTGTTTATTTATTAGAGACAGGGAGACGGAAAGAGAGAGAGAAAAGACAGAGAGAGGGTGAGAGAGAGAAGGGCATGCCAGGACCTCTAGTCACTGCAAATGAACTCCAGGTGCTTGCACCACCATGTGTATCTGGCTTACGTGGGACCTGGAGAATCAAACCTGGGTTTTTAGGCTTCACAGGCAAGTACCTTAACCACTAAGCCATCTCTCTAGCCCTATTTAAATGAGGATATTATGAGGCAGTTTGATATTCATGTTGGAGGAACACAAGTGCTCAAGCATAAATGAAGCAAGGAAAGATAGTATGCAACTGGAGTACCTGTGGCTATCTGGGAGACAAGAAAATGTGGCTAAGGCCAAATTTAACTGAGCCAGACTCACATCTGGGCCATGTGTCCTGTAAGTGTCATGTCATAGATGACAAAGATGCTGAAGCAAAGGATAGTCAATAAAGTGCAGACATTCTGATATACATTAATATGTCCTCAGGAATTTTTCTGAATTGTTTCCTTTACTTTTCTGCAGGGGATTAAAGATATTAATAAGGAGCAAAATCTTTATGACTGACATTATACAACCAAAAGAGGATCAATGAATAGTCAAAGGGGGTATTTTTTTATAGCTGGCCACTATGGTGTTTGAATGGAGAAGTAGAAATGAGAAGGGAAAAGTGTGAATATTGAACTGTTAGTGTACCCTAAAATGGTACCAAACAGAACAATTTGTTCTTTGTTTGCTTTATGTCCTATTGAGACTACTAAAAGATATACTTAAGACATATTAGAATAATTGTAGACCTGGATGACTTTTTATATGTCTGCATATAGTTAAAATTAGAAGATTAAATGCAAGTCACATTCCTATCTTAACTTTCTTTTCTTTCCACAAAGCTATTTACCACACTCATATGGCTTTAAAAAGAAATAATCATTATTTGCATTGATCATTTGTTATTTCTAAACAGCTAAACCATTACAAGCAGGAGCAGTACTGGCCATGTATTCATATTTTAAAAAAAAAAGCACTAACTTTCCTTAATTTCTAATTGTGATAGCTTTAAGACATGGAATTTGGCAAGGGAAATAAAAATTTGAATATAAGACTTGGGATACACCAAAAAACTTTGAGAAACTGTGAATATAAAAACTAAACTTAACCACAGATTTATTTCTGCTTTTCATCCAAGTATCCAGGGAGGTTGCTAATGGGAGGTATGCCTCAGAAAATGCACACGTCTGTGAAAATTTTGGATCAAAACTAATGCTTTTCAAATGATTTTATTTCAATTCTAAGCCACAAGATATAAACTTTCATCAAAAATGGTAATCTATTTAAAATCAGAGCTATGTGGAAGGTTTCATGTTTATGTATAACTTTCATAGTAGACCCTCCTACGCAAGGAAAATAATGTGCCCAAATTCTGTTATTTTTACAGTATGTAATACATCACGTACTAATCCTACTCATCAGCTCATGGGCTTTAAATAGATAAAAATGAAAAAGGAATGGAAGAGAAAACATGAAGACCATTTTCAAAAGTGACTTTTTAATTCCTTTTGAAGCAAAAGATCTGCAAAGCTTAATTATGATGCATATTCTAATAAGAACAAAGAGGGATTTAAAAGAAAAATGTGCACTGTGCAGTGTGAATACTTTATTTTTCTACTTAACTTTTCACAATTACAATACTACAGAAGCTGGGAGGGACAGAACTGGGCCAAAAGAGGAGAGAGATGTGAGTGGTGATAAAGAAGAAAAAACACAGACTTGATTTGAAATTATTTCAGCCACATAGATTAATCTGATATTGTTTAAAATAATCCAAATCAGATGTATATATTTCAAAGTTTTTCAAAAATGCTTACCATTTATTGCCATTTATGGACATGACAATTCAATAGGAAAATGGCATCACTGAAACACAAAGTTTAAGTAAACAAAGAAGATGAGGTATGAAGTAATATTGTTTTTGGCTTTTTAAATTCAAGAGCATAATTAACTCAGGTATTTATCAGCAAAACTTCATTGCTTCAGAGGCAGAGTATAAGATAGAAGAGCAGCCATGTAAAGAACACTTCAAATGAAACTCTTAATATACAGGCCAGGGAAACTGAACTCTCAAGGCCTCTCTCGGCTAGAAATTTATTTATTTATTTATTTACTTATTTTTATTTGAAACAGAGAGAGACAGACAGAGAGAATGAAAATGCAAGTGAACTCCATCCACATGTGCCACCTTGAGCATCTGGCTTATGTGGGATTTGGAGAATTGAACCTGGGTCCTTAGGCTTTGCAGGTAAGAACCTTAACTGTTAAGCCATCTCTCCGGGCCCACTAGAAGTATTTGAAATAAATACATGTAAATATTTATGAACATATCAAGGTAGAGTTGTGAAATTATATTGAAAATAACAATGCATAATTGATGATTATAAGAACCAGCAAAAGAAAGAAATCTATGAACTCTCAAACATATACTAAACATGCATGCATACACATATAACCCCTTTCTATACTACTAGGATCTTGAAAAAAAAGAAAAATGAATGAAAATAGTACTTTAAACCTTCCTCTGAACAAAAGCATCTGTAGTTGAGAAAAAATTTACTAAAACAAAGGTGTGTTAAAATACAACTACTACTCATTGCTATTCAAGATTTCAAAGTTCAGTAACTTGAGCAAATCCATTAAAAATAAAGATGACCTAATATATTATTACAGATTCTGATAATATTGATATTTATACTACTACATATAATATTAATAAATATTTGTATAAAATTACATACTTTTCTATTCATGGTATGGTTCAGGGAGCATTTTTTCCATTCAAACTTATTTGTGAGAATTTGGGTTGACCTCAAGTTTGCTTTGCAATGATTATCTTAATTAAGTATACTATTTACAGGCAATTTGACGTCTCCTAATTTTTCCTGATATCTATCTGAGGCAATTAAGCCACTTTGGAAACATAATTTCTTAAATCATATGTTTCAGTCAGCACAGTCTAATTTGGAAAGATAATGTACGCCCTTTCTAATGCTTTACTGAGAAGAGTGTGACAGCAAAAGCAAGGTGATGAAAGTTCTCCTTTTTCAACATCTTCATAACTTGGGTGAATATGATAGATTGGCTGGGTTATTGATTTAGGGATGGTGAACAATATTACTTCCCCTAAAGGAATATTAAGATGATTTATAACAGATATGAAATCTGATATCTAGCTTCTCTTATAAGTGTGTGACATTTATAAGTTTGACTCTATTTATATCTCCACCTTAGAAATGTTCTCTTCTGCCCATAGAGAAGGCTGAAACTTGTATTCTCCATGACTTTTCTGATTACTGGAGAAGATGTAAGATATAATATGCAACAAACATAAGGAAGCATAACAGAGGCATAATGAGTCATCTTATTCTAGATTGAAATATCATTGTTACTTTTGCTTGCTGTCCATTTACAGAGTTACTTGAATTGTGTCTGAACTTCCATATTTATAAAATAATGTAATATCATGGATGTCTTAAAGTTTGGTGTGATTAAATGTGTTAACATATGCAAAACATTTAAATAGTTCCTGTAAAATAAATATTAAATACATGTTAGCATAAGGTATTATCTTTGAGTCATTTGCAAATTAAGTTTAATTGAATTCATGGACCCAATGGGCACCTAAATAGAAAAATAAACATGTGCTTAATAAATGCTCATTTATCTCATGATTTCTACTCATCAAAATTTATTTCACAGATTTTAATCGTTTCCTTAATATATTTATTTGTTTCCCCATGTTTCATACCAATTATGACTTGTATAATTATATGATTGAAACTTCAGTTTCATTTTTCTAAAAGAAATTGTGTTTGTATCATTAACAAATGGCCTTGATATGATTTTTCTACTCAACTTAAAAACTTTGCACATTATATTTAGAATTTAAAAAGACACAGCTAAAATAATTTATTGCTTTCCTTATAAGTAAAACAGCACAATTTGAAAGACTGCCTCGGAGAAATTCTTCAGGTGAACAGAAGATTGTGGAACACTATGCCATAAAAATAAATATTGAGCCGAGTGTGGTGGCACATGCCTTTAATCCCAGTTCTGGGATGGCAGAGGTAGGAGGATCACCTTTAGTTCAAGGCCACACTGAGACTACCAAGTGAATTCCAGGTTATCCTGGGCTAGAGTCTGTGAGACCCTACCTCGAAAAACAAACAAACAAACAAACAAACAAAAACAAACAAACAAACAAAAAACCCCACAAATATTGATAGAACACAAGAGACATGGAGTTGGCCTTAGGCAATATGTGACAAAAATTATCAGGTGCCCATAATTTAGTTTTCTAACATTTGAAGTATTTTACTACCTGGGAAACTAACTTTTGTTCTAAAACTGGAAATCTAGTGAAGTTTCAAGGAAAAGAAATAAGACAGCTTCTCTCATCCATGAACTCTTTCACTCCAGTATGATGAATATAAAATGTACAGGTTAAAATTTCAGTGGTGATTATAAGTCTGAGAATAATGAGCAATTAGAAGTAAGAAATCCCATGTTTATGTCAGCATGAAATGAATGTTTAGTTATGGACAAGGTTTAAATATCAAAAACTAAAGATAAAAGAAATGACCACAGTTTAGGAGCTGGGATGTAAGAGAATAAGTAGTATGGGATTGGGATTTCTAGGATTCCTTCACATTAACTAGTTTTGCTTGCAATATCCTGAGGTATAAAACCTTGCTTTTCTTTTCTTTTCTTTTCTTTTCTTTTCTTTTCTTTTCTTTTCTTTTCATTTTTTCCTTTCTTTTATTTTCTTTTTTTTTTTTTTTTTTTGTTTTTGAGAGAGAGACACCGAAACAGAGAGGGAGAGGAAGACAGATAGAGATGGGTGCGCCAGCAGCCTCTTAGCTGCTGTGAACAAACTCCAGATGCATGTGCATCTTGCTTCACTTTTGCATCTGGCTAAACATGGGACCTGGAGATTGGAGCCGGCGTTCTTAGGCTTAGCAGGCAGGTGCCTTAACCGCTAAGCCATCTCTCAAGCCCCCTTTCATTTTTTTAAAATCAATTTGTCATCAACTATGGTTATTCTTTTTCAGTTATTGCTACCACTTATAAAATTCTCTTAAACATATGATGACTCCAAGAAGTCAGATTTATTTCTCAATTATGTAACACAGGGAAGTTTTCTTTAGGAAACTCTGCAACATTTTTCTAAGTATGAAACTATTCTTAGTTTTACAAAGTTAAGTAAATGAGGTTTCTGTGCCTATATTTAGTTTTTATACTTGGTGATTCAGGGTCCATACTCTTTCTAGTTACATCTTCATCCTTCTATAGAAACTAACTCAATGCTGACTCCCAGCCAGTATAAGGAGGAGAGAAGTTAGAGGGGAAATTCTCCCTGGTTAGTAAGTAGCTTTGGCTATTGCTATATCCTGGCTGTTGCTCACCTCCCATTGCTCTTAACTAGTTGGGTGTTAACTCTTAAAACCAAGGTATGCTCAGAAAGACAGTGCAGAAAAAGAGAATATTTTTCTTCCCCTTCACTGTCTCTCACTTTGTCCCTATTTCCCACACCTAGCAGTATGCCTAGCCACCTCCTTAAAACTTTGAAAATCCCATCCAACTACAGTAGCCTGTGTTGCAAGAATCTTTGGTGATAAATAGCTTTTTCTCATAAAGTAACAGTCTCTCTGGAGTATTAAATAATTCATGACTTGAAAAAAAATTTTTGCTCCTGGCTGGAGAGATAGCTTAGCGGTTAAGGCGCCTTCCTCCTAAGCCTAAGAACCCGGTTCCAATCTCCAGGTCCCATGTTTAGCCAGATGCAGTGACGCAAGGGCGCAATGCTGCACTTGCCCACAAGAAGGCGCACACATCTGAATTTTGTTCACAGCAGCTGAGAGACTGCTGGCGCGCCCATTCTCTGTCTCCCTCTCTCTCTGTGTCTCTCTCTAAAAATAAAAAATAAAAAAACTTTAAAAAATTTTTTTGCTCCATTTTAGCAAGTAGATACTACACACAATGGTAGAGGCAAAACTAGGTAACTGAGAAAATGTATGAGTGAATAAGAAAACACACAGCCTCTTTCTAAGAAAAAGGGTAAAATGGTAGCCAGTGTAGAGTCAATAGACCACACAAGCATTAATTCTTGCTGGGCAGATCCTATGATGCCCCACAGGGCAGTGGAGCACATTTCTGGCTTTTCTCCCTGTTGGAATATCTGATGTCCATTGTTCTCTAAAGTCTGTGATGGCTTTCTTGAAGCTTTCCCCTAGTATTCTGTCAACCATTTCATAGGGCCTCCAAGTGACAAAGGAGATGATATCCTCAAATATTTAGTCATTTCATAACCCAGTTTTTGCCCAAATATGGGGTTCCAGGATTGTACAGAGTCATGGACTTTTAGACCTGACTTGTAGTTTCTTTACTAAAACAATTCCCTAAAAATCTCCATAGACATTGATAATTTCTCCAGTCAGTTAAAGCATAGGTAACCAGAGCCAAAGGCATGAAAGCCCTGCTCATTTCTACTAATAGGTTTCAGACATGTTTTATTTCCTCTCTCTCTTCTCTCCCCCCACCTCTGTGTCTCTGTCTCTCTCTCCTTCATGTAAAAGGTAAGGAAGTTTTATTAAGGAAATCCTTTAAGTTATGAAGCATAAGCACCATTTAGTCATGTTTCTTCTTTCATCTGGTTTTAATGGAAAAGCTTGCCCACAATGCTTCTTCAGGAGAAAGAACAATAAGACTCATTCTTGTTCAAAGAACACATACCTTAAAAGGAAGTTATGCAAAATAATCACTGTTTCTGAGGGGCTGGAGAAATGGCTTAGTGGTTAAGGCATTTGCCTGTGAAGCCAAAGGATCCTGGTTCGATTCTCCAGGACCCATGTAAGCAAGATGCACAAGGTGGCACATGTATCTGGAGTTCGTTTGCAGTGACTACCAGCCCTGGAGTGCCCATTCTCCCTCTGTCTGCCTCTCTCCTATCTCCCTCTGCTTGCAAATAAATAAATAAAAAATTAAAAAGGAAATATTAATAACACTGTTTCTGAAAAAGTTATGTTCACATCATACACATTGCATCCTATCTCAATATAAAATATTTTGTCACAGTAACAATTGTGTTTTTAGTATAAAATAATGATTTTATCATGCCTAGAATCTGATAAAGTAAACAAATAAATAAAACCAGGTGAAGTATATCCTACATGATATATATTTTTTTTCTTTTTGGATTTTCAAGGTAGGTACTCACTCTAGCCCAGGCTGACCTGTAATTCACTATGTAGTTTCCGGCTTTCCCCAAACTCATAGCAGTCCTCTGACCTCTCCCTCCTGAGTACTGTCCTATATTATTTTTGAGAACTTTGAGGACTTCTTAGAAGTATGAAGGTTCAGTTGATTCCATAACCAGTTGTTGATGATTTCTTGAGAGCCTTACCACCTGTCTCTCAGCCAAAAGATGATGAAGTCTCTCATTTGTTCACATTAAGTGGAGTGATTTGAACTTCCTCACAGAATGGCGATCATTGCTCTCATTAGTTCCAAAGAGGAAGTATGTAATTTTTGTATGCTGTAACATTTGAAGTCATGCAGTGATACCTTTGTCATATTTTTTGACTAAAGCAGGCATAAAGGTCTGATGTGGTAAAAAATTAGAAACTAGGTCTCATCACTTGGAGGGAGGGAGGTCAATATGATTTGGTAAGAAGTACATGAGGTGTAAGATACTGTTGCAGCCAGACATGTTGGAATACAAATTTTATTCAACATTTAAAACATTGACCATTTTATACATAATTTACTTGTCTTTTTATATTGTCATTATGTTTTTTTTCATATATACTCTGACTAAATCGTACTCATTTAAATTATTTGCAGCTTTTTAAAGAAAAAGTAATGTTATAGTATAAAATGTTAATGTATTTGCAGATTTCCCGGCACAGAAGGAATCATTCACAGCACGTTTTGAAAGATGTTATCCCTCCACTGGAACAACTGGTAAGTAACTAATTTACCCCAGCACCATGTTATTTGATCTGCAAAATAAGTCATCCCCACACTCAGTGCCTTAAAACAACACATATGACTGTCTTAAATTGTATCCAGAAGCCAGGCAGAGTTTCACAGAATGTCTAGTTAAGCAGTACTCAAAGGTTACAACCAAGTTGTCACTCCCAGTTGGGGATTCATATCTTGAAGGTGACTGAGGAAGTATCAGGCTCACTGACAAACCACAGGCAGGGTTCAGTTCTTCTATGCCAGTGACAGAGGCTGCCATTTGCTAGGCTTTTTCTGTCCAGATGGCTGTATTATAAAGTACCATAGTATGTGTGGCTTATAAACATCAAAAACTTATATGTTGCTGGGCATGGTGGTGCACGCCTTTAATCCCAACACTCGGGAGGCAGAGGTAGGAGTATCACCATGAGTTCAAGGCCACCCTGAGAATACAGAGTGAATTCCAGGTCAGCCTGGGCTAGAGTGAGACCCTACCTCAGAAAAAATAAAAATAAAAACTTATGTGTCATAGTTAGAGATTCTGTAATCCTTATACCAGTTCTGATGACGACCTTCTTGGTTGGACACTGTGACTTTTATTTTTGTATCATTATCTGGTAGAAAGAAAATGACAGAGTTATCAGGGACCCCTTTCATAAGGGCACTAATGCCCTTCATGAAGGTTTTACACTCCTCACCTAATTATTTTCCAACAATACCATCTCCTAGTGCAGTCATATTGGACGTTAAAATATCAACATATGAACTTTGGGAGGACACAAAAATTCATTCTTTGATGTTACTTCTTGATTAAAAACTCCCCTGGCCATCATTCTCCTGTGAGCAGAAGGTAGGAAAGCATCCTGCAGCTTACAGGTCTACAGGTCCAGCTACTTCTAACCTCCTGGCATATTGTTTCAACCACTTGGCTTCCTCTTCAGCAGGACCATTCATTTATACTTTCCTCTCTTTGGTAAACTGGACTTAACTGTTGGCCAGTTACTTTTAAGACTCATTCATTTATTTGTCTTCCATGTTTGTTCTTAAATTATCTTTTGAAATGGGCCTTGTTCATTTTAACTGCACAGTTTCCATCCCACTCCTTTTGAATCGTTATTTTATTTTCTATATTGACTTTATAATCATGTGTTAGAATACCTAGTCCTCTTCTGTATATATCAATGCATTAGAACGTTACTTTGCTTGGGCTGATACCCTTCTCTGTTCACTGTTCTATTCCTGTGGCTGAGAGATTCCTAAAGGATGGATGGATTCCATGGATACATTTTGAATGTGTGCTTAGAATACCTGCAACCCCACTGAGGAGAATCGCCAACAGAATGGGGACAGGGACAAAGGAAAAGAGGGTACCAACATGTGATGTATACATAAGAAACATGTTAATAGTAATAATAATAAACATTAAAATAAATAAACTTTTTAATGCTTATTTGAAAGCATGTTATGAACAGTTCTACATTTTTATATTTTGTTTTGTTTCCTTAAATGTTATTTCACTGATTAGTCATTTCTATCAAGGCTTCTTTCTCAGTGATGTCAGAGAAGTGAAATTTCCCAGACTCACCCTTTCAGCACCACCTTCCCAAACCCAAACAGCTTTCCCTTTCCACTGGTCTAGGACCATTAGTAGGAGACATCTCTAAGCTTAGACTAGGTTTCATTTGGATGTTTACTTTTCCCTAAGCCCTGTCCCATTCGTGGCCTTTGAAGACGTCTCTCAGCAAAGCTGTGGTGTCCACATGCTTCTATTTGTGTGCAAGCACACATCACCCTGACCTTCACTTGCTTCTTGTATTGCTTCTAAGTCCCCTGTGTCCCTCCCACTAAACCACTGATCCCAGTTGTTTTAATTTTATTTCTTTATTGGCAAGCAGAGAGATATAGAGAGGAGAGAAGCAGAGAGAATGGGCATGCCAGGGCCTCTAGCCACCATAGAGGAACTGCAGACACATGTGCCATTTTGTGTATCTGGTTTTACTGGGCATTGGGGAGTTGAACCCAGGTCAACCTTTATAGGCAAACATCTTAACTGCTGAGCCATCTTTCCAGCCCCATCCCTTCTTTTAGCTAGAACCTTTGTTATTTAATTTTCCTTGTCAAGTTTTTCATAAGCTTCCTCTTTTCTATGGAATCATGTCTATAAACGTGTCTCATTGCCTCTGATTTATGTTATTTATTGTCTACTCCTAAATATTTACCCCCAAGCCAGGAACAGTAATGTGATTGAGACTTTTAGCCTGAAGGCGTTTGGATTTTCTGTAGCAATTATTGTCCTTTCATCTTAGCACATACTCATGTACTGATTTTTGCTGCTTACTCTTATTTCGTAGGTAATAGACTTGTTCCATGGCTGGTCTGTAAATGCCTTGAAGTGAGAGGCCATGACTTGTGTTTTCTTTGTTATGTGATGCTTATGTTGCTTTGGGCACTGGCATTTGTTCATGAAAGACATTTGTCAACAATAAGATATTAAAAGTTTGTGAAAATGATTACAGATATTAATGAATGTATACCCACTATTCAAAGTGAAAGCCAATATTTCTAGCACTGTAATTTGATATATCAATATTTTGGTTACAAAATTATTAATTCTTAACTTATTTTCTATGGAAACTCTTTCTGTGATTTCTCAAATTTGAATTAGGTCACCCTTGCTTGATCTGCTTCCCAATAGTAGTTTGGACTTGTCTTTCTCCCACATGAATCACACTAAAATTACCTACTTGCTTTTCTGTCTCTCTTACTGAATTATAAGCCATATGAAATGAGGGCTATCCCTTATAACTGTTGTATAATTAGCTCTTAATCTAAAATGTAGAACACTGTAACTGTAAGAAAATAAAGTTCATACAGATAATCATAAATAGTTGTATTTCATAAAACTAGAATTTACTGATTTTAGAACTATTTAAAGAAAAAAATGTCAAAAGTTAGATTGAAAAATAAAGTTAGGTGACTATAAATACATGTATAAGTACATGTATATATACATATATATGCACATAAACATGTGTGCAATTATATTTGTGTAATATACTAAAGAATACAAGAATTTTAATAAGATATATATCTAAACTATGAATTTTAAAAATTAAAGTTATTTAAATATAATCAATAACTATTATTTATGCCTATAAATCAAGCATAAGCTAATTTTAGAGATGCCATTATGCTATTCGAAAGTAGTTTTTTAAGCTAAGCTTCTGAACATGAAAGTTATCTGTTTAACTAACATGTGGTGATCTGACTTAACTTTTCAGCCTCAACTCTAACACAAAAGAAAATGTGTCACCTTGGAAAGATACATTGAGAAGGACTACTAAATATAAGCAAAACCTAAAATTTAAACTTTTTACTTTGTATATTTCTAAATTGATTTGTCTGTTTATCTCTCTCTCTTTTTTTTATCTGTCTCACACATATACCCACAGACCCTACTTCTACGAATTTTTCATACTATCATTAATATTTACTTCCTAGTCCCAACTTTGGGTTTCTTAAATTCTCTTTCTGAGCACACTTACCTTGTCCCATCTTATGAACACAGGCAACAATATTCAACTTTTTTTTTTTTTTTTTTCGAGGTAGAGTTTCACACTAGCCCAGGCTGACCTGGAACTAACTATGGAGTCTCAGGGTGACCTCGAACTCACGGTGATCCTCCTACCTCTGCCTCCTGAGTGCTGGGATTAAAGGCGTGCACCACCATGCCCAGCTCATTCAACTTTTTTTTACAGACTTCTATTTGAATGGAATTTTTTTTTTACTGTTTTGTTAATACTTTTAAATATTTTTAAATTTTTATTTATTTATGTGAGAGAAAGAGAGAGAGGGGATAGGTGCTCCAGGGCCTCTAGCTACTGCAAACAAACTCTAGCTGTATGCACCACCATGTGCATCTGACTTATGTGGATTCTGGGGACTTGAACCTGGGTCTTTAGGCTTCACAGGCAAGAACCTTAACTGCTAAGCCATCTCTCCAGCCCAATATTTTTTTTGAGTGAGAGAACGAGAGAGAGAAAGAGAGAAAGAGAATTGTTGGGGTCCCCCCTAAGGCCAGCTCAGGAGGGATGGCAGGGTCTCTGCCAAGTTGGGGGTGAGCAGCGCGGAATCACAACACAGACTGGGAGTTGGGTGAAACCGGAGGGCGAGCTGCTGCCAAACTCATTTATTTGAGGAAGTGCAGGAGGTTTTAAGGGGCTTGGCTGGCCAATCATTGTATGGGGTGGTCCCCTTTTTGTGACCAATGACAACCTGTCTCTGGACAGGTCATCTCGTAGCAGGTTTCTCGTGAGCATGGGACTGTAGCTGTTGTCACTCCAGGCCTGCGCAGAATGCCATGTTCACAGAAGCCACTTCCTGGTTTCTTCTGCCATGCAGTCTGTCTAGGGCCAGACCTACATTGTGCCATACATATCTTTCTTTTTTTTTTTTTTATTATTGGCAACCATGGGAGGTATGGTTTTTTGCCAAGCCATTGTTGAACTCAGGCCCCAAGGGATCATCACATGTGGCTGTGCCTGTCTTAGGTGCCTGTCTTAGGTTGCCCCATCTCTTCCCAGCAAGCGAGAATCAACTATCAAACCTGAAAAAGACTGGGATACCATGAGCTCACCCATTGGCTATCCACCATCCTAGTGAGAAAACCCAAGGGGTGTGGCCTGGTATGGCTTTTAGCATGATGTCTAGCTAGAGCCAGACCTGTATTGTGCCATACGTATGTGGCTGTTCCCTAGGAGGCATGGGAGTGCCAAGTGGTGGTGGCTCTGTTTAAAGTCCCGTATGAGCAATCCTTTTCATCAGTCCCAGCAAGCGAGAATTAACTATCAAACCTGAAAAGACTGGGATAGGACAGGTTTGTAGGCTGCTGGGGACTGTAATGTTTTTATTTTATAATTAGCTCACCCTTAGTTCTCTCCATTGATGACTTGTATGATTAGTAGCATTCAGTGCCCTTAATGGTAGTGGATCAATGTAATCAAAGGAGTTGCAAAGGAATTTATGGCTGGTTGGAGGATAGCATTACCATAAGAGGCATTAATAAGCAAAAAAAGGCAAAGGTGTGGCTAAGGAGAAATTGTGCTTGAAGGGGGAGGAATACAGCGAAATAGAGTGACTAAAATAAAGCCTAGGAAAAGCATGGGAATACAGGCCCACTGCACCAAACAAGTATGGCCTAAGAAGAATTGTCCAAAATGGTTTTTGGGAAGTGGTAGTAGGTAGAAAAGGAGATAAATGTTTAGGAGAAAAAAAAAAGGGAGAATAAGTTTAAAGTCCCGTGGGGAGGGGATTGTCTATCCAGCCTGAGCCTCCTAAAAAGTTTGGCATCATCCTTTTCATCAAGGTCGATCCCTAAGTCAGTGGCTGGATGGATGTTTCTGGCAGGGATCCAGATCGGGATCTGTGAAGTTTCTGGAAAGACACAAGCATACCTTTGTCCTGTGTTAAAAGAGGGTGAGGTCCCTTCCAGATATTAGTAAGAGGATCCTTCCAAAGGGGGCACTGGACTAAGGGTAAACCCAAGGGGTGTTGTGGTTGGTTGGGATCTCCAATGTTTGTAGGCTGAGGAGAGTCCTGCCTCATCAAAGGTGAGAAAATGGTTTGTCTCCCAGACAGTAAAGGCAAAATAAAACCTGTCCTCTGCCACTAAAGGAATAGAAAAAAGCAATCTTTAATATATAAGATAATTATACTTTTGTTTTATAATTTTTAACATATGTTTATTAACCTGGCGAAGGTCTTGGAACAGTCTATGTTTACCAGTTTTCTTTTTAATGACAATGTTGGGGGAATAATGAGGGCTAATAGAGGGCTCAATATGGCCAAGAACAAGCTGTTCTTTAATAAGGGATTTGAGAATAGTTAATTTAGGGTCTAGTATAGGCCACTGTTCAACCCAAATGGGTTCCATGGTATCCCACTCAAGGCATATGGGAGTGGTAGGGGATTGGACAGTGGCCTCTAAAAATGGGGGTGATGATGAGTGGTGGGTGGTTTGGAGGGTTTGGGTCGCCCTGAGAGGCCAGTGGTATCATGGGCGATAACATCATCATAAAAGGCCTGGTCATCTGTTGTTATGACAACACCCATGTCAGTAAGGAAGTCTTTGCCCCAGAGGGTATTGGGGACATTTGCTACCAAGGGGAGAAATTCCCCCATGTTGCCATCATAGTCTTTCCATGTAACTGGTCTTCTAACCTGTCTAGTAGTCTGTTGTCCCCCAACACCCTTAATATTGGGACCATCTTTATAGGCCCAATTGGGCATGCGGAGTGCATCATTGGCAGAGATAATAGTGGCATCTACACCTGTGTCTACTATGCCCTTGAATTTCAACCCCGTCCAAAAGGACAGAGATGCAGGGTGAATGGTCATAAACAGGCAGGGTCCACCTAATGTGGGGGGGTTCCCTCTTACTTGCAGGGCTGAGGGTTACCCCTGGGGGGTTTAAAGGCAGGTAATTTCTGCAATCATTGGCCCAATGGTATCTCCTTTGTTCAGGGCCTTAAAATAGGCTTAGTTGTGTTTGGACAGGTCCCCCGAAGGTGTCCTGGATGGCCACAGCCCCAGCAGAGGAGTGGTTGTTGGGTAGGCTTTTGACCCATGGTCAGGGTTTGTATTGAGGCAGCCAGGGCCTCGAGGGGGGCAGACATGGGATTGATATCTTTGGTAGCTACAATCTGTTTATGGAGATCCTCATTGCACACGGCAGCAATAGCATTACACGGTGCTGTGGTTGTTCCCTCCCGTGCCAGTTGCTTAACTAAAGCATCCCTGGTGGGGCCAGGGGGAGTGTGTCAGTCCACAGACTCCATCACAGGGGAGAGGAAATCCACAAAGCCCTTGGATGGGCCCTGGACCAGGTTACGAAAATAGGTATCTGGCTTCTGTGGGTGGCAGGCCTTAAGCCCACTGTGGCTTGTGATATAGGGTCTGTATAAGGTCCTGTGTCAAGGAGCATATCCAGGGTAATTGGAATTCCACTCCTAAGATGTTGGCAGGCCTGGGATTCAGCCATGTCATTATAGGTGGCTTGCCATTGGAGGAATTCAGGGGGGAGAAGGACCGCCTTGAGGAGCGAGTACCAGTCATAGTAAGCCTGAAGGTGGATGGCCCATTGTAAAAGGACTTGTTCAAAGTAAGAGGAATCAACACCAGATTCCTGGGCCACCTTGCGGATGAGAGCCAGATCAGAGAGGGGTTGGGGTACCACGGCCTGGCTGTTACATTTTGCCCTACATTAATGGGGTAGGCGGCGAAGAGGCATGTCAGGGAACTGGCATTCACCTGGGTATGTCCAGGACTGATCGGGGGAGGTCCTTGCAAGGGTAAAGAAGGGGAGGGGTGGTTGTAGCAGGACGGGGTTGGCTTGGCAGTCTATTATTATTTAAAGGTTTGACTTCCTCCTCATCCGAGTTATTGTAAGAGGGGTCTGGGAGGGACGAGCTTTGAAGAGCCAGTTTAGGTTCCTCCTTATAACATTCTTTATGGGCAGAAATGATTTCCTCCACAGTGGAGCCTTTAAGCCTGGCAATTATGGCAAGGAGGATAGGAAAGAATGGGACAGAGGGTGTGTGCTCTTCGTAAACCTCACGTTTCTTCACGAGGAAGAGAACCAGGGACCAAATGGAAATGTCCCAGATGTTCTCCGGACCAATCCATGGGGCTAAAACAAGAGTTTCATCCCAAAAGCTATGGAGGTCCTTTTGTTTTACTTTTAAGCCACATTGCAGGAGGAGGGTCTTAAGAGCCTGCAATTGCAGAGTCCTCTGGTGGGGAGGCAGGTTTCCCATTATGGCGTGGTGATGTTTGGGGGGGGGGGCAGGCTGGGACACTCCTGAATCAAAGAGACTGAGAAAATAATAGCCCAGATCAAAAATGTTAGCCCAAAGATAGTCATGCAAACCACGGGTCCTAATGCCAGGACCAGCTGAAGCATATGGATAGAATGTTTAGGACCCATGTGTCTTGTGCTTAGTGGGGGACTTCCATGGGTCATTACTCCATGGCCGTATGACCACACGATGTCTCTGGATCATCTCAACCAAAGGTCTTGCCTTGGTTCCGAAATCAGACTGGTCAAACCCTTATGTGATTTCTCCAAGACGAACCAAATAATGGAGGGGCCAAAATGGGCTTCATGGCCGTGTGGCAATGTATGCCTTCCTACCAGGGGAAAAGGATGAACAAAGGAAAATGGGGGAAGAAGAGGTTGCCCTCTTACCCTTGGGCAACTGTCAGCACACAGAACAGCAAAGGGCTTTTCTCACCAACGATCAAGAAGGGGGGGGTCTTGTCAATGCCGGGGGGGGGGGGGCTGATCACCGATGATCACAGATGGGGCATCTTGCCAACACTGATGGGGCAGATGTTGGGGTCCCCCCTAAGGCCAGCCCAGGAGGGACAGCAGGATCTCTGCCAAGTTGGGTGTGAGCAGTGCAGAATCACGACACAGACTCTGGGAGTTGGGGAAAGCAGAGGGCAAGCTGCCACAAAACTTGTTTACTCAAGGAAATGTGGGGGTTTTTAAGGGGCTTGGCTGGCCAATCATTGTATGGAGTGGTCCCCTTTTTGTGGCCAATGACAGCCTGTCTCTGGACAGGTCATCTCATAGCAGGTTTCTCACGAGCATGGGACTGTAGCTATTGTCACACCAGGCCTGCGCAGAACGCCATGTTCACAGAAGCCACTTCCTGGTTTCTTCTGCCATGCAGTCTGGCTAGGGCCAGATCTGCATTGTGCCATACAGAGAATGGGTGCTCCAGCAGCCTCTCAGCCGCTGTGAACGAATTCCAGATGTGTGCGCCCCCCTTGTGGGCAAGTGTGGCATTTCACCCTTGTGTCACTTTGCATCTGGCTAAACGTGGGACCTGGAGAATCAAACTGGTGTTCTTAGGTTTGGCAGGCAGGTGCTTTAACTACCAAGCCATGTCTTCCTTTCTTGTTTGTTTGTTTGTTTGTTTGTTTGTTTCTTTCTTTCTTTCTTTCTTTCTTTCTTTCTTTCTTTCTTTCTTTCTTTCTTTCTTTCTTTCTTTCTTTCTTTCTTTCTCTCTTTCTTTTAGAGAGAGAGAGAGAGAGAGAGAGAGAATTGGCACACCAGGGCCTCAGCCTCTGTAATTGAACTCCAGATACTTGCACCACCTAGTGGGCATGTACAATCTTGCGCTTAGCCTCACCTTTGTGCATCTGGCTTATGTGGGATCTGGAGAGTTGAACATGGGTCGTTAGGCTTCACAGTCAAGAATGTTAACCACTAAGCCATCGCTCCAGCCCTCTTTCCCCTTTCTTTTCCTTTGTCTCCCATACGTGTTCTCCTCCATAGCTTCACTTCCACTTTTATATTTTGAGTATCTTTGCCCACCCCAACATTGCTCAATAACTTTGTTCCCTTCTCATGCTCTTCTGTCTGCTTTTATAGCCTGTGTTCACCCTTATGCATCCTAATTACATACATAGAAATATTAAAACTTCAGATCAGCATATGAGAAAAAATATGTGGCTTGTCTTTCTGGAACTGGGTTATTGGCTATAACATCCATGAGCCTGCTCCCAACAATACCCAGCCTCCAGGAGGCTTTAATTTCCAATTGCCATCATCTGGGGAGACTAGCATTCAGAGCACCTTAGTTTATGGGGGACACTTGAATCTAACCATCACACTTAGTAAAATGCTTTTCCATCCATTTTCCTTCAAATTTCAAAATTCCAATTTTATTTTATTATGAATCTACTTTGTATGGACATATCATTTCCCTCCTCCCTGCCCCCATTCTGCTGTGGGCCCTCCTTAGTAGGGTTGCTGGTATTCCCCATGGGGTTGTGGGTTATGAGTTGTGAGAGTAACAGACAGTCATTAGGGAGTGGGGGCAATGCCTCTGGGTATGGTATCCCAACCTGTGGCTCTTACAATTTTTTTTCTCCCTCTTCCACAAAATTCCCTGAGCCATGGGGATGTGTTTTAAGACTTCTTCAATGAAAATCTCTCAGAAGCTTATGGATTTCTGCTTTGGTATGTGTTGGTATCCTCTTCATTATACAGCTGACTAAAATCCCATTGTGAATATGACTATTGTCATTATCCAGCCATCTGTTGATAGATGTCTACTTTGGTTCTATTCCTGTGTTATTGTGAATAGAGAAGCAATTAACTTGGATTTGCAATAATCTCTATGATAGGATATACAGTCCTTTGGGCATTTGCCCAATACTGGTATAGAGGGGTTAGATGGTAGTTTAATTTTTAGCTTTTAGACAAACGTAATGTCTGTACCAGTTTATACTCCCACCAGCAGTGAATAAGGGTCATCTTTTTTCACATCACCATGATTTGTTGTTACTTGATTTTGTGATGATAGCAAATCGGACTAGGGTGAGATGGAATCTCAATGGAATTTTAATTTATATTTCCTAATGGCTAGGGATGTTGAACATTTTCTTTAAATATGTCTTCACTATGTGTGTTTCTTCTTTAAAGAAATATCTGTAAATTTCATTAGTTTATTTATTAATTAGTAGATCTGTAGGGTGTGAGCGTGTGTTTAGTTTTTGCAGCTGTTTTCTAGATATCAACCTCTGTCTGAGATATGACTGGCAAAGACTTTCTTCCATTCTGTAGGCTTCCTGTTTACTCTGCAGATAGTTACTTTTGCTGTGCAGAAACATTTTTATTTAATGTAGACCCATTTTTTAAATCTTCCTACTATTCTTGTATAATTGCTGTTCTGTTCAGAAAGTTTTTGGCTGCACCTATGACTTGAAGTGTATTATCCATTTTTTTCCTATACCAGTTTTGGCAATTTTTGCTATGAATTAAGGTTTTTGGTCTATTTTAAATTGATTTTGGTACAGGGTGAGAAATAAGGATCTGTTTTCATTTTTCTGCAGGTGGATACTCAGTTTTCCCAGCACCATTGGGGAAATAGGCTGTCTTTTTCCCCAGTGTATGTTTTGATGACTTTGTCAAAAATATGTGGCCATAGCTGTGTGAGTTTATCCCTAAGTCCTATATTCTATTACATTGTTTTGTGTGTGTGTGTGTGTGTGTGTGTGTGTGTGTGTGTGCCAATATCATTCTGTCTTTGTCAATAAGGCTGTTTAGTATAGTTTTAGATCAGGGATTATGATACCTCCAGCAGTATTTTTTTACACTTAGAGTTGCTTTCAGGTGGTCTTTTGTGTTTCCATATGAATTGTTGGATTGATTTTTCTAATTTTAGAAGAATTTTGATTGAAATTTTATGGGAATTGCATTAATACTGTATATTACTTTTCATAATTTGGCTGCTTTCCCAGTATTAATTGTGCCAGTCCAGGAAAATGTGAGTTCTCTCTATCATCTGGTATTTTTATTTCTTTTTTCAGTGTCTAAAAGTTCTATTTGCAGAGGTCTTTGCACATCTTGGTAAGATTTACTTGTAGGAACTCTAGTTATCTTGTGGGATATTATGAATGAGTTACTATTCCTAATTTCTTTATCAAATTTTTGAATTTTAATTTTTGTAGTTTCCAACTCCAATGAAAGTATTTATTAAATGGAAACGTTTTCTGGTAGAAGGTATAAGGTCACTTAAATACAGAATTATGTCATTTGAAAATAGGGATAGTTACATTTCTTCCTTAACCAACTTGGTCCCATTTATATCATTCTTGTATTACTATAACTAAGACTTAAAGTACTAAATCGAATAAGAGTGTAGTTAGTAGGCACTCTCGTCTCATTCCACATTTTAGAGAAAGTGGTTTCAGTTTTTATTCTCATTTAAAATAATATTGGCTATATCCTTGTCAAACGTCACCTTTATTATTTTCACCTATTGTTGTACATTCCACATATTCCTAATTTCCCTAGGACTTCTATCAACATTCCAAACTCTCACTGACAGGTTTACTATCCTGAAGTGCAATGCCAAAATAATTGCCAATTTGGGGCTGGAGAGATGGCTTATCAGGAAAAGTGCTTGCCTACAAAGCCTAAGGGCCCAATTTTAATTCCCCAGAATCCACATAAGCCTGATGAAAATGGTGGTGCATGCATCTGGAGTTCACTTGCTGTGGCTAGAGGCCCTGATGTGCCTGTTCTCCCTCCCTCTCGCACACATACACAATAAGTAAATGAATGAATGGATGAATGAATAATAAATAAATAAATAGATAGATACATAAATAAAATTTAAAAAATAGCTGCCACTTTCTCCAAAAGACAAGTAGGATAAATTTTAACTGCCCATTGCTATTCATGAAGATATGAATTATTTTTAGAACCCATCAGGCTTGCTTTAATTCTGACTAATTTAACCTGATAATTTTAAAAATTATTTTTAGAGACAGAAAGAGAACTCTCTCTCTCTCTCTCTCTCTCTCTCTCTGTGTGTGTGTGTGTGTGTGTGTGTGTGTGTGTGTGTGTCTGCCTCTTTCCCTCTCTCACACTCTCAAATAAATGTATATTTTTTTTGAAAAGAAAGGATTTAGGGGCAGGACCTATGAACTTTGTTGACTCAGAACACAAACACACCATTCACCAATGCTAACGTTAAGCCCCACGTTGGTTTCAACCTTCTTGTGAGTTTATTGCTTTTTTCCCCATTATTTAAAATTAGTTATGGACATACTCAATCTGTAAACAGCACATGTTGGTACCATCCTTTCCTTCATCCCCACCTGCCTTTCAAAGGGACCCTCCTCACGAGGGATACAGGTCATCCCCATGGGAATTGTGGGTCATGCATTGTGGGGGAAGCCATCAGTTATGGGAAAGAGGCAATGTCTCTGAATATAATGTGCCAACTTGTGGCTCTAACAATCTTTCTGCTCCTTCTTCTGTGAAATTCTCTGAGCCATGTTGGGAGTATTTTAATTCTACTTCAGTGATGGGCACTTAGGAGCCTCTGGATCTCTGGTTTGGTAGGTGTTGATTATCCTCAGTATCTATGGTTTCTTCTGGGGCCTTGGTGCACTGTGATGGGTCATTTCTCTCAAATAAATGTCCATCTGAAAAAGAGAAGCAGATTCTCCAATGGAGAGTGAAGTCAGCACAGGTTAAAAGGGATAACCATTATTAGTTTAGAAGAATTTATGGGTATAGACCCTCTTGTAGCCCAAGATGAGTGTGAGCTTGATATTGGAAAGAAAACTCATTATCTGGATATGATTCTGACTTGTTTCCCAGTTCCAGATATGGATTCTTTTCTAATGAGTGGATCTGTTAGCCAATCCAAGAGCAGTTGTTTACCCAACATGGCTGTGTGCCACTATTGTATGAGCAATATGTCAGGATGTATGCTTCAGAGTAGCTTAGACCTCACGTTGCTAGGACAGATGTTGGCTGCTTTCCCCCAGTAGCTCATGTAGCTACTTCTAGCATTAGACGGGCTAACTGTCTGGGGACTGGCTCTCTTCCAGATTCCAACCAAGTCTCCATTTTCCATACGAACAGCATATGATGTCTTCAACAGTAGGGTCTTACCATTAACCTCTGGTGTATAAACAAGTGTTCTGACAGAAATCTGTCTTGTTTTGTGAAACCTTGTAGGTCTCTGATCAACAGCTCATTGTGGTTGTTAACCGCATCCTGGTACTAGAGTTACAGGCCAGCACCAAGTGAAAAGAAAGAAGAAAAAGAAAGAAAAGAGAAAAAAAAGAAAAAGGAAAAAAAAAGGAATAGGAGAAATTTAAGGTTAAGCTTCATCTTACCATCTCCAGGACCCTTTGATTCAGGTGTTCCCCTAAGGTCCTGTTGAGGGTCCAACCTTTTAGTCTGTCTTCCAGGGTATAGGATTTTATGGTACCAGTTGCATTTAGGTTGAGTTTTGTATCCCCCCACCTTTCCTCTCCCCTCAAGCCCTACCCTCCTTATTGTTCAGGTCTTGAGATGCCTATTAGGTATGTAAGCATCTCAAACTGATCCAGTTTAGGAGCTGCAAATGAGTGAGACCATGTGAAGATTGTCTTTCTGTAATTGGGTGAGTTCATTGAGTATGATCTGTTCCAATTTTGACAATTTTCTCTAGATTACATTGTGTCATTTTTTCTAATGACTGAATTGGAATTCCATTACATATATATTACACATCTTGGTTATCCATTCTTCCAATGATGGGCACCTGAGTTAATTCTAGTTCTTAGCTATTATGAATTGAGTAGCTATAAACATGCTTGACATAATATCTCTGGACTGAGGCATGGAACTTTTAGTGTAAATGCCCAGTAAAGGAGTAACTGGGTCTGTTGGTAACTTTATAGTCAACCTTTATAGGAATCTCCATATTGCTTTCCATTTGGTTGTCCAATCTTAGATTTCCACCAACAGTGAATTGAGGGTTCCTATTTCTCCACAACCTCACCGACATTTGTTTTCATTGAATTTTTTAATGTTTGCTATCCTTAATGAGGTGAGATGGAATCTCATAATTGTTTTAGTTAACATTTCCCTGATGGTTAGGGATGTTGAAAGTTTTCTTAAATGTGTATTTGCCATTTGTATATCTTCCTCTGAGAACACCCTGTTCAGTTCTCTGCCTCACTTTGTGAGTGGGTGTTTGATTTTTTTTTTTTTTTTTTTATTGCTTAGGTTTTTGAGTTCTTTGTAGATTCTAGAAATTAGGCTTCTGTCAGTTGTATAGCTGGCAAAATATTTCTCCCATTCTGTGGGTAATATATTGGCTCTGCTTATAGTATGTTTGTCTATTAAAAATAATTTCAGCTTCATTATATCCCAAAGCTTGAGTGATTGTTTAATTCCTGAGTGTGGTAGTTTGAATAGATGGCCCCCAATATAGTCAGTGTTTTATTAGTTTGTAGTTTGCATCTGCAGCCACCTGGCTGGAGGCAATGTCACTGGGTGGATCCTAAGGTGTGGTGGTTGGTTTGAGATTTCAATCTAAATATATGCAAAGTGTGCCTAGCTGGAGTTCCTGAAGTGTGCTCTGCTGTGTGGCTTTTTGCTTGTGGCTTTTCTGGTTTTGGTCCTACAAAAGCACGCCAGCTTCTTCTGCCATTATGGAACTTCTCCCAGATCTGTAAGCTTTAATAAATATCCCTTCCTCCATTTAGTTCTATGAGTTTTTCCCTAAGGACTGCCTTCACTGTGTCTCATAAGTTTTGGTATGATGTGTTCTCATTATCATTCAATTCTAGAAATTTTACAATTTCCTTTTTAATTTCATTTACTACTGATTTGTTGTTTAAAAGTATGTTGTGTAGTCTCCATGGGCTGATGGAGTTATTGGTACATCTCTTGTTAATTTCTAGCTTTACAGCATTGTGGTCTAATATGCAGGAAATTATGTCTATTTTCCTAAATACATGGAAGCAGGATTTATGGCCCAGTATATGATCTATTTTGTGGAAGGTTCCATGGTCTGCTGAGAAGAATGTGTATTCTGCAAATTTTGGGTAGAATGTTCTGTAGATATTCATAAGGTCTAGTTGATCTATTGTGTTGTTGAGCTCTCTTATTTCCCTATTGATTTTCTGCTTGGATGATCTTTCTTTTGATGATAGTGGAGTACTGAATCATAGGATTGTGTTGGTATATTTTTTGTTGACAAGTAGGTTTTGTTTTATGAATTGTTGTGCACCTGTGTTTGGTGCATAAACATTGATGATTGTGATATTCTCTGTTTGGATTCTTCCCTTGATGAGTGTTGCAGTCAGGTTAGCATTGCTGGCAGAAATCACCCGACTAAGAGCGGCTTGTGGGAAAAAAGGTTTTTTTAGTTTACAGACTCAAGGCGATACTCCATGATGGCAGGGGAAAATGATGGCATGAACAGAGCATAAGATTCACAATAACAACAGGAGACTGTGCCAAACACTGGCAAGGAGACACTGGCTATAATACCCACAAGCCTGCCCTCAACAATACACTGCCTCCAAGGTGCATAAATTCCCAAATCTCCATCAGCTGGGAACCTAGCCTTCAGAAAACTTAAGTTTATGGAGGACTACTGAATCAAACCAACACACTAAGTAAGAAGTGGCCTTCCTTGTCTCTTGTGATTACTTTTGGTTTGAAGTCTATTTTATCTGATATTAGTATAGTAACACCTGATTGTTTCTTATTTCCATTCACTTGGAATATCATTTTCCACCCTTTCACCCACATGAGGTGTCTATCCTCAGCAGTGAGGTGGGTTTCTTGAAGACAGAAGATTGAGGCATCCATTTTTCTGATCCAACCTGTTAACTTGTGTCCCTTCATGAGTGCATTAAGGCTATTAATGTTTAGGGTAATAACTGTGAGGTTTGATTTAACCCCTGCCATATTATGGTGCTTTATGGGGTTTGGTGTTTTCTTGCACTTTTTTAGCCTTCTCTAGGTTTGGTTATTGTGGTCTGCTTCTGGTAGGCACTTGAGATTTTTTTTTTTTTTTTTTTGAGAGAGAGAGACATAGAAAGACACAGAGAGTGGGAGAGGAAGACAGATAGAGATGGGTCAGCTGCTGAGAACAAAATCCAGAGGTGTGCGCCCCCTTGTGGTCAAGTGTGGCATTGTGCCCTTGCATCACTTTGCATCTGGCTAAATGTGGGACCTGGAGATTGGAACCACTGGAGATTGGAACCAGTGTTCTTAGGCTTAGGAGGCAGGCGCCTTAACCGCTAAGCCATCTCTCCAGCACGACACTGGTTTTTTGACTGTTCTGTGTGGAGAATTCCCTGAAGTACTTTCTGTAGGTTTGGCTTTGTATTCATATAGTTGTAGAGCTAACTTTTACCATGGAAAGTTTTTTTTTTTTTTTTTTTTTTTTTTTTTTTTTTTTTTTTTTTTCACCATCTGTTATGAGGAATACTTTTGCTGGGTACAGCAGTTTGGGTTCTTAGACTTTGCAGTGTTCCCTTCCAGGCCCTTCTGGCTTTCAGGGTTTCCATTCAGAAGTATGAGGTAATTATGATGGGGTTACCTTTATATGCAATGTGTTGTTTCTCTCTTGCTGCTTTTAGGACTTTTTCTTTGTTGTTGATATTTAGAGTCTTAATGCTAATTTATCTTGGTCCAGTCTCTTTGGAGTTCTGTTAGCTTCTTTATCTTAATGGGACTCTCTTTTGAGATGGTGGGAATAAGTTCTACATACTTTTGGTCTGAATTTCTTCCCCTTCTGGTAAAACCATGATCTGAATGTTGGGATGTTTAAGGGTATCTCACAGTTCCCTCATGTTCTGTTCACAATAATTTTTGAACTTATTCAAGTTTTTGGACTCATGAACTGATTCTTATATCTTATCTTGTACTTCTGAACTTCTGTCTTCCACATGACTGACTATTTTCTTGAGAGCTTCCAGAGACATTTGAACTTGTTAAATTTGGTTTGTATTTTCCACTGCCTTTTTCAGTATAGTATCCATCCCTCTGTGGAGTTCCCTTTTCTGATTTTCTTAATGCTTCTTAGAATTCATCCTTGCATTTATTTGTGACTTCATTGAGTTTAGACAGCTTATTGTTGAGCTCCTTTTTCCTTCAGATCACTTAACTCTCTTTTGAAGTCTCTCTGGTATTCTTCTGTTATGTCCAACCTAGCAAGGACAGCATTCACACAATTGTTGGTCTTTGGTTGATTTTCTATAAGTTCTGCCAGTTGCTTGGTCAGGGTCACATACACTGTGTCTTCATTTTGGGGTACTGATCCTGTTGTGTCTTTTAAAAAATATCTTTGCAAGCAGAGAGAGGGATAGAAATAGAGAGAAGAGAAACAGAGAGAATGGGGCATGCCAGGGCCTAGGCACTGCAAATGAACTCCAGACACATGTGCCCCTTGTGCATCTGGCTTATGTGGGTCCTGGGGAAACAAACCTGGGTCCTATGGCTTTGTAGGCAAATGCCTTAACTGCTACACCATCTCTCCAGCCCCATGTCCTGTTGTATCTTTTATGTTTTGATTAAAGACTTCAATTATGGGCAACTTTGTTGCGAGTCCTTCCATCTGATGTTTTTTGTTGTTCCTATTGAGCTGGTCTGCCCATCACAGTGTGGGAATGTTATTTAATTCAGGAGGAAGCTGTAGTTTACCCTTGAAGTGTCTTCAGTCATTGTTCCCTTCTATGTTTGACTAGCTTAGGCTTTTGATGGCAAGGGGCCTGTCTACTCAGGCAGGAGGTGTCTGCATGGTCCAGTGGGGACCCAAAGACCCAGTGACAGGGTGAGAGGAGGAGCCTAGAGTCTGTGCAATCTAGGAGGCAGGTGCCAGTTGGTGGGGGGGATAGGATAGCACTGACCTATTGGCAGATGGTGGGGTGGAAGGATGGAATGGGGCAGACTCAGTGGCACAGACTTGGTGGTACAGACTTGGAGGCACAGACTTGGTGGTGTAGATCAGATGTGGCTGCAGTGGCAGGGAAAGAGAGGGGGAAGGGAGAAAAACCACAGGGGGGACGTAGGAATGAGAGCCAGTTGGTGCAGGGAAAAGTTAGAGGTGCCTGTGCCAGATCCAAGGAGCCTGAAGGTAATGCAGGAATGGACCTGGTCTGCAGTGCTGCTGCTGGTTATGGCTGCTTGAGAGGTCTTTGTGTCTAGTGGGCTACCTGAGAGTGTGGGACTCAGTGAATTCCATACTATGCTCCTCTGCACCCTCCCAAGGGTGTCTGCTAGGACCTTCTGACCCTGGAACCCCACAGATCTTGCCTGTTGTTATCCTGGGAGCTGAAACATGATTAGGTGGTCATCATCTTGACCAGAAGTCATAATTTATTACTTTTTATGTCCATTGATTTAAACAGTAGTTGATGCATCTCATGTATGTACTTCTGAGGAAGTAGGGCAAAGAGCATGGCTTAAGTTCAGGCATCATTTATTAACATTCCTTGTCAGTATTGTCATCTGTGCTGTTCAGGGTAAAGGTAAAATAAGGCAGAGAAAACTTCATTACATTATTGTAAACAAGCTAAGTACATGTTGTAAGATTAACTTCAGGGCAAGTTACAAGACAGGAAAGGTTATTTGTTAGTCCATAAGTTGTTCTTCCACAGTTCTTTTACATAGTTCATTCTCATATTTCATTCCTACACCATATTCATTCTCAGACTTATTCCTAAAAAGTTGCTCTGTAATGCAAATCTTACTTTCTGTATCTCATATTATGAGAACTTTCCAAAGCATTTTCTCAGAATCATGTGAGACTGACTTTTAGACTTTTGTTAGCTCTTATAAAATTATCCATTAGTTTCAGCCCTTTGGGGGAGAAATTATCACTTTATAAAATGAAATCTGCCATGTTGGATGCTTAGCCCCTTGGAGCCCATGGTCTCTTATATATATATATATATTCTAGCTCGCTAGCTGTCATCTCTCTATTATTTTTGAAGCAGGATGTCACCCTAGCATAGACAGGCCTAGACCTCACTCTGTAGCCCTTGGCTAGCCTTGAACCTCAGAACCCCTCCTCCATAATGCTCATATTAAAAGGCATATGCCACCACAATTGTCTCAGGTATGTTTTATCTCTTCAGGTTTCCCTCTTTCTTCATTGTGATCAACATGAATAATATATTTCATTTGATTATTTCTCTCAAAGCATTCCAAATTAGAGTTTAAAAATCTCATGGAAACCACTGCCCAGTTCACTGACAGCTATGTCATTTATGCCATGTGGCATGCAAATCCTTAGGCTTCCAGTAGAAGAGGCTGAAGTTGTTTTCTGAGAATGGGTATAATTGATTAACAAGGATATGTAGCAACTACTTTAAACATGAAACATAAGGTGCATTAACATGTGTTTGTTTCCTGATCTTGTATGCAAGATTCCTGGTTACAACTATTCCTGAGACCCAATTATTTTCAGAGCATTTTCCTTTTTCTCCTAAAGAAATATTAAAATAAAACCTGTTTACAGCATGTTAAATCTTTATCTCATTTATTTTTATCAAGAGTACAAGGCATGTGTATGGGTAACTCTGCGGGAGTCAAAGCCTGTGGCAGCTTTTACAGAATCATCTGTTCCCTCCTGAGCGAGGAGGATTTTGAGGACAGATCTCAGGAAGTTGTCATGGCTTGAGGGCAAAGCAGGCTTTTTGCAGATAAACCTTAAATCACGGATTCTACCTTTTGGAGCCAGATATCATTTTGAAGATTAATTAATAATTCTGAAGGCTTTTAGGATGAAAGGAATGTAAGGATACAGCATGTTCCTATTTTAAAGCAAAGAACAGTCAGTTTGGGAGCATAATTCTATTGACCAGGCTGGCTGGTCTTTCCTTTTTTTTTTTTTTTGTTTTGTTTTGTTTTGTTTTTTTGAGGTAGGGTCTCACTCTAGCTCAGGCTGACCTGGAATTCACTATGTAGTCTCAGAGTGGCCTCAGACTCACAATGATCCTCCTACCTCTACCTCCCAAATGCTGGGATTAAAGGCATGTCCCACCATGCCCAGCTCTTTTTTTTTTTTTTTTTTCATTCTTATATTTTGGTAAAATAAAGTTAGGTTTTCCAAAACAAGAATATCCTCTCACACTTCAGAATGAAAAGTTATGTAATTGAGTATGGCTTTCTTTTGTAAAAACTATCTCCAGTTTTTGTGATATTCTTTGCATTTTCTTAAGGAGCATTGTGGTTATCCATTGAATCTATATGTGAATAAGTGTATATATATATATATATATATATATATATATATATGTGTGTGTGTATGTATGTGTGTGTGTATATGTTATATATATATATTATATATATATATGTATATATACACTTATTTATAATATATTTATAATTAGACCACTTCCATTATAGGAAGTGTGTAAAAGTAGTGGACTCTGAAGAGAAGTTAATGAGTCAGGCCTTTTCTGAAAAACTTTGAGTCATTGGATACGTAAACAGATAATCATTCAATACCAGCTTTCATGGAATAGGAAAACCCAATCTTACATTAGGAAGTTATAAAATTATTTCTTGAAAGAAGAACTTAAATTGAGATTTGCAGCATGAACAGTGTTTATCAAGCAAAGAATGGAAAGAAAGTATGTCTCAAGAAGAGACAGAAATTGTAAGTGTCTGTAAATGGGAACAAACTTATTTCAAATGTATTTGAAAAACTTCAGAAATTTCATACTGAGGTGGATGTGTTCTGTATGCCTGTAATCCCTGTAGCAGAGGAAATAGAAGTTCTGTAAGTTCAAGGCCAGCCTGGTATACACAGATAGATACAGGTTAAACAACAAAGGCTACATAACCAGACTCTGCCTCAAAAAAAGAAAAAAGTAATAAAACAAAAACAAAGACTAAAAGAGAATGCCATACTGGCTAGAATATAGTGATCAAAGGAAATGAGCCAGGGGGCATGGGAGAGGGAGGAGGATACAGTACTCAGATGCTGAGAGCTTTGAGGTGTTGAAGCATTCCAGAAACCATGGGCACACAAACTAGTTAAAATACTTCTCCTACTCAGCTCACATTTGTAATTCATTTAACCCTAGAGTAGAGAAAAGTGCACATACAACAGCCATAAAGACGGCTGACATTGAGCAATCCTTTCTTCCCCACTGCCCAGAACAAAATTAGGTTATAGCATAACTGAATTATACTAATAAGTGGCTCAGACAGTGACAGAGAGGCCATTCCCACTGAACTCCAGCAAATAAGTAACATTGAAATCAAAGAAACAAACCCATAATATTCCCAAGCAAATAAAGAACTTGAAAGAGTAAGGAACAATGGCTAACAGGAGAAATCTCCAGAGTTAGGACTAAAGAAAGTTCTTTAGACATAAAGACTTGCCTTCCTTGGACCGTTTCCTATGCAGAACAGGGGTTTCTTGGTGGTGACAGAATGAGACCTGCTGGTTGCAAGACGAATGGCTCATGAAGAAAGCTTACAGGAGCCTTTAACATCAAATAGCAGCATTTTCAATCTGATATTTGGAAATATATCAGAGATATAAGGATAGCACTTTTCCTTGAAATACACAGGGAAAATATGATGGGGGAAATCACTTGGTAAGACTTAATATACACTTCACCAAGTCTAGCATTTAGAAAACAGTTCAAGGTTTGAGCAGAACCCCATGTCAGCCATATTCCCTTACTTGAATGACAGAAGAAAGGGTAAATGTCTAAGAAGGCATGACTTGCAGATGTACTAAAGAGAACAAGTAGGCTGTACTGAACAAGCTGTGCCTAACCCAGAGACATAAAATCACGAATAGCTTTCACGAGCTGCCTATTTGTTTTGTTTTGCTTGTTTTTTTGAGATGGGGTTTTATTATGTAGCCCTAGCTGGGCTGGAACTCACTATGCAGAGTAGGTTGGGCTCTAACTCATGACACAAAGAAGTGCTTTTGC
This sequence comes from Orientallactaga sibirica, assembly GCA_036365145.1. Classification (NCBI taxonomy): domain Eukaryota; kingdom Metazoa; phylum Chordata; class Mammalia; order Rodentia; family Dipodidae; genus Orientallactaga; species Orientallactaga sibirica. Next base: position 73,923,209 of record JAEOAD010000004.1, on the reverse strand, counting down.
TGATCTACCTACCTGTGCCGCATGAGTGTTGATTATTGCTATGTGCCAACATACCCGTTTCAAAAATGTCTGCAAAAATTCTTAGCTGCTCTTCTGTTGGCTCTGTTTGCGTGTAGCAAAGAACTATGTTTCTTTGCTTTTCTGCCACTCTTCTTTTTGTCTGATCATTATTTCCAACTTGAGGATTTTGTTCTATTAATTCAAAATTTTTTTATTAATTATGAACTTTATTGTATGAACAAATCACATGTTGGTCATATTCACCTTGGGTTATCCACTTATTTCCCCTTTCCCCTACAGCCATTCCATGGAGGGCCCTCAGTGGGGTATTGGTATTCACTGTGGGGTCATGAATGCATCAGTCACACTCTGTAGGCATGGCTGGAAATGCCTTATGATACTTATTTTCAAATGTATGTACACACAATAAGCTATGTATTTACATGAGCTAAAAACATTGCATCTGAAAGGATTCTCTTTCATTCTTGAGTTATTTGTGAAGTGATTCTAAAATGCATTTAAATATGATATACAGATGAGTTAGCTTGTTTATAGTATTTTATTTATGTGTATTTATTTGAGAGAGAGAGAAAAAATGAGAGCCTCTAGCCAGTGCAGACGAACTCCAGATACATACTCCACCTTGTACATCTGGCCTTAATTAGGTACTGGGGAAATGAATGTGGCTCCTTAGGCTTTGCAGGGAAGCACTTTAACTGCTGAACCATCTCTCCAGCTGCAAGTTAGATTTTAAGGTGATTTTTCTTCCTTTTGATTTTTTTCTTATTAGTGTATGTGTAATGTAAACCTACACATATCAGCATATCAAATATAGGATGGCAGTTCCAGTTTAGAAATGATTTACACTGTAAGAAAAATATAAGCAACGAGTCCCCCAAAAGAAAAGAAAGTGTGTGTGTGTGTGTGTGTGTGTGTGTGTGTGTGTGTGTGTTCTCATATAGTTATTATCAAAGTACCTAAGAGAATGGCTGACTGGAGGCTCACATATGCAGAGGCTCCAGTGTATAATTGTTGTATTTCATCTGCTTGGGCACAGCCAGGGTGGCAGGACCATATGCTGGTTTAAGTTCCTCACTTCAGGGAGAATGAGAAGAAGGTCAGAGCAATAACAAGAAGTGGGCAGGGCAAGATGAAGCCTCCCAGGACACATCTTCAATGAATATCTTCCTCTAACGGGTTCCTACCTTCGACAGTTCTACCACTTTCTAGTAATCTATTCCTATCTGAATTAATGACCTAATGTTTCTGGAAATGCCTACATAGTCACACCCAGAAGTGTGCTTTACTAATATAATACTTTATCAATCCATTCAACTTGACAATAAAGATTAACATCACAGTGTACCTGAAGATAAAATCAAGGAAAAGATGCTAGTCATAGAGAAATGACACAAAGTTCCTAAGAAAACAATCAGTCATCCACACAAAAGTTTCATAAGGCAAAATTTCCTTTTCTAAGGGATCAATCCTAGTTCAGGGTTGGGTCTATCTATGTTTACGAGTCCAGAGAAGTCTCAGTTTAACCCACTTTTCACATCAAATGACCTAGGAAGCTGAATCTGGAGTCATGTGGCTATCCATAAGCAGTGAATAAGAAAAAAAAAAAAAAAGGCAAGAATAACAAGTTAAACACATTCTAGGAATTAGGTGTTCTGCAGTTAAAAGCCATACTGTACTCAGAAGAATCTGATGAAAGCTGCAGATTTAGTTCACTTCCACTTATAAATATGTACTTAAGTCAAACTCTTCAGTGCATTGCTGTAGATGAAAGCTTATTGTTTTCAATTATATCTGAAAATAACATGAAGCCTTCACATTAATAAACACAGTGTTTATATGTGGGGACACAGGCTTATGTTTCTGCCACAACTGTGTCCCCGAATCAAAGGTTGTCTTCTGTCTTGTCTGTTACCTCTTACATAGGTTGATAAACACTTGCGACCTGGAGATGCCATTTCCATTCATTTCCTCAGCTGCATCTCAGCACAGATGTTTCTGCTGAGCACATCCTCAGTGCTGTCAGCCTGGCCAGCATCCAACCTGGATGAATTGCTGATCTCTCCTGCCATAAACTGTTAAACAGGGCTTCTATGGGACATTGGATAAAAGCCACATTCAACATCTGAAGATTGGTTGACATTTCTTAAACATACATAGTTTTAGGCACTATAACTACGTTAACATTTTTAATGTGGCTTAGAAATTGCAATAGATAATTCTTAAAATTATGTGTAACTTTAAAATTACTAATGAGAAGACCATTTGAGCCCTAGATGACCAACATGTTCAATTAAATGTATAAGTCATTATTCTTTCAAATAATTGCATTAACAAACATGATTAAAACAATTAGCAAGGCATCATCTACCAACCCAGATGTGAGATACATAACAACCTTCTGCTTTTCCTCATTCTCTCAGCTCACTTAGAGTCTTTCACAGGAAGTACTTCTTGATGCTTAGAAGATGGTGGTGAGAAATTTGAACATATACTAAAGTAACTAATTCTACATCACGGAGGCATTGCTCATCAGTGAGACCTAGAACAAGGCAGCTCATTTGGTTCAGGAAGCCAATTGGAATTTTCTTTTCTAGACTGATGGATGACCAGTCTCATATGCCTACTAAAAGGATGATATCAGTTCCCCCAAAGAGGAATAGGAGAATTTGATGTGTGCTCCCAGGAGGTTAAGACTAAGAAGATTAAGTTCATCATATTAATCTTTGTTATCTTCACTTTATACATAGCATAGTGGCTACTATTTGGAGGAATATAATTTGACTAACTGAAAATTTGCTAAAAGAATGAACATTAGGATAAGTGAGATGGTTATGTTTTTAAAGGTATTTTCTTGCAAAAACTGACAGCTCAGGTTCAATTCTCCAGTACCCATGTAAAGCCAGATACACAAAGTGGTACACGAATCCGGAGTTAGTTTGCAGTGGCAAGAGATCCTGGTGTACCCATTCATATTCTCCATCTCTCTCTCTTCTTGCTAATAAATAAAAACATTTATATATATAAAAGAATGAACATGAGTGTACATCATGAATGGAAGAAACAATGGACAGAAATGAACACCTGATTTCAAAAAGGAGAATGTGTGCTTAGATCATAAAATATGCATGTAACATGTAGAAATGTGTGTACATCACATACACATAGAAATGAAAGAGTGTACAGGGCAGTAGTAAATGTAGGAGAAAATGACACAAGGGTTCAGCTCTTAGGCTCTGCTTTGTCTGAGAAGGCAGGTTGGAATGATATGTGACCTTTGTATTGATGTTCAGCTTTGCCTGCATTATTCTTTTAGGACTTTGGGATTGTTGTTATAGAATCTCTTGTATTTGACCCAAGACCATGAAAAATAACACAGCCGTTAATCACACTGATATCACAGTCATTGAATACCAACATAAGATATAAAGTCCTAGGTTTCCTCAGTCTCAGGAAGCCTAAAAAAGGTCCAGTAGGGTCTGGTGGAACATTATTTATGTATTCAAGGGGAGAGACTTTTGTAGACTTTATCTCAATCATATTGGGGATGATTTCTTCCTGCAAGAATATTAACATTTTCTATTTCACATTCTCCTTGTAAAGAAATAGTCATCAGCAATATGCTTATGCAAGTATTATGGGTTGAGCAAGGAATATTATTTTACCAAAAAAAGGCAATAAAAATGTATGCATCAATTTTTGGACTGAGTTGACAGGTTGTGTAGCTTTCAGATAATAATCTAGTCTTTTATTAGCTTTGTTTTCATAATTTTGTTTTCATAAGAAGTTTGAACAAAACTATGAATTTGTCTAGGGTTACACAACAAAAATGTATCAATATACATTTAAAATAAATGTATCTATCTCTTTTGTAATGCTAATTGCCACTGAAAACATCTTCCTTCTAAACACTTATAGAAAGCAGTAGGTTCACAGTGTGGTGTTAGAAGGCAGAAAAGATTCCCTGAAACCAACATCAGGGATAATATACATAGAATATGAGGTGGGAAAAGCAATTAATAGATACATCCAAACATGAACCAAGTGGCACAACTGAGTACCATAACTCCAAAACCTAAATCTTCTTTAGACTGTTTTGGACTTGTGGAGAGCATACTGAAGGAAAATAACTTCTGAACCCATAGATATGTGAAAAATATATGTGTAACATTCTTCATCCCTGTAACCTCACAGAGTTTATTTGGTAAAATATATCTATCAAATATATTTTGAAAGATAAGTACTTTGCTATATTAGAAATATAGTAATGAAAAGTCAGGGGTTAAATCACATCTGAATACTCTATATGTGTGTGAGTCTTGTAAACAGGAAGTTGTTCAGTGTTTAGAATTCACTATCCCCCAAATGTCTCTTCTTCTCATCCATTATATATACAGGTGATTTTTAATTTTATTTTTCCAATTTTCTGTAAAATTTTAAATGATATTTAAATATACATTTATTCACATATTTGTTTACACAAGTGCCATGATCGTGACTACTGGTTTCAGCAAAAGCTTGGAATCCAGATAGCAAAAGTATAGTCCCTAGTCTTCAATGGGCCCACAGTACACAAAGACAGACAAGGAAGTAAGCATACTATTACAATTTTATCTCATAGGTGCTACCCTAAGATACAGTAAAGTAGAAACTGAGTCTCAAGGGAGAGGTGCACTAAGAGACTGCAATGATTGATGGAAGCCATACAGGTTGGATTTTCAAATGGATTGAAAATAGGTTTTATGGATATGGGTGTTTGGGGGATAAATACATGGTAGATATGGAATATTGCACTCACGACTATGGATGCATTTGGGAGGCATGGAGGGAATGTGGTTCTCTGCTGTTAGGCACGTAGTCAACATTTTTAACCTAAAGGTTGAGGAAGAGGGTATTAGCAATCCCCTAAGGGTAAAAAGGTGGAACATGGGATGAGAACTGAGAAAGGGTATGCGAGACAGCCAGAGGACAGCATAAATATGCCACTAAGATTCTTAAACACCCATTATAGACTTTGCTGGCATAGCAGACAGCTTCAGGTTGGCTGAGATGAACTTCCAGACCAGGCACAGTTATGGAGGAAGGGATATTATTTATTGAAGCTTACATATCCAGGGGAAGTTCCATAATGGCAAGAGAAGCGGCCTGCTCTCACAGGACCAGTCAAGAGAGCAAAGCCCCCAGCCACACAGCACACAGAGCAAAGCTACAGCCAAGCCAGAGCACACTTCAGGAACTCCTATTAGGCACACTTTGCATATCTTTACAATGGAATCTCAAACCCACCACCACACCTTAAGATCCACCCCCAGTGACATTGCCTCTAGCAAGGTGATTGCAGATGCAAACTATAAACTAATAAAACACTGACTATATTGGGGGCCATATATTCAAACTACCACAGCTGGATATGAGCACATACTGTTTGCATTGGCATTTATTTTGCCTAGACCTTAATAAACACCTCTGTGGTGTTCTAACAAATTGTTGAATGTCCTTTATGGAACTTGAAGCAGTGTTAGCCATCAGTGCTAAGACATATAAATAGCAAAAGGAAAGCAAACATCATGGAAGACAATGAGAGAAGACTGTTATAGCATCTTGCTAGCTGACCAAAGTGCATGGAATGCTGCTTTTGTAAGAGTTTTCCATACAACTGGCTCAATTTCCTGGTTCCATTGAATCTTTCCTTTCTCCTAGCTTTCAACAGGTGCATGAGGAAGATGGAAAGGATGAACTCTTCTAAAGATCATCAGTATAATTAAGGAAAGGGGGCACTGAATCTGTCTTGTCTTACCTTTGAATCATTTATTAAAGTGAGTGACTTCATTGCAGCAGAAAGGAGAGTGAGAAAAGGTGTTCTACAATCTAACACATCATTCATATCTGCCACTGTAATCTGTCTTTTGGATATTTAAGGACTTGTAATGACTGTGATCTTACAGCCACTTCCCATAAGCTATGTATACATTATTAATAAAGTTCTGTGACTGGAAACTTCCATCACTGTGATGACTCTTGGGGAGCATAGGCTCATTCAAACTAAAAATGCATAGGAGTTTGTCTCAGTTATAACACGTGCATTCTTCTTGCAGATGGTTGCAAAAGAAGGTTATCTTCAAAAAGCTAAAATTGCCGATGGAGGAAAGAAGCTAAGGTAATGAAATTTCTTCAACTCACTGTTACATAACTATCCTAGTTTTCTATGTCCTCAACATGTGTCACTGTTATTGTTTGAGAAGCAAGGCCTGAGAACCCTCCTTACAATAGTCTCTTCTGCTACTATATTTTCAACATCATTATTAACATGATTATAGCTTTCAGTGGAAGGAACTACACTATATATTGTTGCCTATCATGTATAAGTGATGACTAATGTTTGTCCTCCTTGGACTTAAATTCTCTAAAACATAAAAAGAGAGATAAGGTAAAACATCTTTATTTATGGGGTCAACAGACAGAAAATATGTTAACATACTTATTTACAACATTAAACCGACATCAGTAGGCTAGAGAGATGATTAGGGGTTAACACACTTTCCTGCAATGCCTAAGGACCCAGGCTTGATTCCCCAGTACTCATGTAAAGCTGTTTGCAGCAGCTGGAGGCCCTGGCATTCCCATTCTCTTTGTCTCTTTTCTCTCTCTGCTTGGAAATAAATAAATAAATATAATACATTGAGAAATTTGTTTGAAAGATGGAGGACTTGAACTACATTTGTAGCTAAAAATAAAAATCATTTAGGGAGCTGGGAAAATGGCTCAGTTAATAAAGCATTTGTCAGGCAGGCATAATGCCCCAAATTCAGAAGCCCAGAGCCCACATAAATATTGGACATGGCACTATGACTCTGCAGTCTCAACATTTGGGAGGTAGAGACAGGTAGGACCTCAGGACAGGCTGGTTGGATAAATCTGTGAGATCAGGGTTTAGTGAGAGACCTGTTTCACTTTGTAAGGTGAAGCCTCAATACACATGTGTACACACATACTAACACACATACACATACACATATAGACATAAAAATCATGTTGTGAGGGTAGAGAGATGGCTTATCAATTAAGCTACTTGTCTGTGAAGCCTAAGGACCAAGGTTTGATTCCACATTACCCATGTAATCCAGGTGGCACATGCATCTGGAGTTCACTTGCAGTGGCTGGAGGCCTTGGCATGCCAATTCAGTCTCATCTGCCTTTTTGTCTCTCCCTCCAATAAATAAATGAAATATTTTTAAAAATCATGTTGTTTACATTAAATATTTATTCATAATATCATCATTTTAAAGTTTTTACAATTTCTCATATCAGTTATATTCTATATTTAGCTTTGTGATAAGAAATATGCAAGCTATAAAGCTATAAAGGTAAGTGAACATACTCAAATTGAGAGACATTTATTTGTGAATGTATAACAAACAGTAAAAACTATGGAGGATTAAGGCAATAAATAGCTATATAATAAGGACAGCTGCTAATTCAATTCTATAACTCATTACTAGAATGTCATGCTGCCTTATACTAGAAAGTAAAATGTATGGCTATCAATGAATACATCTATACTTACTTGAAAGAACTAAAGGGAGGGTCATTCATAAGTACACTGTATGGAATAGTTATTCTGGGTTTAAATAGACAATTATATATTCTTCCTCTATAGCATCATGTTCTGGTTCATCAAACATGGCCTTGAACCTTCTTCTAGACTGTTCCGTGCTGGTGGTCTGTACAAGACAGAGGCACACTGTCAAAGACAAAGCAGCTTTAAGACTGAGTTACTACCTGCTGCAGAGAAGTTGGTTTAGGAACTAAAGGACAACAGATGGGAGTGTTTGGTTCTGACTATCCCAGACTGAGTGCCCTCTTTCCCCGTAGACCACATCCTCTTCTTATCATCGAAGGATGACACGTGCAGGGCCATCAGCACCTCTCTCTAGTTGAGCAAGTCAATATAATTTCTTTCCTTACAAATCATATGAGCTCCCAGACACTCAGATCACTGAAGCCTACTCACCCTCACTGGAGCTTAGTAGAACAGAGGTGGTGACAACACCAGTCTGTTACATTCCAACTTCATACAAGAAAGGGGACAAAACACTAGCAAACAAGACAAGGGTCAGGCATGGTGATTTTGTAAAGCGTCATCACCTATATTCCATCTATTTGTACAGCATCCTTCACATATACTCCGCCCATTTACCAGCCTTATAACGCAAAATATAAAAGTAGAGGTCTCATTGACCTAAGGCACAGACCAGCCCTTTGTACTCTCAAATCTCATGAATACATTATAGGTACTATAATTTGGTATGCTATACCATTGTGTATTCATTTTATTTGCATAGAAAATTTAATGAATTTGGCCACAATTTTTGATGAACAACAAATCCATCTGTCATCTGTATTCTATTTCATTGGTTTTTTTCTACTAATTGGAATACTATTATATATTGATTCATCCATCTTTTTTTTTTCATTTAAAGTTACATACCTTTTAGTGTACCTATGAAAAATTCCCAGCCTGTAAATGAACTTATTTATTTTGAGTCATTCAGATTCTATATCTGCAAAATTGCTTATTCATAAACCTTGACTTATTATCTATTCAATTTCATAGTATTTTAGATTTCATAACATTTTAGATAGTTATGGTTTGTCAGATTTCAACTTTATAAATATCTATTCTAAATGTGTGGGGTTTGTTTTTGTGTTTACTATAAATGATTTAAATTGAACATTGTGTATATAATAATCACATTGCTTACAAACATATGGTACCATACCTTGTTGATGGGCTATAACATGAAAAATAATTTCTACTTTCATTTTTGTTTAATTTTTTAGTTGACTCCAGTTTTATACCAAAAGAACTATCATTGCATTAGACCTCCTAATGTTTGATATTTTCCCTCTATAACTTCTAAAGATTAAAGCCTACATTACCTGACCAAACTACATGACCATTCACAATGAATCTTAGAATGTATTGCTATAGTGCTTGCCCAAAGAGTCTATATGGTTTTATCATTAACAATAAAATGGTACACTTATTCACAACCTTAAAATTATATAGGTTTCATCTCATTGATAATTTGATAATAATTAAATGTCATTCCCAAGTTATACTGATTTGTATTGCTTATATGGTATGTTTTTGATGGGCTGTTTCCATTCATCAAAGATCTTTGTATCATTTTATAAACATTAATGAATTAATAAGCAATATCAGGGCTGGAGAGATGGCTCAGCAATTAAAGATGCTTGGTTGCAAAGCCTGATAGCCTGGGTTTGATATCCCAGCACCCATATAAATCCAGATGTGCAAAGTAGCACATGCATCTGGAGTTCATTTGCAGTGACTTGATGTCCTGGTGCACACATTGTCTCTGTCTTCACTCTTTCTCCATGATGGCAAATAAATAAAAGAAATTTTAAAAAATACACACTTACAGGCTGGAGAAATGGCTTAGTTTTTAAGGCACTTGCCAGGAAAGCCCAAAGGACCTAGGTTCGAGTCCCCAGGACCCACATAAGCCAGACGCACAAGGTAAACATGTGTCAGGAGTTTGTTTGCAGTGATTAGAGTCCCTTGTGTGCCCATTCTCTCTCTCTCTCTCTCTGTCTCTCTTTCTCTCTGCTTTTTTGTCCCTCTCAAATAAATAAATAAATTTAAATAAATTACACACTTATTTTGTCAAGCACATGGCTCCTATAAGCTTGATAGTCCGTATTGTTGTTAAAATGTAGAAAATTTTTCCTTATTAACCTCTTCTTTCTCCCAAATCTTATTCATGCAGTTAATATCAGAATTAACTCTGCCCCAATTTTAAATCATTTGTTTCTCTTGCTTTAAGCTGCTTGATTCTGAGAGAAAAACTTATTTTTTTTCTTTCATGCCCTCAACAGTTCCAGGGGCTTTAGTTGTCAACAGATATCATCATTTGCATTTCTATTAAATTTGCTTCTGAGAAATACTTCTAGGCTATCAGATCTTGCATTATGTTCTTAATTTGTTCTTTCCTGTTCTTATACCTCTGATTTGTCTCTGTTTTCCTCTTTCATAAATTTTTTCTTATCTAAGGTGGAAAATGACTTCTCTTAGTATGGATAGGAGAAAGTGACAGGAAGGAGAAATTGTTGGTTACATCTTACATTCCTAAAAGTCCTACATTTAGCTTTAATTTGAAATGAGGTTATACACATCCCCTCATGACACACAGACAGACTTGAAAGCAGAATGTGTTCAGCATTCAATTTTAATTTTTAATTATGTACCTTGAAATTATGCCTCGGCTTTTCTGATGAAACTTCACAATCTTTTCATTTGGGGAATTTCATCCTTGAAACATCGAGTAGCATTGGCCTATATGAAGCTGCATGAAGCTTAGTAAATAATTATGTTCAATACTTAAATTTCCAAAAGTCTTCTGGCCCCATACTTATGCTATTTCAGTACCTTGCCCTTTTCCCCACACCAATATCTTTTTTTTTTTTTTTTTTTCTGGTTCCTTTGTGGCTCTTTACATCTCTTCATATTTACATTCTCATTCTCATTCTTCAGCCAGGCATGAGAATACTTGGGATTAAAATATGGACAGGAGATGAATGAGAACAATGATGGTAAGGCTTGCAGGTTTCATGTCTACCAATACCTGCATTATTCCTAGGGCCAGTTTTTAGACCTTTGGGGCATGTGTGCTCTCTCTCTCTCTCTCTCCAACTGTGTGTGAGTGTGAATGGGCATGTGCACGTGTATGTGTGCATAAGCATACACATAATGGTTACCAGAATGGACTTTTCTTTTGAGCATGATGCTAAGGCACTCTCTTAAAGTGAACTTCTTTTTTCTTTATGATTTTATTCTCAGAATGACAATAAATTCACACAAGTTTAATATATCATTTTTCCCTTTTTCTTGCAACACTGGAAGAGATATGTAGTTCACATCTCAGTGTCTGCTTGGCTCACCTTTTGCAGCTAAATTATAAGAAACTTAGAATTTGAGACAGATAATGTAAGTTCCCAGAGATACTAGTCTGAGAAAGTATCATAATGGCTAAGGAACTTGGGAGTAAATCATTTGGGGGCCTGGGAGTAAGTCACTTCCAATTCCAGCCCAGGTACAGAATCAAGTAAAATCTAGCATGACCAAGTCACATAAGAGAGGCAGGTGACCCAGGAAGAGAGTCTGATATTTATGAAAACATTCACACATATTTTCCTCTGATTTTTGGTTTGTCATTGTGGTATCCCCTAAAGGAGGCATGGAGACAATGGAGGATAGCATGCTTTGATGTACAGATCAAATTAATGTGTTAAACCTAGGGCTCAAGCTCATAGATCCTGATAATGGTAATGAATATTTTAAGGGTCATTTCTGTCAAACATTCTCCAGATAAGCAGTGAAAAGTTGCTGTTATTATGTGCTGCCATCCGGTGTCCATTTGGTAGAATGTCAAGCTGATGCCTGTGTCCAGGGTTTTTTTTTTTTTTTTTTTTCTTTACATTGTTTTTCCAACTTCCAAACTCACAACATATCTGATGAAAATTCTGTGAAATATTCCAATTGTATAATATGTCCTCCTTAATTGCTATAAGGACTGCTCTGTTGTGAATCTAATTTTTATTTATTTCTAGTCCTAGTTAGCATCTTTATCGCTCATAAGATGTGATTTGTTTGCCTTGTCGAAAAAAAGAAAAGAAAAGAAGGAAGGAAGGAAGGAAGGAAGGAAGGAAGGAAGGAAGGAAGGAAGGAAGGAAGGAAGCAAGCAAGCAAGCTAGCTGGCTACTTGCATTGCATTTTTTGCATTTGTGCCTGCAGATCAGTTTCCTGCACCTAATGTCTAACACCAATCCTTCACCTGATTGCAACCTGGAAGTCTGTATGGGGACTTATTATTCCCAGGACCTCTTTCTCTAACTGGAAGACAGACCCTAATCATAGACACAAAACAATCCTCTGAATAACTCTTAGGGGTGCATGATACATCCACATTTCTAAGGAGAAAGCTGAAGTTTGGTGAGGCTGAATGTTACCGAAGGGCACTCAGTATAAAGAGGGCACTCAGGGCAATCTCCTTGTCCTCAAGCCTGTGCTCCTTCTGTAGGATCAGGTGGTGCTGGACGAGGGCCTTGTAGCTCTCCTGTTAGTTGTATTGAACAATTTCATGTATAGCCTCATGGCAGGAGTTAGGAGCGGGAGAAGAGGTACTGTCATCAAAGACGTGGAAGAACCTATTCCTCCTCGGAGCAAAGCTGTCTGTTATTTGAGCTATGTGTTTTGCTTAACCCTTAAATCTATTAAACAGCATGTCTCTTGTGTGGAAGAACATTAAGTAGAATTGCTCGGAGTGTTGTGATGAATTGTGCAGCTATCAGCAGGCTCTTGTTGACAGATGAGCTTACCTGCTGCCCATTTTGGTAGGATGGAAGCCAGAGACCAGAGGGTTGGCAGTTTAGTATAGCACAACTGCCAGGATAAGAGGCAGCTTTGCTCCAAGGACAAAGAGGTTCTGCCATGTCTTTGATGACAGTACCTCTTCTCCCGCTCCTAACCCATGCCATGAGGCTATACATGAATTGTTCAATACAACTAACAGGAGAGGTACAAGGCCCTTGTCCAGCACCACCTGATCATATAGAAGGAGCACAGGCTTGGGGACAAGGAGATTTCCCTGAATGTCCTCTTTTTACTCAGTGCCCTTGGGCAAAATGCAGCCTCACCAAACTTTAGCATTTTTTTTTTTTTCAATATATTATCTCTTTGTTGATAGTTACAACTTTTTCATATACATTAATTTTTTCTAAATATAATTGGTTATTTTGAACAGTTTTTTTTGAAAGCTAAGAGTTTTCTAAAGGCACATCGTGTGTTGGTAGCATAATTTCCCTCCTCCCTGCCCCCAATCCACTGGATTGCTGGCATTTCCCATGTGGTTGTGGGTTATGCATTGTGAGAGCAAAGGACTTGGAAGTATGGATGTATCACTCACCTCTAAGAGTTATTTAGAGGATTTTTTTTCTATGTTTAGGATCTGTCTTTTAGTTAGAGATGAAATCCTTGAGGCTTGTCTTACTTTTCCTTATATACTCAGCCCTTACATAGTATATGTTTAACAGGTACTTGTGAGTAGTGATTAAAATGCACTGTTCTTATAAATACCAGGTGGTGAAACTTGTGCCAAGTGGGCATCAAGGGAAGGAACATCATAGGTTGCATTATTGACACATGGCTGAACAGGGATGAGGAGTCTTCAGTATGGAATTGGGGAGTTGTAAGACTGCCAGTCTTTAAAGAGGCAGGTAAAATGAGGGCCTACATCGATGATTTGCTCTCACATTTGTTGTTTCTATAATTTGAAGATTACAGCCAAAATTATGCTAAAATCTGACATTCATTATATCCCTACACCTTGTCATTGTTGATTCTATTAAAAAAAAAACCACAGCATAAAAGAATAGATTATAAAACTTGTCATCAGAGAAATTAGATTTGACTTTACATACATGTGTCTGTGGTGTTAAATAAATAACCTACTTTTTGAGCCTCATTTTCTGTGTTCATACATGGATCCATGAAAGACTTCATCAGTATTTGTCAGAGAATATAATCTTTAGCTAGGCAATCAAATTTATACTAGTTACTCAAAATAATTTATGTTATTGCTACTTTTAAAGAAAACATGGGAGAAATTGAAATGAGAGAAGGATCTAAGATTATTTGTAATATTTTATTATTTATTTTGAAATGAACTTATTTTCACAGGATAGGATTAAGCTGGTACAATAAAGATAAGGTTAATTCTGTTATAAGAAAGACAATATTTGCCATCTACAAATTCAAAATGTAATAGCACTGTCTTATCCATAAAGGTATCCGATATGTTACCCTTACTAAGTTTCCCAGGTCTGCTGTTCTCACTCTCTTAGGGTCATCCTCTGGTTTACCTAGCAAGGACACAGTTCATTGCAGTTCCAAGTCTTAATACTTTAAAATGAAATCATTGAATTTCATGCAATTTCGGTTCTATTCTAACCAATTCCAAGTTTAAGAAATAACACAGTTTTGCCAGCAAGTTTTAGAAATAATCTATATCAGAAACAGATTCCAAACAGAACCATCGTTGCCTATAGATAGGATGCAAGGAAGGAGTAGTGTCTTCCTGCTAAAAGATGAAAAATATAGTTTGAAATATTGCAGACAATGTTAATGTGGATTTGTCATGTGTGAGGATGTTCATCGCTCGCTGGCTACAGACATTCAAAAGGATAGGGATATAAGATGCCAAGTCTAGACCAGCAGCCCCAATGTTTCTCTTCTCATTCTGAGATCCTCTAATGATATGGCCTACATAAAGAGAAAGCTAGGACTGTTTAAACTTCTCTATTTATGCTGATACCTATAAAGAGAAGTGTGCTGTAAGTCAGACAGAAAATATCTAAGTAATTATCTCTCTTTTTCTAACCATTCATCACTTGATTAAGATTTGGCATTTGAAGAAAAGTGGACCTAAGAACAGAGTGTTTGTATAGCATTGTGTTTCTAATGTGTGTGTTAATCCATTTTTTTAGTAGTATGTCATGTACAAAGCTTCATGCATGTAAAAGCAACCTACTTTTTGTAAATATTAATGTCAATAAACAAAAACTCTCATTTCATTTAAAGATTTAGATTCTAGTGGCTGGAGAGCTGACTTAGCAGTTAGAGTACTTGCTAGAAAAGCCAAAGTTGGCAGGTTCAATTCCCCAGTACCCAGGTAAAGGCAGATGCACAAGGTGGTGAGTGTCTGAGGTTTGCTTACGGTGGCTAGAAGCCATGGAGCTCCCATTCTCTCACTCTCTCTCTCTGTCTCTCTCTCTCTCTCGCTTTTGCTCAAATAAATAAAATTTAAAAAAATAAATAAATGATTTAATGTCTAAAAAGAAAATGGAAATGAATTACACAAGATATTGACATTATATTTTTCTGTGGTTTGCTATTCACCTGAATGAAGTCTTTTCTGTGAATTTTTAAAATTCGTTTTTATAAAACATGCCATCATTTTGAAATGTTAAACCAAAGCATACTAAAAAAAAATAATGGGCACAAACTTGCATGTGTTAATCTTATTTATCTTTTTAGCACCTAAAGAGGTGTCTTGTTCAGGGCACTGATGCATGATTGAAGTGCATGGGCAATAACATGCTCTGAGTGGGAAGTTTGGAAGTACTAAGAAATGCCAAGCAAAACTAAAAGCCATAATTTCACTTCCTGGTTTAATTATATCCAAACATTTTTTTTCCAAACCAAAGTATGATCATTATTTCAATAAGTATATGATCAACCCCTAGGATGTCCAAGGCCCTGCAGGATTTGAAGATTCTTCTGTAAGGATGAAATGATTTATAGTGCTTATAGATTCATTTTTTAAAATGAGGTCAATGTAAGTGATTCTTTTAAATGAACTTTTCCATAAATATCATCATTTTAAATTATGGAATAATAAATGGAAATCTTTTAGGAAGATTACCTGGAAACAGCTTGTGCTCACTATCAATGTCACTGAGATTGTACATATGTATGACTTTTTCTACTGATACTCAATTTTCTTTTCCTAAGGAAAAACTGGTCTACTTCCTGGATTGTTCTTTCGAGTCGAAAAATTGAATTTTACAAAGAATCCAAGCAGCAAGCTCTATCTAATATGGTAAGTAGTCTTTCTTTCCTTCCTTCTTCCTTCCTTCCTTCCTTCCTTCCTTCCTTCCTTCCTTCCTTTCTTCCTTCCTTCCTTCCTTCCTTCTTTCTCTTTCTTTCTTTCTTTCTTTCTTTCTTTCTTTTTTTTTCTTCTTTCTTTTTATACATATCTTTCAGAAACCTTGTTGAACTGAAAGTTTTGTTTCCTCAGAAATCACTCTAGAGCCTCTTAGCTACAGGGCTCTGAAAGCAAATGGAGAAAATGATTCTGTGGAGTCCCCATCTTTTAATCAGATGAAGGGAAAATAGAACTTAGTGTCGGTTTTATTAAGTGGTGCATTTGGGAAATAATCACAAAATGAGATGAATGGCAAGCAGCTATCGAGTAATGTGAAGGTAACACTTTAAATTAAGGTGCCATTCATAAGTGCTTCATTCTTATTTATGAAATAATCACTAAATGCAGCTACTTGCCCAAATAATGTATTATAAAGTATGCTACAAAATACATTAGTAATAAATGCTTAACAGATGAGACTATGGGAAGCTGTTATAAGGACTATTATAAGACGTAAATTGTATTAAACCATGTATGTGCATCTTTAATACATGAATTTAAGTTATTATCTTACAGGCTATAAAGTGCCTCGAACATTAATAAATAATAATAAAATGTTTATAAATGGCACCTTTATACGGGGTGTTACCAATGAGAACACATTCTAAGTTAACAAAGTGATTTTTTTTTTTAATCTTAGTCTAACTGTGAGATTCACTATATCCAGCTAACCTTTCTGAATATTCCTACAACTACCTCTAATAGAGCTAATGCAATTTCTGTATTCTGTAGTTATTACAAAGAAATATTTGTAGAGTTTCCTTCCTGGAGGAAGGACTGGCATGCCCTCAGAGATTTGACAGTGATAGTAAGTAGGTAGTTACCTGGGACAACTCTAGCTCAAACCTTGCTGCCCAAGCACAAGCGCTGCCACAAGATGCAGAAGAGGGTGGGCAGGCAGTATGTCTGACAGCCTCCTGATTAGGAAGGACTCTAGACAGGAACCAATCTGCCACAGTCCATCAGCCTGATGGGCAGCAGGGAACAGGATGGCTTGGCAGGGGGGGAACCACAATAAACTAATTTATAGTTGGCAGGTAATAAAACAATGGGAAGTTCTTTTGCTCTGCAGCCACTAGTCATGTTTGCTATGTAATCCTCTTTAAAGTGAAAATGACTTGCTAAGAGATGCTTTTTAAGGAAAAAAAATTAGTAAGAACAAAAGGTAACATTTGGCTTACTCCTGATAATTGCAATAGCTTTTGTCCACAAGTGGCTTGCTGCGTTTGGAGTCTCAGCGAGGTCCATTCTGTAAACTGATTATGAATTAATTAATAATATATCTCAGTCCTTTGTATTTTAAACTGCCTCAGAAATTTGTTTTAGGAATTTGTTTTATTCTTATTTTTGGCTACAGCAAAGTTGAGATAATTTTGAAGAAATATAAAATACCCCAGCAGCAGGCACAAAACAACTCCTACCCACTTGCAGGGCCATTGTCTTCTACATAAATGATTCTGAGAGAGCATTGGGAAGAGGGGAGTCACCAGCCTTGCTGGTCCTGGCAGCTGAGAAGATGATCTTGGTCCTGCTGAGTGAGAGAATTCCACCAGAGTGGAGGATGTGTGTGTGTGGGGGGGTTAATGGGAGGGATTAGAGTCCATATTAAAGCATTTGCTTTCCTTTCATTTTTTTATTTTAATCTCTTCATAACAGGAGATATAATTCTCAGCTACTTAATTATATACAGGTGAAAGAAAACTCGTTTTCAAATTGTAGGCAAACCTTGCAATTTAGTTCACTAATTGTATGCCTCCAGTTCAACCTTCAGAATTTAAGTCAATACATTGACTTAAAGAAGAAATTTGTTAAGGTTTTATTTATTTATTTTATTTTTGGCAGTTCCTGTTTATTATATCTGGTCTTATTTTCAAAATGCTTACAATTTCTCCCAGGCTCTCTTTGTTTTCAGAGTGAATTCAGGGGAGGAACTAGCTGTTTCATGGCAATAGGGTAGAGAATTACAGATCTGTTTTTTTGTACTGCATGAATTGTCTTGCTAGTCAACTTTTTTGATTCATTTCTAACCAAGTATTAAAGGCCTGATGGGTTAACCCACATTTACCAACCAGAGTCACAAAGAGACGATATAATGATTGCCAGGCCTTGATTAAAGATGCTGTGGTTTTGTTCCAAAAAATATATATATATATATTTATGGTCAAGTTTCTGAGCTCCTCTTATACCCCCTTAGCTGTGTCTTTGGAGTGCACTGTGCTTCTGGGAAAGGTCTCTCCCTTCCTCCCGTAGATCAGTAGAAGCTGTAGAATGAGTGGGGATGTGGTCTAAAGATTGAAGGACTTTAATCTGCATAGATGGATCTTTGGATATTAATGCAGCAGTGAGGCAAAGTACCCAGTAAAAGTAGCTGAGAACAAGCTCAGAAGTAAGAACCCAGGAACAGAGTTCTATTTTTGCCACTTAGAAGCTGAGTTAGTCATGTTTTTTTTTGAGTTTGGAAGATAGTCATATTTGCCAACAGAATTTATAAAGATGATCCACACTTTTATTCTCTAATAAAATATATAAATATTTTATACAAGGCATACTACAGAATATATATTTAAAATGAATATTTTTTATACTCTTTTTTGGATTTGAAGTGATTCACACATTTACAGAACACAGAATATTAATTGAAGGAATGCTGTCATTAAAAGGCTTTCAAAAAGAAATATGTATTCAAAACCATAATATAATGTGCCTGGGAACTGACTAATAAGTCAAAGTAAGCAATTGTCACTGGGGACTCTATGTGGAGACCCTAAGTTCCCATAAGTGTTGTCCACAAGCCCTATCTTCTTCCATCCACTCTCACTATGGCCATGTTTTATATAGCAAGTTACATAACATTGCATCTACACCTACACTCCATGTCTGGCTACCTACTTTTTCTCACTGAAGTCCTTACAGTTCATGTATGTCTTTTCCACACAGGGTTGTTATAATGATACAACTGACTGGATATCTTTAACAAAAATAGGATACTAAATTCTAATGACTTTGCAATCTGAAAAGTCCAAAATCAAAGCATATGTTGATCTAGTGTTTGGTGATAGCATATGTGGTGGTTTGATTCAGTTGTCTCCCATAAACTTGTGTTTTGAATGCTTGATTCCCAGCTAATGACAATTTGGGAACTGAACTCTTCCTGGAAGAGGTGTGTTGTTGGGGGTGCGTTTCTGGGTGTTATAGCCAGCTTCCCAATACCAGTGTTTGGCACACTCTTCTGATATTGGTCAGGGGTTTATGTCCACCCTCTGCTCATTCCATCATTTCCCCCTATAATCATGGAGTTTCCCCTTGAGCCTGTAAGCCAGAATAAATCCTTCATCAGCTGTTGTTGGTTGGGTGTGTTCTGTCAGCAATGTAAAGTTAACTGCAACAATAAGTGTCCTTGTGTCCCTTCGATCAATTTGCCGTAGCTCTACATGGTAAAGAACAGAAGGAGAGAGTACCAATCCCATTCATTAGGGCTCTGTCCTCCTGAGCGTCCCAAAAGCTCCACCATTAGCATCCTCACACTTGACTTTACAATTCAAAACATGAGGTATAGGGGAACACACACACTACCCAAGTTACATTTTTATTGAGAGCAACCATCTGAAACTACACACAGAATCACCTCACTGGGCCATGGAGATTAATGATGCACTCGCTCTGGGTCCTCAGTGGCCTATTAAAGGGGGAAGAAAGGACTATGCATTCTGTTTCTCTTTCTCTCTTTCTTAGTAAGAACAATCAACAGTAACTGACCATCCACTGTGTTTATCATTTCATAGTACCAAAAAAAAAACAGTATAAAATACTGTAATCCAAAAATCTAGAGAGGCTAACATTTTAGGAAAATGGCCCAGCTCTACAAAGAAAAGATGCCCTTGTCCACGTACTTCCATGGCTTCTCCCTTGATCACTTCACCTCAAATGGAAATAAGCTTGTTCCAGACTGGCTGGTGCATTTATTATTGTCATGAATATATTTTCGATTTCCATCTTTTCAAATGTAGCTCATTTTATATTCTCTAATTTTTCTCAAGCTAAACCTATGTTAAATTTTCCTACTATATCTTCCAAATATTTTACATTTTTCTTTTTTCTGTATTTTTTGTCTTTTTGAGCTACATTGTGAATTTTTCTTTAAGTCTCTTCTAGTTCTATATTTCAGTCTCCTCTTGTGAAAAACATTGTTTCTAATTTCAATTAGTATGATTTCATTTCTAGAAGTTTACTTCTGTTAAGTCTGTCTTCTGATTTAGCTACTTATTTCCTACAGGTATTTTTAAGTTGACATTTTATTTTGATGTAGCAGGGGAGTTAGCTGTTTCATGATCTATGTCTTACAATTCTAGCATCTGATTGCAGGTCAGTTTGTTTCTGATGTGTCCTACTCATGTTACTTTATTTATGGGTTGGTGTTTGTTGTTATTTTGGGTTATGTGTTATTTGTAATGATCAAAATATGGTCAAGGCTGATTTTCTGAGTTATTTTACATCATATCTTGAGAGTTGTTGCAGTCTGTTCTCGTTGCTGGTAGAAATCACCCAACCAAGAGCAGCTTGTGGGAAAGAAATTAGGTTTATTTTGGCTTACAAGCTTGAGAAGGGGGCTCCATGATGGCAGAGAAAACAATGGCATGAGCAGAAGGTGGACATCACCCCATGGTCAACACAAGATGGACAATAGCAACAGGAGAGTGTGCCAAACACTGGCAAGGAGACACTGGCTATAATACCCATAAGCCCATCCCCAACAACACACTGTCTCCAGGAGGGTTTAATTCCCAAATCTCCATCAGCTGTACACCTAGCATTCAGCACACCTAAGTTTATGGAGGACACCTGAATCAAACCACCACATTTTGACACTGGCCCCCATAAACTGATATCCATACATGATATAAAATACAATTCATTCAGTCCAAATTAAAACGTCCCCATAGTGTTTATCAACCCTATTGATGTTCAAACATCCCCATAGTCCAAGATCTTTTAACTAAGCCATAATACTAAAAAATGCCCACCCCCATTTTTTGCATTTACAATGCAAAAGATGGCATTGGCCATAGCAAAGAAATATTCAGCAAATACAGGATTTAAAACAACAGGGCCAGCATCAAACTCTGAAGCTTCGTGTCCAATAATTCTAGTCAGTGAACAATCTCCAAGTCCAATAATTCTAACCAGCAAGTCTCTGGTATTCCAATTCTGCCCCTCCAGCTAGGCTACTCACAATCCTGGGAAACTTCATCCTGGCCAGCAGCTTTCCTTAGCAGCCATCTCGTGGTCCCAGCATCTCCACTGGGTCTCCACTGTAAGCTGTGGTTCATCTTCATGGTGCCATTGGGTCCGCCCTTGGCCATTTCCAAAACACAAGACCACATTGCAAACTCAATGACCCTCTCTTTCCCTACATTCCACAATACCAGGTAGGGTGCCAATTTGTTAATCCAGGGGGAAATAAAGCAGACTTTGAAGAACAGGACACATTTTGCACATTCTGACCCCTTCAAAAAGCTGCATTCTTTCTGTTTCCCCAATCCAGTTCAGCTGGCCCAATCGCAATGGCTGTAATCTCTCAAACAATTGTAGCTGAACAGGCAACAGTTTCAGCCTAAAGATTTCTTTATGTGCCATATCCCTCTGCTCACACCAGTCCATTTCTATGTAATGCAACCCTGCACAAATTCTCATGACACTGTCATAACAGCAAGCTTCTCACACAAACTGCTAGCCCAGTCCAAGCAAAGCTCTTTCTCCTCCTCACAAGCCAAACCTCACAGTCCATAGTTCTTACTGCATTCAGGTCTTTCAACTCTGACCAGAATAGTCCATCAAGCTGTACTTACAGCACTACAGGCATCTTTTAGGCCAAGGTTTCAGATATTTCCACATTCCTCTTGAAAATCAGCTCCAAAAGGCCAAAGCCACACAGTAAGGTGTCTAGCAGAAATACTACTCTCTGTACCAACTTTACTGTTGCAGTAAGGTTTGCATTGCTGGTAGAAATGACCTGATCAGAGGATGGACATCACCCCCTGGCCAACATAAAGTGGACAATAACAACAAGGCAGTGTGTGCCAAACAGTGGCAAGGGGATACTGGCTATAATACCCATAAGCCCACCCCCAACAATACACTGCTTCCACGAGTCATTAATTCCCAAATCTCCATCAGCTGGGAACCTAGCTGAATCAAACACCTGAATCAAACCACCACAGGAGTGTTTCACAGTTCTGTCAAGCAGCTTGAGACACTCCCAGGGACTCATTACCTGGATTTATGGTACAAAATATTCAGACTGTATCTTCAAAATAGCAGAGCTGTAGACACACTGCACCTTCTCAAGGACAAGACCCTTCTCCACACTGCTTTTTCACATTTTTAACCAGAAACTGTGTGTTGTGTATGTGTTTCATTGGGACCTGAGAAAGAGAACCAATTAATATTAATTCTCTTTTGCCATTTAATAAGAACTTGGGCAGGTCCTTTCTCTGTTACAGTGTGAGGTTGATTGAAGAAAGCTCATGTTTGTAGTAGAAATAATGACCTCACATAGAAATTCAGTTCTGTTGCTTTGATACTCAGTTGTATTCTGTAGCTTCAGATCCTATCACATCCCAGCCTTCACCACACACACAGACTACCATGTCAGTCCCCATTGACTTTTCAGATTTTTCAATTTGAGGCAATTTTATAAAGAAATATTATCACCTGCCTTTTCATTTTTTAGTAGTTTTAGTTTGAGAGTGGATCCAAATAGCATTTCTTCTCATTACAACCTACCTCACTTTAAGTATGCTTTTGGTTAATCAAGTTTGTGCTATTTATATAAGCCTTGGTGGGGAAAAAATAACTTCAGGAGAATATGTATTGAAATCTTACAATGAACAGCTTGCTCATTAGGGTTACATATAAGACATAAAGCTATGATCAAGATACAGACTTTGCCTTATAAAATTCATGCCAAAGCATAGAATGATGGAATAAGAAACATAGCAGTTTTGCTTTTGTTTATTTTTTTTCATTTTTTGATTAGCTAGAACTTTATATGAACACATCATAGGTTGGTACCTTTTTTATTCTTCAGAGTTAAAGGAAGGAGAGTTCACCTCTATGGAGATTTAAGTTAGGCCTTGAAGAAAGGTTGTCATTTCAATATGTGGAAATTTGTGCACAGGGTATAAAAATGTGAACAAATGGCAGAGAAGGACAGAGTATGAGAGCTACAAAGAAAAATGATTTTTTTTTTGTTCCGATGAAAAATAGGACAAAATAAGCCTTGAAAATAGGGCCATGAACTTAGTTCTGCTACCAGGAATAAGTCTCAAAAAAGTTAGGTCAGTTTTCTCTAGGCATCGACATCCTAGCATCAAACAAACATACTGAGCCTGACCCATGTAATGATCATTCAGTAAATCAATACTATAGTGGAGTCCAATCAAGATCCTTCCATGGTCATGGCTTATATTCACTTAGGGCACAAGCAAAAAATCATTTTGAAAGTATCTTTACTACTATTGTTTCATGTGGTATTACATAAATCCAAGCAAAGCAGTTACCAATTTGAATTTTCCTCTAAGGTCTTGTTTCAAATTACATGCATTTTTCCTTATAGTTACTTATTTTTGTTTTTGAAGCATTTCACTTGAATCTTGCACATCATTTGCAAGTTATGTTTTAGGTACTTTCAGTGTTTTGTGATTTTTTTTTATAGTTTCTCTTTGATATGTGGATAGAAATCTAACTGTATCCATGAGACATTGCAAATTTTCATGCTTGTTTAAGCATAGCTTATTAATAGGGGACATTATAGAAAATAATAATTTAATATAAAGCACTCATTCACTGTTTCTATGAACAATGAACAACTATCATTTGTCATGATTTTTTTTTCACCACTGAGAAATATAGATAATACTATGATGAAAATAGGTATGATAGAGTTGACAGAAATATAAATAAGTCTAATATAATAAACCAACACTTGACACCATGTTCAAGGTCTCAAGTTCAATCCTCACTACTAGAAAAAAATACTGACTCAAATTCTTCTCTTAAATATCTAGAAACAAATAGAAGGTACACTTATAAACTGAATCTTTACAATGTAAAACGGAGTATTTGTATTTGCTTTACAATAGTATGAGAATGACCTGAGTTGGTTTTGTAATAATGTGAAAGTAGAATGGTTGTCTAGCTTGAAAGGATTCTAAATTTATTTGTGGAAGAAATAATATTGAGCAAGATTTTGAAAGATGATAGAACTTTGATGCATGAATTGCAGGGAAAGAATGATAAAGTATGAAAAATTAATTCCTTACTTGATTTATTTTCAAGACTATTGATCTCTTACCTTACCACTTGTACTGTGCTAGTTAGACTCTTGAAATCATGCTCTAGTCCAGATTGTGTCTGTGTTCTATATAAGGCACCTGGGAGTAACGCCTGTGAGATATTGCTTCACAGTGAGGTAAGGAACACTTTTTTTCCACAGAAATCAGACTCCTTTGGTTAGAACAACCTTGAGGCCAAGTTTAAAGACTTGATATTTTTTATTTTTATTTTTTGTTTTAATTTTAAGGAAATATAGGCCATTTATAATATCATCATGTGCTCTAATAGATGAGAGCAGGAAATTAGATAGTTTAAATTGCCAAATAGCTGCTTGTCAACATTCTAACACAATGCATTTAGTAAATTTCAGGCCGTCATGATGTGTCACATACTATTGTGATATTCTCACATGTTTGACCTTGGATGGTACAGCCATTTTTATAAACTTATAGCACAAAAAGACAAGTAGGATGTTTATAAGAATTAAGTATTGCTGGGGAAGAGAGATTGCTTAGTGATTCAGGCTAAATTTTCAATCAGAGGCAACAGCTGGCAAATTTAAGTACTAATTTTTCTGTTTTATTTGTTGTTTTGTTGGGAATCAAACCTAGGATCTCACATATGCTAGGCAAGCACTCTATCAGTCATCTTTATACCTTACCCCAAACTGTAAAGTATACATTTATGGGATACACAGTGAAGTTTAATGCATGTGGAAATAATGGGTTGATTACATCAAAATTATATATATATAATCACTTTACATGCTCATTTTTATATTAGGAAGATTTAGAAGCTATCCTCATAGCAATATTCAAGATTCAAGTATGCAGTCCATTACTTATTATAGCCATTATGCTATACTATTCTATTACATAGGTTCACAGATCTCTTCCTTTTGTCCCTTAGACTAACATCTTTCTACCCCCACTAAGAACTGTTGCAGTTACCTTCTCATTACTGGGTTAAAACATCCCACCAGAACCAGCTTCTAGAAGAAAAGGGTTTATTTCCAGCTTATAGTATTAAAAGGAAGTTCCATCATGACAGGGAAAGCCAAGTAAAGCAAAGCAGACAGCTGGCTATTGTTACATAACAGCAAGGTGGAAGCAGCTAGGGTGAGCTCATTGGCACTGGCCAACTGGTCTGTACTATAGAATCCAAAGGCCTGCCCACAGGGACACACCTCCTCTAGCATGGCTCCACCCTACCTCCCAAAGGCTCCACAAGGTAGAGATTAAATATGAAGCTTAATCATAAATACATGAGGCTATGGAACCATTTTGCATTCAAACTACTATAAGACGATGCCACCATGCCATGTACCACTTCTTTGAGTTAGACTTTTCAAACATTTTGCTTTTAATGACAAAAAAAGTTTTGAAGACATTTCATAAACTATTAATTATTCAAACCATCCATTCAGTTGTACCCTTGGAAGCAAAAATGAAGTAATATAAAATGTCTCATCAAAACAATTTGTTTACTCTTTTTAATATTGTTTACTTTCACTGTGAATAATGAGCAAAGCATTAATTAATTAATACGTTTTATGCTCGTTCACTGTAATATGATTTTTAACAACAAAATTAACTTATTTATGGATATAAAATGATGTGATTTAGCAAAAAAATGAAAATATTTCCAATCCTAAAACTACTCATAAATTATCAAGCATTCTGTACACAATGAATCTGGAATAATTTTATCTTTGCAAAGTGAGTATTGAGCCCTTATACATGTCCCTGCTCAAAAAGAACATGAAAAATTGAGGAATAAAAATAATTCTACCCACTTTCTTCTTACAAAGTCATTTTCAATTCTTTGTTTTAATGTAAATCTCATAATGCAAGTGTCCTTACACTGTTAGCATAGTCATCACCTATGTTCTTCATGAAAGAAATGATTGGGCTGCCAGTTAAAACTCAGTGTGTACAGTGGTTTGCTAGCAAGAACAATGTCCAAGGGTTGATTCCCAGAAGCACTTCACATGCAAATAGTCATGGTAGTGCATGCCTTGCATCCTCGAACTTGGGACATAGAGGCAGGAGGATCAGAAGACAAAGATCATAGGGAGTTCAAGATTAGCTTAGGATATATAAGATATCCTATTAGTAAAAGCTGTGCCCTAAAGAAAAATAATAACCATAATATGCCATGTGCTCTTCATACATTAATTAGAAAAGTGTTATAGTTGAAAATCTGATGATGACAGGTAGAAATGAAAATAAATAAAGAAAAAAAAAACAGAAAGTGAATTCCATTAGGTTGTTAACATAAACTTCCTAAGGAAAATAGTGAAATCCAGAGATCAATATTACTATAAATGAGGCCATGTTCTTTGGTTATCATTTTCTCAAGATCTGGCCATTAACCACAATAAATTCTATATCTTACACAATTTTTAATAACCAAAAAAATCAATGAAATTGATAGGAAGCTATATAAATGGATAATAGTTTGCTGTCCCTCAATAAACCTCACCTTAGGCTCTCTCAGAAAACTAATCTAATTATGAAGCTTGACTCTCTATGGTTTATCATTTTGTTCAGTGTAATACAACCATTTTTGAGCTTGCATTTCTTTAAAAGAAAATAGATCTTTTCCTTATGGTGTATTTTGAAAATATAGCATATACTATTTAGACAATTTAAAACTCTACGTGAGAAATTGAAATGTGCTGTGAAACAATATATCACACTAGGTAGCTCTAAGGGTATTCAAATTAGACCACTTTAGGTTAGAGATGTTAAGATTTTATTATTTTCTCTTATTATTCTTGGCTATCTTAGCAGCAATCTGGGGTTAGGAAGAATACTTACTTCATAGAGCTATGTGTGACGATATTGATACAATGGGCCTGACACATGACTAATGTGATAAATTCTACTTGTATATATTATTGTTGTTACTACTAGTGCAGAAGCAATGAAGCAAGGTGGTTCAGAGTAACAGCAGAGGAGGGAAGGGTGATGACAGTAAGGAAAAGATCTTCATGCTCTTTAAGCATATAGTAAAAAAGGGACTTGCTTCACTTTTGCTCACATTCCCTTGGTAATAACAAGTCACTGGCACATTTTGGCCTAAAGGGGGCTAAAAGGAATCTCCTGCCCTTGAGCTGCTTCTCCATGACAATGTAGACACTCAAGGAGGAAGCACACATTTTGGTGGAGAACTATCTTCTGCCACTACCACCACATGGATAGTAAAATCCATTTTCTCTGCTCAGGATTTTCTTAGTTGTTTTGTTGTTGTTGTTGTTGTTATTGTTATTGTTGTTGTTGTGTTTTGGTTTTGTTTTGAAAAACAATGACTTATTTAAGTATCATGACTTATCTGGAAGGTGAAAAACCAAGATATAGAAAAGAAATTCAAGAAGAAATGATGTAGAAAGTGATACATGGAATGCCTTGCCATGCTAGAGCAATCTACAGTTATCAGGTATGCTGGGCAGCCTGCAAAGGAGGCACAGACTTCCCAGAGAGTGCTTGAAGAAATCTTAGGAACAGAGGAATTGAAGGAAGCAGAGTGGATGTATCTTCCATGATTCTTCCTAATCTCCTGTTCACTGTATTAAATGCATCACTCAGTCTTGCTTGTACCATGGAGATTCTGTACCCACCATTAGGTGGCTCCTCAAAAAGCTAGATATCACACCCTAAAAAGTGTGGAAGTTGCAGTCTAAAGAGAAAGTGTGACATTCCAGAGAGGTTCATGGTCATCCTTAAGTGAAAGGACCACATAGGTCAAATAGAGCTGGTTATCTAGAGTGATAGCTACTGGAGTGAATGACAGTTGCAGGAACAAATTTGAGAGAAACTGGAGACATTTCAGATGTATTAATGCTATTCACCTTGCAGAACTACATAAGCTTTGTATGTAAAATAAATATAAGAGCATCATCATATCATACAGGTAAGGTCAATGAAGACCATGAGAATTAGCCTAGCAAGATTTTTATTTCTATATGAATGCAATAGGTATCTATCTATTTCCTTAAAAGGAGATAATACGTTCTCCTCAAAAATATTTTTTTTAAAAACCACACATATTCTAGTGCCTCAGATAGAAAGCTTTACTTTTCTGAAAACCTGGTGTCATCTAGTTATGTAATATACTGAGAAATTTCACTGTGGAAGCAATTTCAGTTATTATTAACATCATTTATATTCATATACATAAAACCCACATCTTATAATCAAAGTATCCTTTTCTATGTTGACAGAGGCCATACTTTAGACATTAATAAGATCAGGTATCCATTCAGCACTCTTTCCTAAATCATTTTGACCAAATGAGAATTTATAAGTGAGTTTCGTCCTCCTTCATGAACAATTTTCAAGAATCAAAATGAGTTATATGATAAAACTAATTCCCTTAAACAGATTTTGTGTTTCATGTTTCAAAATGGTAAGTACAATCTCAGTCCATAGTCCAAAACAGCAATTAATCCAAAATAAAAAAATGACAGCTAATAACCTATTTCATAAAGTCTGAGCATTATCTTTTTCAAAAATATATCAAGGATTAAGAGACAGAGGATATGAGACCAATGATTTGTTGCTGATACACACACCTAATCTTCAGCATGGAAAAAGCCATCAAGCAAAAGAGTATCTTCTCTGTGATATTTCCTTAATATACACTAAAAGCTATGTACTTCAAATAGTCCCTAAGAATAGAAAATTAACCCAAAGGCTTGAACTAAGTCAAAGAAATAATATATAGAGCATAGATTGTCACCTATTATTGAGAAATTATCAAGATGGACTGAGAGAACAATAAAATCAATTTTTAATTGCTTCAACAAAGTCTGTATGGTTTATTGTCCAAAGGCAGTAACTCTCCAATAACTCTATTTAAATATCATAGAAATTCATCATTTCTATTTAAGGTTTACCCCAGAAGATATATATACATAGATTTCAATTTAAATCCATACATGGCTATTTTAAGAGTTTATTTTTATAATAATGTACAGTGTGACCAATTAGCATCATGCTATTAGTTGGTAGATTTTATTTGTGTTTTGTAGCTGTAGAATCAGAAATATGTTTTATAATAGGCTTATTTGACACCTCTTGAATATAGTCTTCTCAAAAATTTAACAAACTTTTCTGAACTTCTTCCAATGTTTTGTACTCAAATCCTGAGGCTTTTTGTGCCAATAATCTCTAATCTCCAGAGTTGTTCTTCTAGCCTGAATCTTAGTGCTTTTGCTTGGTGACAAGGAAGTTACCAATTAAGACCATGTTTATATTGTCCTCTATTTCATTATCTTGGTATTCTCTTCTTGAAGCAAATGTATTCAATGGTTTTAATTTTACTCAGAAAACCAGTTTTTCTGTTATACTTCTAAGTTCACTCCATATTTTATTATTTGTCCTGACAATGGCTTGAAATTAGTCTCTACTTTAACCATATCAATGAGGATGCTGTGCCTTGTGTTTTCCTATTTTTCCTTGTATAAACAAGTTTTCTATGATGAGCTACATATTATTAACTGCTAATACACTGGAATGCATCCAGATATTTTCCATTAGAAGTATGCATTCAGCACATAAACACTTTAAGTAGTTCACAATTATGAAAACTGCCATGGGTGTGGGTCACATGGTTGGTGGATGGTGGGAAAGAATATGCAAACATTAGAACTAATGAGTGGGCAGTTTGGGAAAGGAGCCTGTTCTTACTGAGCTATTTGGCCCTTATCCTATAGATAATAGGTCTTCCACATATAATCATGTGGTTTTTATTTAAGGAATTAAATCAAATGTGGAGAATGACTTAGAGAGTTTTTAACTGACCAAAAAGATGACAGAGAGAGAGAGAGAGAGAGAGAGAGAGAGAGAGAGAAGCTCAAATGAAGTTATGGCCACAGGATGGAAAAGGTAGAGGTATTTAGGGCTTTTGAACCTTTTTGAATCATTCATCACTCATAAGTAATGAAGTAAGAGAAAGGATGAGTTAAGAAATTTTCAGGTGAAATGGATAGAGATCATGTAACAAGACAAGCAATAAAGAAAATAAAGCAAGTGTGAGAAGAAAACTATTCCACAGAGGTGTTTGTGTTAAGTGGATGGTGGCTTAAAAATAGACTGCTGGATCATTGATGGAGAGAATCCATAGATTTATTGGGGAGTCCACATATCACAGGTGCTGGTACAAGATCAGGAGCAAGATTAAAACCCATAGTATGTGTGTGAACTATGAGAAATAATGAGAGGCAAGGACAGTAAACTAGAGATTGCTTAGAATGTAACAGAGATGATTTAGAAAGTGGGGAAAGGAAGAGAAGTTTTGAAAGAAAAGAAGAAGGAAACATACATGACGAATGAATTAGGAGCAAACATTCCTTCATAGCTGAGGAGCATGGGCATTGTGTGGAGGACAAGCAGAATCTGTTAGTACAGGTTCTTATAGTTCAAACAGGGAAGACAGGACAACAGATGATTCATGTTGACCTTAATGGTTAAATCATTTCAGATTAATCAATCAAAGGGAGTAAATGCAAGACTACAGTAGGTTAAGAGAATGGACCCTGAAAAAAACAGGAAAGCATGTATAAAGAAAACTGGAGACTATGGCAATGGAAAAGAATATGTGAGATGGAGAATGGGTGAATTTTTGGAGTCGATACTTGTTTTTAGACAGAAATAGCTTGACAATCTATAATGTGGAAGCTCTATTTGCTAGAGGGAGAAAATATGAGAAAAGGAACAAGTGAGGAATTGAGCAAAACTGGATGAAAACAAGTAATAGAGGGAAAGAATCCTTGAGTAGAGATACTTCTTCTCAGGCCAACTAGAACTTGTCCTGAGACTCATTTTTGCTCTGCATGGTGCTGGTGGCCCAAGACACTTCTACTCATATACAGGCCACTGTCATTCCCAGGAACAAGATGTTATCCAGGTAGACCTGAGTTATAGAACCAAAACTAGAATTATGAGAGCAGAAGAGAAAGAGGAAAATGATGATATTTAAAAGGCAGAACTAAAAAAATGCATTCTTATTGTTAAACCTGAAAATACATTACTATTCTTTTAGAGTAAGAGTCTAAATCTAGCCCTTACTTACTCTGTAGCTCTGGCTAGATTTGAACTCAATGTGATCCTCACAACTCAGCCTTCCAAGTGCTAGAACTACATTTGTGAGCCTCCATGCCCTTCTTTTACATCGACTTTTTAATCTTTTGGTATCTAGAGTTTATTTAGTACTTTTAAGGCCTTTTCTCCTTTTAAACTTTCATTGAGAATTTAATATATAGACATATTACAAATGGCTCATATTCCCATGAGATTACATTCTTATATCCAAACTCCCCTGCCCCCATGCCACTGTGTGTAGTAAATACTGGGGAGACCCAAGACCCATCAGAATGACAATAAAGGAAATATGGGTGTCAAGCACAAGATTGGTCATATCTATTGTATTGCTTTTTATGTAATCTACTAGGAAGAGAGAATTAAAATGAAAGATAAGATGTGAGATGTGTCTTATGTTGTGAACAATAATCTCCAGAGTATGCAGAGTAAGATTTATTAGATGTGAAGAATAGTCAAAATTGTGGAACTGAAGAGGAACTGAATGAATGAGATAACCCAGAGATAATGAGGATAAGGTCATGGTTCACAAGAATGAGCACAGTGAGATGACTAGGAATGACAGAATTTGGATTGGGACAACATGAGCCAGGTGCCAAAACCATGGGATTTAGCTTATGACTCTGAAGAGAGCATTTAGAGATTGACATTTAGAGAGGTACAAGATGGAAAGATAACAAAAGCTTAGATCACCTTTTATATATCAAAGTTTTCTACTTTCCCATCATAGAGAATGTATAGAGCATTGTGATGAATCTGTACAGGATCCTAATGTGGAATTCTGTGTGTGTATGTGAGGCATAAGGGATTGAACCCAGAATCTTGTGTATACGAGACAATGTTCTACCATTGACCCATATCCCCCACCACTAGTATGGAATCCTTAAAGGAAGAGTCAATACTTATCTTCAAGTTTCCAGTGTCCATCATAGAAACTAAGTATTGACCCATAGTGGCTATGCAATGAGTGCTTTTGAATGAGTCCATGAACTATCACCTTCAGTCTTCATGAATCTATTAAAGTCTGAAATCATTTTTCCAAATACCAAACAAAAGGCCATTTAATTCTTTAAAAATATATAAAATTTAATTTCTATAAAAGTGTGAATTTTGAGATACTCAAGCCTTTCTCTCAACACAGAAATCTTAGTTGCATGTTGATGTTTTTCATTCATGAATTCAGCAAATATTCATTGAACAGCAAGTATGTGCCAGGCACTGTGCCATGCATTGGAAAAACTGCAGAGAAAAGGCAAACAAGTTCCCAGCTGAGGAAGCTTAATTTTTGTGGGGGAAACTTAAACAGTCAGTATATAAAAATATGTATGTTAATTTCACTTAGGAGGAGAGAAGTTAAAACATGAATTGGGATAGAGTTCACCAGGAGTGTTACAATGCAACTGTTTTAGATAGGACATTCGAAGAAGACCTCTGACAAAGGTGACTTTAGTACGGAACAGATGGATAAGGAGCCAGCAAAATGAGAATCTGGAGGCAGTGCAGGTTAAACAGGTGGCATAAATACCAATGGAAAGATCAAGCTTAATGGAGATAGACTAAAACAAGATCACTACACCTGTCCTGGTGTCTAGGGGAAAAGACATAGCTTTCTCCCATTTCTTAAATGTTTCATCATGAGTATCATCACAGCATGCATTCAGTTTTCAAAGACTGTGTGGTTAAGTATAGACTTTGAGGGCTGGGATAGAGCTTACTGTATAAATAACTTGCCTAAGAAGTATCAAGGTCCTGTGTTAGAGCCTCAGCACTGAAAAATTAAAATAAAAATTAAAAAGTAGTGAACTGAAGTGACTCTGCTGGCATTTAACTTCTGTCCTCTACTTTTGTAGACATGCACCTTGGGGAGTTTTGCTTTCCCAAGTCTGGCATGCCTTCTCACCTGTAATGGTGATGGTTATATCAATAGCTGCTTTATACAGTTGTAAGAATCTAATGAATTCCAAGTTGTTCACGTGAATCAAGTACAATAGTAGGTAAATGTAGATACTATTTCTATGAGTTTATTATTAAGAAATATTAAAATAAAACAATTGTAAGTAGCATCTATATGGTGCAAAAGGAAACACAAAGTGTGGACTATTTGGTTTAATTTAAATTTATTCTTTAACTTATATATATATACTCCCATGTAGTATTTTAAGTTGTAAAACATGTGTTTCTAAGGCATATAGTTGATACACAGTGAATACTTATTGAATTTGTCAATGTATAGAACACAAAGCTTTAAGACGTTGAGATGAATTAATCCACTTGCTCAGTTTTCAAGATGATATAGCCAGATTCTAAGTGACATTGCTAAATTTCCAAACAAAAACACTAACATTTTTGCATTATATCATGATTTATCAATATTTTATCTTACATTTATGTCTAGTAAGTTAGACCTGAAATGAATTCATGTTACAATAGTCATTGACTAGCAATACTTCACATTACACATAAGTAAAATTTAAAAGTTCTATTTCTTTAAAATTATTTCAAACTATGGGCTGGAGATATGGCTTAGCAGTTAAGGCACTTGCCTGCAAAGCCAAAGGACCCAGGTTCCAGTCCCTAGGACCCATATAAGCCAGATGTACAAGGGGCCACATGTACCTGGAGTTTGTTTGCATTTTCTAGAGGCTCTGGTGCGCCTATTCTCTCTCTCTCTACCTGCCTATTTCTGTATATCTTTTTCAAATAAATAAATAAATAAACATATAAAATAAAAAATTATTTCAAACTATTGGTCTTTTAACATTAATATTTCTAATATCTATAATTAATGAACTATTTTTAAACCAGACTTTTTATGTTAGTGGTTAAAATTAAAGTCCTAAATAAAAATTCCTACAAATTGGATTTCCCCTGGGAAGACGAAACAAAACAGGCTTTATATCATACATATGTATTACTTTTAACTCAATAAACTTATTTTCTCTGACATGAATCTTCAATGATGTGTGCTTTTTATTCTTATTTCATTGTTGTTTATAGAAAACTGGGCA
This sequence comes from Orientallactaga sibirica, assembly GCA_036365145.1. Taxonomy (NCBI): domain Eukaryota; kingdom Metazoa; phylum Chordata; class Mammalia; order Rodentia; family Dipodidae; genus Orientallactaga; species Orientallactaga sibirica. The sequence goes on along the minus strand of JAEOAD010000004.1, from coordinate 73,888,958 downwards.
CAAACCAGAAAGTGTGGATTTGTGTGGTGCACATATTGAATGGACCAAGGAAAAATCAAGCAGAAAGAATGTCTTTCAGGTAAGAGTATTCCATATATTCAGTTTTTTCCCTTTCTGTCGAAATCTGAGCTCTCTTGGGTAATCAAAATAAGACTACCTTCCTGTGATGTTTTCATGTGTATGAACTATTTGCCTGAAGGTCACTATGAAAGACTGACTCCTCTTCCTTATTCAATCTTTGGCTTATTTTGTGTTTCTCTCTGGTAACTTACTGCTATCTAACAACAAAATATATTGCATGCGGGTCAGTTTTACACAGAATTCACTGGGTTTTACAATGTGTTTGATATCTGTTTGGCATTCTAACCTAGAATGCTTTACTTAAATAGATTTAGTATAGTACTTCCAAACTTACATAAATTAATATTCACTAATAGTAAGCTATTTTCACTCATTACCATTCCTTCCTTCTAGTAATTAACTACATTTACCAGTATAAACAAGGAGAGTGAAGAAATCCAAACAGCTATAAAAATTGAACCCTTTTATGTTGAATACTTTGAGCTTTGAAGGAAAAAAAAATGATTAAGTACTATGACCTTGTTCTTTTGAGTGGAAAGAACCAGATGAAATCCTTGAAAGAGTAGGGATTAGAAATTTTAGTATTTCAATCATAATATTACCAAAATCATGTCATTTGACATCATTTTCTTATAGCAACATTAGATTATAGATATTGATCTTTTCCATTTGTTAATAAAAGTTAATTTTTATGTTTATAAATAAACCAATAATTTCATTATTTTTGAGAATTTATACCATTTGGTAGTCAAGGAAGTGGATTATTACATATTTATTAATATTAAATGTCATTCAGGAGTATTTTAGTCTTTAAAGTCAAGTCAATTTTTCTTAAATACTGAAATTAGTGTAGGGTCTGTTAATAGCATAGGTAAATGATATTTCCTACCTATACTCTGTTCTTGAAAAAAAAAAGATACACTTTGTTCTATTTTATTTATGTATTTGAGAGAGAAAGAATGGGCCTGACAGGGCTTCCAGCAACTGCAATTGAACCTTGGTCCTTAGGCTTCACAGGAAAATTCCTTAACCACTAAGCCATCTCTCCAGGCCCCTTTTTCTCCTGTGGGCTGCTTTTTCTAGAATCTAATTTAGATGCATTTAAATTTGGGCCTATTCAGGTGTGATGGTGCACGTCTTTAATCCCAGCAGTCAGCAGGCAGAGTTAGGAGGATTGCTGAGTTTGAGGACAGCCTGAGACTACATAGTCAATTCCAGGTCAGCCTGGACTACAGTGAAATCCTACCTTGAAAAAAACAAAAACAAGAATAAAATAAAATAAAATAAAATAAAATAAAATAAAATAAAATAAAATAAAATAAAATAAAATAAAATAAAATAAAATAAAATAAAATAAAATAAAATAAAATAAAATAAAATAAAATAAAATAAAAAAATAAAATAAAATAAAATAAATAAAAAAGTAAACTTTGGGCCTATTCAGATTTAAAAAGAAAACATGTTTATCTGGTTATAGAATAAATTACCTTTCTGGTCCTGGTTTTATTCTGCTTAGGTTTGTCTGTATTATCTGTAACATAACAATGAAATTTTTAAAAAGCAAAGAGGAAGGAAGGAAGGAAGGAAGGAAGGAAGGAAGGAAGGAAGGAAGGGAGGAATGGGGGAAGAAAGGAAGGAAGGCAGGCCAAACACAGGTAAAGATCAGTAGTCTAAGCCTAAATTTTAGAGAACCAAGTTATAAATAATAAAAAAAAATTGTTGAAGTTGATTGCTATAGATTAGTGACCAATCATTTCCCCAATATCCTTGCTCTTTTTTGTTATTCTACCACAAATAATGTTTAAATTTAATGTTAAAAATGTTATAATACCAGTCTCTATGGAAATCTAGAAAATCAGATACATTTCATATTGTTGGCTTAAATGTATTTTGAGTTTACTATCCTAGTTACAAAAGTTGTAAAAAGGGGGCGGGGGCTGAAGAGATGGCTTAGAGGCTAAGCACTTGCCTGTGAAGCCCAAGGACCCCGGTCCGAGGCTCAATTCCCCAGTACCCAGATAAGCCAGATGCACAAGGTGGCACATGCATCTGGAATATGTTTGCAGTGGCTGGAGGCCCTGATGCACCAATTCTCTCTCTCCCTGCCTTTTTTTCTCTTTGTCTGTTGCTTTCAAACAAATAAATAAGTTTTAAAAAGTTGTAAAATGGAACTAATTATATTCAATTTTAAGAACATGTTGGATAATAGAAAAAAACTGGGGATTTGCCTATCTGTGCCTTTTTGATTGAACCCTACAAATGGTTCAATTGAATGGCAACTGTGGCTGAGAGTCAAGTGTGTGATGCAACAAGGCTGCACATATTGATAAAATATTGCTGTATAACTATGAGCATGATGTGTATAAGTATGTATTCAAACTGCCTATGATGATGATACATCATTCTGAAATTTTGTAAATATTGTTATTTGTCATTTTGCTGTAATTTTCATTTGTGTGTGTTTCTTAATGTACTTTCTTCTGTTCATATGAAAGCCTATTCACCCTTTTAGTACATTTGGGGTTTGCAACCTTTCTATGTAGTTTTGTTTATAATATATAACCCAATAATCATGAGAGCTTCTTGGTATGTTGATCCGTATGTAGATAGATAGAAATATATAGATGATAGATATGCAACAGATACATTTTTCATTCCTTTTTGTATAGAGAAATATGAGGTGATTATAGGGATACTGTGAAAAACAAAGTTAAACAAAGAGTTAAGTCTCATTTTCTGTGCATTCTTTTTGGATTAATCATGTGACATTTTCTTACTGAACTTAGGCAAAATTTGGTGAAATGCATCCCTAGATACAGAGCAGGAGAGGAACCTTTTGAGAACAATGTAAGCCATACATATAGTTTTATTTGCAAATAGATATTCTGGAGGATTTGTCAGACAGCTAGGTCTAGATGACTTGCATCAATATTTGATTAGATACATTAGCCAGTCTAGCTCTCAAATGATCAGAATAAACATGATTATATCTCAAAAACATGGTATTAAGGCAAGGACAGATGTTTGCATGTGTGTGTGTAAGGGTTTCATTACCTGCAGAATAATGAAGTGTTTCTTCCTGATGGGAAAAAAAAAAAAAAAAGAAAGAAAACAACAACTATCATAGCTTTAACTAATGTACCACATCAGAAAGAGCTTTAGAAAGAGCTTTCCATTGGAATTAGACTCGGTATTCAATCTCAGTCTATGAATTATAGATTACAGATAGCAAATGACTATTGAGATTTTTAGTTCAAGAAAAATCAAAGAAGAGCAAAATTAGAAATAATTTAAAATTTGAAATCTGTCTTTAAAATGTTGATGGGTTGGCAATTATATGCCACATAATTGTAATGTCTGCAGAGAAGTCAAACCTGAAATAAATATGAAAGCAAACACAAACTTGTCAGTACCTAAGATATGATTGAAGCACACTTTTGTGACTCAGAAAAAAATAGAAAGATTTCATTTACTCTGTATATGTTTTTTGGACATCTGATTTGTTGGTTTTCTGTTTTGATTAAAAGCTAAACTCACTTCATAAAGTTCCATCAGACTTGGTGGTATCTCTTCAGTCTTATTTGATTGGCATATGGCAGCATCATATTGACAGAATATCTGTAAATAATTATCGCTTTCTGAGTTCAAGAACCTCTGCTTACTCTAGAACAAAACTCTTTTGTCTAATTTGCATTATTTATTAATAAATAATGTTTTGTATAAATATGTTTTCATATGTATAATAAATCATATTTAGTTATATATTAAAATGTGTATATACACATATGCTTATACATCATAGGTGTGTATACACATGAACAAATCTAAGATCTTGATTTTAAGAAATTGTGGTCATTTACACATATAGCCCCCTACACAGAAAGCTTTGCAGTTATAAAAGGTAATACAAATTTTAAGATAAATTAGTAAGTGCACATTATTGCTAATGCTAATTCTGCAGAGAGCATAATTGTTAACCATCACAACTTTGATGTAGTTTGAGAAACCATTTAGTGAGTGAGTGATTTGTAATGAACTGTGGAACAAGTTTTCTTAGTTAGGTTAACAGCAACACTAGGTCTTCATCAGAGAGAGACTGCATAAAAAGATTTATGTTCAAATCACATGTTTTAAACATTCTTGCTAAGTGCTAGTTTGCTCTTTGGTGTTTAGCCTGAAATTTAAAGCACTAAGGATTAAAAGGATTACAACATAATCTTAAATAATCCTAAATGTCATTTACAGAGAGAGTTGTAATAACTAAATAAAACCTCAGGAAAGGAAGGCAGTATTGTGAGACAACTACCAAAACATGCTGTCCCTTCCTTTCTCTCCACACTGGGACCATTAAACATTCGCACAACTTCTCAGCAGGATATTCGACTGAGAACCTGAATACAAAACAGTACAGAATTTTGGGGGAACTTTTAGCATGTTCTTATTTCAACATTAAAAGAAAATGTTCACTTCGGTTCCTTCCTTCCTTTAAATATTGGGCTTTCTGAGTTCAGAGGTTTTTTTTTTTTTTTTTTTTTTTTTTTTTTTTTTTGTCTGGGGAAATGCATTTTGAACGAAACAGATGATGCAACCCTAACACACTTCCCATGAGTATTGCTTATTAAATATATGAGAATCTCAAAGCAATGGAGTAAATTCCATGCTGCTAATTCAGATGTTCCCATTCTTAATCCTTACATGTAAATTGGTTTTGTTTCCAGATTAAAATAAGAAACAAAGACTATGTTACTTACTTCCCTGTATTTAGTAAAGCATGAGCAGGGACATGTCTTAGCTGGTCAGATTTTCACTATCAATGTTTGTTCTGCTTTCAGTAAAACAAACCACAAAGGAAGGAAGACATTTACATAAAAATTTTAAGAAATTTTATCTTAAGACTTGAGCTGCAATCTTTCTAAGGTGTAATGGGAATGAAGCACAAGAAGAAGCAGTTTGTTTTCTTGATCCTTTTTATTTTCAGCAGCTAATTATTTATTCAAAATAATTAAATTATAGGTCCTCAAAAGACCTATTTTCTTTTCTCAGAGCCAGACAGTGTGACATGGCCTCAGATTTCTGACATATTTGAAATAATATTTTATAGAATTTTGCCTATGAATATTAATTAGATTCCTCCATAGAGTCCATGCATTGTTGGATCATTCTTCCAACTAATGAATTAGGTCTGAGGAGAAATGTGTCAACTGCCCATTTGGAAGACAGGACAAAGTTAGCTGATGCAAGAAGATGAATAACTTCTGTTCACTTCCCCCTTCACCAGTCTGTAGCCTCAACAAAACAATGGTCAAGTTTCCAGTATTTAAGCTTCTTCCTTTACTATAACAATATCTCTCTGGAGACAGATTCTGTTCCCTACCAGTAAAGTAAACCTTAGAATAGGTTTATCATTTCATTATTCATATTGCTTTTCTGACTTTGGATAAAGTCTTCTGACTATAATGTACATTCAATATATTCATGGGGTATTTTCCACAGATATATGCATTACAGTTAAGCATAATCTGATTGCCATTCCTGATCTGAATAAGTCTTAGCTTAAAATGTTTAAGTACTACTTAAGTTTATTAAAGCAAAGATAATTTAATAACATCCTGGAAAATTCCACTTTAAACCTAAAGGAAAACTATTGGTATTTGACTTTTACCCATTTCTTTTGTGTTAAAAGTGGTAGTTTAGAATAGATCTGAGCTTTTACCAATTGCATCTTTTGTTATTCAATACTTATAGTTAAACTAAATGCAAGAAGGTGATCCAATTCATACATGCATTATATTTCAAGTAAGGCTGATTTCACTTGAGAGAATTACTCACAGTATCTTAAAAGAAAACATACTAAAAACAAACCATGGTTGTTTCTTGCTTTGTAACTGTCCTTCAGTCATTTTATGTAATAGATTCCCATCTATCATTCAGAAGGTGCAGTAGGAAGAGCAGAGTCCACAGACCTGTGCTCTATCTAGTGTGTGCTTGCCCAGTTATCACTGTGTAGAGCCACAGCAGGATTCTGCCTCCAAAGTCAAGTTTTGTTACACAAAGTAATAAAAGATAGTAGGCCTCTCACCTGCCTCTCATCTGTATGATAGTTAAAATGAAATACTCTTTTGGTGATTTTGAAAGAATTCTAAGGAAAGATTTTAATATAAATATATCAAGGAATAATTAATCATCTCTTAACCAAATTATTTTGCAATATTCCAAACTAAATTCCAGACATGGGTTTCAGAGTAATGTAGAGGAGGAGATGGATAATTGTAAAATGCAATTCAGAATTTCTGATACTTTTATTTTACTGCTTTATGAGTCTTATCAATAGATTAAGATCTAGTCTACCCAGTGAAAAGGCTGCATTGTGTAACAAAAAATATGTATTTAAGCCTTTACTATTTTTATAGGCTATCCTTTATCATAGTATTGTGAGGGCAATAACTAGTTAATATGTGTTTGTTAATGAATGGCTTGTCCAAATTGACATGTTAGAATTTTCCATGGAATCACCCACCACATTATGAATTACATTTTATAAATGAGAACTTAAAAACAAGTATAGAAACTAAGTGAGACAACAGTTACACTTTCTGCTCCCCAAACTGAGATATTAGAGCAATACATTTTCCTGATTGGAGAGAAAGAATATGATTACATTTATAAAATTTTGGCTTTAGTTTTGTCAGTGAGATTGTGCAAAAGACTTTTCATTAGTGTAACAGACAGCTTCAGGTTCGCTGAGATGAACTTCCAGACCAGGCACAGTTATGGAGGAAGGGATATTATTTATTGAAGCTTACAGATCCAGGGGAAGTTCCATAATGGCAGGAGAAGTAGCCTGCCCTCACAGGACCAGGCAAGAGCCCACCAGGCACACAGCACACAGAGCAAAACTACTGCCAAAAGCCAAAGCACACTTCAGGAACTCCTATTAGGCACACTTTGCATATCTTTACAATGGAATCTCAAACCATCACCACACTTTAAGACCAGCCCCCAGTGACATTGCCTCTAACATGGTGATTGCAGATGCAAACTATAAACTAATAAAACACTAAATATATTGGGGGACATATATTCAAACTACCACAATTAGGGAAGGGAATAATTTAGAATTTTGATTTTTGATTTAGGAATATCAATGTTAAGTGTATATGTGATTGACTGAAAAAAAAAAAAAAAAAGAAAGAAAGAAAGAAAAGAGCCTGGGAAAAGGAAATAAGATTGATGGTACAAATTTCACATAGACTAAAGAATGGGTTAGGTCTGACTAATGAAAGAAGAATGGAAGCAGAGTACTCAGATGAAAGCCAGGTCTTTTGGTTCTGATCACAGACTTAGAAAGCATTATCCTCTTTAGATTTTACTTTGGAAAAATAATAGATGTCATATACACATAGATGTATACACACAGAAAACAAAATAAGTATATAACTTTTCCCAGAATGTGTGTAATTGAGATATATATATATATTTATTTATTTATTTTCAAGGATGTTATTAGAGATAACAATACATGTTGATGTGGCCTCTATGATTCTGTGAAGCTCAAAGGTCTAAGGCTTATACTCTTAGACTATTTTCTTTTGCACAACTCCACTATCTCACAGCTCCTTTAGGGCTAAGATCTATCTTTTAATGTAGTTCTGCTTAAGCTAGTGTAAGAGCAGAAAGAAACAGGATAACAGCATGGGTTACATTAACCATCATAATATATTTTAGCCCCAATTTAGTCAAGGAACCAAACTATAAAGATTGCAAAATGTCATAAATTGATCAATATTTTGAAAGGAAGGAAGAAATGTCAAGCTTGGCTTCATCTCCAGAATAATGGATACATGTGACCTAATGGTCTAGGCCATTGCCTTGGCCTTAGCTTCTAGATGGCTGGTGTGTGCGATGAAGAGATGTGTTGTACATTTTTTTTTTTTAGGAAGAAAGGAGGTTTTCAAAAAGGTTTTATTTTTGCATTCTCTCTTCCCCATCCCTATTTCCCTGAGTGTACTCATCAGTGGGTAGTTGGTATTTACTGTGGTGTAATTCAGGCCTTGTGTGTGTGGGTGGGGGGAGTTACTGTACTGCAGGATACTCCTGTCTACCTATCACTCTTATAGTCTTTCTGTCCCTGTTCCTCAATTACTCCTAAGCCTCCATGGGCCTGTTTGTAGTCTGATTTAGTGTTAAGCTCTCTATAACCTCTGGATTTCTGCTTTGGTGGGTTTTGATTAGCCACAGTGTCACAGTGGTGGGAACGATACTCCTGTTGCTGCTTCCTCTGCAATTTCTTGTGGCCCCAGGGAAGATGTAAAGGTGGCACTTCTCATGTTAGTCAATGGGCTATCTTTTTTATTGTATTGATGAATCCTGGATCTCCCCAATCTTCTCTGCTAACTATAAAATGAAACAGATTCTCCAAACAAGAGTGAAAACATCTTTGATTAAGGGGCATATACATAGTTATTTGAGAGATTTTAAAACTATGTATTTTTTATTTAAGAAAGATAGGGAGAGAGAAGAAAGAGAGGGATAGAGAGAGAATGAATGGGTATACCACTAGGGCATCCTGCCTCTGCAAATGAACTCCAGACACATGTGCCACTTTTTGCATCTGGCTTTAAATGGGTACTGAGGAATCAAACCCAGGCTGTCAGGCTTTGCAAGCAAATCCATTTAACCACTGAGCAATCTCTGCAGCCTTTGAGAGATTTTCTTTGATGTGTATGCCACCTCTACTTATCAGAGAGCAATGGGGCTTCTCTCTGGAGTGGAGGCACATTCAGTAGGAAAGAACACATATCTAGTACTGGGAACAAAGTCAGACTCCCTTGGCCAGGACCTATGCTTTTAGAAAGCATTCTGAGTTTCACTGTGACTCAAGCTGTCTACACCATGCTGCTTGTCATTTCCTGGCACCCTGCTATGTGCCCCCTCCCATGATGAAGCACACGTCATTTCTTGATCTTTCAGTAAATATCTCTTTGCTATCCATGGGCTAGCAGTAACTTTCTGTTGCCCACATCACCAGTTTGAGGTTACCTGCATTTTCAGATGGTGCACACTAATCTGAGGGAAAAGAAAGAAAGAAAGAAAGAAAGAAAGAAAGAAAGAAAGAAAGAAGGAGGGAGGGAGGGAGGGAGGGAGGGAGGGAGGGAGGGAGGGGAGAATAAAAGCAAGCTGGCCCTGAATTAGAATCACAAACAAAATCACCACTTGTAATTTTCTCTTTAAAAAAATTTTTTTACATAGTTATTTTCAAGGAGAGAGTGTGAGAGAAGAGACAGATAGAGAGAATGGATGCATCAGGGCCTCCAGCCACTGCAAATGAACTCCAAATTCATGTGCTATTTTTGGGTACTGGAGAATTGAACCCACATCACTACATTTTGCAGGCAAATGCCCTAACTTCTGAGCAATCTCTCCAGCCCTTGTAATTTCTGTCTTATTTAAAATACACAAAATATTCTTTTGGTTCTATCAAGTCAACATTCAACCCAATGCATCCTTTGTTCATATCTGTTTCAAAGTTCCTATTGTATATTTGTGAAACAAGGTAGCCAGGTTTACTTCATAATGAACATGTTTTCCTTATAAATAGACCTGTTCCAGAAAAAGAACTGGTTTGATCCCTAAAACTAATATGTAATAGATGGGGCAAACAAATGATACCACATTTTATAGACTGTTCATAAGGATGACACATGGTAAAATAGAATGCTTCAGAGTTACTGACAGGTAAAATAACCAATCCTATTCAATTTTTAAAAACATAAGGCAAGCAAGAATCTTGTTCTAAAATCAAGAGAAGAAAAACATGAACACACAAACACACACACACACACACACACACATTTCACAGTGTTTTTAGATGACAAGTTGCAAGCCAGAGAAAATAGCAGACAGTGGTGAACAGAACTCTGAAACTTCAGAGCAATGCTTTAAAGCAATAACAGAAAGTAAAAAAAAGGTGCATATTTGTCAACAGAGGCTCACCAATGAGCTCAAGGAAGGAAATACTGTGTTTATCATGCCAGCTAAGTGCAGCACTCACTCATAACTGGAGAGTCCTGTGTGGATTATGTGCACAGAATCTTTCAATACACAAGTGAAGCATGTTGCTAAAAATTTTGCAAAAATAGATATTCCAAAGCAAGGATATGTAATGCTGCTCCGCTGGCCTGTTGAGGGTTCTTGATATTTGAAACAGGAAGGAAGCTGCACTTTAGCTCCATAGAACCAGGATGTTGAGAGACGACCTACATGACTTGGAATGAGATGGCTGGTGTTGGGAAGAAATGTGAACTAATTTCAGAAAACAAATTGTTATAGAAGTTATTCGGGTTGGATCCTGGGCCCTTGGCAGCCCCCTAAAGCCAATCTCTATCACTCATGCATCCTCAATATGCCAATTAAACTCACAAATAAGTGAAAAACAGAGAAAGAACATTTGTTCAATGTGGCCACATTAGGAAGAAGAGTAAATGAAGGGCCCAGTGACTCTCCTAAGAACACATCAAGGGTATCGACACAGTGTTTAGGTTTAAGAAGAGCAAGAGCTGTGCACTGCTAAGCCATCCTTGTTGAGGAGTTGCCCCAGTCTCTCCTGCAAGGTGGTTGGAGAAGTTTTCAGAATTGTGTAAAATATCTTCCGAGGAGACACTCTCATCTTCTGGCTGGCTTGAGGCTAAAGTCTTTAGTTCTCCCAGCATGATATTCTGGGGAAATTCTAATTTCTTGGGGTCTACTGTTTCAATAATGTGATGGCTAATGGGAGGAACACAAACGTCTCTTTAAAATATCTTCATTCCTGGGCTGGATAGATAGCTTAGCGGTTAAGGCGCCTGCCTCCTAAGCCTAAGAACGCTGGTTCCAATCTCCAGCGGTTCCAATCTCCAGGTCCCACATTTAGCCAGATGCAAAGGGACGCAATGCTGCACTTGCCCACAAGGGGGCGAACACATCTGGATTTCATTCACAGCAGCTGAGAGACTGCTGGCGCACCCATTCTCTATCTGTCTTCCTCTCCCTCTCTCTCTGTCTGTCTTTCTCTAAAGGACTGTTACAAGATCCTTATGAGATATCGTAATATACTTCTTTATTTTCTTAGTAAGTCCCAAACACAAGCTTCACCATTTTATCTAACAGAGAAAACTTTCTTACATTCTGGGTTATTTTGCAAATTAAGATTTTTTACAGTGGCAAAATTAACAGATTAGTTAATCAGCATCAGAGAAGAGTGAATCAGGGAGGATTTCATTAAGTAATGTACAAAGACACCAGTAGTTATATTTTGGTTTGAAATGGAATTTAACCAATGCTTCATTTGTAAAATCTCCTGGCTCTAAGATGAAGTAGAATGCAATCTTCTTATATGTGATGATTGTAATGGATTTAAAAACAGATTATAGTAGGGAGATATGAACTTGCTCTTTAGACATGAAGTAGTTGCTGATAAGGGTGGCAGAACATGATGTGAAAGTCTGTCTTTTGATAGCCACACCGAAGCATTTATGACCATGGATGGATTTGTCCACCTGAAAGGGAACATATTCATGTCAAGCCACTGGCCTTTGCTAGCACAGTATCGATGAAATTCAACAGTACTTTAAAGTTTAATGGGTATAAAAATTAATATTTGAGGGCATAAATAGTTGAAAACAAATGTTCCCCACAAAATATAACTAATGATATGAAGAAAAAAAAAGGCTGGCTTCATTATGAACAAATTTGTCCTTTTGGAAAAGTAAGGATTGTTCTATTATTAACATAGGAAATCTTAGCTGGGCAGCCCAGACTGGTGCATTATTCATAAAAGCGTTGCTGCCATCTGGTGGCCTGTTGAGGTTTCAGCACTCACTGCGCTGATTTGATGTGACTGGGGGCTCATGCGAGGGATGCAAAGCAGGGCTCTGTGTGGTAAAATGAAAACGTGAACATCCTCTAGTCCTAAAAGTCATTCCTCTGATGGCAGTACCGCTCCCTGTGATGTTATAGAATGGAAGACTCGGGGGACGTAATGAGATACTTGGATATCTTTTGCCCTGAATGTGAAAATATATTTTACATGACTTATCTCAGGAAGCTACTCTTGGCTGTTGTTGACTGATGAATTTTATTGACATTCATTTCTGTTGGCAAATAAATATGTACTCAAATATTAGGAAGATTTATTGATTCTAAAGATATGCTATTTTGTGTAAATAAGAATATATGCGCAATGCTCTAATCCCGTTTTTGGATCCAAGCATGAATTTTTTTTAAGTCATCACTCACTGAGTCTGCTTTTGGAAATAATATAGTTTACAGTGTCAAAAAAGAAACACGAACAGAGCTTCATAAAACTCAGAATTTCTTCTTAGTCATTGAAGTATTCTATTAAAGATATCTAATTAATTGTTAATGACTCTGAAACCTATTAAGTAATACTTCTTTGAGGATGTACAAATTAAGTGACAAATATTCAGGTTACATTACTTTTATTGAAAATAAAATACATAAAATGTCATTTTAGAAATTTTAATGATTCTCAAGCTCCAGTGCATTGGCTCTGAATCTGGACCAATTAGGTTATCTTTGCCATTGTAGTCTGCTTTATGTTCCTAAAGATTATAGAATAGCTCATTGTAGGTAATAAAATCCTGACCCTAAAATGGATATTTATATAGCTCAGAAGTCTTTGAAGATTATAGGATATAATGAGTTAAAATTGCCCCAGGAGGAAAGTCAGAGCTACATCCAGAATTCTCAAAGCTGATATTTAATAGTTAATGTCCACTTCTTGCTGGATACTTCCCTGTCATTAAATTGCCTTATGATTTGGTAAAAGTGTTCTAACAAAGAAACATTGTACTGCATTTGTAGAATTATAATATTGAATGAATATTATTCTTTACAAGAAAACTTGGAATTAACTATTTTTAAAGATATTTAGATTTTATTTTTAAATTATTGGGCAGGCTTTCACTCTATGTATATGTATACTTGATATTACCTCTGTTACTAGCTACTTTTGCCTCTGAAAATATTTATTTTCTTCCACAAAACATTGGATTTAGTTTGCAGTAAAACATGTCCCATCTTCCCTGGAAGATGGATGAATACCCTACTACTCCTCCATTCTCCCTTCTAGTCATATTCAACTCCCCTTAGGAAGTGGATTCAAACTACCACCAAAATAAACCTTACAAAGAAAGTCAAGTGTATAATGACTATGTGTGCCTCTGTCTCTTTCATCTGAAAATATAAAATTCCAGGTAAATTATTCTCCTAATAAACTCATATGCAATTGTATGGTGGTTTCTAATGGCTGCATATAGATGTAGAAAACTTTCTCACTATAGTCAGGGTGCCCCAGGATTTAGTCATAAGTTGCTAATGTTTGGTTATTTAGCTGCTTTTATAGGTATTTAACACAAAGTTCAGTTCCTATTTATTCAGGAGGATTATTCATATACTGTGATGAATGATGTCACCTTATACCTTGCATTATGGATGTTACAATTTTATTGCAGGGCATTTGATAGTGTATTTGCTAAAATATATGACAGTGATGGCAGGATCACAGTGAACAGATGATCATTTTCTTTCACTGGAAGCTATTTTTTGATCTCTTTACCCAAATTGCTTTTTGATATAAGCCTTTGGTTTAAGGTAGGTTTCTATGAAAGCAAAATTTGAGAGACCAGGAGATATACTGCCATTAGTTTACTGATGCTCATATCTCAGACAGCAGGATAAGGATGGTGGGGAGGAAGAGGAGGTAGGGGGGAGACACAAAAAAAAAAACTGGACCCAAATGGAAATGGTACCATAAAATCCTATATCCTAAAAGACATACTAAAAGGTTGAACCTTCATCAGGTTCTTAGAGAGAACACCTGAATCACAGGAGCCTGGAGAAGGTAGGATGAAAACTAACCTCAATATTCTCCTGTCACTCTCTCACTCACTCCCTCTTCTTTGTCTTCTCTCTTTCATATTGCCTATATTTTTCTTCCTTCTTTCCCTTGGCACTGACCTGTAACTCCCAGTACCAGCATGTGGTTAACATACACAATGAGCTGTTGATAAGTGAGAACTACAAGGTTTCCCAAAAGAAAACAGATATCTGTCAGAGTACTTGATGACCCACCAAAAGTTAATGGTAAGACCCTACTGCCAAAGACACCATATGCTGTTGGGATGGAACATGGAGGGGCCTGGCTGGAATCTGGAAAAGAGTCGGTCCCCAGACTAGTGCCAGAAGGTGCTACATGAGCGACTGGGGGAAAATGACCAATACCTGTCTAAGCAATGTAGGGTCTAAGCTACTCAGCATCAATCAACCTGCTGTGTTGCTCATACAAGGGCAATAGTGGCACACAGCCATGGTGGGTTACCAACTGCTCTAGATTTGGCTAACAGATCCACTCAGTGGAAAAGAACCCATACCTGGAATGGGGAACCAAGTCAGAACCATATCCAAAAACAAGCCCACTCTCCACTATCAAGGTCCCACCATTAGTGGTATACAAGAGGGCCTATACCTATTAAATTCTCTTTAAAACAATAATGGTTATCCATGTGTTGGGCACTGACCACACTCTCTGTTGGAGAATTTGCTTGTCTTTTTCAGATGCACGCAGAACCTGAGGAGAGAATCAACCTATCGCTCCTCACCAAGGCACCAGCTAAAGCCATAGAGTTGTTGGGGAAATGAGCAAGAGTGCTGCTTTCTCAGTGAACCTGGTACCAGCACAAGGGTGAAGGAGATAAACACAAAGAACACTCAACTCCTAACAAATCAGATATCCAGAGACTCCCAAGACCTCGTCACTGAAATAGACCTAAAATGACCCCAACATTGCTCAGGGAAATTCATGGACAAGGGGACGGAAAGATTGTTAGAGCCATAAGTTGGGTCATTATATACAAAGTCATTGCCTCTCCCCCATAACTGATGGGTACCCACACAATGCAAGACCCACAATCTCCATGGGTAGAGGACAGGGAGAAGGCTAACAATGGTACCATCATGTCTGTATACACACTATATACATAATTAATACATTTCTTTTTTCCTTGAGAACCACATTTTTAAAAAAGGATGATTAAAAGTAAATGGCAAAAGCAGCTAATACAATGAGCTGGTCACAAAGTGTGTAGGATGCTTGCGAGAATTTTCTACCCAAGGATTGATAGTAAAATATCTTTTCAATTAGTTTCTCCCTTTGGTTTATGGTGGCCTCTGAGATGTGATAGTGCCCTGAGAGCTCACAGACTTTTAGATTGTACATGAATGCTAAGAAGGGCCTTTCAGACACACTCTTCCATAGAACTACAGAATGTCCATAGCAGAAAGCAAGACATGTGGTGCATGTTAAGGCAAGATGCAGGTAGCCCGAAGGGAATTAAAAGCCATGCAAAACTATTTACACCAGCTGTAAGTATAGGCACAAGCAGAAGACAGGAGACAAGGTGCAAGAAGTATTTGATGCAATCCACTCCTTGCAGTATTCAAATGTCTTTATACATCTCATTAACTGTAACCTACTGCTGTGTATTTAAGGAGTGACTCCCTTCAATCTTTACACAATAGCTAATAAATTTCTTAGTGGAAATCTTTCACTCCTGTTCTCCAACTGTATATGAGGCCACATTTGATAGTCATTGTTGATTTCTTCCATTTTTCATTCTGGATTTTCCTCATCCTCAGTCATGACTATATAGTCTATTTGGTTTGATGTGTTGTGTTTTAGGTCCAAGGGTTCTAGGATCTGGCTTTTTTGTTGCCTCTAGGCTCTGTTTGTTGCAGTAGGAACTTCACTGCACAAATCAGGTATAGAAGCAACAAGAAACATTTCCATGAGTCACCTTCGTGATGGAACCTTTTTTGCTGTCAGTATAAAGAAGCAACAGTACCCCATCATGATAAATGTCAACTTTCCCCAACAGCTTGCTTGTTGTTCTACAAGGTAGGATCTTGCTCTGGCTGAGGCTTATCTGGAATTCACTATGTAGTCTCAGGCTAGAACTCACAGAGATCCTCCTACCCCTGCTCCCAAGTGTTTTTATTAAATGTGTGTACCACCACATCCAGCAAGAACAATGATTTCTTTTTTTATATATTTATTTTTGTTATATATGGACATACTTTGTATGTAAACAACACATGTTGGTACCATTGTTTCCATATCCCCATCCCTTTTCTGAAGAGGCCCTCCTCATTGGGGATTTAGGTCAACCCCATGGGGAATGTGGGTTGTGCATTGTGAGGACAGCAGTCAGTTATCGGGGAGAGGTAATGTCTCTGTGTATAATGCCCCAAGTTGTGGCTCTAACAATCTTTCTGCCCCCTCTTCCCCAAAATTCCCTGAGCCATGCTGGGAACATTTTAAGTCTACTTCAGTGATGGGCTCTTAGGAGCCTTTGGATCTCTGGTTTGCTAGGTGCTGAATGTCCTCAGTACCTATCTCCTTCACCCTTGTGCTGATATCAGGTTCACCAAGAAAGACACATTCTTGCTCATTTCCCCAAATCCTCTGTGGTTGAAGCTGGGTCAGGGGTGAAGTGTGCTGGGTTGTTTATCTCCTCATGTCCTTCTCCCATCTGAAAAAGAGAAGCAAAATCACCAGCAGAGAGTGAATTCAGCACTGGTTAAATGAGATAACCATTATTAATTTAGAGAGAATTTAAAGGATGCAGACCCTCTTATAGCCCAAGATTAGTGGGAGCTTGACATTGGAAAGCAAAATCATTATCTGGATGTGATTCTGACTTGTTTCCCAATTCCAGATATGATTTCCTTTCCACTGAGCAGATCCATTAGCCAATCCAAGAGCAGCTGGTTACCCATCATGCTATGTGCCACTATTGCACTTGTGTGAGCATCATGTCAGGTTGTTTGCTTCTGAGTAGCTTAGACTTTGAGTTGCTCAGACAAATGATGTCCACTTTCCCTCAGTAATTCATGTAGAACCTTCTGGCACTAGATAGGCTAGCTGTCTGGAGAATGCCTATCTTCTGGATTCCAACCAAGTTTCTCCATGTTCTGTTCCAAAAGTGTATGGTGTCTGCAGCAGTAGTGTCTTGCCATTAGCCTCCTGTGGGAAATCAAGTGCTCTGACAGAAGTCTGTCTTGTTTGTTTGGGGAGACCTTGTAGGTCTCTCTAGTCAACAGCTCGTTGTGGATGTTAACCACATCCAGGTACAGGGAATTACAGGGCAGCACCAAGGGAAAAACAGAAAAAAGACATGAAAATGTGAGGTACAGGAGAAATTTAAGGTTAGGCTTCATCTCACCTTCTCTAAGACTCTTTGATTCAGGTGCCCCCTCTATGGTCCTTTTGAGGGTCTAACTTTCCAGAGATAAGATTCTATGGTACCAGCTCAGTTTGAGTTCAGTTTTGTGGTCCTCCCTCACCCTTCCCCCAAGCTCTGCCCTCACTATTGTCCAGGCCTCAAGATGCCATTCAGGTATGTCAGCAACTCAGGATGATCCAGGTTAGGAACCACAGATGAGTGAGACCATGTGATGATTGTCTTTTTGTGACAGTGAGTTCACTTAGTATGACCTGTTCCAAGTTTGACCATTTTTCTTCAAATTTCATTGTGTCATTTTTTTCTTACTGCTGAGTAGATTTCCATCGTGTAGATATACCACATCTTGGTTATCCATTCATCCAATGAGGGGCACCTGGGTTGATTCCAGTTCTTAGTATTATGAATTGAGCAGTTATTAACATGGTTGAGCAAATGTCTGTGAACATGGAGCATTTAGGGTAAATGCCCAGTAATGGAATAGCAGGGTCTGTTGATAACTCTATACTCATCCTTTTCAGGAGTCTCCATATTGATTTGCATAGCAGTTGTACCAGCTTACATTCCCACGAACAGTTAATGAGTGTTCCTATTTCTCCACATCCTTGCCAACATTTGTTTTCATTTAATATTTTGATGTTTGATATCCTTACTGGTATAAGGTGGAATCTTATAGTTTTAATTTGCATTTCCCTAATGGTTAGGGTTGTTGAACATTTTCTTAAGTGTGTGTTAGCCATTTGTAATTCTTCCTCTGAGAACCCCCTATTCAGTTCTCTGCCCCATTTTTGGAGTTTTTTTTTTTTTTATTGTTTAGTTTTTTGAGTTCTTTGTAGATTCTAGATATTAGGCTTCTGTTAGTGGTATAGTTGGCAAAGATTTTCTTCCATACAGTGGGTAATCTATTGGCTCCGCTTATGGTATATTTGATTGGACCAAAGCTTTTTAGCTTCATTAAATCCCATTGCTTCAGTGCTTATTTAAATTTCTTGGGCTACTGGGATTTTGTTTAGGAAGTCTTTTCCCGGTCCTATATTGTGGTGAGTGCCTCATATTTTTTCTTCAGTAGTTGAAGTGCTTCGGGTCTTATATTAAGGTCTTTAATCCATTTTGACTTGACTTTCTTGTATGGATAAATGAGTGTGTCTAATATAATTTTTCTACATATGGTTGGTCATCCAATTTGTCCAACACCATTTCTTGAAGATGTTGTCTTTTCACCATTGGCATGTTTGTCAAAGATCAAGTACTTGTAGTTACTTGACCTAAGGTCTGGGTCTTCAAGTCTGTTCCATTAGTCTATGTTTCTGTTTTTATTCCAGTACCATACTGATTTTGTTACTATGGCTTTGCAATATAGCTTTATATCAGTTATTGTGATACCCACTGAGGGTTTTTTTTTTTTTTTTTTTTTTTTTCCCGAAGATATGTTTGGAAATCTCTGTGAAGAATGATGCTGGTATTTTCATTGGTATTGCCAAAAATCTGTATATTGCTTTAGGTAAAAAATTGCTATTTTCACAATATTAATTCTACCTGTCCAGCGGAATGTGAGGTCTCTTTCCTGCTTCACAAGTCCTCCTCAGTTCTGTTCTTGAGGTTTTTGTTTATGTTTACATTATATAGGTCTCTCACATCCTTTGTTAGTGTTATTCCAAAGTATTTAATTTTTGTTGTTGTTGTTGATATTGAAAATGGAGACAGACTCACTGATTTCTTTCTCTGTATATTTGTCCTATGCATATAGAAAAAGTCCTGATTTTGGTGAATTGAATTTTGTATCCTGCCAGTTTCCTGAAGGAATCGGTCACCTTTAGAAGTTTTGAGATGGAGACTTTTGGTTCATTTATATACAGGATCATGTTATCTGAAAATAGGGCTAACTTGACTTCTTCCATTCCAATCTGAATCCCTTTTATTTCTTTTTCCTGCCTTATTCCTCTGGCTAGTACTTCTACTACTATGTTGAAGAGCAGTGTTGAGAGTAGGCATCCCATCTTGTTCCAATCCCAAACTCTTTGACTCTTTCCCCATTAAGTATTATCTGGGCTTTAGGTGCTTTATATGTAGCCTTCACTGTTTGAGATATAAACCCTCTATGCCTATTCTTTCCAGTGTTTTGATCATGAAGCGGTGTTGCTTTTTGTCAAAGGCCTTCTCTGCATCAACTGAGATAATCATGTGGTTCTTGTGGTTAAGTTTATTTATGTGTTGTATTATGTTGACTGATTTCCCTATGTTGAACCATCCCTGCATCCCTGGGATGAAGCCTACTTGGTCAAGGTGGATAATGCATTTGATACATTGTTGAATTCAGTTTGCAAGGATTTTGTTCAGGATCTTTGCATCTAAGTTCATCAGGGATATAGGCCTATAGTGTTCTTTTCTTGTTGTATCACTGTCTGATTTTGGTATTAGGGTGAAACTAGCTTCATAAAAGCTGCTGGAGAATAATCCCTTATCTCTGATTATGCAAAACAGTTTGAGAAACACTGGTTTCTGTTCTTCAATTAAGGTTTGATAGAATTTGGCTGAGAAGCCATCCAGTCCTGGACTTAACTTTTTGTGGAGATTTTTGATGAACTTTTCAATCTACATAGATGTTATAGGTTTTTTTTTTTTTTTTTTTTTTTAGGAGATTAATCTGCTCTGGATTTAGTTTTGGTAGGTGGCATGTGCTAGGAATTTGTCTATTTCCTCCAGAATATTCAATTTTGTGGAGTAGAGGCTTCAGAAGTATGCCCTGATGATTCTTGCAATTTCATTGATGTCTGTTGTAACTTCTCCTTTTTAATTTCTGATTTTGTTAATTTGAGACTTCTCTCTTTTTTTGCTTGATCAAATTGGTCAAAAGTTTGTCAATCTTGTTTATTTTTTCAAAGAACAAGCTCTTTGTTTCACTGATTTTATAAATTGTTTTCTTAGTTTCCAATTCATTAATTTTTGCTCCATCTGAATCTTTCTTTCCATCTGAATCTCTTTGGGTTGGATTCTTCTTGTTTTTCCAGTGCCTTTAGGTGGATAGTTACATTATTAATTTGGGATCTCTCTGTATTTGTAATGAAGACATTTAGTGCTATGAATTTTCCCTTTAGTACTGCCTTCATTGTGTCCCATAAGTTTTGGTAGGTTGTGTTTTCATTATCATACAATTCTAGGAATGTTACAATTTCATTTTTTTTTTATTTCTATCATGATCCATTCATCATTTTAACATGTGTTATTTAGTTTCCAGGATCTGGTGGAGTTCTTGATGTGTCTCTTGTAAATTATTACCTTTAAAGCATTGTGATCTGACATGATGCAGGAAGTTACTTCAGTTTTCCTGACTTTATGAAGGTATGCTTTATGGCCTAATATATGGTCAATTTTGGAGAAGATTCCATGGGCTGCTGAGAAGAGTGTATATGCTGTAGAGTTGGGGTGGAAAGTTCTGTAAATGTCCATTATGTCTAGTTGATCTATGATGTTGTTTAGTTCTGTTATATTCCTGTTGATTTTCTGCTTGGATGATCTGTCTATTGATGGTAGTGGAGTGTTGAAGTCTCCAACTATGATGGGGTTGGTATTTATTTCTGTTTTCTTGTTTTATAAACTGTGGTGCATCTGTATTTGGTGCATATATATTTATGATTATGATGTGCTTGTGTTGGATCATTCCCTTGATGAGTAAGAAGTGGCCTTGTTTTCCTTTTTGATTAGTTTTGTTTGAACTCTATTTTTATCAGTCATTAATATATCAACACTTGCTTATTTTGTACTTCCGTTTGCTTGAAATATTATTTTTCAGCCTTTCACCCTGAGGAGGCATCTATCTTTAGTGGTAAGGTAGACAGCAGATAGATGGTCCAGTTTTTTGATCTACCATGATAACTTGTGTTCTTTTAAAAACATTTTTATTTATTTTATTTACTTATTTGAGAGAAAGAGAGAGGAGGAGGCATAAATAAACAGAGACTTGGTACTCAGGGCTTTCAGCTACTGCAAATGAATGCCAGATGCATTTACCCCCTTCTGCATCTGGCATACATGCATCCTGGGGAGTTGAATCTGGTTCCTTTAGCTTTGCAGACAAAAGCCTTAACAGTAAGCCATCTCTCCAGACCATGATAACCTGTGTACTTTGATGGATCAATTGACACCATTAATATTTAATGTTAGTACTGTAAGGTTTGAATTAATCTCTGCCATGATGAGGTGTTTTACAGGGTTTGGGGCTTTCTTGTGTTATGTGCTATGTTGACCCTGGTCTATTTTTGATTACTGTGATCTTGTTGTTGGCTCTTGAGATTTATTGACTGTTCTGTGTGGAGTATTTTTGTGATCATATATCATAGAGTTGACTGTATTCATGGATAGTTTTCCTTTCACCATCTATTATGAGGGATACTTTTGCTGGGTAGAGTAGCTTGGGTTGGAAGCCACAGTTTTTTAGACTTTGACGTGCTCCATTCCAGGCCCTTATGGCTTTCAGTGTTTAATTGAGAAATCTGATGTAATTCCCATGTGATTGCCTTTGTATGTTGTGAGTTGTTTCTCTCTTGCTGCTTTAACAGTCTCTTTGTTTTCATACTTAAGAGTTTAACTGATATGCCTTGGTGAGTTTCTTCTTTGGTCCTGTCTATTTGGTATTCTGTGGTTTTCTTATATGTAGGTGGGTCTCTCTTTTGAGAGATTCAGAAAAATTTCTTCAACATTTTTTTTTGAATAAGTTCTCGATGCCTCTGGCCTGTATTTCCTCTCCTTCTGGCATACCCATGATCCAGATATTTGGCCATTTTAGTGTATCCCATAGTTTCCTTGTATTCTGTTCACTTGAAGAGGTTCTCTCTTCCACATGATTAACTCTGTTTCTGAGGGGTTCTAGAGAGATTTTTGTAATTTCTATTTGATTTTTGTTTTCTGTTGTATTATTTTGCATCATTTCCATCTCTTTTTTGAGGTAAGGTTTCAGTTCAAGTTCTGATTTTCTTGAGGCTTCCTGGAATTCATTCTTGCATTGTTCAAGTCTTCATTAAGCTTAATCAACCAGTTGTTGAGATCTCTAATTTTTGGACTCATCTTCAATTCGTTCATATCTCTTTTGAGGTATCTAACATTTTCTTCAATCATGTTAAGCCTACTATCAAAAGGTGGATGCTCTGAGATGATTTTGTTCAATTTCATTGATACGATTGTTGGGTTTTTGATGGTTTGCTTCCAGTTCCACAATTCTTTTGATTGTTGTGTTTTTATTTTGGGAATTAATTTCTCCATTATTTCATTGGAGGTTTCCATTGTAGGACTAGGCATTCTTGGTGGAGATCTCTCAGTTTTCTGGCTTTTGTTGGTCTTTTGCATTCTTGTCCATTCATTTTAGGGAGATTATTTTACTGAGGAGGAAGCAAATTTTTGTCCTTTGGCCTGAGCTTCCTCTGACTCAGGTGTACAGGGATATTGTACCCAGTGGCCTGATTCCACACCCCACACAGGTACCAGGCCTCCCCAACACAGCACAATTGGAACTACTGGTATCAGGGAACTGGGAGGAGCCAAGGGACAGGGATCTGACCTACTCACTCCTCACTGTGTCTGCCTGCACACCCTCCTATGCAGGGTACCTGGACCAGGGACCTGGAAGGAGCCAGAAACAGGAATCTGGCCTACTTACCCTGCACTGTCCAGCCTGCAGACAGTCTGGCACAGGCAACCCAGATTAGGGAACTAGGAGGAGCTGGAAGCAGGGATTGGGCCTACTCACTCCATGTCATGCTCAGTGCAGAGCAAGAGCAATTATTTCTAATCAAACAAAGCAAAAATTGAAAAGCTTAGAGGCATAAATGTGTTAGATGGGTTACAGTAATGGATATTCAGTTTTATTTTTACTCATGGTCCTTAGACTCATATATTCTCGCTATTGAGAACACTGTGTCATGACTTACCATCAACTAAGTGTGCTGCACCTTAGATTATGGTACTCCAAACACAGTTTTTGCTCTAAGCTTATTTGAGAGAGGAAGAGGCCACTCCATTATTAGGTTGGTTGTTTCCAAGTGATGTTGCATTTATTAATAACAGTGTGTCCTGGAAATGGGTGTCCTGTGCTGGATTTCTTTTACCTTTCTGGTTTGAACACCCCATGTTGGTAATTCTTCCTTCTGAATGTCATGAAGTAGTGAAGCAGGAAGAGGGAGTCATCAGAAAAGGAAAAGCTATATACATAGTTGATTTTAATTTCAAAGAGAAATAATCACTATTCCCTCAAGGATGGAAAGGGTCTAATGTCATCAGCTTGCCATCAAGCAGCTGGCTGGTCTTCTGAATTATCCACTATCTATCCATGCTGGTAGAAGACTGTTTAATCAGCAGTGGTAGAAGTTATATTAGTTATGTTGGAAAGAAGTAATCATGTGTAGCAATGTACAGTTCCCATTTCTGTTTCTTTGGCCACACCATTCATGAGTCTATTTTGCAAGTGCTAACTGGATAAAAAGTAGAGCTAGAGGACATCAAAGGATTGAGTCATCTGGTATAATCTCTGGGAAATATTAAGGCATAAACATGAGACACAAGAGTTGGTATGCTCTGTGCTGACTCGCATGAGGTCACTAATGTTTCCCAGACCTCTTTGACTCCAGTCTTCTAGAGTGTCCCACCTCAGACCTCAGACTACCATACTAAGCCATTCTCCTGTTTGGAAGTCAGTCTATATTATTTTTTTCATTTATTAGTTATGTATATAGTGTGTACACAGCCATGAAGTGCTGTGTATTAGCCTTCTCCCTGTCCTCCCCCCATGGGTAATGTGGGTATTGCCTTTTGGGGGTAGCCATCAGTTATGGGGGACAAGAAATGTCTCTGTACATAATGCCCCAACTTATGGCTCAACAATCTTTCTGCCCCCCTCTTCCATGAATTTCCCTGAGCCATGTTGGGTTCATTTTAGGTCTATTTCAGTGACGAGGTCTTGGGAGTCTCTGTGTCTCTGGATATCTGATTTGGTAGGGGTTGAGCATTCTTTGTGTCTATCTCCTTTGCCCTTGTGCTGGTACCAGGTTCACTGATAAAGTGGTACTCTTGCTCATTTCCCCAGTAACTGGATTCAGTTGGTGCCCTGGTGAGTTGTGATGGGCTGATTCTCTCCTCAGGTTCTGCATCCATCTGAAAGAGAGAAGCAGATTCTCCAATGGAGAGTGAGGACAGTGCAAGATACACGGATAACCATTATTATTTAGAGTGAATTTAATAGTTATAGGCCCTCTTGTATCTCACTATTGGTGCGACCTTGATATAGGAGAGTGGGCTCACTTTTGGATATGGTTCTGACTTGTTTCCCCATTCAAGTATGGGTTCCATTCCACTGAGCAGATATGTTAGCCAAATCAAGAGCAGTTGGTAACCCACCATGGCTCTGTGCCACTATTGCCCTTGTGTGAGCATCACAGCAGGTTGTTTGCTACTGAGTAGCTTAGATCATGAGTTGCTTAGACAGATGTTGGTCATTTTCCCCCAGTTGCTCATGTAGCACCTTCTGGCACTAGACAAGGTATCTGTCTGGGGACTGACTCTCTTCCAGATACCAACCAGGTCTCTCCATGTTCTGTCCCAATAGCATATGGTGTCTTTAGCAATAAGGTCTTACCACTAACCTTTGGTGGGTCATCAAGTACTCTGTCAGTCTATATTATTTTCTCAGGCTCTCTTACTCTCATTCTCTGTGGGAACATTTCTTCATACTACTGTCCTATAGTACCATCCTAGGGTGGGCCAATGGCATTTGCCATGCATATTTTTGATGCTAATTAATATATTGAACTCTACCACTTTTGAATAAGGATCCAGTTTGTGTTCTTTTTTGGATTTTTCTTTGGTGGGTACCAAGAACTCCCATGAGGCAGGTGATAAGAACTAGCTCTAGCATAACAGTGACAAGGAAAATGTGAATTTGAGTCATTTGTCATGAGACTTAGACCTATGGGGACAAATTCTGAATATAGTATTGCTATCAAAAGTTTGCTACTCAAACCATTGTTCAGTGGACTTCACAATACCAAGTGACAATAGGAAGCTGGATCCACAAAGTCACATAGTAACCAACTATAAGCCATTCATTCTGACCTAGTGATAGGCCAGTGCCTACTTGTAATTGCCCTTGGCTTCATTGCTGCAGAGAACAAAGCCATCCTCCAGAGCCCTATGGGTCTTTCTTTTGGGGCTTTTAGTGTAACCTATCGCAAACACCTCAGTGACATTATACAGAAGTTCCTCTTTGAATTTTTTGAATCACACGGCCTGAGAATCAAAGAACACATCCCATAGCCTGTACATGCTAAAAGCATGGATTAACCTTGGAATATCTGCCTTATTGTATCAATGCCAAGCAGACATGCTACTGATGTATTAATTTTGGGCACATAGTTATCTACTAACAGAAACCTAGTAGGTTTGTGTGAGAACATCTGAGTACATTCCAGGTATATAACTGAGAGCAAATATGGAGTTTTTGTTTTAACCTCCTAACTTAGGGTTTATTAGTTACAAATTAATAGCTAACTGACACAGGTTATTTATCTATACATATAATCCAATAGTGTAGCTTTGTGAGAAATGATGGCATAAATGGAAGTAAAGCTTAGATCTTATATAAGGTCTTTTATTTTATTAAGAGACTATAGTTTGTGGTTTCCACTTCTCACAATTAATAACTAAGTTCTATCTTCTTTTAGGACTTTAAAGAAAATGCAGGTAATAGCATTTCATGTGGTTATATAGCTTTTCTATTACTCAGTATGCTTATAGAAATAACTGTATAACAAAGTTAACTTCCAGGAAAGATGCCAGGTTACAAGGAATCATACCAGAGTATTGGAATCACAGTGGGCTTTTACCCAAAGTTCTTGCAACATTAGGTGGAGGCAACATAATCTGTCTTGAAAAGTTGTAAGGGGAAAATGACAGAAAATGCTCAAGGAACACTGTGTTCAGAGTCTTCAAGATAGTATACTTGTTGGGTCTTGAAGAATCAAGTCAGAATGGAAAATTGTATGTCTATGCTGTTTTTTAAAATAGTATGGACCAACAAGAAAAAGGGTTGTCATAGACCATTGTTCAGCCAACAACTATAGAAGTTCAAATGCACACATTGTGCTGTAAGCTATAAGAACAGTTAGAACTACAGCTGGAAAAATCTAAATATAGCATAAAAGTTTGGCAGTTCAGGAATTTCTGAGGGAAAGAAATTTGGTTTCTGTGTTATGGATGGAAAAGCTTACAAATGACCTGAAAAAATTGCATTTCTCATATTTTTATTTAAATCATATTTTCTACTTGTTTTTAAAAAGTTGAACATAATCTTGCATGTTAAGAATCATTAATTAAGAGAAAGTTTGAAGGCCATATAACCTTGGATTTGGGAAATAAATGTCTTATGATTTTCAATTTATTAAAATATGCACAATGAAATTATAGTTACTATTCCCCCCCCTTTTTATGAGAGACAGAGAGAGCAAGAGAGAGAGAGAGAGAGACAGAGAGAGAAAGTATGTGTTGGCAAGCCAGGACCTCCAGCCACTACAATTGAACTTCAGATGCATGTGCTACCGTGTGAGCATATGTGACCTTGTGGACATGCATCACCTTGTACATCTGGCTTATGTAGAAATTGGCTTCTCCAACATGAGTCCTCAGGCTTCACCACTAAGCCATGTCTCCAACCCTGTAGTTAGTATTACTAAAGATTTTTCAGGTCAGAAATTGAACTATGTTGTTTTTTTAGTTTGTTTTTGCTCCATCCAAAAAACACATAAACAAGGTTTAATTCATTCATTTCTTTTTGAAGATTTTACATACACAATAAATCCTAAGATAACCATTGAATATTCATTTTAAAACTGCTTGATACTAAGTATACTTTGTCTTGGTTTTAAAATGTTTGAATGTCTTCAAGTAAATTAATTTTATAAAATAGTTTAATGAAGTTTATTGTTCCACATTTGTGTTGGGTTAGATTCAGGAGCAAAAACTGAGGAGAAACAAGAGAAAAATGATTCAGTTAATCAAACAAGGTGTCAAATGAAACTTATTTTTCATAGTTATTTTAGAAACTACTTTTTCATAATACTGGGCAGAACTCCAGGAATTTGAAAGAGTAAGTTTTAAAAATGTTTAATTTTTTTGTTAAGAAATAAAATAACATTGAATAACATTCAATTATTCCCCATTGTTTCTCATTAAATCTCTTGTCCCACAGTTTATTTTAAATAAATTCATCTCATATAAAATGCTATTTTAATAAGGTGGACTCCTTTATCTTCTACAGTAGAATTAAAGTGGGTCTTCTATCATAACACAAGTCAAATGATGAAAGTTTCAGTCATTTGAGAAAATATCTGGGATTTATTTCAAATGCACATGCTTTGAAAGTTTTTTGTGTGAGAATTCTGATATTTTCTGGAACCCAAAATATGGCAGACTAAAGGTGATTATCAAACAAAGGTAAACTTTTTTCACTAGAGAAATAATTTAAAAAATAAACACAAATCTATTATTTTGGCTATGTGTTTTTTATTTTATTTTTTTGCGTATTACAAAGTGAAATATTTCTGAGAGGATAACTATTCTCTAATTCAGTGAGCCAAATCTACTCAGGCTGACAGCATTAGAGAAGAAACTTCTGAAGAGATTTTTGTATACACCTTTTATTATATAGTAGTAAAATCATTATACTTCCTCTCTGTCTTATTTATTTTTATAAACTATTCAGGATTCACTTGTGTTTCTAGATATGTGGAAGAGATTGGCTAGGGCTATGGCTCAGTTGGTAAAAAGCTTGCTTCACATACCTAGCATGAAGACCTGAGTTAAACTCCTAGTACTCATGAAAATTCCAGACATGGTGGCATGGCCCTATAATCCCAGCTTTAAGGAGGAGATAGAGGAGCATACTTTGGGCATGCTGGCCAGCTAGCCACTCTAGGCTAATTGGTAAGCTCCAGGTCATTGAGACAGCCCATGCCAGGAACAAATGGATAGCATTCCTAAGAATGACACCCGATTGTTTTCTGACATACACACACAAACACTCATATGACTATCAACACACATACAATGAACAATAAATGAGATGTAATAAATTAATATCATAACACAATAATAGAAAAGGCTAAATGCATGTAGGGTCTTTATTTGTCATACGTGAGTTTTTGGTGCCTGCATCAATCCAAATGTGCTTAAGTTATGCTTCAGACACATACTTCTTGTGATTAGCACCACACTATCTCAGTTGGATGAAAGAGACTCTGGAACAGTTGTAAGCACACAAGCTGGCCTTTAAAGATCTTACCAGGAAGTGACATTCGTCACATCTGTCTTGTTTCATGGGACTAAGGAAGTCACGGAGCTAAAAGAGCACAAATGTACAATTTCCCCATAAGCACTGCCTCTTGCACGGAGCACCTAGTTTGCATGGAACCCACAACAGTCCTTTCACAACTAGATATCCAGGTGACCTGCTAAGTCTAAAGAAAGGGACCTTGTGGAGGTTGTCTTAATTGATTAAATGTAGTAAATTGTATCATACCTTTGCAGTGATAAAAGCACATTTACCATAATTTACTAAGTGCTTACAATTGATGGGAATATAATTACTCCTTGAAAAGAAACATCCCAAATCACTGTTGAATGTGAAACCAGAGTTCAATTATTCAATGATATATGTCACCCTGCATATCTACACATATCTATATATTTTCATATTAATTCCAAACAATGGGAATGTGCAAACTTTACATCAATAATTATTGAAATTAAAGGTCCAACTTTAGGATGAAATAAATACTTTTAGAAGAAAAATCTACAGGAAGATTTGAAAAATATTTTCACTTACTATTTGAATGATGCTAGCTAGGGTTATATCTTTTCCTAATAAGAGAATATATACCACATATCTTGAAGTATGTATCATTTTAAAAACACATTTAAACACTCTTTAAAAACAGATTTTGACAAATCCTCTGATTGGAAAATTTTACTGCAAGGTGTCTTTGTTGTTCACTGTTTTCTGGAAAAACAAACATCTAGCTCTGGATATTATCACTTTTTTTATTGTTTTTTGAAATATATCTACTCAGGGATATATAGGACAGAGATAATATGCCATGTAAACTTCTACAGCAAAGAAAATGCCTTATCTTTAGTTCACAAAGTTTGGTACAATTAATTTGATATCTGGAAAGATATTGCTAACAACAAATGTCGGCAAAAATGATTACAATTAAATTCCATGCATGTAGCTGCCATGGCAAAATAATTTTACAGAATAATATTTTTGGTGGTTTGTTTTTTCCTCCCATCCTTCCTTCCTTCCTTCCTCCCTTCCTTTTTTTTTAATTTGAAGATATTGATTTAAAGCCTTATTTTTCTAGTGTAGAGCATTTTGTTTTAAAGAAAATAAACAGAGACTGTCAAACAACAGTCCCATAAACCAAGTTGTAATTAGCCAGAACTACTGAGAAATATTCTAATTCATGTTACTGGCTCTTGAGAAATTTATACCTTCTGAGGGAAGGCAGAAAATTTTGAGAAACAATTAAACCAATTGAAATTCCCAATGGGGAAAAATAAATCCTAAGTCAAAAAAGAATGACAAGTAGTTGTGTATTGGAACAGAAAGAACCCTTCTTCCCCCTTGTATAAATCATTGGTTTTCTTTAAACAAGTGGGATTCAAGTCAACTAACAACTTTTAGAATTTATCTTATGAAAAGTTACACAGGAGGTTAGGGAGATGCTCAGTGGTTAAAGGCACTTGTTTGCAAAACTTGCTGGCTGGGTTCAATTGCTCAAGATACTCATGAAGCCAGATTTATGTATTTAAATTTAAATACACACAAAGCACAATGTGGGGCATGTGTCTGGAATTTGTTTGAAGTGACAAGAGGCCCTGGTTACCCTTATTCCTTTCTCTCTCTCTCTCTCTAAAAAATTAATAAATGTATATTTTTTAAGTTACACAAAAAAGTTGGAAATTGTGATTAAGTAAATGATCTGTAAAATCAATAGAACAATACCTTGTTCTTTGTATTTTTTAATAAATGCAGTGCCTTATAAGTATATAGAAACTTAGGTGGACTTTGGACCAGCAGTTGGGTAAAGGTAAAATATGACTACCTTACTTTTCAAAAGCAGAAGAAATCAAGATGAGAAGAAAGGTTAAGATTAAAAGTAAGATCAAACAGAGCAGCATTTAATAGGCAGATTTAGAATCAACTCATATCAGTGACATAAAAATTATCTAGTGCAGCAATAGGAAGATTCCACTGCATTGTGAATATATTCTAAAGAATTACCAAAGCAATAAGAACCACTTAAATATAAGCTTTTTGTTTGTTTGTTTGTTTGTTTGTTTGTTTTTGGTGTTTAGAGGTAAGGGTCTTGCTATATTCCATGCTGACCAGGAATTTACTATGAAGACTCACGTTGGCCTGGAACTCATAGTGGTCCTCCTACCTCAACCTTCCCAGTGCTGGGATTAAAGGCAAATTCCACCACACCTGGCAAAATAAGCCCTCTTGTTTAGAACATGTTTGATAATTTTTTTTAAAGGTAAGCAGAAGCACACTGGCTTATATAATTCCATGCTAAATTGTTCTGTGTTACCAACTTCAATTATGTCTTTGTAATGTTAAAATACTTTAATTGATCCAAATATTGAAAGCTACTAAAGTAACACTTTACATATTTTCTAGTAATAAATTGCTAGAGATTAAGAACTGCATGATTCTGGAACAGAGTTAGAGATCAAGGTTTAGACTGCGTTTAACACTTGAAATTCTATTTTTCCACTAATGCCACAATTTTTCTTTTTTCTGAAATTGTAACAATACTTTGATTTTTAAGTGTAGAAAATAATTCATTTCATGATGTTTGCATAGATTACATAATTGTTCTTGGCTCATATTTGCTTACCTGTTATTGTCTGTTGCCCACCTGTTGAACTCCTGTTAATAGTGCTCTCCGTATCAATGGCACATCTATCTTTGTATAGAATTAAATACAGATTCTATATATGAGAAAATATGAAATATTTGTCTTTTTCCTATATTAGCTATTTTTCTCATAGCAGTGACGAGATACCTGATAAAAACCAACTCAGGGGAGGAAAGTTTATTTTGGCTTACCAAAATAGGTAACCAGTTCATCATGGCTGCCAGATCAGGAAGTAGCAGTTGATGACATTCCATCCAAAGTTAGAAAGCAGAGAGTGATGAATGCCCGTGTTCAGCTTGCTTTCTCCTTTTAAAAGTTTATTTATTTATTTATTTGCAAGTGGAGAGAGATAGAGAGAAGAGAGACATGGGTGTAGCAGAGCCCCCAGCCACTGCATACAAACTCCAGATGCATGTGCTACTTTGTAAATCTGGATTTATGTGGGTACTGGAGAATCAAATATAAGTCACTAAGTTTTGCAGGCAAACACCTCAACCACTGAGCCATGTCCCCAGCCTGCTTTTTCTTTTTCTTTTTTTTTTTTTTTTTCTGAGTCCAGAATCCTAGTTTATGGAATGGTGATTTCTATAGTTAGTTTGTGCTTCCCACCTGAATTAACCTAATCTAGAAATCCCCTCACAGATGTGACCAGAGAATTGCTCCTAGCTGATTCTAGATTCAATAGTCAACAACCCATATTAACCTTCATCACTCCATTACCTTTGCTTATTTTGTCCTCCCCTTTCCCATTAGACCTTTCTTCTTCTGATCTACAATCCCCTTTCTATGTTCATGGCATATACATAAATGTATACACATGCATATTTAAAGTAGAATTGTTCACATTAAAGAAAACATGTGATGCTTGTCTCCCTGAGACTGGCTTATTTAATTTAACATGAAGATCTCCAGTTCCATTCATTTACCTTCAAATTACATAATCTCATTCTTTATGGATGAATGAAACTCCAGTGTGAATATGTACTATGTTTTCTTTATCCATTCATCTCATCCTAGGCTACTTCAGTATCTTCACACTGCTGAAATTTTTGTCACATTTGAAAGAAGTGAATCGTAAGCATGTCATAATCTTTGTGATCAACTTGCACTCCAATCCTTAAATTTCATCATCATGATCATTTTCTCCTACTATTAAACAATGCTCCTTTTCAGTTGGGGAAAAACACTCTTGAACTTTGAGGTGATGTCTCTTCATGAGCCATCTTTTTTTAATCAATGAAGAATGAATTTCCATCTCATCAGATTTCAATCCTTTTCCATAAAGATGAGTAACAAAATAACCCTGAATTTTAAAGCCCTGACTTAGTTATGTAAATACACCTTCCAGCTGGAAAGGGTTTCTAAATCATTTCCTATACATTGTAAATCTGTTTGAAAGATATTTTTAAAACTTAAGTT
Organism: Orientallactaga sibirica; assembly: GCA_036365145.1. Classification (NCBI taxonomy): domain Eukaryota; kingdom Metazoa; phylum Chordata; class Mammalia; order Rodentia; family Dipodidae; genus Orientallactaga; species Orientallactaga sibirica. The sequence continues at coordinate 73,856,197 of JAEOAD010000004.1, read as the reverse complement.
ATTTTAAAATATATATCATTTTTACAACTTCTTAGACCTCATTGAAAGAATCAAGAGGAAAACTATCCAAAGGAAAATCATTTTCAGTCAATGATATGGTACGTTCTAAGTTCATACTAATGATCTCATAGTTCCACCCATGAATTAAAACATGGCTAGGTCTACCTACCATAATTTGTAAGAAACAAATTCCACAACTAGGTATAAATAATTATTCATAAACTACAAGCAATTCTCTAATATAATATTCACTTTCATTATTCTTAGCAAACTATTTTTTTCTTTAATATTTGATTTTAACTTTCAAGAAGAAATCATACAGTTATTTTTCAAGCTCCTTTAGAAATTTTTGTTTTGCTTTGGATATGACTTCCGTGTTTGTGATTTTTCATGAAGTCCTTACCCATCCTGAGAAGAAAGCTTTTCACTTGTATTGATATTTTGGAAAGAACTTCAATATATTTTAGCATTAAGATATTTGAGACATTGTTGATATTTAATTATTTACAATTTATCATTGAGTGCAGTGTGAGAAGATCCAATGAATCAGTACCATTACATGACTAATGCCTTGCCTCTCTAAGCTTCTATAATACTTATTTTTAATAATATATTTCTCTCCTTTTTAACAAGAGCCTTTCACAGATACTGATTTGATTTTTTTAGCTTAGCATCCACTTTTATTTATTTAATATTCTAATATTTTAATTATTCTAATGATATAATTTACAGTAATTATTGGAAAGTCAAGTCTTCTGTTTGGCCTTTTCTTTTCAAAATTACCTTAATTGCTGTACTATCTCCAAAATATTAGTATAATTTTAAAAATCTGATCTTGACTCTTCTAAGTAATCTATTTTATAATAATAGCTATGTTTTTGTTCTGGAATTTTTTAAAATCACATTTTCCTTTAATATACCAGATATTTATATAAAGTCAATATATTTATGCCCATTAAAGTATTTGAGTTGAAAAGAGTTACTTGTATTAATATTTCATTGAAAAATCACTTCAAGTTTTATTTTTAATCCTCAGGGAATCTAATGTATGAAACATCTCTCATTTTTATGTTTCATATAATAACATTTTTCTCACAAAAATTACCTTTCTTTTTCTTCTGTATTGGAAATCTCAGTTTTCTTCTCCATTGTCAATATAGTTTCTGCACTGTTAGTTCTGCTCTTTTGCCCCTAGTAAATATTTTATCCCTATTACTAGGTGAAGGTTTTTATATTTTACCATTATTGTTTATTTTTCCTTTACAACAATTCCTTCATTTCACTATATTTCTGATCTTCAAAAACTAGTTTCCCTTTCGGGCCATGTAAGCCCTAAGTTGTCTTTCATCAAGAAACTCACATATATACATTCCTAAAGGTTCCATTTCCTTCAATAAAACTTCCCTCCTTTCCCAACATGTTCTTGAAATACACATTTTTTCATAATATATGTAAACCCTTTTTATAGTATCTGGGTTGGTATATATTTTTCTTATAGATTTTAACACCTTTGCTTTCAATTAAATGCTGAAATATGCCAAGTGTGGTGGTGCATGCCTTTAATCTCAGCACTCAGGAGGCAGAGGTAGGAGGGTCTCTCTGAGTTCAAGGTCACCTTGAGACCTAGAATGAATTCCAGGTCAGCCTGAGTTACAGTAAGACACTACCTCAAAAAACCAAAACAAAGCAAAAAATAAAAAGCTGAAATATTCACTTCTATATTAAAATTAAGGGAAAACATCAATGTGTGAAATATTTCTTTGTAGTGTTCCACTCATTTTAAGAGGACCTTAGTTCAAGTTTTAAAATGAATTTTTTTGGGGGGAAGAGAGACACAGAGTCAGAGAGAGGGGGAGAGATGGGCGTGCTAGCAGCCTCTCAGCTGCTGTGAAGGAACTCCAGATGTGTGCGCCCCCTTGGGGTCAAGTGCAGCATTGCACCCTTGTGTCACTTTGCATCTGACTAAACGTGGGATCAGGAGATTGGAACAGGCGTTCTTAGGCTTAGCAGGCAGGCACCTTAACCGCTAAGCCATCTCTCCAGCCCTAAAATGAATTTTTTAAAATTTCAGATTATAGAATTTTGTACAGTTTTCAGTTCCATTTTTTACTTTAATGTTGGCATAAATCTATCATTCACTTGAAGAATGAAACTGCTTACTGTGTTGCTTCTAATCTCAAATCATATTTTATAGTTTTCATCAAAAAAAATTTTTCTCATGAAAGATCTGTTTCCTCCACAGAGGGTGATAAAAAAGATGGTAGTGGGACAAGGAAGTGAGTGGGCCTGTGATGCCAGAAAGCTTCCTGCAAAAGGAGGTTATCAGTTATTAATCAGCTAGCTGGTATCCTTCTGCATAGGATCTTCATGCATAGGACAGGAAAAGCTTTTCCACTGCTGACACTTCAATTCCTCAGCTTCTAGCAGCAGTGAGCTATGGCACCAGACTGCTGCAAGCAACTGCATGTGGTGACTTCCAATGCTATCTTTCTCATGCAGGACCCTGTACTAGGAGTCTTAGCCCGAGGTGATCAGTGTATAGCTTCCGTCCTATGATGTTAGGATTATCCAGGTCTGCACAGAATCTCGAGTTAAAACTTCTAGGCCCAGGGTGTCTGAGAACCTTGCCATTTATGGCCTTAAACATCTTCTAGAAACCTCTTGCTGCCTTTGTCCCAGTTGCCTACCACTCCGGGGCAGTAGCTCTGTTGTTTTTGCCACTAATGCTCCTTCCATTATTGTTCTTTTTGTTGCTACCACATCTGCTGGTATTTGTTTGCTTTTGTTTTTGTTCTTAGTATTTTAATTACTTATGAACCTTTCTGCATGAATAGATCACATGTTGGTCATATTTCTATCAGGTTATACTCTTCTATCCCCTCTCTTTTATCCCCCATCCCACTGAAGGTCCTCCTCAGTGAGGTTTCTGTTTTTCATCATTGGGTCATAAACGCAACAGCAGTCTCTGGAGGAGTGGGGGAAGCCTCAGGATACTCTTTCCCACCCTGTGGTGCTAATAATCTCTTCCTCTCTTTTTCACAATGTTCCCTGAGCCTTGATTGGTGTGTTATAAGTCTACTTTAATGTTGAGCTCTCTGCCATCCCTGGATTTTTGCTTTGATGGGTTGCGAGTGTCTTCAGTGTCTATTACCATCTTCTTGGAGAGAGAAGATGGACAGAGGCTACCACTGTCAATCTGACACTGTTTCTGTCCTCTTCTCTCTTAATGCTACCATCTCAGTCTACTCTACAGGTCAAACACAGGCAATAAGGGCTGGAGAGATGGTTTAGCTGTTAAGGCGCTTGCCTGCGAAGACTAAGGACTGCTATTTGAATCCTCCAGATCCCACGTAGCCAGACGCAACAGTCATGCAAGTCTAAGATGCTGCGCTTGCCCACAAGGGGAGCACGTGTCTTGAGTTTGTTCCCATAGGTGAAAGACTGTGGCATGCCTATTCCTTCTTTCTTTGTCTCTGTCCCTCTTTTTCTTTCTGTCTCTCTCAAATAAAAAAAATTTTTAAAAATCATGGTATTTTTCCTGTGTTAGTCACAGTACTACCTTAAATGAGCCACTAAGCAAGGTCCTTGCCCTTCACCTGTGTGAGAATGGATCCAAGGACATCTAAATGACAGTGGGACTTTGGAAAACAGCAAGCCCAGTGAGAGCTGCTTGTAACAAACTTGGTTGTGGTCTCTCTCACCTTTAGAGCGGGAGTTGGGCTTCAGCACAGGCAGCTGTGGGTGCCATGGAGCCTCCTCAAAGCTGTTCATGTTTGGTATTGGCATCAGAACAGCCTGGCTGGTTTGACTGATAGGCCTTGGCTCAAAGCAGCCAGGATACCAGGGAAGGGTTGAACAGAGATCCATTAGGGTGTCAAACTACCCCATCTCCAACATCTTAATAGTGATTGAACAGTATTTAACCATTATTTAACAGTGCTTCACTCCAGATACAGTGTCCTCGCCACTATCTCAATCAATCACAAGGCTGTTGTGAGAAGTACAGAGCAAAATATATTGGGAATAGGGATTTTGTAGGGACAATCTAAATATTTCATTCCTCAATTGCTTAATTTCATAGTATAAAATATCTGCCCTAACTGGTTCCTAATAATAAATGTATGAAAAGGACACTTTCTAATTAGATGAAATATATCACAATTTTAAAAGCAGGTGAAAGTGCGCTCAGTGGTATACCACAGTTCCTAGAATCTGAAAATAAAATAGAACAAAACAATTTTATCAGCCATGGTAGTGCATACCTACTATAGTCCTAACATTGGGGATGTAGAAGCAGTAGGATTGCAAGTTCCCTAACTGTGAGACCAGTTTGCCTAGACAACACAGAAATTAATCCTTTAAAATGAAAACAAAATATAAAAGTTAAATAAAATTCACAATGCATGCCTTTAAACCATACATTATATAACAAGTTTTTAAACTGTTTTTCAAAATGTGAATTTATATTTTCTTGGTATAACTGTTAAGGTTTAAAATATCTTCTATTTGTTATTACTTTTAGCATTGCTTTTTAACATATTATATGACTAGTTACTCCAAAATTTAATGTCAGTATTTTGTTCTGTGAAAGGTGATAAAATTAGTAAATACCTATTTATTGGTAATCTATTTTTTAACAATCCCAAAGAACCTAGGACAAAATCTGGCTAAGAATAGGTGTTAACTTTTAAATGAATATTGATTTTTACATTTCTTTTTAGAATTCAAATAATCTTTAAATTACATTATTGATATATACCATTTATTTTTGAGGTGAGTTTTCCAGAAAAGCATTTTTTTCATTAAGTCCCCATCTTTTAAATTGTTATGACTAATTTTTCATTCCATATTTTTAAAAATATATTTTATTTATTCATTTATTTATTTAAGAGAGTGAAAAAAGAGGTAGAGAAAGAGAGAGAGAGGGAGAGAATGGGCATGCAAGGGCTTCCAGTCACTGCAAATGACTCCAGATGCATGCGCCCCCTTGTGCATCTGGATTACAAGGGTTCTGGAGAATCGAACCAGGATCCTTTGGATTTGCCGGCAAATGCCTGAACGGCTAAACCATCTCTCCAGCCTTCATTCTATATTTTTAAGTAAAATGTCCACAGATCTTCCATTACTTTTGTCAGTTTGTAACTTTGACACTTGTGGTAGTTTGAATTATATGGCCCCAAATATATTCAGTGTTTTATTAGTTTATAGTTTGTATCTGCAGCCACCTTGCTGGAGGCAATGTCACTGGGCAGATCTTAAGGTGTGATGGTGGGTTTGAGATTCCATTGTAAAGATATGCAAAGTGTGCCTAGAGAGAGTTCCTGAAGTGTGCTGTGCTGTGTGGCTGGTGGCTTTCTCTCTCTGCTTGGCCCTGTGAAGGCAGGCCAGCTTTTCCTGACATTATGGAACTTGCCCTGGATCTGTAAGCTTCAATAAATAATATCCCTTCCTCCATACTGTGCCTGGTTTGGAAGTTCATCTCAGTGGACCTGAAGCTGTCTGCTACAACACTTTGCCTCAATAAATCTACTGTAAATTACATATATACATATAAATTTTTAGCCTAGATGAAAGTAGACCAATATATGACTCTACTTCTTGTTACCTGTGACTTAAGTGAACTATGTCCTGGCTGGCTTGAAAGTGTCAAATTTTAGGAGTACAAAGCTGTGTTTAATAACTAGTTTGTTTCAACAGAGGGGCAAAAAAGTCCAAAGTACTCCATTAATTTTCATTGTTGCATTAAAACTGGCTTTTCTCTGGTCTTCTCATCTGTACTTCATTAAGTCACATTCTGTGGTATAGTGTTGCAAGTTTGGAAATGCAGAAACAGTTCAAGAAATTGATTCTATTTGTTCTTTCTGTTCAATAGACCTTTGATCTGAAATGTTCAATGGTGCCTGGCGGTTCCATGCAAACCACTATTAAACCATTGTTCACATTGTAATAGCCTTGTTATCAGGTTGTGTGAATTAATTCCATCACATCAGGATGAGGAAGTTACGTCCACACAGCACAGACTGTCTCCCGTTATGGGCCAATTGATCGTGTGGCCTCATGACATACCATGCTTATAATCCAGTTGTTTTGAAAGGTGGTCTTAATTTCAGAATTTCATAATGACAATAATAAATTTTGATTTCCCCCGGACACCTTGCCTAACAGGCTTTAAGAACTTAACAATGTATACTAAAAAAATGTCACAATGGACCAGGCCACCATTCTTGGTAAAATTCCTGAATCAAAAAGAAAAGACAGATGAAACCCTTTGGTGCAGTGAAAAGAACCACAGAGAAACAAACACATATACCTCCCACAGACTAAAAAGGCTAGCTCTCTGGGGGGTGAGGAGGGCAACTCTGGGGAAATATGAAATCCCCCCAGGCAGCTACCATCAAACATTGTGCAGAGAGCAACTTCTGACATCTCTGAAGGCACCCCACGGGCTGGCCAATCCATCCCAGAACTGCTGCTGCTTCAAAGAGTGGTATCACTTGGCAAAAGTGGATCATGTGTCATGTTGGTAACCCTATCATAGGTGGTTCATCATGTGATGGGAACGTGTACTTAGAAAATTAATTTGAAAGCAGTAACTTATAAACTATTTCAACGTACATATCAACAGATTATTTGGTGAGCTGATTTCATTTCTCTACTTGGTTTGTAAGTGTGAAATCAGTCCTGTTTATATATTTATTTCCATACTTCAGTAAAAGAGCGTGATTTTCCAAAGAAAACCTCCTGCTTTTCAGATGGCCAGGTACAGAGTCAATCAGATCACTGCTCAGGATCACAAAAATGAAGTTCCCTCTAGGGATACTTTTCTACAAAGGCATGGTTCCATGGACCCAGTCATCTGGTGACACACCAGTTTGCTTGCTTCCATTCTGCTCCTATGCTAACTTATGGCTATGAAATGAATGCTCAACCCTCTAGCCACAGTGGTCATTTATTAGTTTGGCTTTGCAATGTAGAACCATTTTCCTTCCTGGCATGCCACCACATTCCCTGTCCTCCAAGTCAACACTGACTCATCCTTGATAAGACTGTCCTTGAAGCCTTGGCTCTACTCACATAGCTCCAATGAACTTTTCCCACGGCTACTCCTCTCTAGATTATATGACCTGATGGTGGTTGGTATGAAAATTAAATTGAGACAAGTTAGGCAGAATGGAGCTCACAACAAAAGCATTAGTTGTACTTATGGGGACCAATTACTCAACTCACCATCACGGCTGCTAGTTACCCTTTACCATGCACTCTATTCAGGTCTCTGCATAGAGGTTAATACTATCATCTCCTTTCCTCATAGCTGGCTCACCAAATCTAGAATGTGTTTGTTCTGCTTTCAAGCTGAGAATGAGAAAAGGTTTGACAGGACAGTTAGTTCACATGTGCTATTTCATGCAGCTCCTTCTGGGATTTAAAATATCCCAGAAAGATACTCTACTGCTTGCATTACTAACGCTTGTTTAAAATTGCCTCTTCATTGAAGTGCTGAGGTCTTCATACATTATTTTAGTACTATTAATCCTATTTGCCACTTTTCCTAACAATTTTGGCATTTTTCTGCATTTGTTCTTAGGTCTCTGCATTATCTCTAGAATTACATTTTGTACCTTTGGAAGCAGGGGCCATGACAACTTCCATTTTTGAATTTCTCTCAGTGCTTGGCATAGAGTCTTGCATGGTGATTCTCAGCATTGTGTTTATGCTTTGTTTGATTTAATTTTGGATCTTACTAAAACATTGGCTCGGCATTAGGCACACAATAGAAAAGAACAAGAACTTGTAGACTGTTTAGAAATTCCATCACTAGAGGCTCAACCACCATGCCATCTAAGCATTCTTCTACTCACTCAGATGCCTCGTGTTTCTTAGTGTTCTTTGCTGTTTTCTTCTTTTGTCTTCTTTTTGTTGTTATTGTGGTTTCTGTTTGGATCCTGGAGTTTATTAAATTCTTGCCTTACAACCTCCTGAACTTTCTTTCTATTCCTTTCTAGTATGCCCAGGGTAATGAAGGATGGAAATGAATCCCCTCCTAGCCACTCAGTTTTCAAGTAACAAGAAATGAAGTAGTTTGCTTCTGATGAACTGTGCTTTCCTCACTAAGAAAAAAATAGGTGTTTTCATTATGATTCACTTGTTTAAAGTAACTGGGTGATATGGGTTGTTTACTTTTTGGGAAAGAAGTATAAAGTGGATGGATTCAAGGACTCACACGTGATACAAAGTGTACCTTCCCTACCTTGGTATTACCACCAGGATGTACTGTCTGCCTTGGTATTGGGACAAAACAATTTTTTAAAATGTCACTCTTTCTATGGGCTGTTTTTAGAGAGCATTCAAACAGTATGACAAGGTAACCACATAGACAAGGCTACTTGCTTTATTTCCTATACTGATATATTATAGACCTTGAAATGGGTCATGTAGACATATATAATGTAATGAGGATGATTTTCTAGGGCTACTTCAAACTCTTTGCCTCTGCTCTCTGTTCTTGACATCTGTGCTTCGTACTTCTATAGAGACGGTGTCCTGCCTACATTGCTATATATTCTTCATACAAGCAAAGTACTCAGATGGTTTCCTATCTTGTGAGTAAATTTAAGGGCATAATAAAATGTTCATACTGATACATAGTAATAGATCTGAGAGTCCTTTGAAGTAATGACAATAGGGCCAGGTTTATAAGAGTAGCATGCTTAGCATGTACAAGGCTCTGGGTTCAATCCTGAATAATAATTATGATGACTTAATATTTCTAAAAATAATTACCTTTAACATATTTAGATAAGGGCTCCACATTTATTTTTATCTGATGTGTATCTATATAAAAGGTGCCAAGATAAACTGGTTTCAGGGTTGATTAATTCCATAGTTCAATGACATTAACAAGAACACTGAGCTCTCCTTCTTGTCCCATCATCTTGTGGATCAGCTTGTCACTCAGGAAAGCACATTGACTATTGCTGTAATAGATTATCTACATGGACCTAACCAAGTTAAGCTGATTAAGGGATTGCTTCCACTAGTCACCTAACCCTCTTCACATTAAATGGAAGCACACCAAGAGGAATGGAGACTCTGTCATCCACAGGTATAGAGAATTGGAATTCTTTCAGTGAGAAAAAAAAATTTGCTTTTTAGTAGGTAACTGAGAAGACCTTCTGTACCAGCCCCTTTTAGACTCTGACTTTGGGCATTGAGACCCTCATGGGGAGTTTTGTAAACCCTCAAACAAAATGCATATACAACTGTTAAAATAATAATAAATGAACTACTCTATTTTTGAAATAAGAAATCATCTCGTTTATAACTTAATAAAAGACTTACAGCCTCTTGGGCCTAGAAGCTACTATGAAATTTGCAATCACATTTTAAGTTGTGAATTTTCATATTTTGTGGCAATTGAAGAGGTATTATTCCCCCTGACTAAACATAGGACAGCATAGAAGGAGAGGAAGCAGATTTAACATGTGTATAGGTGCTGTTTTAGAGCCCACTTATTTAAGTGCAAATGCTGTCTCCTTAATCAGGAACTTTAATTTCTACCACTGATAAATTCAGATAATCATACCTGCCCCCTATCTTCCTCTCTAGGAAGCTGGGAGGATTAATTGGATAAACTTCTTAAAGCTCCTAAGAAAGATGGGGTACATGTAAAAGATGTTATTATTTCTAGAAAAGAATGAAGTCATGTCTCTTTTATGGACAGTTCACCCTTCTGGATTTTTTCCCACTTACTCATTCAGCTGAAGTACCAATTTAAGTGGGTTTTAGTTCATTGTGTGAGGCCCTTCTCATCTTCAAGTAGTTGCACTGAGAGAAAAGATTTTCAGTTAACAGCTTCCTATGATGGGAACTGCATGTGATTCCTGGGTTTGCTGAATGTCACATAGCATTGTTCTGCAGAGTGGTATACATGGAAGACTCAAGAAATAAGCTGTATAGGACTGTGACTAGGGCCATTTTCTGAGGTAAGTCCCAATCCAGAGCTCTTCCATGAAGTGTTTGCCAAGGACAGCTGTTCTTAGGCAGTTTAGCAATGATTCTCAAACCCAGGGCATTTCCAAGCAAGTCAAGTTCCGTTTCAAATGCCCCACACTGTTCAGTTACTGCTTATCTTTACACAGGGGCAATGAAACCCTTCCATCCACTTACAGTAGAAAGAGTTGGAGTTAGATCATTTTGGACACAGAAAGAAGACAAAAATGAGTGCAGGATCTTTACTCATCTCCTATAAAGGCTGTCAAATAGTTTACACTTAAATATGTCCTAAAGCAACAAATTTTCATATTTAGATCACAGAATGCTCTTATTTTTCCCTAGAATTCTGTTAGTTATATACTTAGAATAAACACACATTGTAAAAACTTATCCTGTGTACCATTTTACAGAGATTTTAAGTGGTCTTATTGGACTTTTGTTCACCTTTTCAAGGATGAATTCTAATTTAGAAGTTCAGTTAGGAAGTCCTTGTATTTGGATAATGTCATTACTGCCTCAGGCTGATAGTTCTGCTTTATGGCCAGAGGGATAGAAGTCCTCACAAATGGAGAAAGACCTGTTTTCCCACATGAAGAGACATGTGAGTCTGTGGCCACCAGAGAGCTTGGGTAGTTGAGGCTGTTGTGAAGCTTTTCTCCTAAAACACTTCAGATCAGCCTTTCATAATGTCACATTATTTACTTTTCCTGGAAATAAAATCAACCTGGGCATCTTCACAAGTTGAGAAACTGAAACTGAAGCATAGCTACAGAATTTATCCTAATCTGGTGTCCATATTTATAGGTTCTTTTTAAAAGAGCCAAGATTTCTTCTTGCCCTCATAAGTTTTGTTCTGAAATAAAAATTGACATACAGTTTTTCTCAGAGACTAGTAGCATGCTTCCTTAGCCAACCAGCAGTGATGAACTGGGAAAACTCAGTAGAAGATGCAAGAAAGGAAAGACAGAGTGTGGAGCATCCTGTCCGTAGAAGTAAAGTCTTCGGCTTTGCCAAGAACACAGTATTAAAAGGAACCATGGTTCAGATCATGTAAGGTCTATGTGTCATATGAAGAAATAATCCACAGGTGAAAGTGCTATGAAGATTTACTACCCAGTAACTAAAACCATGCACAGACTCTCATTTCTGATGTAAACATTCCCTCCCTTGGTGTAAGCTAGATCACAAAATGGATAGAGATGGACATGGCCTGAGGGAAGACAGACATCTTTCCCTTGTGTTTTGGCTAGCATGCCTGTTCATATAATTTCTAGGTTCATTTTTTCCAAAGCATTGTTTGTGTATAGCACCTATTTGAAAGAATTCACAGGCAAGAAGGATGTCAACATGAATTTCAAAAACTAAGTTGTAAGGTTTTGATCCAAGTGCTGGTGAGTTTTGAGAAGATAGAATCATACTTTTTTTTTTTTTTTTGAGAGAGAGGCGGGGGGGAGAATGGGCGTGCCAGGGCCATTTCAGCCACTGTGAACCATTTCCAGACACATTCGCCCCCTTGTGGTCAAGTGTGGCATTGCGTTCTTGCATCACTTGTGTCTGGCTAAATGTGGGACCTGGAGAATAGAAAGGGCATTCTTAGGCTTGAGAGGCAGGTGCCTTTACTGCTAAGTCACCTCTCCAACCTGAGAATCATACTTTTACAAGGACAAACCCCCACCCATGTTCCATCAGTCGAAGGTAGAATTATGAATGATAGAAAGCTTATATTTTAGACAAAAATACTTGGAAAGGGCTGGAGAGATGGCTTAGCAGTTAAGGCATTTGCCTGAAAAGCCAAAGGATCCCGGTTCGATTGGTTCAGTTCTCCAAAACCCACACAAGCCAGATGCACAGGGTGGCACACTCATCTGGAGTTCATTTGCAGTGGCTGGAAGCCCTGGCACACCCATTCTGTTTTTATCTGCCTCTTTCTCTCTCTCAAATAAATAAGAAAATAAATAAAATATATTAAAATACATGGAAAGTATAAAACAAAATCTTTTTGCTGGAGATACTTGTAAAATAAAGACATTAGTAGATCTAATTAGTAGTATAGTTATGGACACATAAGCTAGTTAGATATCCCTTACATGAACACTTAAAACTTCCTCAATTTAGCCATTATACCTATCTACCAATCAGGAGAAGTAATGCTCAGAGATTTCAGGTTACCTGCCCAAGGTCATACAATTAGTAATTCACATATTTTCTCATTACAGAGACAAAACACCAAGCGAGGTGTCACTTAAGGAAGGAACAAGTTTGTTTTTGGCTTACAGTGTCTAAGAGATGTGTCCATCATGGCAGGGAAAGCATGTTAGAAACAGAAGCCAGTGTCACGCCATCTCATCATTGGCAGGGGGAGGAACTAGAGACAGCAGGAACACCATGTGGGGCTGGACGACCAAACCTCAAGGCCCAACCTTAATGACACACATTCTCCAGCAAGGCTCCACCTCCTTAAATTTCCACAACTTTTCATAACAGCACATCAGCTGGAGATTAAGTAATTAAACATGTGAGTCTTTGGGGGTGGAGCATTTAACATTTAAATGATCACAGTGGTAAAAGGCAAAGATAGAATGCAGACAAACCATCTTATAAGAACAATAATCAGGGCTGGAGAGATGGATCAGCAGTTAAAGGTGCTCACATGCAAAGCTTGATAACACTGGTTTGAATCCCCAGTACTTATGTAAGCAAGATGTACAAGGGGGCACATGCTTATGGAGTTTATTTGCAGTGGCAAGAGGCCTTGGCAGTCCCATCTCCCCTCTCTTTGCTGGCAAATACACACACACACACACACACACACACACACACACACGAATTTAAATATTTTATTTATTTATTTACTTATTTAAGAAAGAGAGAGAATGGATTCACATGGGCCTCTAACCACTGCAAATGAACTCCAGACTCATGTACCACCTTGTGCTTCCAGCTTACATAGGTACCGGGGAATCAAACCTGGGTCCTTAGGCTTTGCAGGCAAGCACTTTAACTGCTAAGCCATCTCTCCAACTCCTAAAATATTTGTGCAGTTAAGAATAACCACATCACTAGGTTACCATAATACAAAAAAGACTTGGGCTTCTATAAATGCTCCAGCAAAGTTGTAAGCATCAAGCCAAGATCGAGAGCATGGAGTTAAAGCACAGTAGTAGGATAGCATGTATTTATTTTATTAGGATTTCTTTGCATTAAGAGCAGTTGTTAAAGTACAGACATATTGCATGAGACTCTAAGATAGCACAATATTGAATGCAACAGGCAAATGGAAGTAAAACCTAAAAATAAAAGTAGAGGTCTCAAGCCACACCTCTTCTACAGTTCATGTGGACATGTAGGGGGAGGGCCCACGATCCAAACTTCTTGAACACTGGTATGAGGGCATACATTCTGCCAATCTACCATATTTCTATGGTACTGTCTTGTTATGGTGATTAAAGGGTCAATAGTCACTATGCACAAATGTCTTTTATTAAATGTAACAATGCAGCCAGAACTAAGGTACCCTAGCAGTCGGTGATGGGCTGCAAACATTATGCTACTTTCCATTTTTAAAAATCCTACTATTGAGATAAAGATAAGAGAAAAACTTCTCACTTCATTCCTTTTTTTATGCTTTTGATTGCTGAACTATGCAAAAGTGTTACCTAGCCAAAAATATTTTTAAAATCTTCTATGGATCCAGTATTCATAAGCTTATGTAACTTCTTCACTCTCAAACTAAGTGAACTTGTTATAGATGCAATGCAATAAGGTTACCATCTACTACATGAGTTCACTTTCTTAGTGGGTTTTAGTTTTAGTAACTTCTCTTAGAATTATCTCTTAAAATTATGTTGTTATTACTTCTACATTTATAAATTAAGTAAAAATATTAATAAGGCTTCTATTATGAAATAACATGTAAGTTTTGATGCCTCAAAGAAACATGTATGCATTTTAATCTGTAAACCTACAGAAGACACTATTGGTTTACAAACAATGATTCAATAATGTCAAAATGATTGTTGAAGTGACATTTGTATGGTAGGAACTTGTCTATTATTTTATAACCATTATCAGATAAATATTAATTTTCCAGTTTAAATATGAGAAAAGTGGTACTGAAGAAGTTTAATCCAGTGGCCAGATCTCATACAGGTAAAACATGTCAGAAGCCATGTTTGTATCCCAGTCATTCTTCAGAGCCTGTACGCTTTCTACCCTGGTGAGATGTTATTAAGTGTGATTCTTTCTTGGTCTCTGTTCCCCTATTTACATGCTACTTACATGTCATTAGTACCTCTCGGGTTCTGATCTTTCCTGTAATTGCACTGTAACTAGCCTTTCAATGCTATCTAGTGAAAACAATCAGTTCTTGTTGTGAGCAGATCATTTAGGAGTATTGATTTCAAATTCATCATTGTTTTTCATGAAACAATGAAAAGCTAGGAATAGAGTATAAATGGGCACTCACAACATAAAGTTGATGACTTTCTATGCCCAAATGGTTTGACAATTTGTGATTCCTTCCCCTGGGGAAGAGTTTTGCTAACATTTTTCAAGGCAAAATATTCAATCTCTGTCTAAAATGATCAAATTTTGCCCTGCAGCAAACTTGTAAATTTTTGCAAGGACTCGTCAAACTTCACAAGGCAAGAGATCAATAATTTCCCACTGTTCTGTTCTCACTGCCTTTCTCAATATACACTATTTAGTTTGAAACTGCCAACATGAGAAATTTAAAACTTAAGAGGCAAGTAAGAAACTGTCTCCCAACCTGTAACAAATATAACTGATGTGTTTAGAATAGTAGTGCTCAATTTACATTCACGATATTTTAACAGCCAAAACAATGAGTTTAGATATTTAAAAATCAGTTATACATGTAAAATGTACATATACCCTCTTGTATTATGCTATGACATATACTGATACTCGTAATAATATTTTTGGTTTTCTATGTATTGTATCCAGTGTTGTCAACCTATGTTAAAAGTCAGGATGCAAGCAAATGACAGAATGGGCTTTTACTGCTGCCATGAGAAGGCATCAATTTTATTCCAACTTATAGTAATTTCCAACATCTATCATGTTAATTTTATGCATACATTTATGCATAAATTTTCTCACATGAAAAACTCCCAATAAATATGAGCCAATATTAAAATATGTTTTATTAAAAAATAAGTTTAGAAAATTTTTATCACTTTTTCTCTTAAAATTTTATGTCTCTTTTTTCCCTCTGCATCAAAATAGTGTATATTTTCTTGGGTTTAGCTCTTGGTCTTTCATTCTTCTAGTTGTGTAATTTCTCTGTCAGAGAACTCATCCATTTTCATTATTTCAGCAATGTCTTTAACTTGAATGAGTCCCAAATTTCTGTTGCCAATCCTTCCTCTCATCTAAGCACCAGCTATTATTTCCAATGGTTCACCAGCCATTTGTATTCTTTCATTACTTTGCCTGTCTGCAAAATAAATATGCTGAATTCTCCATTTTACTCAAAATCATGTCCTCCTTATAATTGCCTTTTCTTTCTTTCAAATGCAGAAGCAAGTGTCCAATCACCTGTGCTTGAAATCCTAGACCAGGGTACAAGAGTAGCTATAAGACCCGTGGGCCAATACTGTAGGACAGGCATAGCCAGAAAAGCCAGGAGCTTTTGCCTCCATGTTACTCATGGTAACTAAATCGAAAAGCAGGCATAGTTTTGCTAGATTTAAATTTTTAAAGGAAAACATAAATCATGAATTTTATAATGAAATCTATATGTTTTGTTTCTTTCAACTATTACATTTTAAATATTTGGAAGCAGGAGGAGATTTGTAATGAGAATATGCAATGCCAATTTGACACCACTGTATTCTACACAAGCTAATAAGTAATTGGAAGTGTGTTGTGTAATCAACAAATACATAGACATTCTTAGTTATAATGATGGAGTTAACACCGAAACTCAATAAAGCAGTTATTCTACATATATCAAAACTTTGAGCTATTTAGCATAGGGTTCTTGCAAAATAGGATGCACTGATTTCATCAGAAAGAACCCAATCATAACTATAAGCCTGAAATTAAAAATGGCATGTTCTAAGTCAGTGTAAGGAAACAGACAGGAACTATAGAAAGTTATCCTGACTCTTCCAAAATAAGTATCAGGTTATATGTCCTTCTTTTAAGGTTTCCAAGGCATGAGAAGTCAATTCCAGCAAGACAGAGGTGGATTTCAATGAATATGTAGTGCACATCACATGTCCCTCATTCTTATTTTCTACTTTTAATTTTTAGAAATGATATGTACTTGAATTTAATATAACACAGCTATAGCTATAAGTGTTTGAGAATAAATATTATAAACTTCTCATACTTATAGAGATTGTGCATGTGTATATCATAATGTAATCTTGTGATATGTCCTTTAAGACATGGAAAAGACATAAGCAAATAAAAGTTATTTGCAGATACATATTAATTTAATAGTAACTTTCAAAGAAGATAAAAAAATTGTTCCCCTATAGTTTAGAATTTACTTCTGAAACTGGCACTGTTTGAGAAAAATTAAAGAACTATGGAAACTTAACTAACTTAATGTTTTTCAATATATGCCCCAAACTATTTTTAAACCAAACAAATGAAAAATATAAGCATACTAAAACCTGATTAAGGTTATATCATTAAATACTGAAATTATCAGATCAAAATTTCATGCCAGCTATAAATTAGATAAGTGGTAATGCTAAAGTTTTATTTGGGGCATGTGCACTATTGAAAAATCTTTGACTTTCTATATCTTCTTTACATAGATGAATTAGCTAATTGGTTTGATTATAACTATCTTAGAGATGAAAATGGAAAAGATATGAAACGCTATAGCATAGTGGTTTCTGAATTGTTTTCAGAGTTGCAATGGGCCTTTATGAACTTACTTTTTGAATTAGAAGACATCTAATATTTTTGAGAAGATATATAGCTCTTTAAACTAAGAAATTAAATTCATGCTAATATAGTTTCAGTTTATTGTACTTCAGATTTCAGCACAAGCATTTCAGAACACTTAAAAAACTATATTTAGAGTGAGATATACATATTCCATACAGATGGAATCAATCCATGAATATATGTTGGTATCATTCCTGCCAGTCCTAATAAAACTCTGTCTTTGGTATGTTTGAACAAGACTTACATTATACAAGAAAACTGAAACATCAACCATTATATGCCCTTTAAGTGTAGATAAAATAATTTTACATCCATACAATATTTTTAAATGTTGACTTTAGCAAAATCTTAAAAATTCTCTGCAATTTGAAATGAAAATTCATCATGAACAAAATTATGAAAGAAAACAATGTCAACTCCAAATAACTCATAACTTGAGTAAAATCTCAGTGTGGTGTTTTAATCTTTTTCATTTATATTTGCTCATGATATTTAAGTTCACATCGTGCTTTTCCATGAAAAACAACATATAATCTGCACAGTGCTCTTTTGTGAAATGTGGTAATGTTGCATTCTTAATATTTTGACCAGTTGTATGGATGTCATCATCATCATCACACAACTAGAAGAAAATGGCAGATCTAACAGCTTGGGCTCTGTCCACCTTCTCACCAGTGCAAAGTGTTCTTCTGGATAGACCCTGACAGCCTTGTTAACATCTGAGTCAATCCTTATTTAGGGAATATGAGAGCAAAATAAATATATTAATTGTTTTTTATACATTTGTCTTTGTTGAATTCTCACCTATATGTAAGTATATTCTTACCAGAATGACCTCACATTCATATCTGAGGATCTGTGCATGAGTACACATACATATGCACATGCACATGAGGAGTTACTACAGAATAGCATACACTACTTACCTTATCTCCTGCAAGAAGATTGAGAATATTGTAGGAAGAAGGAAAAGGAAGCTCAATAACCTATGCAGAAAGTGGAGGTTTTAGTGGAACATAAATCACTAGAGAAAAGACACTATTTGTTTTTTTTGTTTGTTTGTTTGTTTGTTTGTTTGTTTTGTTTCAGTTTTTGTAAATCCATAGGCAGGTATGTAGAGCTTATTCTAAACTGTGCATTCACTAATTCTTAGGGCTCTGCAATTCTAGAGGAGAAAATTCTTGACCTGATAACCCTCATTTATATTCTTTTTCATTTTTAAAAATATTTTATTTATTTATTTATTTATTTATTTGACAGAGAAACAAGGAGGGGGAGAGAGAATGGGCATACCAGGTCCTCTAGCCACTGCAGATGAACTATAGACACATGTGCCATCTTGTGTATCTGGCTTTATGTGGGTACTAGAGAATGGAACCCAGGTCACTAGCTTTGCAGGCAAGTGCCTTAACCACTGAGCAGTCTCTCCAGCCCCTCATTTTTCTTTGTGTTTGTGTTTGTTTAATGTTGGGATTTCTCCTGACCTAGTAGTGCACATGAAATACGCTGTCTCTGAACTATATCCCATACCCATTGACTTCAGAATTCAGGAGTAGAATGATAAAGTGATGAAATAAGCACTATACATGCTTCTATTGCATAATGTAGCAAAAGCCTACCGTGCTGCGTTACTAGCAGTTGTCTGATCATGTCAGTATAAAATTTGTCCAGTTACAATATGTTAGTTATTAGTAGGGAAGTCTGCTTTTAACTTGAGTGACACACACCCGGGAAAAAACAATGGAAGATGTTAGATCCAATGATTTCTCCCGGCAGTTATATATGACAGGAACTTTCCTCCTGTGTCCTGCTTTAAATTTGACTTCACTGTAGACTTGTAGTCATGCTTCATAACACCAGCCTATCTTCCTGCAATTGGTGATATTTCATAAAGGAGAAGATAGGATGGACTCTAATGGGCTTCTGTTCTAAGTGAAAGAAATGTCTGAAATGTTTTCTTCTACCTGTCTCCAAGGAGGGGCCAACCCTAGTCTATTCACTCTCACAGTCTGGACCATCTGTGTTAAGTAGAGGACACTGAGTTTCTAGTCTGTCAGATGACTTTCTGAGTTTTCAGACTTCAAGAAGTTGTATCAAAGCCCTAACTTGAAACTTATCTATCTCAGTTCCTAGTACTCCCTCATGTCTCTGAGGCACCTACACCCTTGCACACATGGTGTGAAAGCCCTTTGCGTTTGATGAGAGGTATGAAGAAACAGGTCCAGTGTAACTCAAATGGGAAAGAGTGGCACATGAATCAGTAGTACATAACTCACCATTAGTTGGTAAGAGAAGGCTTCATGTGAGGCAGCAAGTCACTGGAAATGTCACGCATGTGTATGCACACTCAGTGTGCAGCCTATACTTCTGGATGCACACTCAGTGTGCAGCCTATACTTCCGGATGCACACTGGCTATGTTTCCTCTGTAATCACTCATGTATACAAGGTACAGCAAGTTTCTGCAGCAAAAATCCATGGCAACCACATATGCAGGTCTAGTAGATGTTAGTTGAAAAAATGTTTATCTTTTTCTCAGTTTTAACTTTTCAAAGATACCATGCTTTAGATGTATTTGACTCAAACTTGAAAATACAGTGCTATACAATTTCTTTTTCTTTTTTTTTTTTTTTAGCAGAAGCTTATCTTGGGGCATTGTGAACAACCTAAAGGCTATTCACTCTTCACTTTAGACACCTTGGAGGTATTTTTCTGTGCTGTGTACATTTTCATCCCAAGGAATATTTTCTTTTCATTCCTTTATATACCTGGGGACATTTTTTTCTCTCTACAGAGACCTTAGAGGACTGTTTAAGACCCTATCCACTCCATCTACTCTTAGTTTCACCTGAAGGGCAAAAACCCTAAGATCTTGACACAAATCCTGATAAATACATGGAATTATTAAAGGTGCCATCTCAGCAGAAGAGGATTGCTGCTGCCTTTGTTCTCAGGGGAATACATATTTCACCCAGTAGCAAGACACCCAACTGCTGCTACAATCAGAAATCTCTGAAATGCCTTTAAGCTAATCATCTTTGAACATGAGCCTTTGTTGTTGAGTGAGGGACCTTCTGGATGCAAGACACAGAAACCTGTTTTATTATTGTTATTTTTTTCTACCTTGCACAGAACAGCATCAAACCTGTCACCACCGACAGTGAGTAAGGTTCAGTGATCTGTCAGCTTTCACCCCAGATGAAGACAGTGAGAGAAATCTGCAGCCCTGGAGAGTTCAGGAAGAGCCAAACCGTGTGTTTGCAAAAGAGCATTTTTATATGTTTTCTTGTGACAGCACTAGTTTAACAGAAAATAGTTGGAGTGTGCCAAAAAAAGAGGGGAAAAATGCAAGACAGTAGTAGTAAGTTAGGCTAGCATGACATGATGGATCTGGGCTATGACAAACCGAATTGGAACAAAGCGTCCCTGGGGAGCAACTACACCAGGTTTGCTGAATTGTATTTCTTGATTTCTTACTGTGCAACAGTGCTTTTTACTGTTAGATTGACTAGGCTTCAGAATATTTTTAAAATTGTACAAATCAAAATCCATGTAGCTTAAAAATGAAGGATGTAAAAGGTTTAGGAGTTTGATGTATTGAAAGGCATTCTGTATTCCCTCATGTGAGTATTAAATATACACTTTGTCTGTTTGATGAATTTCAATTCTTGGTGGAAGGCAGTGCACACTATCACAGTTTACAAGGCTGAAAACCATGGTTAGAAAAGGTATCAGCTGCATATTCCCAAAGCTTCTCTTTTTGGGTTTTGTGTGTGTGCCCGCACCATCAAGTTGTGCCCAGGAATTACAGAAGGCCACATCTGTAGGCCTACACTTATTCTGAGATATACATAAAGGAGTAAAGAAGTCTCCAATCTAAGGTTCTCTTAGCACAGACATGATGCATTGTTCGTGCCTCTACGCCTATGCTTTCACAGTGGCTTCCACATCCCCTAATTAAAAAAATAATAACAGGAATATGAGGACTAAGATTTATGTCACAGACATTAAGCTTTGATAGTTTTCATGTACCACACAATATAAAGTAACTGGACAATGATCCTATAAATTGTTATTTGTAATCAATTTTGAAGAAATAGCTAAATACATGTGCTATGTTAAATTCTAAGGTAAATGTAGGGACTGGAGTTACAGAGGCAAATATTGGGAGTTCCTATCTTCAAGGAGTTGCAACCAGTTTGAATAATTAATGACATTATTAGCGGTGGTACAATAAGGAATAAGAGTCAGACAAGCTCAAGGCAGATGCAAACTATCCAGGCTTAGTCAACATAGCTTCACAAATTTCCCACTGAGTTTATGGTTGGGGAGCCACAGGAGGGTAGGAGTTGGTAAGAATGAGTTTCTTATTAATTAAGAACAGAAGGATGAGGCATTGAGGAATCAGAACTAAATAGTGGGATATAAGCTCAAAAAATTTGAAAGTAGGAGCAATATATGGAACTGTTTAAGGTTTTAATACAAAAGGATGAAGTATTATGGTTTAAGGGTTTAGGGAAATAGCATATGGTGACCATGAGCCAACTAGACTGTTGGTCCTATATGAACAATAAGCAGTCGCTAGTCAGCTATAACCCACTGCTGCGTGTACAAATATGAGGCAGCATTGCCAAATCCTTTGGTATTTTAAGAAATACTAGAAATCTGGTGTCTTACATAAAATTTCTTGATTTTAAGTATTAGAAACTATTTTTTAGATATAACATATTTCATGCGCCAACTAAAATATAATGTGAAAGTTGCATCTTTGATTTTCTTTAGTAGTATAGCAATTGGTAAGTTGCATGTGCTTTAGTTAATAACCCCCTACTCATGTTTATGCATCAACCCTAATTAAACTCAGTGACACACACACACACACACACACACACACACACACACACACAAGCTCACAGTAGAAGATGGACAATCTGGAAAGAAGAGGTTCACAGATAGGGAAGAGAAAAGGAGAAGGTAATGGGATGTTATTATGAACAAATGCATTATACATTTTGATAAAAATTGTCAATAAATAAAATATTCTTTAACACATACATTTTTCCATAGCTCATTCCCTTTGTTAACCTTCCCTCCCCATAATCAGTTGCATACAATTATGGATAAAGAGTGTAGAAGAGTCCAAGTCTGAAGTCACAGGAAGTACACTATTCTGCATAATGATAAGGTTCAAACAGCTTTGATGGAAGATGATCAGAATGGGTTAAACTGACAAATAAAAGGTACTTAGATATGATAAATATGCAGAGGTTATTTATAGAGGTCATGTTGGTAGTGGGTAATGAATAGAAAAGAATAGCTTCAGACAGATGTAGATGCTATCACAGACTAAGGAAGACTTGTCTGAAAGGTCTTGGATAAAGGAGAGAGTAGGCAGATAGGATTATAAAGACTGAAATGAGGTCATCAGTGCAGAGACATACAGCAATGTTTTATGACCTGAAAGAAGCACTGAAGAGCACAGAATGGCCAAAGTCCAGGTTACAAAAAGTAGAGAATTATTGAGAGTAACAAAAAAAATTGAGATACGTTCCAAACAAATTTGGTCTGCAAAAGTCTAACTAATTTTATTTTATTTGTGAGAGAGAGAGAAGCAGAGAAAGTCAAATAAAGAATGGGCATGCCAGGGATTCTAGCCACTGCAAACAAACTCCAGATGCGTGTGCCACCTTGTGCATCTGGCTTACGTGGGTCCTGGGGAATCGAACCTAGGTCTTTGGCTTCTCAGGCAAATGACTTAACAGCTAAGCCTTCTCCTCAGCCCAAGTCTAACAAATTGTTCTAAAGTTGGTTTAATAATTTCTATCAAAAGTACATTAAAATCAGTTAACTGAATTCAATTTAGTCACAAAATGTACTAAAGTGTACATTTATAAGCTGGCATATTAAACATTTTGAGGGGTGCCTAGGGATAGCAATGCATATGACAATATGTTAGCCATTCTTCCTGAAATACTGGTACTTAAAGTCTGTATGAAAAAGTAGCAGCATGGGGCTGAGGAGGTGACTTGATGGGTAAAAGTATTTATTACACAAGCATAAGGATCTGAGTTTAGACCCAACGAACCCTCATAGAATTCCAAGAGAAGTTCTCCACACCTGTAATTCCAGCACAGGGCAGGCAGAGACAGGAGCACCACTGAGGCTTGCTGACCACATTGTTTTGATGAATTGATGAGCTGTGGATTCAGTGAGAGACCTATTTGGGGAAATAAGATGGAGAGCAATGAAGTATGACACTTTATATCAACCTCTTCACATTCACATGCCACACACATGCAAAAGAGTAGCTGCTATGCATACATTCATATAATCTTCATATACTTTAATTAAATTTATTTATACAAATGTATTATTATTATTTATTACTAAAGACAGGCACTCACTATTTAACCCAGGCTAGCTCTAAACTGTGTAGTCAAGCAGGTCTCAAACTTATGATCCTTTTGCTCCAGCTTCTTGAGTGCTGGGATTACAGATATACATCATCACACTCAGTTACAAAGTATTTATTTATTTATTTATTTATAGTGTGTGTGTGTAAGAGAGAGAGAGAGTGCATGGTTGTGTGAGGCATGTATAGAGGACCTCCGAGGACAACCTTCAGGTATAAGTCCTCATCTTCCACCTTGTTTTGTTTTGAGTCAGATCTCTTGTTCACTGCTCCCTCCCACAGGCTGGTCTGTGAGTTTCCAGGAATTCTCTCTCTGCCAAACATTACACAGTAGGTGTGCTGGGATTAAAGAGGCCCAATCCAGTTTCCAATTTATACTTGAGGTCTGCAGATTTGAACTCAGGTAGTCAGACTTGCTATACAAGTTCTTTATCCACTAATCAGTCTCTGTAGCCCCTGTTAGTTTATTTTCACATGATGAATAAAAACATATATCATTGCTCTGGTTTTTACCTGCAAGTGCTATGACAGAAACATGAAGCTTTTACTATGACATTTCTAATATGTAAGTAGCTTTGTAAAAGTTTTTCTCTCATTCTAAAGAACTGTAGTCAGGTATGATAGCATATTCATGTAATCCAGTGTTCAGGAAATAGTATGATGTAAGTTTGAGGCTAGCCTAGGGTCTACATAGTGAGTTTTAGGCCAACCTGAGTAACTTAGCAAGACCTTACATTCATTATTATCCACTGTAATCTCAGAATCACAGTAACAATTGAGATTGCTCTGGAAGATGTCAGGTGCACCAGCAAATCCCTTCTCATTTTCCTTTTTTTTTCTGACAAATAGCACTGAGAGAATGTGCAGTAAGTTAAGTGCTTTAAATAGGATGCAGTAATTTACATTCAAGTGAACTAGAACCTTTCCTACTCAATGTCCACACATTTTTTATTGCCCATGCTCCTTCTTATCACCTAGGCTAGTGGCTGAGAATACCACAGAATGTAAATTCTTACCAAATGACTCAACTCTTCAAAGACTCACCTACGCACTGGACAAATTTAACCAATAAGTTAGTTAGGTAGACCCATCTTATTGTAGATTTTATGAACAAAAATATTTTAGGTACGGGGAAATGTAATACATTTTTCGAAAGCTGTAACCACTTATCAAAGAAATTTCAGTGTCTCGTGGTGGTTGTTGACAGCTGCCCCCAAGTACCACCAAATTAACAGCAATGAGTAGAGATAACAGTGGGATTTTATGCCTTATAAGAACAACCCGTGCTTATGTGGAACACAGTTGCTTATGCTTTGCACTGATAGATCAATCTCACCTGACATATGAGGAGCCAATAACTTCTAGGCCATTATTTATTTTAGAAAAGGAAAATGTTAGGTAAATCTAAGAGTTTTCAAATAAGTATTGCTGCTGATTTTTAAAACCTTTAAATCACTTACCAATCTATTTTCATATACAATGCAGGAAGATGCCAATATCATTCAATTATTTTGAACCATTTATACCTTGAACTAAGGAAATAATAGGCTTGCCACTCTAATCTTCATTTACTCTTTGATTTGTATCCTCTTTGGTTTGGTTTATTTATGTGTAAATATGCATAGTTCAAAACTTGTTAGTAGCAACACTAATAATGCTATTTATATACTTCACCTTGTCCATTTAAAATGGATTGTTCTATTTATAGAGTAACAGCCTGTAAAATTAAATTAAAATTTTTAATAGAAAAGACAGTCTTTTTAAAAATTATTATAATAGAAAGAAGGGTGATTTTTTCATAAATCATTTCCAAAGCAACTTTTAAAAAGTCTCCTTTTTGTTCTAAAACTTTAAAATAGTCATTGATTTTTTAAAAATAATTATTTATGCAAAATAATTTATGGTAGATTTTTCAGTACTTGAAAATATATTCTTATAATAGGAATTTTACAAGACCATTAATTTTAGCAATGGTAGGGAACATAAATATGATTTAGGAGCTATTGCTGATTGTTTCTAGAAATACATATTGACCCCATTAGTTTTAAATGATAACATTACTAAACCAAAGTATTAATTCAACAGTACCAGAATTGCTGATTTTAATAATTTTTATTCAAACCCTTTGCTTAGCATTTATATTTCAGCTAGATTATCATACATAAATATAAATGCAAAATTTAAACAAACTATCTTGGGAAATCTCATTTTAACTTATTTTGAAATTAATATCCTAGGAAGCTCTATTTTCTAGAGTTCTTTGTTCTAGTGCATTTGTATTTGGGATCTAGCAGAATTGATACCATCTTGGGGCACACTTTTATTGATCAAGATGGTGCCATGGGTTTAGAGAAGCCTCATGATTTAATGGTCATTCGCTGAATCATTTACCCATCAAGTATTTCTTTAACAGAGAAGCAGTTGTCATCATTAATAACAATAATGACATATTTATTGGATATTTATCATATCTCTGCTATGGTTCTTACCAGGTATTAATGTATTTCTTCGTCACTATAGAGGAAAAGACTTGAAATGTTTTGTGATGTATGTTAGCTATATTAACCATTGAATATAGTAATCTATACATGAGCATCTCCATTTAAATTATCATGAAACCCATCAATGTTAGGTGCCTGCTTGACAAAGGCTACTGTCAAACATATCAATTTTGTACCATGAACAGTCTATGTCTGGAATAGGGTAAATTAACAGTGATTTCAGAGATATGGTGTCAGTATATCAAAGATGGAAGGCTTTGTTAATGACACAAAATTCAATAATCATTCAATGAAAGGCATTGAATACATTTTTTATTATAGATCTTAAGTCTGTGAATTCTGGAAATAAACAAAATATATGTGTTCAAAAGATGAAGTGTTAAAAAGATAATTTGATAATGGTTCATTCATACTTAAGGTGGTATTTGGTGAGAGGCGCTGTCGTGGTTTGGTTCAGGTGTCCCCCATAAACTTAGGTGTTCTGAATGCTAGGTTCCCAGCTGATGGAGATTTGGGAATTAATACCTCCTGGGGGCAATGTATTGTTGGGGTCAGGCTTATGGGTATTATAGCCAGTTTCCCCTCGCCAGTGTTTGGTGTAATCTTCTGTTGCTGTTGTCCACCTGATGTTGGCAAGGAGATGATGTCCACCCTCTACTCATGCCATCCTTTCCCCTGCCATCATGGAGCTACCCCTCGAGTCTATAAGACAAAATAAACCTTTTTTTTTTTTTTTTTTTTTTTTTTTTTTTTTTTTGGCCCAGAAGCTGTTCTTGGTCAAGTGTTTTCTGGAAGCAATGTGAAACTGACTGCAGCAGTCTCTTAACCCAAAACAAATTCAAAGTAAGGAGGGTTTTTGTGTACTCTATTTTAAAATTATATACTTGAGCTGCAGAGATTGCTCACTGGTTAAGGCATTTGCCTGCAATGCCTAAGGACCCAGGTTAGATTCCTCAGTATCTACATAAAGCCAGATGCAATAGGTTGTACATGTACCTAGAATTAGTTTGCAGTGCCTAAAGGCACACCAGTTCTCTCTCTCTCTCTCTCATTCTTTATCTACCTCTTTCTCTCTCTTAAATAAATAAAATAAAGTATTTTTTAAAATTAAATTATAGCCAGGAGTGATGGCATGTGCCTTTAATCCCAGCAGAGGTAGGAGGATCTCTGTGAGTTCAAGGCCACCCTGAGACTACATAGTGAATTCCACGTCAGTCTGAGCTAGAGTGAGGTCCTACCTTGAAAAACAAAAAACAAACAAAAAAGAATTATATACTTAAATGTAAAGATAATGGGAGAATATATTCATTCCATGTATATAGGATTAATTTATAAGAATATCCTATTAGGGGCTGGAAAGATGGCTTAGTGGTTAAGCTCTTGCCTGTGAAGCCTAAGGACCCCAGTTTGAGGCTCGATTCCCCAAGACCCACGTAAGCCAGATGCACATGGGGGCGCATGCATCTGGAGTTTGTTTGCAGTGGCTGTAGGCCCTGGTGTGCCCATTCTCTCTCTCTCCACCTGCCTATTTCTGTATCTCTCTCTCTCTCTCAAATAAAAAAAAAAAAAATATCCAATTACATTTAAAAAATTCCTTTGAAAACAGGTCTGGAGAAATGGCTCAGCAGTTAAAGCTGCTTTCTTGCAAAGCATGCCAGTCCAAGTTTTAATAACCTCTACCCATGTAAAGCCAGATGCACAAAGTGGTGCATGCATCTGGAGTTCATTTGCAGTGGCAAGTGGCCCTGGTGCCCTATCACCCCTCTCTTAAGTAAATAATAAATATTAAGAAAAATGTGAAACTTGACTCAAGGGTAAGCTGGTCTTCCTCAGTCTTGCTGACCCTCTTCACCTGAAGTTCCTATGGTGTTTCTTTTAATGATGATAGGTTGTTAGTTCCCTTGAGTTTTCCTTCCCCAATAACTGAGTCTTATTTAACAAGTACCTTAAAGAACCTATGACAATCATGTCTACTTGTCATTTCCTCTTGAACCCAGGAACATTTAAATTCATGAATGATTTGAATAAAAAGCATTAGGCTAGCTTAACGATTCTTTTGGGATAAAATCATCAGCTCAAGAAGAAAATATTAACACATGGGTTTGTTGGTGCTTCTTTGAGCTTTGATATTTTATTTATTTATTTATTTGACAGACAAAGAAAGAGAGAGATAGACAATGGGCATGCCAGGGCCTCCAGCCACTGCAAATGAACTCAATATGCATGCACCCCTTGTGCATCTGGCTAACGTGGGTCCTGGGGAATCAAACCAGGGTCCTTTGGTTTTGCAGGCAAACACCTTAACCACTAAGCCATCCCTCCAGCCTGAGTTTTGCTATTTTATAGATTAATAATTAGCTCTGGTAAGATGTGTGGACTTCTCTCCAATTTGGGAATTGGTTCCATATTAGGATAACAATAGCTGCTATAACACATCAACCAAATATACATAATGGATCAAACACAATGGAATATTAGTTTGCACTCACTTGATGTCCAGCATAGAAATTGTTGTTTGGCAAGTTTATTGTGTGTGTGTGTGTGTGTGTGTGTGTGTGTGTGTGTGTGTTTATGTATATGTGTGGTTGGACACTCCTGTGCCAAGGCACACATGTGGAAGTCAGAGAACAGCCTTCAGTTGTTAGGCCTCTCCTTCCGCCTCAGGACAATCTCTCTTGTCCTTGTGTTTATTAATACCAAGGACAGTCTACCTTTCCTAGGAGCTTTTGGTGATCCTCTTGACTTTGCCTCCCATTTCCATAGACTTGTTGGGATTATGGATGCATGTGTCACACATTATGTTCAGCTCTAGGTAGGCGCTATGGACTTGACCTGTGGTTGGCTGGCTTGTACAACAAGTGCTTTTAAGTACAGAGCCATCTCCCTAGCCTATCAGGCTGCTATCTTTCAGACTATAAAGCAGAGACCCAGGTACTTCCCATTTGATGGACCTGGCATCTTCAATATGTATCTCCCAAGTTCATTGTATTCATCTGCAAAAAACCAATGAAGGCAGAATGAGCAGGATCGTAATTCAACTGGATGTGACATTATAGCCACTTATGTATGATTGGCAAGAACTCATTCTTAGATGGGAAAGCAGAAGACTGAGAAGTGACATCTCTGGGGCTCAGCAACTTCAGAAAATTAACTGAGAACTGTGGGAGGTAGACCACACAAACTTGATAGCTAGCTAGCAGCCATCTGCCCAAAGGCAATCCAAAATTCAAAATGTCAGTGTAGGGCTGGAGAGATGGCTTAGCGGTTAAGGCACCTGCCTCCTAAGCCTAAGAACGTTAGTTCCAATCTCCAGCGGTTCCAATCTCCAGGTCCCATGTTTAGCCAGATGCAGTGATGCAAGGGTGCAATGCTGCACTTGACCACAGGGGGCACACGCATCTCGATTTCGTTTGCAGCAGCTGAGAGGCTGCTGGTGCACCCATCTCTATCTGTCTTCCTCTCCCTATCTCTCTGTGTATCTCTGTGTCTCTCCCCAAAAAAAAAAAAAAAATGTCAGTGTTATCAGAGCCCAAAGGACCCTAGACTACTACATTAACTCAGAACTGGAAAAGTCAGCATTCCATGGATTCAGCACAAGAATGAATTTTAAAATGGCCATTGAGCTCCAGGAAGGTAGATTCTTTTAACAAAGAGAACCAAATCTAAACTAGTTAGAAAGGAAAACCATGATTAAAAGGCAATGATAAAGACACAGGATTTAGAAAAGAAAACAGTCACTACATATGTATTGCTAGGAAGGAGTTTGTAAGATAAAAAGAGCTTAATCGGTCCTCAGTAAGCAGTAGAGATCGTGAGTAGAAAGTGCAGAGGCTTTTAGAGGAGAGGGTTATGGAAACACAGATTCTGATAGACAGTATTTGTCAAAGCAGAGCTGTAATAACAGGCAATTTTAGGAATCGAGTTATATCTTTATCCATTTTTACTTTAGTACTTATTTTTGCATATAATTTTAATTCTGTGTAGCCATCTGGTAGGGCCTGGCACTCATTGATTTGTTGCAATACTAGTGTTTATCCAGGGAACTACGACTGTAGTCACAGAGAAGTGAATGCTGGGTGTTGGGAACAAAGACTGAGGAAGGATTTCCAAACAAATGCTCCTTCTTCTTTGCAACTAGTTCAAAACCTAAGGATACATTCCATGGGCTTTTTTAGATAGAGTCAAGCCTTGACTTTGTCCGGTATCTAACTATGTTTACAGTAACTGACCATCTTCAGTTCTGAAATTACTTCCTGCTTCTGTTCTGTCTTGTGGAGGTCCCTCCTTCAAATCAAGAAATGAGGCCCAAGAGGACATCAAGGGATCCTGAAGCTCTCTCAGGAGCCCCCTCTGACTGGGACTGCTCTTCTCTGTCAATCTCAGAGCATTCCTAGCGATACCATCGCTGTCTGCAGGGTTATGTTGCTGCTATAGGCAGCATGAAATTGACAAGGAATGACAGAGTAAAGTGCTGAAAGGGCACTTCTGCTTTCTGATGCATCTGACACCTGTATTTACAAGAAAGAAAACAGCTTTTATAAGCATATTACTGGGAGGTGTAGAAGGTGAAGGATTACTGACACTTTTCAACAATAGCACAATGGCATCTAGGCAGCTACTGAACATCCACTCTAAGAGGATTTGCCCACCAGAAACAACCTAGATTAGGTTGTTTCTTAAAGAGGTCTACTCCAGTGCAAATCAAATATAAATCTCAGAAACCCTTGATCATTGAGTGCAGGGTTCTCATTACCTCGGACTTATTATTATTATTTATTTATTTGAGATAGAGAAAAATAAAGAGGGAGAGAGAATGAGTGCACCAGGGCCTTCAGTCACTGCAAATGAACTCCAGGTACATGCACTACCATGTGCACCTGGCTTCCGTGGGTCTGGGGAATTGCTCTGGATCCTTTGGCTTTGCGGGCAAGTGCTACTAAGCCACCTCTCCAGTCCCATTACCTCAGATTTGTACTTAGCATATGGACTTAGCCCTTAGCTTATATATCTGTATATCCTCTAGCTATATGATTATTATAACTTGGAAAGCTAAGATACAAATGGACAAAGAAAATGATACCCTGTTCTCTTTCCAAGAGTCTTTTCTAAGAGTAAACAGATAGACCTGCATTCTCAAAACTCAAATTCAGTTCATTATTATTATTGTAATAATAGCAGTTCTGTCACATAACAATAGCAAATGAGAGAATTTAAATTCCAGTATAACCACAGTAGATTCAACATAACTGGACATATTATGCAGTCAGAGGCTCTCCTTCTATCTATAATATATTGAACTTGAGTAGTTCTGTGGACTTTCCAGTATTCAGCAGGTGGCCCTTTCAAAATCTTCATCCTCCTGTCTCAGCCCACGCTGTGGTGCATTCTTGCTAACTCTGCTGGGTGGTTTCCTGTGTCAACTCTCTCTCTCTTGTGAATACCTCACCCTCCTTCAAATCAAGGAATGAGACCCTGAAGGACATTGAGAGAGCTCTAAATTCCCTAAGGAGCCATCCCTGGCTGTGAACATACAGTACTTCATTCAATCTTGGTGACACGTTTACTGTGTATAATTGACATCTTGCTTCTACCCTGTGCTCAGGCCATTCCTCCACATCCTTACACTGTTGTGAAGATTTACTATTTTGATTCTTAAGTCATGATAGATCCCAAAGAAGAATTCTTTGTGATGGAGTTTCTTAATCATGTTCCTTTTCCCTGCCATGTATCTCCTTATCAATTAATAAAGAAAAATATATTCACATCCCACGTAGTTCTTCCACAGCATGTCAGCATATATTATTGCTATTCAGTTACTGGTACTGCAGTTTCCATTATGACTTTTTATATGGCAGAATTAGTAAAAAGGTAATGTTAGGATTAAAACTCAAAAGGATGTAATCCCTAGTTAGCATTTTATAATACTGAGGCTCTTTATTATCCTCTTAGTACACCATGGTATTGATAGTACTTTGTTTTACCTTATCATTACAACATCATCTCTGAGAATTTCCACTTGTATCATTACAAGATGATTATGACAGCTTCACTAAGCCTCATTCATGTGAATGGAAAATTAGTGCCATAAAGAAAATTTCTAATAATTATTTTCCAAGACGTGTTGGTACTTTTCAAACTTAAACTCATTATGCCGATTTGAATCTCACTGCAGCAAATCCATGCAAACGGAGTGCTCTTATTCACGTCACTCTCAGGACTTTTAGATAAAGATGTAATCAGAAAATAAAAGTGTTAATAAAATCCACATGCATGAATTTAATCTCATCACATATGCAGCGATAGTGTACATGGGTCTCCGTTCCCAGAAATAAATTAAAATAATTTATATAGTAAGTTAAATTATCAAAATCATGTAAATGTTCTCTTACTTGTTTTTCACTAAGTATCTCATTTAATACACACAACCTACTTGTAAGAATCGTCCGCATTTTATAGATATAGTGATTTAATGTCATAGGATGCTAAGTGTTTCACTTACGGGTACACACAATTAGAATGTGGAGAAAAATTTTGGGGGGTACACTTAAATAAACTCAAAGTTCTTTACTCTTGACAGTGGCACCTGCTAGGTTAGTCACATTTTCAGCATGTGATTATTCTTCCCATTGTGTTTACTACAAGTCTACAAAAAACAAATATGAGGATGTACTTTACCTGATGGGAAATAGGACTAAGTTATCTTAAATACTTGTATTTTACCCAACTTATTATTATAGGAAGTATTTTAACAAAGGCATATGACAATAATTAATAGCAGATGTAAAATGCTTTCTGGGAGTCTAGAAAAATAGAATACAGCCTTATCAAACTAAAATTTTTGTTTGGGTTATAGTTTTCTAGTCATGAAATCTTTCTTCTTTGAACATCATGAGATAGTATCCAAAATTTTGGGTGGGAGACCTCTACATATGTCTCACGCATTCCTATATGTTATATGTGTATAATGTAACATATAGCCTGTTGAGGACATTAGATACAAATATATGTACGAACTACTTGTTATACAATTTCAATTAATAACATTGGATAATGAAATATGTAGGATTATAAATGGTGAGTTGTTGAACTGAGTAAACAGACAACATAGCTGATTCTTTTTTCTTAATTTTTTATTGACTACTTCTATATTTACAGACAATAAACCATGATATTTCCCTCCCCTCCCCCCATTCCCCTTCAGAACTTCACTTTCTGTCATATCCCCTCCCTCTCTCCATTAGTCTCTCTTTTAATTTGATGTCATCATCTTTTTCTTCTATTATGAGGGTCTTGCAAAGGTATTGCTAGGCACTGCAAGGTCATGGTTATCAAGGCCAATTTCCATCTGGATAGTTGCATTGTAAGGAGTCATACCCTTCCTTTGGCTCTTAAATTCTTTCCACCCCCTC
Organism: Orientallactaga sibirica; assembly: GCA_036365145.1. Classification (NCBI taxonomy): domain Eukaryota; kingdom Metazoa; phylum Chordata; class Mammalia; order Rodentia; family Dipodidae; genus Orientallactaga; species Orientallactaga sibirica. The sequence goes on along the minus strand of JAEOAD010000004.1, from coordinate 73,822,953 downwards.
TTCCATAATGGACCCTGAGCCTTGGAGGGTGTGACAGAGGTGTTTCAGTGGTGGACACTCCTCCGTCCCTTCTTCTCAGCACTATGTTGCCTTTTGGGTCATCTCAGTGGTCATCGCCATCTGAAAAGAGAAGCTTTTCTAACCAGAAGTGAGAGTAGCATTAGTATGTGAATATGATCATTAAGTGTAGTGCTTTCAGGGCAGTTTGGTGGGAATAATAAATACATTTAGCCAGATGAGAGCAGGCTTTATACCCCTATGGCTCATGACCTCCCCTGCCATAAACTTTTGATTAGTTTGATTAGTTTTTTCAGTACCAGGCATGTATTCCCTCCCTTAGAGAGGACCTTCAGTCCAATTAGGGAGCAGTTGGTTTCCCCAAGAGCATACATGCCACTATTGCTCCCATTTGGTCATTGGGCCTGTCTGGCCAATCTTGAATTTTCCAGTGGCCACTGTTTTCTCTGCTGATGACTTCTGTCTCCCATACGGCTGCATGCAGTGCCACTTTTTCCAGCTTTCATTTGGCTGATCTATAGGGAGAATGTTTTCTGCTCAGCACCAGCTTGCTTTCTCAGTGACCTTGCCTCTCAGGCAAGAGATGTCTTCAGCAATAGGGTCTTACCATCTGTTTCTCAAGGGAAACCAAGGGCCTTTGCAATAGCCTTTAATGTTTTAGAGACTATAGGGACCTCCTTGGCCAACAACTCACTGGAACATATTCCATCCCAGGCACTGAATTTTTTTTAATAACAATCTATAGCTTCTGGATGTGCCATTATTCCAAAAAAACAGGTTTACATAAGTCTTATTCAGACTATCTTGAATGCACCATATCTTTATTATCCATTCATCTGTGGAGGGACATCTAGGCTGGTTCCATTTCCTAGCTATTGTGAATAGAGCAGCAGTAAACATGGTTGTACAAGTATTTCTAAGGTAGTGAGAAGCATCCTTTGGATATATGCCTTGCAGTGCTATAGCTGAATCATATGGTAAATCTATTTTTAGCTGTCTCAAGGACCTCAGCACTGATTTCCACAATGGCTGGACCAGATTACATTCCAACCAACAGTGTAGAAATGTTCCTCTTTTTCTGCATCCATGCCAACACTTATTGTCATTTGTTTTCTTGATGGTAGCCATTCTGACAGGAGTGAGATAGAATCTCAAAGTAGTTTTAATTTGCATTTCTCTGATGGCTAAGGATGTAGAGCACTTTTTTAGATGTTTATATGCCATCTGTATTTCTTCTTCTGAGAACTCTCTATTTAGTTCCATAGCCCATTTTTAACTGGGTTGTTCGATTTATTATTGTTCTGTTTTTTGAGTTCTTTGTATATTCTGGATATTAATCCTCTGTCAGATGTATAGCTCACAAAGATATTCTCCCATTCTGTAGGTTGTCTCTTTGCTCTATTCACAGTGTCCTTTGCTTATACAGCTGATTCTCACAGGAGCAGACTTTGAACACTTTGGGGCAGACAACCTGGAATATTTCATATAAAAATGTTGTTAGCTTAATACCTATGTAGATGGTATCAGGGATTCCTGTGCTGCTGTGACATATTCCACTTGGCCAATGAGTTCATCACTAAGTGATTAAAATGAAGCAGAACATGATCATGTGACATCTTAGTAATGCATGATTAATTAACAATAGTCTACCCTCTGTAATCATGACTGTTTAAATATATTTACATATATTAATATATTATTACATATTAAATATATTAATATATTTACATATGTTAATACAACTGGGCTCACATTACCCCTAAGTATTCATTTTGCCAACCACATAAGATCCTCAATGGATGTTACTGTTGTCCTGTTTGGTATAGCAAATAGACTATAAATGTATAGTGACTTAAGCAAAACAGATATTTAGCTCTTGAATTAGAACATTCTTATAAACACTTATAGATTGGTGGTTCTTGGATAGGCTGCTGTACCTTATGCAATGATTGATTAAGAACCCTTTGCATCTGGTGGCTCTACTGATCTGGAGGCCTTGTAAGTGTTTAAACCTGGCAGGAGTAAGGAGCGAGTGCAGAGAGGACACAGAGAAACTAAAATGTTTTCTCTCTGAAATAACACACATCTAGTAACACCATGCCTCAGTGAATATAATACAAACACCTAGAAGATCGAATCCATTATGAACATCTTGGAAAAGGAGTGTTATAAAATACTGTAGGACTTTCATAGAGAACTACCAAACCAATAAGGGTAGCAACAGAACCATTGTATTAATGAAGTAGCTACATTGATAGATACCATACAAATGGACAAAGTTTCACTAACACTCAAGCCCAATCGTGAAGCCCTAAATATGAACTCTTGGACAATGCCCTTAGCTTTGAACTACCTGTTGGGGTTTAAAGAGTGGGTTACATTTAACTAAATCCTAAATGGGTAAAGGCAAGTATTAATGAGGTATTCCTAAATATCAATTGTAGTAACCCAATAACAAGAATATATATTCATGAGCAGAGACTTAATATTTGCATTCTTTTTGAAATTTTACTTATTATATCATAGATGGTCAAGAGAAACTGTTAAAAGATCCACAAGAATGAGTTTTGAAGATAACATTGGTAAACAAAAGTCATTTATTGGCTTCATTGGTTTATTAACTTTCTTTTTTTGTTTTTACAATTTTTAAGTTTATTTGTGGAACAAAACTAGAAAACCAGTAAACTTGAAGAAAACCTTGAAATAAAAGTTGGAGACAAATTTTAAAGAACTTTAAATATTTTTATGATTTATTTTTATTTATATTATTCTGATTTTACATTCATAGTGTTGGATCCCTTATATTCCTCCCTTTCCTCCCTCTTCCAAAGGGAGCCTCATCAGTGGGTAATGTGGGTCATGCATTGTGGGGGTAGTCAAGAGTTCTGGGGGGTAGGCCAAGTCTGTGCATAATGCCCCAACTTGTGGCTCTAACATTCTTTCCGCCCCCTCTTCTGTGAATTTCCCTGAGCCACATTGGGGTCATTTTAGTTCTACTTCAGTGATGAGGTTTTGGGAACCTCTGTGTCTCTGGATATCTGGCTTAGCTGGAGTTGGATGTTCTCTGTGTTTATCTCCTTCAGCCTTTTTCTGGTGCCATGATCACCAAGAACACTGTATTCTTGCCTTTCCCCTGCATTACTCTATGGTTTCAGCTGGGGCCCTGAGGTGTGATTGGCGGACATCCCTTCAGGTTTGTTGTCCCTCTGAAAAAGATAAGCAAATTCTCCAATGGAGAGAGAAGTTAGTACTAGATAGAAGGGATGGCCATAGATATTTTGGAGGGAATTTTATATGTGTAGGCTCTCTTCTAGCCCACATTTGGTTGTATCTTGATCTTGGACTCTGAGCTCATTTTTTGTACATGGTTTTGACTTATTTCCCAGTTCCAGCAATGAGTTCCATTCCACTGAGTGGATCTATTAGCCAAATCAAGAGCAGTTGGTTACCCGCCTTGGCTGTGTGCCACTACTGCACTTGTTTGAGCATTACGTCAGGTTGCTTCCTGCTGGGTATCTTATACTGCAAGTTGTTTGGAAAGATGTCAGCCATTATCCCCCAGTTGCTCATGTAGCACCCTCTGGCACTAGACTAGCTTTCTGAGGACTTACCCTCTTCCAGATTCTGGCCAGGTCTCTCCATGTTTGGTCTCACACACGTATGCTATCTTCGACAGTAAGGTCTTACCATTAACCTTTGGTGGGTCATCAAGAACTCTGACAGAAATCTGTCTTTTTTGGGAAACCTTGTAGGTGTCTCAGATCAATAGCTCATTGTTGAAGTTAACCCCATGTTGGCACTGGGAGTTATAAGTCAGCACCTAGGAAGGTGAGGGAAGAAAAAGATAGATAATATAAAAGAGAAAGTGAGTATAGAGAGGAGAGGGAGAGAGAGGAGAGAGAGAGAGAGAGAAGCAGGAAAAGATGAAAGACCTATACAATGAAAACATAAAAACACTCAAGAAAGAAATTGAGGAGGTCCTACAAAAATGGAAAGACCTCCCATGCTCCTGGATTGGTAGAATTAACATCGTGAAAATGGTAATCTTGCCAAAAGCACTATATAGATTCAATGCAAGGCCAATAAAACTCCCAACTTCTTTCTTCACTGAGATAGAAAAAAACTATCTCAAAATTCATATGGAAAGGCAGAAGGCCTTGCATATCCAAGCATATCCTCAGCAAAAGAAACACCTCTGGAGGCATCACCATGCCTGATCTAAAGCTATACTACAAAGCCATTGTAATAAAAACAACATGGTACTGGCATAAAAACAGGAATATAGACCAATGGAACAGAATAGAAGACCTGGACTTTGGGTCAAGTAACTACAGCTACTTGATATTTGACAAAGTCCCTACCAACACAGAATGGAAAAAAGACAGCATCTTCAACAAATGGTGCTGGACAAACTGGACAACCATACATAGGAAAATAAAACTCGACCCACACATCTCTCCATGCACAAAAATCATGTCCAGATGGATAAAAGACCTTAATATAAAACCAGAAACCCTGCTACTACTGGAAGAAAAAATAGGAGGAATCTTCCACGACATAGGAGTGGGAAAAGACTTCCTGAACAACACCCCAGCAGCCCAGGAAATTAAACAATCACTTAACCATTGGGATCTCTTGAAGCTGAAAAGCTTTTTCACAGACAAATATATTATTAACTTTCTTAAAAGTTGCAAAAGCATTCATAAAGACAGCAACAACCAACTTGTATCTATGTGTATATAACTGTCTCCCCAGGTAAGGGTGAACACTTAATGGATAAGATTTACCTGTCACTGTTGCTGCTTTAAAATATCCCTATCTTTATAGAATGTAATGTACAATAATGTTTAAAAGGAAAATAATTATATGGTGGAAATGATTAACATGAATTTAGCTTTATTTTGGAATTGCTGGGAATCCAATACTCCAGTGAATTTGTAGAATATATGTCTACAAATGCATGTGTGTGTGTGTATGTATGTATATATACAGAAATTTTTGCCATATATATGTGTGTGTCTGTGTGTGTTGGTAAGTATGTATGTACATAAATGTATATGTACATATACATATTATTTTTTAAATGTTTTAAGTGGCAAATATAATCCCATTTGGCTAATCCAATCAAGTATCAAAAAATGATTATATAAGAAAAGTTAAGAGCTTGATTATCTAAAATAATGCTGTTGAATATTAATTATAAGCAAGACCCTGAATTGGTTTTTAATCTCACAAATAATTTCTTCACCTGCTAAATAGGAGCAATAACTTCTCCTACATCTGTGTGGTAAAATGATCACCTAAAATATTGAATTCCAGGTGCTTATATATTGAGTTCTTAGTGTTTCAAACCCATTAATCTGTTCCTCACTTCTATGTGATGTTTAAAGTAAAATAACACTCCAATCATGACTCATGTCACCACTACTACTATCCCTGAAAGTCATTGTTACAGAGGGCCTTTATGCAAATTAACACTTAGCTTTTACTTTTTCCTCTAAGTTTTTTTTTTGTTAAATTTTTACACAAAAATGATAGCAAGGTATAAATACTTCTTGAACTGACTAAAAATAATTTTGACACTATATCCTTTTATAAAATTTCAGTCCAATGTAGTGTGAAATTCTGCACTGAAACTCTGCATTTCTGGTGAAAATACTTATTTAACTTAGTTGAAACTGGAAATAAATGCTGATTTATGATGCACTATGACAAAAACCATGCCTGGGGTCTAAAGAGATGCCTCAGCTGTTAAAGGTGTTGCTTGCAAGCCTGTCAACCCAGATTCACTCCTTCCCAGCATGCACATGAAACCTTCCTCAAAGTGGTATACATATCTTTAATTTCAATGTGCCTGTTTATGGTAACAGGAGGCAGAGCTAGGATAATCTAGGACTTCATAAGCAACAATGGAGAGACTGATTAAAGGAAAGTTGGAAAGAGAACAGAAACACTCTAAGGTTGTTCTCTGAATTCTCTGAATACTCTATGCATTTATGTGCCCATATACACACATCATGAAAATGCATACACACACACACACACACACACACACACATCTATATCCCCACAAATTATTTATGTATATATACAAACAAATAATAAAAATAGGACACATGTAAAAGTCAATGTGTGGTAGAGCAGGATAATCAAATATTCAGGTTTTTCTAATTTCTCTCAACCTCTTTTAGTAGATAGCTGCATACATGCATATATAACTGCTCCTTTCATTTGAACTCAAGATGAATAGTCCTGTCATCTCAAAAAGTGACACTTTTATCCAAGAGAAGATAATCAACTACATAAATCATGAGTTTGACCATAAATAAGTTCTAGTGGTTTTATAAAGCAATTTTCACATTTTAATTGGTGAGGATAAACATTATGGGTTCTATCCTTGAGAATATATTTAATGAAAGCCCTCCTATGTAAACACATGTAACATTATAAATTAAGTGTAGGATGTTGCAATTGCAGTCTTATTCCTAGCTTGGCCTTTTAACTTTTCAAACAGATTGGGTTAAAAGTATGGTCAGTTAAAAAAAAATGCTTATTGAGTTTAATGGATACTTCAAAATAGTAATTTAAGTCTTGCATGAACCATATTAAATTTCATGTTTAGTGGTTGAGAATGAGCAAATATTACCCTTCTAAGTCCTCACAAAAAGCTACCCAAATAAAAATTAAATGTGATGGTGGAAAAATTGTAAAAACTCAATAGCTTAGTTATGGCAAATTTGAGACATAACCAATTTTCTTTTTATGGTATTTCAGTTGTCAATGGACTCAGAAAAAAAATAAATTTCTAATATGTTGCAAGTAGTAGAATGTCAGTGCTTTAGGAAAAAAACGGTCCTTCCATACAAATGGAATTTGAGCAACTGTTATAGATAAATTAAGAGTAATTTAAAATATATAAATACTACTTTTGCCAAGACCATGCCAATCAAATAAAGCTAGTTGATACTACTATCTTCATTAAGATATTCTCTTAGTGAACTTTCCCTCTAACAAATAATTTTTATTATAAAAAATAACAATTCATGGGAGATACTTTAATTTTTAACCAAGGCTTGTTTTTAAATTTTTTGGAAAAAATAATTTTTTAAACACCTGTTTCATCATAATTTCATTAAAATCTGTTGGAACAATCTCAGGAACATTACTGGGCATACTGCGAATATCTTCTAAGGATACATTGCTTCTCTCCAAGTGAAAATGCTAAATTATAGCATAAAAATGCCTTCACAACTTTGGAAAAATATAAGTAAGGAAGACAGAAAATCATTGAGAGTTATGGGTAGGGATTGAAGAGAACAATACCTGTTATAGTAGTGAGCTTAGTAGAGTCATGGAGGGATGAGTAACCTGCTTAGAGAAGAGGGAGGACATCCAAGGGTCCAGATTCGGGGTTGAGGCTTCATTTGAATCTTGGTTCATTTTTTTTTTAATGTTTAATGCATACATGCCATCAATCATTTTACTTGGTAAATATATTAATACTAGTATGTCAGATCATTATGGAAAACAAAGCAGAAAGTACACATAAATGCTCTTGCAAAGTGTCTGGTAGCTGTTCTAGTGCCTGGCAAACACACAAATAACTTGTCCAGATTATTAATATATTGCAGTAGACACCAAAAACGAATATGGAGATAATCAGAGCTGTGCTACTATAAGAGAGACTTATTTCCTAATGCCAGGCTTCCATCCAATTTCATCACCTCCTTAGTAGGAGAAATTAGTTTTGTGAGTAGAAGTAAAATATCACCAATGTTCTTATACTTTCTTTTTTTGTTGTTTTAATTTTTATTTATTTATTTGCAAGCAGAGAGAGAGAGAGAGATAGAAGAGAGGCAAACAAAGAGAAAATGAGCACGCCATGGACTCCAGCCACTGCAAACAAACTCCAGATGCATGTGCCCCTTGTGCATCTGGCTTACATAGGTCCTGGAGAATTGAGCAGGGATCCTTTGGCTTCGCGGGCAAATGCCTTAACTGCTAAGCCATTTCTTCAGCCCATTGTTATCCTTTCTATTAGTTTCCTATTGTTGTATAGGAATTCACCGTAAACTAGACAACTTGAAGTTCCTCCTTTCATCCCTGCAGTTTCTATGAGCCAGGAATTCAGCCCAATTGGGTCCTTGGCTGAGGCCTCAGAGGCTGAACCCAAGGTGTTAGCCTAGTTGAGGTCTCCTCTGAAGGTAAAGGTATTTGCTCAAGCTCTTTGGTCAGTGGGAGAGCTGTTCCCCACTGTGAGCTGAAGCCCTGGATCCTCGACTGCTTGTAGTTCTCTTAACAATTTGATTTCTTAAAGGCTACCAGGATAGAATCAATTAAAACTTACTTGTGATTAACTCAACCTCAATGCATTTAGCACCTTGCTTATATCTTCAGGGTGTTGTCACCTAGCCATAAGAGTAATACCCACAGGACCTGTCCATAGAGAACTGGGTTAGAATTCCACATACCATATCTCTTGACTATTTCAATTATTTCAATACTGGGCCTTTCATTAGACAATTCCTAGATTCAAATGTTAATGCTTAGTAAAACTGGAAACAGGATCAAGATGTAATTGAGGATCATCAGTACATTCTCATCAGAATATCCTACTACATATTACAAACTAAATGAAGAAGGTTGCCCTGGAGTTAGCTCAGGAAACTTACTAGTTTGAAAGGAAAAAGATAGAGAATATCTTGCCCATAATCAAGCCAAGAAATATTTTGGGTAACTATTGCAAATGAGTTTTAATTCTTTCTGGTTTACCTTGGAATGATTTTTCAGGCTAGGAAAAGAGAACATTATGGGGTTTTAATCTTCAAGCTGATAAAATCAGTTTTCTCTATGCCACAAAGTAAATATTTATTTTTATCCAATATTAATCATTTTTCAATATTATTTGTCAGTCGCAATTAAATGAGACACACTACATTTATTAATGATTTCTTACATTTGTGAAAAAGTCCAAGTCAGGTACAGTCTTTCCTGATTAACATGAAACTATATGGATAATTTTATAACTTTGATGATGATGAAAATACTATAATTTACAACCTTGTTTACCAAATACATAAATTTATGAACTATTTGAGAATGGACCAAATATAATCTTTGTACTATGAGCCATTTTTGAAATATTTTGAATCCACCAAAGTAAGCACAATGCTGTTCGATTTATATAGTGTAGACACATGGTAGGGAAGAGTGGAGAAAGAAAGAGAACAGGAATGAAGTTAACAAGCACTGAATAGAGTGAAAAATAGCCATAGCAGAAGTGGAATTAAATCATATCTGTTTCTGTCTTAGAATTTTATTTCACACTCTATTAAACTAGTTCAACTTTTTAAATGTATTTTATAGACTAACAAAACAAGTGAACACAAGCACAAATGTTTCAGCCAGACAGATCTGTGGGGGAATTACAGGCTTGCTATACCTTTCTGGATAGTATTGCAGAGGTGACTGGCCGTGTCCCAACTTCCCATATGCATGATACAGTTACCTAGTACAGGAAGTACAGGGAACTGTTAAAATTAGGTATCTTTGTGCTGTCATTGGAATACTAGGTTGTTTTAAATATGAGCATAATTTAAAAACAAGTTTGTGTGCTAGTTCATCATGGGCTAGTAGGGAATGTTATTGACTCCAAAATCATGAGTAAGTCCTGAGAAAAGAGGTACATGTTAGTTGCTCAGTTCTAAAACCATTCATGAGGTCAGTGTTTAATGAAACTAATCATTGAACTTCCCAGCAATCCAATGCTGCTCACTTAAATAAGCGTTATGCCTTATGTCTACTTGTCCATATTTTTCAGATTGATGAAATTTTTTAAATCTGAGAAAAGTGATTAAGAAAAAGAAATGTTCCACATAAAGATGAGTGGTTTGCTAGCAGTAACATTTCTATTGGGTTTTGGCCATCTGGCAGATAGGGTAGTGTACAAAACAATACTTTTTAAGATGTGAAATCATTTTATAATTTTTAACCTGCATGACTCTCTTAGACTTTTATCTACATTTCAGGGCATTGACAAGAGAATATTTACTTATTTAGTAACTATTAAGGATATCTGAAAGAAAATGCAAACATGGGATTGAAATATAGCTGGGGATGAAACTTGAATCTCAGTTGTATAACACTCATCTGGCATGTACAAGATGCTAGGCTTGATTCCCAATACTAGAAATAAATATAAATATAAATAAATATTATATGAATTGACTCCCAGTTCCATGTTCTACAAATATATATGTACTGTACATATATACATGTAGGTATATGTGTGTCTCAATGAAAGAATGAAAGTGATTTATTCAGCTAATAGGTTCCATTCCTGTGGAATCAGTCCTTTATCTCATGTCCTATCTTTTTTCTAAATAATTTAACAATAAAGATATAATTCAAAGTTGTCAAAGCAAGTTACAATTGTAGCCAGTATATAGGAAAGCACACACAAAGAAAATCAACCTCATATAGATACCACCCCTAAGTTTTGTTTCTGCTGAGAGGAGAAGTTCTGGTCCAGAAGATTTGCTTGACACCTCAGTGACAGAAATCCATTTCAAACTCAGCCATGCTAAGGTTAGCATAGGCAAACAACTTTACTCACTTGACTAGTTACTGAACATATACTTTCATCTACAAATATGTTGTGCTGAGTTCTTAGTTATCCTGGGACGCACATGATAAATATACCAAAGATTTGCCATGCATGGTGGTGCACGCCTTTAATCCCAGCACTCGGGAGGCAGAAGTAGGTGGATCACCAGGACTTAGAGGTCACCCTGAGACTACATAGTGAATTGCAGGTCAGCCTGAGCTAGAGTGAGATCCTATCTCAAAAAAAAAAAAAATATGTATATATATATCCCAAAGATGGAACTAAGTTCCAATATGTTCTAGAACCATGCCCATAGTAAGGCCTGATGAAGAGGATATTCTCCATGCAAATGCATTAAGAATAAATCATTTTGGGGCTGAAGATGCAACTCAGTGAAAGAATTCTTATCTAGCATGCACAAAGCCTTTGGTTCAATCCTCAGCACTACATACAGTGGACAATATGGCACATGTGTGTAATCTCCAGACTCAGGAGGTAGTGTCAGTAGAATCAGAAGTTCAATGTGAGTCTTAGCTATGGAGTGAGGTTTTGCATTTAAATCCATTATGTGTTACATTAAACCCTGGTTTAACTCAGTTTGGTAATTTATCTAGTTTGGCAGCTAATGGATGTTTGTTGAATAAATATTGGTTTATTTTCATTTTATAAAGGGCAAGTGGTAACAATGAAATCTCTGAACACATATCTGACACAAATAATTCTTCGTTGTGAGGGGCTGTCCTTGCATGGTATGGTGGTTAGCTGCATCCCTGACTTCTACTCAAAAATGCCCTCTGCAACATGACAACTAAATCTCCTGCAAGTATTTAGAGCCTATTGGGGAAACACTGGTATATATAACTTGGAGTATTTGTGTAAACACACACACAGTGTGTATGTACTCTGACAGTTAATGGAACAGCTCTATAGATATAGCTAGATATATGCTACATAAAATTTAATTTCATTGACCTTTGAATATGTAAGATCAAGCATTTCATACTATTGATGACATGTTCTCCCTTGGCATAATAGATAATAAACCTAATTAGTCCAATGGTCACGTCTTATTTTGAGTTTGATGTGCATACAGTCTAAAAGAACTGAATATTTTCCAAAATCAAAGTTAATGCAGTTCATTGCATTGCTTATGGCTCTTGATAAAATCATGCAAACACAAGCAGTCTGATGTTATTTTTTGTTTACAGTATTGCTGTGTTGTTTTGGTTAACAGAATGAAAAACAGCACTGTAATAGTACAAGTAAAATGTTTTATTCTTAGTTTGTTTCATCAATAAAAGCTGACATTTTTGCAAGAAAGATGTTATACTATTGAAATTAACTCTTAGTCAATTGTAAATAATTGTATTATATCGGTATGTTATCATGAAGATTAGAAATCATTTCCTACAGAATCATGTTTTTGCTTCCTCAGCACTGTTTCAATTGAGAGGAATTTGAATGAAGTGCATCTCATTACCAACATAAAGTAGATGGAGCTTGAATAATTTTTATATTTATTTTCCATGGATAGCTATTACATTTCTTATCCTATCTATCCAAATTTTATAAAATAAATTGTTTTAATCCATTCTTTGGAGGGGAGCAATGAATTTATTTTTGCAAAAGCTATGCATCTGAATACATTATAATATGCATAAAGCTCTGTTAACATAGTCATTTATATAAAAAGTGTAGCTGCCTTACCTTTTATTTAATTTACATACTTTATTTACTTTCTGACAGGTTCTTCTCTTTGCATTTTTATTTACATACCAAAATGTGTTCTCAGCTAAGTCAAATAAAACTTTGATGTGCTGTATAATTTAAACTCCATAAAATGTTTTATGTATTGTATGGTCTTATGTGAATTTTAAGACTTATGATATAGAATTTTGGAACTGTTTCACCAATGATTCGTATACAATAACACTAAGCTTCCTAAATATAGTGATAAAGAGAGGATTGTCTTTTCTCTGAGATATTTAGGAAAAATTTCAAAACTCATGCTTAGTCTATTTGTTTCAAACTGGCAAGAAATGGCTGTATTTAAAAATGTTAGTATTTCTTTTAAAAATAATAAACTTCGCATCATATAAGCATCTCACATGCTTAGAGAATTTGGTGCTTGCCTTAACCGATAAGATATTATTCTTCTTTTAAATATTGGAAAAAGTATCAAATTTTCTTAGGTGTTTTGTAAGCTGTAGTAAGAATACCAGGGGTCAATTCAATGACAACCACTTTTACAAATATTAACTCAACCCTTCTCCTCCACCTCCATTTGTGTGTTTCGCTTTTGTGAGCATGGTGTGCATTTGTATAACCCGCCATTCATATTCGTATGAGTTCATGATATAAATAATTTGAAAAGTTTCATTCAGCTACCCAAATTATTCTAGTCATTATGGATGATTCACGAGAGAATTAATCTCTTGGATGTGACATAAAACTAGAGAGGAGCGACACTACCTATCATATCATTTGCAGTTAAGAGCATGCTGCATCTTCAAGCTTTACTTAAAGTACTTATAGTAATTGGGTGTGCATGCCTTTGCTGTGCGAAAACCCAAACAGCAATATGGGAGAGTGTGGTTTGTTTTTTAAATGTGCAAGGAAGGAAAATTAGTGAAATCTGTTTAAGTCACAAAACTGCCTCATTCAGGACCCAATTCAGCAGCATGCAAAAAGTAACCCAAGTTAACTGTACTCTTAGCATATGTCTAAGCTCGCAAATTTCACTTCATTTCAAATTCCTCTCTCCTCTCAGTGATCTGCAGAGGAAGGAGACACAAAGATGCTTAACTGGCTCAACAGTTCTTAGCCCCAGGTTCACTTAAGGCTTTCAGAATGAAATAGTGCACAGTTGGGAGACAAGCTCCTTTACATCATGGAGTGGTACAGGTTAAAGAATCATTACACTTCAGGACAACTTTTCCCTGCACTGACTCTTCACACCGTCCTTTATGTACACAGTCCTGCATATACACACAGAGGAAAGGGTATAATGCAGTCTGATTTTATTCATGCAAGTAAGATTTGGTGGAAGAAAGAAAACTGAGTTAAGGAACAACAGATTAAGACATTGTATAAAAATTGCAGTTTAGTGACCTGAATTGTACCATAACCCTTAAAAAGGATTTGGATAGAAATAAAATGGTATCTCTTTCTATAATGGCAATCTGTATTACAGGATATTATTGGATATGAGCTGCATGGTAGCAGTAGATATCTTTTTGTCTTTCAGCAATGTGGAATAGTTCTCAAATACATCGGAGAAGTACCACTGAAGAATTAGTCTTTATTTATAATCAAGCATTTTCTTCCAATTTTTGTTTTAAAGGTCTAACATTTGATCGTATGTTTTCTTTAGTTAACTTTCTATATTATATGGCAGTCTCTGCAGTTATTTTTTTCAAAGATAAAAAAGAAAAAAAGCATGCTCAAAAATGTAGAAGTTATTTTTGCAGTAACGTATGTCATGATTTTTAAACATTCAGGCCTTTAAACTTTTTTTATAGTGTATATTCTTGCCAATCCCAGCACAGTTCTACAAAGTAAAATATTTGGCAGTGAATTCATATTAACAGATGGAACAAGAAATTAACACGTTTTTGCTTCGCTAATTCACAGTTCTTTTAATACGCTAATTCTAAATCACCTGTTCTGACTTTGACAGGCTACAGACACCTGTTTGGGGTAATATTCCACAGCTAATTATTACATGAGAAATTCAGTTTCCAACAAAAGGGTTTCTGGGTGAAATTGTCATAGTTAACAAATTAGTAATATCAGCTACATAGAAATATATTTCTGATGTCTTCATTTAAGTACATTTAATCTCCTACTTATCTGTCGAGAATGATACATGAAAATGAAAGACTGTCCTCTTAGTTTTTGAATCCTGTCTGTCACACCACAGTTGCCCTGATCCAGTCAGAATGTGCTTACCAGTAGCAGTAATTTACCACAATGGCATATTTTAAATGGCAGGAAAAGAGGAGAGAATTTTCAAGTGGCTGGAAAAATTCCTAACTATATGTTAAAAATGACTCAGGAGAGTTTTTAAAAACACCGACAAGATGAGAGAAAAAAAGGAAAAATTTAGCCTGGGTAGCATCATAGAGAAGGCAGAAGAATAAACAAACAGGAAGTTCATAGCTTCAGAGGTTACAGTGTGACAGACATGGATGGGGTACCAAGAGGACAGTTGTCTAGTTTTCTAAAGAACAAGCAGGTTAGTGATGCCAGGACCTTTATGGATAGGAAAGCATATGCCTCTTCTCCTTGTATCTCAACTTCTTCACACACATTTCCATGAAGCCCTGACTTCCTTTCTGTCCTCGGACTGTCTTAGTTATTGCCTCATGGTCATTCTTCCTTTCTTGCCTTGGATGATATCCTTTAAAGTGACCCTCCTGGCATCAGCATATGCACAAAATCCACATTCCAGGCGTGTGTGTGTGTGTGTGTGTGTGTGTGTGTGTGAAGGGGGAGGGTAAGTTCGGGGAACAAGAAAGCAAAAATCAGAAACGTAAGGTTTTTTAGATGTTTGTAACATAATGACAGATGCTGAGGTAGAGTCTATCTTTAGGTTTGCCAAAGGTTCCATTTTGTGTGTCTGTTTTTTGAGTCTCTCTAATTGCTGTTCAGCTTCATATGTGGCTTTGTTAATGTGTCTTCCTTAGCCACGTGAGAGAAGGAATGAATTTGTGCTTCTTTAATTAACCTTTATATCATAGGGCCCAGAGAGCAGAGTTCACCAAGCAGACATTCTTGAAACTTTTAGGATACATGCTGTTTCACTCAGATTTTAAGAGCTATTGTGCACTGCAATTTTAAAGTTCATTTTATTTTGCAAGACACAACGTGGATAAGCAGAAGTGTTTCCTTATCATGTGCCCTCCTTGTGGATTTTGTTGTTTTTCTCCAAATTGTTGCTCTTGAGAGCACATGGTCTTTCTCTCAAACCATGCTTTATGACATAGCTATTTGCAGAAATGTAACAGGCAGCCCACCCCAGGAAGATAAGATCCTGCTTCATCCAAGTTCGGTTCCCTCCTACACCCACACCTGAAACTGTATTTCTGCCAGAGCCTACATTCTGCTAAGGAGGAAACAAATCTTTTATAATGCTTCAACATACGTGAGTTTTATTTTATTTTTAATTAAAAAATTGCATTTCTCATCCAAAAATGTTAGATGACATTTAAAGCTAGAAAAGAGGTTCCAATTAACTCACCTTTACAATTAACTCTTATCAGGACTAGATAGTTATTTCCCTATACCAAGGCTAAGCACCAGGCCATAATATCACTGAGACATGGAAGGCCATCCTGGTCATAGGCACTCACTCCAGGCTCTTGACCACATATCACAGCAGCACATTATCCCACAGCATTCTCTCATTGCTCAGTTTGGAAGAAGCATTATGGTATAGAATTTGAGTGATATTCATTGTATTTCCAGTAAATAAAATGCTCAAGAGTAAATGAAACTTTCTGGTTTTGAAATTAGGAGACACAATCTTAGGAAGCGTGTAAATCTCTTAAACTTTTCTGAAAATAGTTTTAGGCAATTGTTTGCTATCCTTAAAATAACTGGTACTAATCACGTCAAGATAATACATAACATATTCAAGGTTTAACCTTGAAAGGATAATGACCTTGGAAACGTATGTTTGGCATTTACATACAATACAAAATTCTTAAGTGAATTGCTCATTATGCTGGAAATTACAATGCAGTTTCACTCATCTGTAATGGATTAAAACACCCCAACAAATCAATCAATTGCTAAGATGCCCTGATGCTGCCACTGCATCCAACTTTAATATGTTTCTTTGATATTGCTATAGACTAGTGCATATGTGTATTTGGATGTATATATCTATGCATGTATACATACATGCAGTTGTATGGTAGAGGGAAGCTATTTGGTTTTACACAGTGAATTACAGATAGTAACAGTTTAATGGGTTATTGAACTCCACTTAATTGTTTTGCACTTGTGCATGCGTGTGTTGTATGTGTATATGCATGTGCACATGTTTGTGGTTGTACATGTGTGCAGAAATGCAAACGCATATGTGTGAATGTGCATATGAAGGCTAAGGGACAACTGGGGGTATTATTTCCCAAGAATGATAACCACTTCTTTTTGAGATAACTTATCTCATTGACAGAGCTCACCAATTAGGCTAAACTGAGTGGCCAGGGAGCTTCAGGGGTCTGCCTGCTATACCTACTCAGCACTGGGATTGCAGGTCACACCCGTTATTTTTTGTCACCATCCTTTAAAAAAACATTTTCATTTGTTTGCAAGGAGACATAAAAGTTGAGAGAGAGAATAGGCATGTGAAGGCGTCTTGCCACTGTAAATGAACTCCAGATGCATGTACCACTTTGTGCATCTGGCTTTACATGGGTACTGGGGAATCAAACTCAGGCAGTAAGTCTTCACAAGCAAGTGCCTTTAACCATTGAGTAATCTCTCCCGCCACTCCATTTTTTTTCACATTTTACTGTCAATTTTCATATAGATACCTAATGTAACTTAATCATAATCCCCCAATATCATCTATTTTCCTGCCCTCATCCAACTCTCATAAACTTTTCTTTCCAACTAGACCCTCTTCTATTTGATGACTTTTATTTTACCCTCCTCCGTCACGCATGTCAAAATGTTGACCACCACAATACTGTTTAGGTCTTGTCATGAAGTAATGGCCTAAAGCATTCCTTACCAGCCTCTGGCTCATGCATTGTTTCCATTCCTTTTTCTGCATTATTCTATGAGCCTCAGAGGGTGTGATAAAAATGTCTCCTTTAGCAGTGAGCTCTCTACTTCCACTTATTTTCAGCATTTTGATGAGCTTTGTGTTTCCTAGTAGTCACTACCATCCATAAAAAGAATTATCTTTGACCGATCATGTGCTTAGCACTGTCTATGAAGATGAACATAATACAAATATTTTGAAGGCCATTTGGTGGGTATAATATATCCTTTTAGTCACTCAATATTAATTGCTTTTCTTCCAAAGGTCTATGATGATCTTCCCGCAGTAGGCATTTGAGTAGCTTTTCAGTACCAGGCATGAATTTCCATTACCAAGTAGGTCTTATTTCTAGTCAGCAAAGTAGTTGCCCCCCATAACAGTTATACCACTATTGCACCAGTGGGCACCTCTTTCCTGGCTAGTTGGTTGTGTGTCTCGCATGTTTAATCAACAGTTGGATAATCCTGTTGATAACTTCTCTCACTCAGCAACCTGCATGATACTTTTCAACTTTATGCTAGCTGACCATAACAGAAAAGCCTTCTACCTCTATTCCAGCTTGATTTTTCAGTGTCCTGAAACTGATGTATACACACAGAATTTTTGCATGGGCTCCAGGGATAAAACACATGTGCTCATGCTTTCAAGGCAAGTACTACACCAGCTGAACTCTACCCCCTCCACTCAATTTTCTAAGTCAATTTCACTGTATCATACATATGAAAATACTTATATTATGTAGCTAACAGCTGCTATAAATTGGTAATCACCAGATATATCATTATTTTTATTTTAAAATAGTTGCTTACACATATAGCCTCATAATTTTATATAGGATTTTGTTTTTAGATAATATCCTAGAAATAGGTATCCTTTACTTTAAAAGTCTAATTCTCTTCATATCTTAGAACAGTGTACTAAAATTTCATCTTCCTTAGAATCATGATAGTATAGTAATATGGTAGTTTGCATAGATATACATGTGACTCTGAAACCCAGATCAACTCCTAGAGAATTTTTGAAAATTAGAGATGCCAGCATATTTATTGTCTTGGCAGGATGGGACACAGTTACCTGTATGATATGAAAGGTGTTACTACAAGCATAGGGGAAAATGCCAATATACTATGGTTTCTGCTAACCACTCACAAAGTGTACAGAGCAAGGCTAACAATCATTATAGTAATAATACCAATAAGGACACAACTAAAATCCAATTTCCAATACTTTATTACTTTTTATTAAAATGGTTGGTTGTACCCATTGGCCCAGTCTCCCCTTGCCCCAATTCTGCTAAGGGTCCTCTTCAGTGGGATTATTTGTAGTTATAGTGGGGATCAAAAAACTTCAGTCAGAGTCAGAAGGGGTGGGGAAACAGGATTCCTCAGACTAATCACACCCACCCTGAGGCTCTTAAAATCTTTCTGCCCCTCTTCCACAATGCCCCCTGAGGCTTGGCAGGCAGGATAGAGGTCTGATTTAGTGTTGCTTTTTCTGTAGACTTGGTATCTCAGTTTTAATGTGGTTTGGGTGACCAGTATCTGTCACTGTTCCCTGGAACTTGTTTTCAGGCTAGCCCTGAGGGCAGCATTCTTTCCACAGCTTCCACTTCCTCAATACTGACTTCTGGGCCTGTGCAGAAGAAGTGGAGGTGACCCATCTCATGGTAGATAGTTGGTTTTCTCTTCTTGATATATCTATGTGTCCTTCTCCTCAGTATTCTCTTTCTTCTGTAAGAGAAAACAGATCCTCCAACCAAAAGTGAGAACAATTTGAATAAAAGGGGATAAGCCTAGTTATTAGAAAGATATATTGATGTGTGTATCCATACTTCTTAGTTAAAGAGCAGTGGGGTTCCTCTCTGGAGCCTGTTGTTGTACTGTCCTAAGGAATCTGGCTTGGGTCTCAGAGCTAGATATGAGTTCTCCTCCTCTGAACAGATCTCATATCCAAACCATGAGCGGTTGGTTACCTACATCACATAAGCTATGTACCACTATTGCACAAGTGTATACTTTTTGCTGGACGGATTGATATTGTAACTGGCAGGACCTCCTGTTTATTCAATCTATTGGCAACTATTGTTTTGCAACCACTCTCATATCACTTTCCAGCACTATGAGGGCTTGTTGGGAGGAATCTGGATTATTTCTTAGTTCCAGCATGGTCACTTGATGTCCTGTGGCTGCAGGCTGTGGTGTCTTCATAAATAGCCATTTGCCTTTTAGCTCTTGCAGGTAACCAAGTGTTTTGGCAATAACCTGTATTGTTCTGGGGACCACCTCTCTACCTGACCAACAGCTCACTCTGTGAAGGGAACCTAATTCCAGAGCCCATGGTTTTAGGTTAATGCTTTCTCCACCCTTTATGGACCTCTTCTATTCAGATCTCCTTTCCCCTTATTGCAGGTGATATCTTGTAGAATGCAATTGACCAGTCAAACTGTACATTCCAGAATAACCTAATCCTCTAAAAATCATGCAATGTTTGGTTACAAACATCAAATAAATTTTATCTCAATTGATCAAAATGATGTATTATTTAAAGGCATTTCTAATAATTCCCTCCTACTTTACTTAACCAAGCAACCAACAAACCAATAAATCAACACATCTAAGAACCTTGTTACCATACATGTGATCCTCAGAGAATTGGCTTTGATACCTTCCAGAATCTGTTATAAGGTAGAATTCCAAGTCATGTTAGACTTCTGCATTTTAATAAACTTCTTGGGCTAATTGAATGTATAATAAAAATTTTTCTATGTAGCTATGTGCTCAACTCCAACCCTTGTGTGACAGTACATTGAGGAAATACAAATTTTCTGAGACTTGTTGCCTGGCAGAATCTAACTAAAAAGCAGGGGGAGGTTGAATGAAAAAGAAAATCTAATGGTTTTTAAAAGACTATCACTTGAATTTGCATTTGAATTAAAATCCAAATGTTGGTTGCTATATCTGATCCATAACATGAAATTTTTGATCAAATCTGTTTCCAAATGTGTAATTTTATGGTAATTATCATATAATCCAACCACCAACCTTTAAAATACAGGCAGAATCTTTGCTTTATTTTTAGTCTAGATTATAGTAAATAGTTTCTCAGTTGGTCCTTGTTTCTATATTCACCCCAGTTATAGCATAGTTTCCAATGAGCCGTCAAACACACAATTAGAGTGTATATACTTCTAGCTCAATGTTAATGTCTCCAGTGAACTTCTGACCACTACATTCAGAATAGACTCCTAGGGATGGAGAGATGGCTTAGTGGTTAAGCCATTGGCCTGTGAAGCCTAAGGACCCAGGTTCAATTCCCCAGTACACACATAAACCAGATGCACAAGGTGGCACATGCATCTGGACTTCATTTGTAGTGGCTGAAGGAATTGATGCACCCATTCTCTCTCTCTCATTCTCTCTCTCTCTCTCTCTCTCTCTCTCTGTATAATCTGTATGCACTTGTCTCAAGTTTTACCTTGTATTATGTTTATATTCCTATGGTCTACATCATTCTTTGTGAATATGATTTATCACATTTTATGTAGTTTATTATATATTTTATATATGGACAAATAAGATCAAAAGATATAATTTTTTTTTTTGGAGGGAGACACAGAGAGACACACAGAGAGGGGGAAAGAAAGACAGATAGAGATGGGCGCGCCAGCAGCCTCTCAGCTGCTGCGAATGAAATCCAGATGTGTGCACCCCCTTGTGGTCAAGTGTGGCATTGCACCCTTGCATCAGTTTGCATCTGGCTAAATGTGGGACCTGGAGATTGGAACCAGCGTTCTTAGGCTTAAGAGGCAGGCACCTTAACCACTAAGCCATCTCTCCAGCCCCAGAAAATATAGATTTTTTTTTCTTGTTTCCCAGTGCATATAAAAGTACCAGGTATATATAAAATAAGGACTGAGGGGTAGGAATACAGCTCAGTGGTAGTGTTTGCATAGCATGTGCAAGACCCTGGGTTCAATATGCAGTACTGAAGAAACAGGTTGGGGGATGAATAATAATTTTTAGAGAATATTTGTAACTGGTTTAGTATATTTATGATGTGTGAACCTGTATCATCAGAAAAGAACTGAGTACTGTGATACACACACACACAAACACACACACACACACATATATAATATCACAATGATAGACTAGAGATTTAAAGGAATAACATAAAATAAGGAACAAGTGGGCCTTGGGAAATGGCTCAGCGGTTAAGGCATTTGCCTGTGAAACCAAAGGATCCCAGTTCAATTCCCCAGGACCCACATAAGCCAGATGAACATGGGGGCACATGCATCTGGAGTTTGTTTGCAGTGGCTGGAGGCCTTGGCATGCCCATTCTCTCTCTCTCTCTCTCTCTCTCTCTCTCTCAAATAATAAATAAAATTTTTAAAAATTAAGAAACAAGTTATGGAAAATATAAAACCTAAAATAAAATCTTAATGGTTTAAGAGGTGACTTCAATGACACTAAGAAAAGCAAAAGAGACCATTCTGATAAATGGTTAATACAGTGATGGCATTTTCATGAAGACAAAGACATCCTCAGGGTGAAATGTAGGAGCATTGTTCATGAACTTGAGCATACCAGTGGAACTAATGATTAGAAAGATAACTAAGTAGTTTGTAATGGGTTTTGTCAAAAAATAAAGAATCTATAAACCATTTTTGAAGAAAGCAACTTTTCATTCACAATGGCTGAGATGCACATGAAGGAAAGAGTACTATGGTGTAGATAATTTTGAACCATACAAGGAACGCATCTTAGGTTAAAGGGTGGCACTGGAATATTCAGTATTTAGTGAACTAATAATCTGTGAAACTTCAAAACACATGGAACAAACAATAAATACTACATGAGCAATTATTACCAGTATCTTCAACAGTAATACAACACATACAATGCCCAAAAAACATTCCCCTAGAGACATGAGATTAGTAATACAACTATATAGAATCGATCTTTTTTTTATAAAAGAATATAGTTCTCTAGGATGGATGTTTATTTATTTATTTATTTATTTATTTATTTGTTTATTTATTTATTTATTTATTTACAAGGGTGAAGAGAGGAGAGAGAGAGAGAGAGAGAATGAATATGGGCATGCCAGGGCCTCTTGACACTGTAAAATGAACTCCAGATGCCTGGGCCACCATGTGCATCCACCTTCCTTGGGTGTGGGGAAATTGTATCTGGGCCATTGCTTGGCAAGAAAGCACCTTTAACCACTAACCACTGAGCCATCTCTCCAGCCCTAGAAATAATCTTTCTAGAGGTAAAGCATGTGTTCATTTGAGGCTTAAACCACTGGGTTTCATCTTAGCATAGTAGTCATGGTAACCAGGAAATAACGAGGAGTTTATTCTCATCCTCTCAGACAAAGCCATAACTAACTTCACTTCCAGGAAAAAAAAAAAAAAAAAAAAAGTGGTGTGGTTTTCAAATAGTCAATGCAAGAGTTTTTCCTATATTACAAAGCCTTTATTAACTAGGTGGGAAGAACTTCAGAGTTACAAATATTTTTCCATTGCTTCCTGTTTCTGCACAAAAGTTTTCTTAACCACAAAGGAGAATATTAAAATCAGCCAGGCTAATCATCATGAGGATTGAGTTAAATCTCAATCCCTAGGTAGAGAGTCAGTAAATATCAGCTGCCCCATCTTTTCCTAATACCTGCAGTAGAGTTGTGACAATATTAATGCTCAATAATAGCTTGTCAAATAAATGAATGTTGCTGAATTTGCATTAAATAAATAATGAATTTTAATGCTATGAAAGGATCCATCTAATATTTTCTAGTTTTGAACCCTGTTGTAGTTTGAAGGATGACCCCCCAAAATATTCAGGAGTTTATTAAAGATTGTAAATTAGATCTGCAGCCTCCTGGCTGGAGGAGGTGTCACTGTGGGTAGGTCTTAGGGTCCAACCTTAAGGCAGATCTGAATTCCAACCTGAGGTGTGCAAAGTGCCTGAGTTCTGCCTAAGGTTCCTGAAGTGTGCTTGCTTGGGTGGCTTTTGGCTTTTCTCTCTCTCTCTCTCTCTGTCTACTTGGAACTGTAAGAGGGGGCCAACTTCTGCCATTATGGAACTTCTCCTGGATCTGTAAGCTTCAAATAAATTCCCTTCTTCCATAACTGTTCCTGGTTTGGGCAAGGTAGTGATGGGCCAGCTCTGGCTGCCTAACTGAAGAGCATACAGCTCTACCTTCAAGGAAATCACACTGTATCCTTGGTATCAGCTGTGATGGGGTGATTGGCCTTCTAGAAGCTGGCTATTTTTTTTTTTTCTTCCAGAGAATTAAGATTACACTAGTCTAGCACTGAGCCAAGGCCTAGAAGTCTGGGCAATGTCACTTGGCCTTAAACTGAAAAGAAGTTATAGGAAATAGGCAGGATGGAACATGCCTGATATAGAAGTATTAAATTCAAGCCTACATGGTGAGGTCAAGTGAGGAAGAAAGGGAGAGAATGAGGTAAGGTAGGAGGGAAAATAGGAAGGGTCTAGAATCTAACTGGAGCTGAGCAAAATTGGGAAATCAACTGCTACTCACAGAGAAAAGAGCAATGACAATGGTGAGAACAGCCAGAGAAGCCAGAGCAAATTTTCTGCGTACAAAAGGGCAGTGGCACTTGCATGTGCGATGTGGTGAAGTTAGCTTTTAAAAATCCAAGGATAAACTGGTTGAGACTTTAAACAACAGGAACTTAGAGTAAAAATGCAGCACAAAAAACAGACTTATGACAAGTAACAGCAAATTTCCAAGGTGAGACCAAGTTACTTGGCTGTACCCAGATGCAGCTGGGCCTGGGAGCACAAGTGGTCCCAACAGCCATGGCTCTCTTGGAGGAATCACAGGAACAGTACTGGATGTCTGGTTCCTGCCCCTGATGTGAGGGGTCCATCACCATATCCTTATGTGCTGATTGCTTCTTCTCGGAAAGGACAAAATACAAAAAAAGAAGATCTTCTGAACTTGGAAGGGGAATGCTACAGAGAAACATATACTCAAGCCTTCCTATGTGTCAAAAGATAAGATACAGATGTGACAAAGGCACTCATTACAATGACTTTTCTCAGGAGTCCTTCTGATGTCCACATAGTTAGATAGATACTATAATTATAATTACTTTACCAAGAGAATTCCTTTTTTAAAATTTTGTTTCTCCCAAATTCCATGTCTTCAAAAGATTCTCTTCTGCATATGCCCTCTGCTTTTATATTTCTACTATGTTTTTGGTCTACCTTCCCTGCCTAGCCTCTTTGGGCTTCTGTATCTATACCAAGATTGAGCTCTCAGTGGCACAACTCCTATCCAGTGTGTCTTTGTCAGGCTAAGAGAAGGCACTGAGGAGAGCCTGTGATGGTTTACTAAGAAACTCCTGGCTTAAATGAGAGGGGGCTTCTTCATTTGCAGTGAGAAGCTCTTATGTTTTTAAGCATAAGGTGTTGTTTTTATTCATAACTTTAAATTTTTAATTAACCAGAAACTAGGTTACATGCTCTATATCTCTTTATAGTCTACCCTAGGTACATAATAGAACATGATTACTTAATTTAACAAAGTAATACTGAACTTCCTATCAAATGCATGGGGCATAAAATAAATTTTTTAAAAGGACTGGAGAGATAGCTTAGTAGTAATGTGTTTGCCTCTGAAGTCTAAGGACCCAAGTTTGATTCCCAAGTACCCACGTAAACCAGATGCACAAGGTGGCATATGCTTCTGGAGTTCAGTTGCAGTGGCTGGAAGCCCCAGCATGCCCATTCTCTCTTTTGCTCCCTTCCTCTCTCTCTATCTCTCATAAATGAGTAAATAAAATATTTTAAAAACATGAAAAATTAATTCTATCAAATTCAAATATGACTCAAAATTTACATGTTCATTTAATTAGAATTGTGAGGTTCAAATAACTTTTATACTTTTTCTATTTTAAACTGTAAAGTAGCCTGAAATAGGCTACTTTGGGCATCTTTACTATGAAAAGAATGACCTGAGGACTTTGAATAATTACTGTTTTCATTAAATCATATGTTTACTGTCTGTTCTTGAACAGAGTACAAAGTACAAAGGGTATAAGACAAGGGATTTCTGTGTGAAATGCTTGTCCTCATAATGGGAAATGGCTAAGATGAAGGATTGATGCTGTCATAAGTAAGCCATTGTATACCTCTTTAATTCATAGTTATATGTCTAGTTTTCAGCCAACTGCTTGGCTGTCTTAGACTAATGGAAATTAATTGACTCTGCAAAAAAAGGTTTATAGCTGAATTATTGAAGGATTTGATTCATCTTTGCCTTCCCTTACTGTATCTTCCACTCGATCTAGGACTGTACTGATCAGTGTGTTTTTCCCACTGCAATTCTTGATTTATTACACACACACACATATATAGAGAATATGGAAGAATGTATATATATATATACACACACACACATATACATAGCTTTAATTTTGTTTCTTTTTTTATTTATTAGAGAGAGGAAAAAAAGCCAGGTGTGATGGCACATGCCTTTAATCCCAGCACTCGGGAGGCAGAGGTAGAAGGATCGCCAAGTGTTCAAGGCCACCCTGAGACTACATAGTGAATTCCAGGTCAGCCTGGGCTAGAGTGAAACCCTACCTCAAAAAACCAAAAAAAAAAAAAAAAAAAGGAGCCTACAACAAGGCCTCTAGCCACTGCAAATGAACTCCAATTGCATGTGCTACGTTGTACATCTGGCTTATGTGGGTCCTGGGGAATCAAACCTGGGTTCTTTGGCTTTGTAGATAAGCATCATAACTGTTAAGCTATCCTAACTTTACTTTTGAAATGTAGATAAGCTACTTAATGTGTTCCATGGGAGAATTATGTATTTTTGAAATAGTGTTGTTTTCAGTACATTCAGCGGAAATAGGTAATGGATGTGGTCATATTAATATCTTCTTTTAGGAATCTTAGGTTTGGTGAAGATCTGTTGTTCTGAGATAGATTGAGAGAAGTCGGTGAATGGAAGACTTGAAATGTACTTGATCATCATCCTTGCTTGGCATGCAAAATACAACAATCTTATGGAAAGGATGAAATACTCATGAATGTGAGAAAGTTTATTTCAAGATTGGAAATCAGTCTTCCCTCAGAAAAGATTCCATGCTTTCATTTTCATTATTATTATTATCATATATTTATTTATTTATTTATTTATTTATTTATTTATTTATTTTGAGAGAGAGAATAGGCATGCCAGGATTTTCACCCTGCTGCCAGTAAACTCCAGATGTGTGCACTCCCTTGTGTAAATGTGTGACTTTGTGTGCTCGTATCACTGTGTGTCTGGCGATTCAAACATGAGTTTAGGTTTCACAGGCAAGTGCCTTAACCACTAAGCCATCTTTCTAGCCCTGCTTTATTATTTTTAATTAAAATATGTATAAAGCTTAGAAGATGGTTCATTAGGTAAAGTGCTTGCTAAACAAGCTTGAGTGCCTGAATTTGGATCCCAAGAACTAATAAAAACTTCCAGGCATCACTGCCTTTGCCTGTAATACTAGCACTGGGAAACCAGAGACAGAGGGATTCAAGGAGCTTTCTAGCTAGCTTGTCTAATTCAATCAGTGAACTCTGAGTTCAATGAAAGACTGTTTCAAAAACAAGGTGAAAAGTAATTGTGGAAGATACCCGACTTTATCCATTGGCCTTCATACCCATGCAGACACACATGTCCACACACCCACAAACACATGTACCCACATATATACAAATATGCATAACACACTCATGCACACTATACATACATATGCAAAATTTACAACCAAATAAAACAACAAAATACTTCTACATAGATAGCCAATGAGACATGTCCAGTGAATTTCAAATCTTAGTGTTTTTAGAAAGTGCCTTATAAATAGGAGTGTAAACATGAAAGAGAGAAGAGGTCATATTCAAATTCTAAGCCATCCCACAAACCTGAGGTCTACATCTCAAGCCTACCACTTAGTAGTTTTAGTTCAGACAGGATCTTTTTTTCTAAATTACTACACTGGGCTAGAGATATGGCTTAGTAGTTAAACCACTTACCAACAAAGCCCAACGATCTGATTTAACTCCCCATTACCCACTTAAAGCCAGATACACAAAGTGGCACATGCATCTGGAGTTCATTTGCAGCTGCTGGAGGCCCTGACATGCCCATTATCTCTGCCTGTCTCTCTTCTCTCTCTCTCTCTGCTTGCAAATAAATAAATAAAATAAATAAATAAATAAATAATAAACAAACTTGCATTACCTAGGTGCCATTCACATATGGCCATGCACTCACATGAAAGTATAGAAAGAGGTACATGTAGCATATGATCATTTCTTTCCTTAGTTATAATATCTATTAAAATTCATATTATCTCTCTTCTATTTTGTTGTTCCAGTATATTTTATTCTTTCTTGGAATTCTAACATATTGTTTATAGACTGGAATAATTGTCAGTAGTAATCTTTCAGTCTTAAATTCCTGAGGTAAACTACCTGCTACAATGATTTATATTTGCCTTTGATGAACTGCCACTAGCATAGGAAATATAACCTATTCTCCATGGGGGGAAAATACTTATTACTCTGTAACCTAATACTTCCTTGTGTTGCATTTCAGTGAAAAAAAAGTGAGAGGTTTAAGTACCTACTGGTACTATCTTTTTTGTATCTGAATGGACAAGTTTAGCTGAGGAAGATCTGAACATTAGTTTTCAAGCCAGCCATAATCTTATATTCAGTGTGTATGCTGGTCCATTGTGTAAATATGAATTTTTAAGCAATTTAACATTTCATCAAAGTACAGGGCACTTGATTTTCATTCATCCATATGAAAACAATTAGGAAAAAATGCCACTTATCTTAAATAGTATTTGTCAGATTTTCTTCATCAAACTTGGTAAATACAGATCTTTTGACATTTTGATGAATTTTCATCACTCTGTGGTAAACCTAAGTGACTAGGCTGTGGCCCGTGAACAGCTTTTGTTTCTGTGTGACATTAAAATGTAGTTTAAAAAAAAAACATGATTATAATGAATATTCAAAATTAGATTCATTCTCTAGCATGTGCACAGTGGGTCAGAAGTCATGGCTGGAGAGGAACACTTACTAGTCAATCTCCAGGCTTTATTATTTCTTGTGAATCACATTTTTCTCATGCTTCAGAGATATAGCTCTCCAAGAGGAAAGCCAGATAAATTTACACCCTCTTCAGTTTACCTAGTCCCACTTTGAAAATATATCTCCTATGTAGTTAATTTAAGTTATTATATTTCCCTAGCCTTATATTGTCTTGACTCAAGATTTCTTCAAACATATGTTCAAGACAGCTTGAAATAGACATTATAAATGAAGAATAATCAGTTACCAGAGTTCAGAGCATTTCTTCAATACTCCTCATTTTCTGATTTCAGCAGAATTTTATTTACTCAAATATAAATATATATATTTTTTTAGTACTCCAGAGTCTCATCCTCAATGGAACAACTCATTTTAGTACAATTGTTTTTATACCCTGTCACAGGATCATGATGATAAATGGAATGTGATTAAGTATATTGTTTGACAGATTTCTTCTTCGGTGTTTCAATAAATATTCCCAGAATCCTTACATTTCACCTTCCGTGCAATGATTATTAAATGGAATGGGTTTGAATTCCAAGGAGAAAAGCCAAAGTTGAGATCATATTTTCCCTTTTTTCTAAAAATATAAAATATGAAATGAAACTTTTGTGGCTTGCAAGAAAAACTAATTGTTTAGAAATATTGTTATTTATTTCTTATACAGCTATATCAAGGACAAAAGTTAATTCTATGAGTGTTATGTATTTATAGTGAACAGTGTTCTATATTGGATATACATTCATGATTTAAATAACTGCTTTCCATCTATGTTATTCATAGAAACTTTGATCCATATAGGTTTTTTTAAACATCAGAAATAATCATTAACAAGTATGACAATAACTGAAAATGGAAGCAAAATATATATAACCATTAAGTATCATCTAAACTGGTCTTCATGTTCATGGAAATTTCCATAACCCCTTTTTCTGATGCTGAATTATCAATATCCTTACTTCATATACTAATTTTATTATTTAATTTGTATGTATTTCTAAGCTTTCTGATTTCAGAATGGTCTCAAAATTCCTTCAATATTTAGTATATCAAATGTCAAGTTCAGGAAGATAATAGTTAAAGATGATTACAAATGAGAAAATATCACAGGGACTTTTTGCAAATGAACTATCTAGATTTTAAGATGTTATGATTTCTCATTTAATATTTTGTTATATCCTCTCCGGTGATACTGTGAATAAAAAGTTCAGAAATTTTTGATTTCTCGTCTTTGTGTAAAGTAAATGTTTTAGTACATTTTTATATGCAAAGAAATGGAAGTTCGGAGAGGCCACATATCTTACACAAAGGTACATAGCTACTTACTAACAAAGCTGGAACTCAAACTTATTTCTGACTGGCTCTGCACTGAATTATTAAGAAAGAATGAGAAGCTTGTTTATCAGCTAAAATTCTAGCTCAAGTCCATCCAGCCAACCATCTATATCTTTTCTGATGTAAATCAAAGCTTTTGTAATATGGCCCCTTCCAACAGTTAAAGCTCACTTCAAATGATCCATTTTCTCAGTTACTTACTGTACAAGATACTTATTTTGGCATTTATCAGAAATTATTTTTCAAATATTATTTCTGAGTGTACACAACACTGACTTTTTACCTTATGATACTGAAATTAAAGCAAATTATTAATGTTTTTTGTAAACACATAGGCCAAATTTTCCTTTATTTCTGAATTGTATATCCTGGCACTCTGCAATGCTTAAACAGAAAAATTACTGCAGTTAAGTAAGGTATGGGAGGAGAATTCAAAAACAGCCTTCCCTTCTTATCTTTCTGGTATTCCCCTCTTGGCTACTCACTTTATCTGCAGTGTTGATGAGATTGGCTACATTTTAAGGAAATACTGAATAAGTTTTTAAAGAAAAAATAATATCTCATTGCAGTAACTGTATTTAAAAAGATTGTCATGAATGGACATCATTAATTAAGTAAGCCCTTTAATAGAGCCCAGATATGAGATATAAGTTTTCATTTGCCTTGAACGAACAGATAGTCATGTTGTAAACTGGTACATATGGAAGTAGCCTGTAGCTGCTGAGCACCTCAGTCCTACCACCATGGAAAGTGAATACTCCCAGCTAGTTTGCACACTTGCTAGCAGGACACCAAAATCTTGAACACCTTAATTAAAAACTGTAAGATCCTGGGCTGGAGCAATGGCTTAGCAGTTAAGGCGTATGCCTGTGAAGCCAAAGGACTCCAGTTCGATTCTTCAGGTCCCACATAAGCCAGGTGTACATAATGGCACATACATCTGGAATTCATTTGCAATGGCATGCCCATTCTCACTCTTTCTCTCTCTCTCCTTCCCTCTGTCTCTAATAAATAAAAAATAAAAGATTAAAAAACTGTAAGATCCTGAATGGAGCACACACTTAAATTGTGCCTAAACTCCTGATCAAATTAAATGTGAAATTTATTCTTTGAAATGCTAAATTGATATCAGTTACAAAGCTGCATAAAACTAATTGTATATAATATGACATAACATCTAGTACAGTATAAAATATCAATGTACATGGAAATTTTATGTATGTATGCACGCATGTAATTTATGGAAATTATTTACACTCATACAACATATGTGTAATTCAGCAATGACCTCTCTATTCCAGAGTTTTCACTGCAAAACTTCCCCCAAACTTGCAGAGCCATACTACCAAAGGTTCTTTTTTTTTTTTTTTTTTTTTTTTTTTTTTTTTAGAGAGAGAGAGAGCAAGAGAGAGAAAGAGGGGGAAGGGGGAGGGGGGAGGGGGGAGGGGGGAGGGGGGAGAGAGCAAGAGAGAGAAAAAATGGACATGCTAAGGCCTTTAAGCCGCTGTAAATGTACTCCAGAAGCCTGTGCTGCCTTGTGGGCATGTGTGTCATTACATGCTTGCATCACTGATCCATCTGGCTATGCATGGGATCTGGAGAATTTGAAGAGGAGTTCTTGGACTTAGCAGTCAAATGCCTTAACTGCTAAACCATCTCTCCAGCCCACTACAGAAGTTTTGAGCAAACATAACTTTCCTGGTAATCAAGAATAGTTTCAGAGAGAAAAGATAGCTGACAATAAGCTTCAGCTTAGTGTGTTTTTGTTAAAGAAGAAAGAGAAGAGCTTCAGTAAAAATTGGCCAGCAGGATTTATAACATATACATTTTATAATGTAATGATAACCTTTTGCTCTCTCTGCCAAAAGAAAGTAGAACTTTGTCACCCTTTTCATGTCAAATTTTAATATACAAAATGACATTATATTGGGCTGGAGAGATAGCTTAGTGGTTAAGGCATTTGCCTACAAAGACAAAGGACCCCAGTTTGACTCTCCAGTATCCATGTAAGCTATATGCACAAGGGGGCAAGCATCTGGAGTATGTTTGGAGTGGCTGGAGGCCCTGGTGTGTCCGGAGGCCCTGGTGTGCCCATTCTCTCTCTCTCTCTTTGTCTTTCTGAAATAAATTAAAAAATTAAAAAATTAAAATTTAAAAAATGAAGTTATATAATAGAAGCAAAATCAAGAGGTACTGCATGAGACAAATGTATAAAATATACACAGGAATTTTTGTGTTAAATTTGAAAATGTGTCATAAGTAGCCATGATTCCTAAGTCTCTGTCACTTTGCGGATAAAAATCTGTGTTTTCTGAGTTCCTACAAGCATTGTGTAAGGGCAACGAAAGCTAGCAAATCATGTCTTCAGAGTTTTGAAGTAGCATATGTATAATATTGCCACACTGTTTATGTAATTTCAACATATTACCTAAATAGAGTTATGACTTTTTTCTAATTCAGTTTGTCCTTAAGGTTTCATTTATCCATCAATGATGTATTGGAAAACTCCTGTAGGCAATAAATATATACAAGATGAGTTGTAATTTCCTATTTCTAAAGTAATAAATTTGGTAACTGTCAATGTCCCCAGACCAATTTGGATGTCCATAGGGAAAGAATTTATTTGCACACTAACATAAGTAGGCTACACAGTATGTGTGTTCTCTTTAGGTTTCCTTGAGGATTTTCATCTAACTGTTGCTAATCCAGTGCCACTTTCTCCCTATAGAATATCATTTATTTTGTTTGAATTGTAAATTGATGTTCTCCATTCTGCTGCTTCTTACGGCAGGCCTTTGAATTGATCATATATCATTTAATTTGGCTTCTGAATGAGAGAAATTACACCTGCAACAAAGGTTGCTGACAGAATCATACATGTGTGAAGAGCTCTGCCCATTCCTGACCATTCATAAACCAGAGTGATTCGTCTTCTGTCTCACTGTAACACATGTTACCTAACCATGTACTTGGCCCTTTGGGAACTACATGTCAGCAATATATTTTTCATCATAATGTTATATTCTTTTGGCCATTGTAACTGACTGCCTTTAAAAGTCCTTGGTGAAACCTTTGCCTCCATTTTCCTCTTCTTAGCTCCACCTTTTGGAAAAAGAAAATTCAAAGACCTGCAGTACATCATTAACCCATTGATCTCTATGGTAGGCTTGACTAAAATACTTGCTTGTTTCTCTTCTTGTAGACTGTCAGGGTAGGAGCAGAGACTTTTATTTGTCAAAATTCAGGTGAGCACATAATTCATAGTACCCACTCAATAAAACATTTTTATACTTTAATAATAGACTATGCAGGTGAATGAATGGTGAAAATTGCAACAATTCCAGCAAAAATTATATAGACATATGTCCCTTTTATCAGCAAGCTAACTTTTCAAAAAGGATATTGCTGAAATTACAATGAAGTGTTTTTAATGAAGGATTAAGAATAGTCAAAATATGTAGACATGCCAGAAAGGCTCAGATCTTCTTCTGAGGTAAACAGGGGTATGACTTAGTATTTCAGCAATAGAGCAACAGTTAATAGCATTTATTAAGCCTGACCTCAGGTTTAAATTGTGATTCATCATTATGAAACATTACCTCATAAATCCGTCAGTCTGTCTCCACTGTTTTGGAGCCATGCTCAGTGAGCAGTTCCACAAGTCACACATTTCTAGAGAGTCTCTTGTCTGCATCTTTTCATATCATGCTTCTTATTGTGCAGGCTACTTTTCAGGAGCTCTCTGCTATGAAACATGAAAGTAATAAGGCAGATGTGTGAGTCAATAAAGGGTCCAGCTCTCTTTCTGTCAATTTATACATTTTATAAATAAAATCATACCCCTTTCACCCATCTGTGCCATCCTAGATCACAATATCAATTCAAACAAAGAAACATGTGTTCTAGGAACTCGGCACACAAATACATTATTTCTTCACTTTGAAATGAGGAAAAGGAAATAGCGTTATAATAACATAATGTTGCCCACCCGCATACAGAAGCCCAGATTACATAAAGAGTCTTTGGTTTTCCTGATGGTGAGATATAGCTGGCTTTCATAAAGCGAGAGGTACAAATGTTCTCATATTTTAAAACACATTTGATAAGATCCTCATCAGTCATATATATTACAGTTGAGGTGTTTTATATTGTGTACTGTACTTAATAGGCCTATTCACAAATGAAGGGTATAGGAGAAAAAAAAAAGATGAACATCACTTCATAACAGGACATTGAGATAAACTGTGCTAAATTATGAAAGCTTCCAAATGTGTATGGCCTTTTTATTCATGCCTTTTCTTTTCAAATATCCAAGCTCTTCAAGTGGCTTTGATGACATACTTACAAATCCATGGAAGTTTTTTCACAGAGACTTCACCTGTGGTGCTTAGTGGGTGTGCAGACAGTTTTTGTTAGCTTGGCTCATTGTAGCTTCAAAAGAGTTGCTTGCATTGCCTCGGCTACTTTTTTTTTTTTGAGAGAGACAGAGAGAGAGAGAGAGAGTGACAGAGAGAGCATGGGTGCTCCAGCAGCCTCTCAGCTGCTGTGAACCAACTCCAGACACATGCACCCCCTTGCATGCTTGTGTCACTTTTGTGTATGGCTAACATGGGACCTGGAGAATCGAACAGGCATTCTTAGGCTTTGCAGGCAGGTGCCTTAACTGCTAAGCCATCTTCAACCCCCTTTTTTTGGATTTTCCTAGGTAGGGTCTCACTCTAGTCCAGGCTGGCTTGGAATTCCCTATCTAGTCTCAGAGTAGACTCAAACTCATGGCAATCATCCTGCCTCTGCCTCCCAAAAGGTGAGATTGAAGGCATGTACCACAACATCTGGCTGCCTCAGGTACTTTTTGGAAACTTGTTGTAACTCTCTACCCATACTTCAGACAATGATAAGAATAAATGTCAAATATTATTAGTTCTGGAGTATAACTACTAATTTTAGTTTCTACTGCACAGTACATATAAAAACCTTGGAACATTTCCAGTTATCTTCACTATCATTTAGTCCTTAAAACTCAGAACAGATATTTAAAATGGAAAAAAAATAAAGAAAGAAAAAACACGCCATTATTTGAGGTTGCAGACGCAGTGAGCGCAATCAGAAGATGAATGCCCCCATCCTTCACTGGCAACCTGAGCAGATATATTCTGTATAATTAAATAAGGGAGCAGTTAAAAAAAATAAAATTACAACATTTTTGGCAATCCTTTGAGAATAATGGAATAAGCCAAAGAGAAGAAAAAATAACAAATGTGATTAGTGGTTGCTCCTTAGGAGAAATTTTCTCCACCTCTAATTTGACTTTTGTGAAAGGCTTTAATGAATACTTTCCCTAGTAATACTGTTTGTTGTGGTGCCGCTGTTACCCTATAAGGATGACATGCAGACGAACTTTCTAGAATACCATGTATTTATAGGGTAAACCATTTACTCCCTTCTTGTTCAAATTCCGATGCTATTTTGAATAAATGTTTAAGAGACTGGACATATCATAGGAGTGCTTTATGGAGAATGGGGACTTGAAGGGAGCAGGAAACAGAGGTAGATCAAACATTATAAAAGACAAGGTAGTTTAACTTGCTGGTTTGTTTGCTGAAACTCAAAAGTAAATATACTGTAGCTGAAAGTGTTCCATTTTTATCCGCCTGCTGCAGTAATGGCTGTGTTACTTCAGGGCTTCTACTTCAATAATTGATCAGGGTTTGTATAGCAGCGGCTAAGAGCAAAAATAAGAGTGTTCTTTGAACAAACTGCTGCACTGTTATAGCATTAGGCACCGAAACAAGATTCAGGAAATATAGATATAGAAGAAACAGGAAAAAGATGGATACATTGGCTGGTAAATACTGCTTCAGGCTAGAAAGTAATGAGAATTTTTCCGCAGAGAGTTTTGACCTGCTATTCAAAAATTGTTTCTTGTCTTAATAAATCCTAAAAGTGTAATTTACTTGCAAAGGGGAAAGAACAAAGGCACCAAAATTCTTTTGATAACAACACTTGTTAAAGTTGATAAGTTAGGTTTCAAATGTGTGAAGAAAAATGTGTGCCAGTTTGTTTTAAGGTGACAACCTAAGTGCTCAGATACTTCCATCTCTACAACTTAGCAACAGGGATCCTGTTGCTGCTTCCCTTGTACATTTCACACAGCCTCTACCAAAGTAGGCTGATTTGATCTCACCTATGAAACCCATGACCACAGATCTCTATAAGTTTCCTTTCACAGGCAGAAACAAAACTGCTTTTTCCATTCTATTTTAATTTGTTTTGCATATAAAAACACTAATCTTGATAGAAAATGATTTTTTAACATAGTTTTATAGTGGTAACTCATATATATTTTATTCACTTTGTGGATTGAATTTGATAAGACTCACAAATCTATCATTAGGAAACATCCATACCAGCTCTTTTTTCTTATATGTTTCATTTATTAATTTGAGAGCAAGAGGACGAACACCATGTATATGGAGAGATAGAGAGAAAAAGTGAGAATGGACACACGAGGGCCTCTAGCCACTGCAAATGAACTCTAGACATATGTGCCACTTCATGGATCTGGCTTTACTTGGTTACCAGGGAATCAAATCCAGTTCCTTGGGCTTGGAAGGCAAGCACCTAAACCACTGAGCCATCCTCTCCAGCTCCCCCATACCAAATCATGCATTCATGTATATGTCTAACCTACCAAATTGTGCCTTTTTCCATGGAAGATATTTATGAATTGTTGGTTTAACTTTATTGGTTAGGGTCTGTGTGTGTGTGTGTGTGTGTGTGTGTGTGTGTGTGTGTTTTATGTGTGCATGAACTCAACTTTCAGACTCAGAAGTATTAGACTGCAAGTTCTAAAGTGAAGCTAAGATGTAGGCCCTAAAATAACTTCTATAGGGGGTTGTAGAGATGGCTCAGCAGTTAAAGGCATTTGCTTGCAAACCTGATTTAGATTCACCAGTACCTACGTAAAGCCAGATGTACAAGATGGCACATGTGTCTGGAGTTTGTTTGAAGAGGCAGGAGGCCCTGGTATGCACATTCTGTGTGTGTGTGTGTGTGTGTGTGTGTGTGTGTGTGTGTGTGTGTTTTCTGCTTCTTTCTATCTTTCTCTGTCTCAAATAAATAAGTAAAACCTAAACATTAAATAACTACTATAACTGGCTTCTGGGATAGGGTAACAAAGGGGAGATATACTAATATAATGTCAAAATGATACTGTGCTATTCAAGATAATCAATACGATGTTTTATGATATAAAACACATTGCAAAAGAGGTTTTTATTTATTTTATGCCGAAACACTATACAGAACAATACAATAAAAATTATGTATGTCTTCATTATAAATAAAGAAGTATCTAAAATAATTTGTTTGCCATTGAGAGCTCTCAAGGTAAAAATGTTAACTGAAATTGTCCCAGATAACTGCTTCAGACCTCAAATTTGCATGTACACATACCACTGTAATTATCAAGGAAACATTAGGATGAGAATGTGGTGATCAAGTCCAGCTTTTTCCACAGTGAGCTCTTATCATGTTCATAAGACTTGCAATGAAATGAGTTTTGAAAACATTGAACTAAATAAAGATAAGTAGATTTCTTTACTGAAAAATTTCTCAGGGTATTTAATATGCTAGCACATGCCACAAATTTCCATGCAGAGCTTGGAATGTAGTGTTCCCAAACTGATCTGATCATGAGCATTTTTGTTCAAAATCTCATGGGACCTGTGAGCCTCGGTGCATACTTTGAGAAATACTGACCTTGACCTATAGCCACAGAAACTCTGATAAACAGTGCAATGAGAAAATCCCTTTCTTCCTTTGTTCTTCAAGTGTCTAAATTTAAAATGTCCTTAAAATTCCAGTATATTCCACAAGGGTTGCAAAGTCTTTTGAAAATTCTTGTATTGTACAACATTATTTCAAATTAAAACCAGAAAGTATCTATGATTGTGAAACCAGAAGGTTAACTCAAACCTCTCTGGAGCTGAATGGTGTTAGAGTCTCCTCACACATATACTTTAGACTGAGATTCTGTAAGACATGCTCTTTGGGTACTCTTACTATAAGTTGAAATCATATGTATTAAATGTTTATATGGCAAGGAACTGTTGGAAGTGACTCAAACTCTTCTCTTGCTGCCCCAAGCATCTGTTTACTCTACCATGTAATAACCTAGGAATTCAGGCCACAGATGGGTCTTTGATGAACAAGACAGTAACACAGGCTGGGGAGATGAACAAGAAGCAACTACTTAGCATGAGCAAGTCAGCACTGTGATGTGATGTGAAGCCAGAGTCCTATGGCTATACTGAGTAGGACCTCACTGTCCTATGGAGATATACACTAGGAGTTTGCATGAGTTACCCAGACTGGGACGAGCAGATGATAGTATTTGAAGTAGTTCATGAAGGAATTAAAACAAATTTCCAGGTAGGGGTAAAAGAAAAACAGAAAATAAAAAAGATGGCAAGAAGGCAGACATAGGCATGGGGGAAGTCAGGGTATATGTCCTGATTTAAAAATAAAGCCTGAGAGGAGGGAAAGGATCCTAAAATATTAAATAAAATAATGATGGCATTCTGAAACGTAATGCCATTATGCCTTAGATTTGGACAGTTCAGTGGGAGAACTTGCTGGTGGAACCTTATCTGTGAGGAGAGAGATAAATGGATGAAAGAGACAGCCAGAGAACATCTCGGACATCTGTGTCTTGTCACCCACCTCCTACCCCAATCTTCAGGCCCTCATCCTTCCTCTCCCTCCTTTAAGTACTGTCCCTGAGAACAGGCTCTACCATTGAGCTATATCCCAATCCCATGTTGTTATTTTTGAGACAGGGTCTCAGTAAATATTACAAAATAGGCTTTGAACTCATCATCTTCCTGCCTCAGCCTCCCAAGTAGCTGGAATTAAAGATGTCTCTAATTAAGTATGGCTTAAATCCATCTTCTGTTATGTTTGGATACAGGAGAGTATGACTATAGCTTAAAAATAGCATTTGAGAAGTACCAATTATGTCAGCTAATAACATTTACCAAGGGCAATTTGCCCTTGCCTTGACCCTGAAAAAATATTGACCATCAAATGGTTATATTGTGCATTGATTTTTCAAACCCCTTTTGGCCTCTAAATTCTTTGTTCACAGAGTCTGAAGTAAATAAAATACAGTGGAAAAAATACCAGGTGAACATGGCTATTCGATTAGTAGGGATATTGATATGAAAGGCCCCAGGAAGTATCCTGTTCTCTCTCAGCTTTTTCTTTTCTTCTTCATACCTAAATGGGCCCCAAGAGATGTACAAAAATGCTCGGGAGCATAGTGACGATTTGTTTTACAATCATTCTTGTAAATGCTTCAAAAGCATCATGTATGTAGTTTAGTGGTTCAGGCTTGATCCCCACCTGTTGGATGTAATCACTGAGATGTCATTGAATCCTGAGAGTGCTGGCCTCATCCCTTGGTGGAGTCACAATATGATGGCATTGTTGGGCCTAACTGAACGAAGTAGGCCACTGAAGGCACAACTTTAAAGAGTACCCTGTTCCAGCTCCTTCTCATCTTAGTTGCCATACAGTGAGAAACTCTGTTTTATCACATCCTTTTTGCCATAGGCCCACCATAATGGAGTAAAGCATTTCTGGGTTAAAACCATTTAAATGGTGATGTGCAATAATTCCTCCTTTAAGTTGTTCCCTCAGATTTTTTTCACCTTTGTGGAAAAGGTAAACACATGTAGCAAAATACACTGCCTGGCTTACATCATGTTTGTCTTCTTTCTAAATTCTTTTAAAGTCTTGGTTTTCTCTCATTATTCCAGCCTACACTATTTATTCAATACATACTGTGAGCTAGATATTGAGGAAACAATGACTATAGAAAGATCATTATTACCAAGAAATTTGCAGGTTAATAGATGAGACAAGCAAGTAATATCTCAAAGAGGTATGAAGCTACCACTGTGGAAAGTTTTCATGGGGGTAGGGTGGAAGGAAGCCTTAGGACATCACACACAGCTATAAAAGTGGCTTATCTGCTAAGCAAAGGAGGAAGAAAATTATCATTTATATGAGATGGAAGGAGTTGAAGACAGGACAGAGAGAGGACTGGAATTGCACTCTAAGTAAGCTGAGTGAGAGCTGTGGAGATGTGCTGTGAAGACAGTGAGTATGGTAGCATTGAGGGGATGACTATGGGCCAGTCATGTAGGAGTGAGTGGGGATAGGTGGAAGGATAGGAGGCTGGGAGTGGGGAGGAAGGGACCGCATGCAGGAAAGTGGCTGAATTCAAAACTTAACGTTTATCTACAGGATAATGGCAAACCACAAAATGAACCAGTTGAAAGCAGCATGAGCTATCTGGAGTATTTTGTTTGTTCCATTATTATTATTATTATTATTTTTTTTTTGGCAAAGGCACGGTTTCTATATGCTACATGTAGAAAATATGTTACATTTTTCAATACTTTCAGAATTTGAGGATGTTGCCTACCTAAGATTCTGTATTTCATTAAGTATTCAGGAATTATCTAGAATTTAATTTAGGTAACCTCTTTTGGAGTTCCCTTATATTTTCATACTTTTTAGGATCAAAGGATTTATTTTCAAAATAACTCCAGGCCAACTCAGCTCAGCAATGACTGACAAAAATATCAAACATTAAAAGAAAAAGAAAGGGGGGGCACGGGCGAGTGTTATAAGGTGTGCTGTTGTTATGCTGGCAAAAGCTTCCCAAACACTAGAAGGAGAATGACATTGACCTATGATAATTATCTTGAAGAGAAAAACACAACATTAAATTAATTGCTCAGCTGGAAATTATTTAGTAATTCTCTGACTTTTAAATCTCAAGGGTTTTTCCCTTAATATAACATTGTTAGACAACATAATATGTCAATTCTCCAAGGTGTTATTCCTTTCTTTGGCTTCAAGTTCTAAATGATAACATTGTCATATATATTGTTTAATGTTTGGTTAGCCCTAATCTAAGTTTAATTTTATCCTCAAAATTATTCCCATGAGTAGAGATATCTTCTTTTACAAACAGGAAGTAGGGGCTGGGGAGATGCCTCAGTGGTTAAGGCACTTGGATACAAACAGAAAAGAGAGGCAATCAGAGAAGTTACTGACCTATACAACTGAGTAACAGGCTGAGCAGAGATCTGAAACCACTGAGGTCTATTCTGAGCTATTGATTAAGTACTGCAGTCCCCTGTCTTGAAAGTAAATAATAATCCACATACAGTTGTAAATTTAGACATTGAATAGATCTGTGACATGGTAGAAAAGGACTGTCCATGAATTAATGTAACTAAATTAAGTGATCTTTTGTAAGGAATATTGATATCAATGAGAAAGCAAGTAGATCTCATGGATAAGAATGTGCTAATGCAGATCTGTTTAACACATAAATATTATTACTAAAAGGTCTACAATCTCTCTAAAAAATGGAATTGCAGTTTCTTAATGGGAAGCAGTAAATGGAAAGAAGGCTGTATATATCAATGTTAGTGTCTGATTGTTAAATAATAGTAAAGGCAAAATTTTAACCCAATGGCTATATATCCCTTGGAAGATTTTTCTTTTACCCAAACCATTGGCCCCTTTAAGGTAAAATAAAACAAACCAGAACTTCACTTTAAGCCATGACCTTTTTTTCAATTTTATTCTATATAAGGTATAAAAGGTTATACTCTCTTTTCTCCTTGGCCTGGCTCCTGTTACCCTGGGTGCCCTCCTCAATAATGTCATAGTATTCAATATGGGGCATGATGGCCTCAGCAGGCACTGTGGGGTGGCTGGAGGAGAACATGCCTCAGGTTATTCCTACCAACTCTGTGACTCTTTCAATCTTTCTTCACCCTCTTTCACAATGTTTTCTGGGCCATGGTAGGTCTGTTGGCAGTCTGAATTACTGGTGACATCTCTGTAGCCTCTGGATTTCTGTTTTGATAGGTTTTGATTGATCACCATTTCTGCCACCATCACCCTGGAGCTGGTTTTCAGAAAAGCATTAAGAGCAGTATTCATGTTGCCTCTTCCTCTGCAATTACTTCTGGGCCCTGAAGATATGGTAGAATTGGCAAGTCTCATGGTGGGCAATCAGCTATCTACTTGTCATATCAATGGATCTTGGCTATCCTCTATTTTCTCTGCCACCTGTAAGATAAGACAGATTCTCCAACCAAGAGTGAGAGCAGCTTGGCTTAAAGGGGATATGCCAAATTATTTGAGATATTATTTTTCTAATCTCTTTTGGTGTGCAAGCCTACTCTTCTTTTCCAGAGAGAAGTGGAGGCTTCTCTCTGTTGTCTGAGTTTCCTGACCAGAGTTTCATTACCATGGGATTCTGACTTGTTTTCAGTACCTGATGTGAGTTCTCTCCTACTGAATAGGCCTCATGTCCTTCAAGGAGCAGTTGGTTATCTGCAGAGGCCATGTGCCTCTATTGCCCAAGTGTAAGGCATTACTTTTGACACAAGTGTCTACCTAGAAAAATGAAGTATGCAAACGTTGAATATTAATGTCATAGAGTCAGACTGACTGGTACACCTTCTTCAGTCACTCAATGGCTGACTAACCCTTTACACAGTGTCCAACCTTTCTGAATCCCAATATGTTTATAGAATTATAACTCATAGTGCTTCCCTCACAATGTTGTTGCTATAAACCCCAGGTTCCAGAGCTCATTTTCACTCTTTTCCATCACCCCGAAGTCACATTAAAACCACGAGAAGCCGTGAAGATGAACTAAAGTGCTCTCGGTTGGGGAGAGCTATCCATTTTTTTCATAAATATTAATTGAATGTCCAATACATGTCAGACTCGATTCTAAGAGATATGCTCCTTAAATGTCATGTCAATTCATTTCATTAAAGAGCAGGAAAGGATTGTGTTTTTGAAAGGATTGTGTTGGGTGAAAGTGATTATGGGGCAGTTCCAAAGATGACTGTGCCAGCTGGGGTCAGTGACCTAAAGTGCAGGCCCAGTCCTCCCATATAGGTGCCCTGGAACAAGTCTTCACTTCTGGGTACCTGCTTTCCTTATGTCAAAAGGGAAGATTGCATGACATACTGAGACAGACATCATTTCCAAATTTATGGGCATATTTGAAGGTTGTTTTGAGTGGACTTGCTTTTATTAGCAAAGGATTAGGTTTCACCCTGTTGTATTTGAAACAAATCATATTTACAAATTTGGATATTTGGGTACATCAAGGAGCTGTCGTGGAATAGCCATAATGAATTGCTGAAAGTTTAGGTGATGCGTCTCATCAGGAACCTGATATAATCTCACATAAGAAGGTTTTATGGCTCTGAGGATAGACACTACTACATTCATGACACTCTTCAGTGACTGGAGAAATGTGTGGA
Organism: Orientallactaga sibirica; assembly: GCA_036365145.1. NCBI lineage: Eukaryota > Metazoa > Chordata > Mammalia > Rodentia > Dipodidae > Orientallactaga > Orientallactaga sibirica. Next base: position 73,779,717 of record JAEOAD010000004.1, on the reverse strand, counting down.
ATTATTTCATTAGGGCAACAAGACCACAAAAAGAAGCCATATCCCAAAGATGTGATGATATAATCCAACATGAATGCCAGCCCTCTAAACATTCCATTCTGATTATTTAAGACCCCATTTTGCTTGTTTTGGGTGTCCATGGCTGAACCCACTGAGGATCCCTGACTCAGAGTCTCCGGTTTCACTTTTCTGTGTGCTATGATAAAAATCACAGTACATTTAGATTATTTAAGCTGATGCTGTATCTCTTTAGAGAACATTTGGGGTGTCTTCACGTGTTATTCTTGTATGTCCCATAAACCAACTGGCAATTTCTCCCACCAAATCAGGTTCACTTCCTGACTTTTACATGTATGAGGATCACATAACCAATGTTAGAATTCTTTCTCCTTGAAAACTATAATTGTTATATTTAAAACTCCTTCACAGAGAAACAATACCCATACAGCATAAATTTTAAAACAAAATGGTAAGTCATTTTTGCATCCAAACAGGGAAAGCCATTTCATCCTTAGAACAGGAAACTATAAACTGGGGATTTCGATACCTGTAAGTTGATGGTCATAAAAGTGCTTTAACGTGCAGGACTAAACAGAGCCAAGGCAGACTGGAAACCCTGCAGGTGACTGACCAACAATGGATCAAGCCCAGCAAGTGGAAAGGAATGTGGTTAGCAAGGAGACCTGCAGGTGCTGCCCTTTTAATGAGGTTTACGGCATTGTACAAGCATGAGTAGGGCAATCTCTTTGTATGTGCTACACATGTGAGGTATTGATATAGTATTGGGAAAAGATTTTTTGATGTTTTTATGTGTCTTAATAATGTAACTTCCACTTATAGTTGATTAGAACTTGTAATATTCCCCCATGGTACTGGCTCAGATTTCATTTTCAATATTATTTTAAAATTACTTATCTTTTATGGGAATAGTATCATCCAAACTGACTTGTTCAAGTGGATTATAAATCATATATATGGCAATCTGTATGTTAAAAAACTCAGGATGATACTTGAGATGTTTCCTCTTATAAAACACCACCATTGAGTAATCTCAATGACAAGGATTACTCCCTCTATCAATATCATGAAATTCACAGACTAGAGAAAAGGGTAAGAGAAGAAACTGAAGGAGCATATTTGTTGAAAACATATTGTATTTTTTTTCTGTTTTTCAGACATTTAACTGGGTAATGCTAAAATAATTAAATGAAAAAGTGAAGTTGTGAAAAAGTGAAGAGCTGGATATTGTTCAGTGGTTAAAGGCACTTGCTTGCAGAGTCTGTTGGCTAGGGCTCAATTCCCGAGTACCCATATAAGACCTTGCAGTAGCAGGAGGCATTGACATACCTATAATTACTGTCTCTCTCTCTCTCTCTTAAATATGTATCTCTTAATATATATCATATATATATATATATATATATATATATATATATATGCTATTTTTAAAGTAGAAACTGATAACATAAGAAATAAGAATGCTGACATTTTTTCTGTGTCAATTTACTAATGAATAAATGAATAGATTTTTGTTTTTATACTTTTGGGACAGTTTATATTTTGAATTAATTTTATCCATTGATGATTTGGTTTCTGTAGACATAACAGGAAGTCCTCTTTGAACACAGAAAATCCTATAGGTCCTGCCTCTGTGTTTCTAACAGAGTGTCTATTAAATACTTCTTATTCAACCCCTCTAAGCCTTTCTAGGGAGAGTCCATTGAGTGTTGGAACTATATCAAACTTTTCTTTCACCTTCATTATCATGGAGAAATCTATGAATAGCAGATACTTATCAAATAGCATTGTGATACAGGAATGCAGCTTTTTTTCGAATTCACCAATGATCAAGGTACTATAAACAAGACTCTTTTTGGCATGGTGATGCTGTCAGGAAGATAATAGAGCTTCAAAAGTTGTTGGCAAGAGCAGCTAATGCAGGGATGGATAAATGGCTCAGTAGTTAAAAGGCGCTTGAAAATCCTGCTAGTCCAAATTAAATTCACCACATGAAGTCATATGCAGAAAGTGACACAAGTGTCTGGAGTTCATTTGCAATGGCAAGAGGCTCTAGTGCAACACATAGACACACACACACACGTGCACGTGCGTGCAAATATATATATATATATATATATATATATATATATATATATATATATATATATATATATATATATATGGTGAGTAGCTAACGTTTGAAGTTCTCACTGGAATAAATAATCCTGCCAAACATATAACCAATATATTTTCTGGAGTTAAAAAAAATAGTTCACAATCTTATCTGGTTGTTTCCATCCTCAGATGTTCAATGTCTTCCTCTTTCTTGTTGCGTGAGCTTGCTGTAGTCACACACACATTTGAAAGCAGTAATAAAGTGGATTTTTCTATTTTGACTTTCATCTCACCAGATCACAGTGTTTTCCTCAAGTTTTTCAAATTTTTTTTAGTCTGCACTAACACTAAGTAAACAACATATAGAATGTTTCTCCCTGATTTCTAAGCAAAGACATATTAGATACTGTCCCTGCCTTCTAATTATTCAGTAAAATTGGTGATTGGAATTACATTAGCCAGAGATACAAGGATCATTACTAAAATTAAGCAAGATTTAGAATTTTATAAAATTTCAGAACTTTTTTTGTCTTATAATGTACATTGCTTTCAGTTTGATGATAGCAAACTACACTGTTTTGAACTTCAAAAATAGCTTTAAGGCTGGGGAGATAACTCAGTGGTTAAGGCACTTGCCTGCAAAGCCTAATGACTGGGGTTTGACTCCCCAGTACCCACATAAATCGAGATGCACAAAGTGGTGCATGCATCTGAAGTTCATTTACTATGGCTAGAGGTCCTGGCATGCCCATACTCACTCTCTCTCTTCCTCTTTCTCTCTCTGCTTGAAAATAAATAAAGTATTTTTTAAAAATAAAAATATTTAATCATTAAAATTTGAATAAAGGGCTGGAGAGATGGCTTAGCAGTTAAAGTGCTTGACTGCAAAACCTAAGGATTCAGGTTCAGTTCCCCAGCAACCACAAAGGGCACTACAAGGTGGTACTTGCATCTGGAGTTCATTTACAGTGGCTAGAGGCCCTGGCATACCCATTGTCTCTCTCGATTTTAAAAAATTGTATAGAGCTAATTCCATATTTAGACTTCCAAAAGTCCTTCACAGTGCACAGTGGACAGAACTAGGGGGTCTATACTCATGTTTCCTTACTCTGCACAATTACATTGTAAATAAATATGTTGATTTGGAAATTTGTGAAAACTGAAAGCTGTATCCCAGTTATCAAGAGATAACTTTTTGGACTTTTTTAAAGATTTTATTTTTATTTATTTATAAGAGGCAGAGATAGGGAACGAGAGAGAGAAGGGGAGTGCGAATGGGCATGCCAAAGCCTCTAGCCACTGCAAACGAACTCCAAACATGTGTGCCCCCTTGTGCATCTGGCTTATATGGGACCTGGAGAATCAAATTGGGGTCCCTAGGCTTCGCAGGCATGTGCCTCAACCACTAAGCCATCTCTGCAGCTTGGATTTTTTAATATAAATCATAGTGCTAAATCATTGAAAAACAACTGCATTTATAAAGGAAGTTTATATATCTAGGAATGCAAAACAAGGCCATCTTGAGAAGAAAATAACATTCATTTAGCATTACAATATTTCATGAGCAAAAAATTGTCGGAAACAGGAAAGATGATTCACTTTCTTTCCTATTAATAATACAGGGATTTTCAGTGTGACTATGCCATGATCATTCTCTTCTATATGGAGATATTGTAATTCTTCCAGACACATGACGATTCTTCAGTGTTAGTGTATAAGCAATTGCATTTTAAAGGCTATAAGCTTCACAAGGCCTATGCCGAGTACTAAAGTTCCAAGAAGTAGAAATAAATCATAACATTTCACCCATCACTCTGACAATCTTTAAGTTTGCATAAAATTATTTCTTTCTAAGTCGCAGACTCCATCTTTTTGCTTATTAACTTCAGCCAGAAATTATGCTGGATTTGAAGTGAAGCAAATGGGGAAGAGGCTCTGAGGAATCAGCCTGTGGGTGGCTGTTAAAGACCCACTGAGATCCTATGATCGGTAGATATCTTTTCTCAAAAATCTCATCTCTAACCACAATATTAACAACATTAGTCACCTCCAGCAATGCCCATCTTCATTCCCTGTTTTGATAGTTTTCCTTAGAAATTAACAGTCTAAATAAGGACACACACATATATATGACATATATGTGTGTGTGTGCATGTGTATGTGTGTGCGTGTGTGTGGTGTGTGAGAGAGAAACATGGGAATATGAGGAATATAATCACATATATGCATGACTTGAATTAGTATCCAATTTGGTAATCTGGGGATACATTCCATGAGATTAGAAAAAATTACCTATTTTCATTCAGTGTTGTATAGTTACTAACTTGCATATAATATAAGCTTTCCTTTACTGCTGCAATCAAACTAGGGTGTTGCTCACACTAGGCAAATGCTATAGCACTAAACTACAATCCCAGCCCTTCAATGCATGCTGGATAAGAACTTGCTGTGTGAATAAAAACAGTATGATTGGTAGTATGTAGAGCTCCAGTGATATAAGAAGCCAGCATTGGTTAAAGTTCTTAAAAAGAAAATCATACTTGATCTGAGTTTTGGTGGTTGAGTAAGAGTTTAGCACACAGACAAGTAGGCCTGGCACATGGCATTTCAAGAGAAGAGAACCGCAGCTAGAGAAGCCTGAGGGGTGTACTGGGACGAGCAGTCAGTTCTCAGATGGGTAAAATCAGCTTATCCTGTGGGGTTATTTGGCAAGGAGCAAAGGGGTCAGGAAGGGTCAGAGGAAGATTGGTAAAAGAGAATCAGGGGCTGGGGAGATTAAGGCACTTGCCTATAAAACCAAAGGAACCAGGTTTAATCCCCCAGGACCTAAGAAAGCCAGCTGCACAGGGTAGCACATGTTTCTAGAGTTTATGTGCAGTGGCTGGAAGCCCTGGTACACCTATTCTCTCTCTCTCCTCTCTCAAATAAATAAATAAATAAATATAACATTTAAAAAAAAATAAAGAGAATTGGAAAACAGGTAGGAGCTGTATGACCTGGAAGCTTGTTATGCATCAACAAAGGTTTACATTTCAGCCTTACAGTGATGAGCAATCTTTAGCAGGCTTTCCGTAGGCCAGCTGAGATCAGATTTGGCCTTGAAAGATCACTCTCTTGGCTGTTGGGGAGGATAGATAGAAACTCGATATTTGTGGAGTTAACGAATGATTTCTCAACACTACTTTAGACCTTACAAATCAGTGATTCTTCAGCTTTACTACAAATATTGACAGATTAAGAAAATAAATTACCGTGAGTGATGAAACAGTATTAGTGGGGAAGACAACAGTATACCCAATTTTTCAGAACATTAAAATTGAGAAACCTCTCTTAAGTTTCTCACTGTTTCAGCAACTATTACAATCATTTATACTAATCTTAGATATTTCTATTAATAACCTCTTCTCTCTAAAAGTTCTTAACTGTCTTGAGCAGAAGCTTTCAAGTTGAAAACAAAAACAACTTTTTGACATTTTGCTGTCTGCCAAAATTGATTTGCTGCAAATCAAGTTTAGCTAATACTTTTTATTCATTATGGAACGAAGCTCATGCAAATTTAAATATCCATGCTCCCCATTATAGACAAATACAAATGTATATGAAAAAAAATCAGGCAGTCAAGTTGGCTTGGAGGAGTCTCTGATGTACACAATTAAGAAAATTACTCACTTCAAATTCCTCTCCAACAACACAACTCTTGTTATCTCATCTCAGCTCCATGGGAAGTTGGATTTAGGTAGAAAATCATTTTCTCAGATGTTGTTTGAGAGTGATTGGCAACTTGAACCCAAGTAGGAAAATAGTATAATTTGGAATTGTTTCTTCCAAAACTGAGTATATCTAATGCATTTACAAAGTACAGAATTTAAATATTAGGACTCACAATGAATATTTTTATGTAAGGGGCATGATAACAGTGTTTTCAGGTTGTACTGATGGACTTCATTTTATTTATATTTATATTTATTTATTTATTTAAGGGAGAGAAGGAGACAGATAGAGAGAAATGGAGAGAGAGAAAGAATTAGCATGCCATGGTCTTCAGCCACTGCAAATGAACTCCATATGCTTGTGTTGGCCTGTGCATCTGGCTTCACCTTGGTACTGGAGAATCAAACCTGAGTCCTTTCACTTTGCAGGCAAGTGCCTTAATTGCCATGATGGCCTTCTTTTTAAAAAGAAAATACTTTTATTTAGTTAGTTGAGAGAGAGAGAGAGAATGGGTGCATCAGGGCCTCTAGCATCTGCAAATGAATTACAGACGTATGTGCCACCTTGTGCATCTGGTATACGTGGGTACTGGGGAATCAAACATGGGTCCTTAGGCTTCACCTTAACCACTAAACCATCTCTCCAGCCTGATGGGCTTCATTTTTAAAAATTCTCTTATGGCAAGCCAGTAGTTCTGAATCTATTAACTCAAAAAATTTAGGTAACAGTGTAGCAAAGTAAATAAATACTGAAGAAAAACCAAACTGTGATTTTTTTTTTAATATGACAATTCTCACTCTAGCCAGATTATACAAACCATCATTAGCACCATGTTAAAGTTTTCATTTGTCATTAGTAAAATAGTTTTAATGGAAACTCTGACACGGGTTTTTCTGATTTGCACTAAGTTGGAACATTTTGACCAGCCCAAGTATAAGTTTAGGGTATCCTGAAGACCATGGATGATCAAGGCAATCCTGAGTGTCTGTCACATAGCAGTGTCTTCTATATTTTTAACTGTTTTATAGATGTCAGGGAGGTAGAAGTTAAGGACATCAACAGGAGTGTTTCAGTGAACGGAACTTACACTTAAGTAAAAAAAGGGAGAATAACAGTAAAGACAAGAAAGAACAAGTACACTGAAATAAATGGCAGCTGGGAATAGAAGTAAAGCATAATTAATGAGGAAGGTGATGGAGCTCTGCCGTAGGATGATTACATGGGGGAGGGAACCTTCCATTGGTCTCTGATTTTCCCTGGACGTCTTCCTCACTTCTGCAAGAATTCACAGCAGTTGCTCATTGTTGTGAATGGATGATTATCTGCTATCTGCTTTTGACCTTACACTGCGAGGATTCTAAAGTTTCCAGCATTATTAGAAAGTAGATTTATTTTCAATTTCATTGCCTACTAATGTAATTTAAAACTATCTCAAGAGCTAAAATAACTGTTTCAGCAGGTAAAATCATTTTCCTGGTTCTGAGCACATGAAATCAGAGAGGAGCCACAATTAGCCTAAGCCAGCCAGCGTCATTTCAAGCATGCCCCACATGGCTTTACTAATACCCTTCAAATTCTGACTTCTGCCATTCCAGCCATATGTCTCTTTAAGCAGACACACTCTACAGTGCCAAAGTGTGTCAAGGACATCACTAGGTTACCAAAATCATTTTTTATGTGCAACTTCTTTCAATATTGCAAATATTCTTCCACCTGAACCCCACCCCAACCCCTAAAATATAATTTTAATAACACACATTAAAATGTCATGCTGATAATAAACTCAGAGATATATTACAGAGAATCTGTCTGTATTTTTTTTACACTTTGGCAGTAACATAATGCTGTGTGTGCATGGACTCACACACATTGCTTAAATTCTTTTCTAAAAAACAGGTTTTGAGTATAAAATAATGCAAAATTTCATAATTATGTTATTCAATCCATCATGTTATCTTAAGAAAGAGCTAGGTGAGCAGAGGGTATGAATTTGTATTTGAAAACTGTGCTATGGGAGAATTATAAAGACATGGCATGAGGCTTTTTGGTTTCTAATCACAGTTTTATCACCATTTTATCTGGTGTTGCTGCTGGGGAAAGCGACAAACTGGATTTGCCATCTCAGTGAACAGAGATCTCTGGGAACTGCACCTGTTCATTATGTGAGAACCCTTCTGTGGGCAGAGAGGAGGGTTTAGTTGATTCTCAAACTGCTGCCTAATTCTTATAACTTGTGCATATTTTTTGAGTCATGATTGTACAATCTGCTACCCATTTTGGGATAAAAACACTATTGAAATTGAGCATACTAACTTTAACCAAGCTGCAGTTTTTTATGAATAGGATTGTAAAGTTGATTGTCACATCCTGCCATGTCTTGTACAAACTAACGTGCATGCGTGCATGCACATGCACACACACACACACACACACACACACACACACACACACACATCAAGAAAAGCATCACTGAGCACTTGGGGGCTCTTTACTCTCCTAAAGTAAAGAGGTGTTTTTTTTTTTTTTTTTTTTAACTACTGATCTTCACGTCTTTGAAATACCATGAGTCACCATGTTTCCCATTTAAACACCATAGATTCTTTATTGTCTATGAGGCTTCCATTTACTTCAGCAAATTTGAATTGGATATGTTATGTCCAGATTGACAGTAGTGAGTAAGCCAAGAAATAAGCGCATTTTCCTTTAAATGTGAGCTACAGCATCAAGGAACGTTGTGTTATTCTGAAACAAGTCCGTCGGCACAGACCGAAATGTTGATGGACACGCATGGGATCAAAGAGAAGAGTCGTTCTCAAGTGCTCCCTATCTGAGAATATGGGCTTCTGAATTTGTTGTACCTCTTTGCAAAAAGAGACTTCACATTATTTTGTCAGTTTGTTTCAATTTGAGAAATGCTGAAAATTGGTATTCATTTTTTTATATAACCCTTAAATTGTACAATTTAAGAAAACTGACTGAAAGAGATAAATGGGTAAAAATATTTTCAAATCAAAGACCAACTGACATATATAAAAATGATGTATGTTTTGTACATGGTCCACAGGGGGAATTCTGCAGGCGTGCTATGATCTCTACAATTTGCTTCAGGGCAAACTAGATTCTGGGATATTCTATTATCCCTTTGGTCTGTTTATCATGGAAGCTGATGTACAAATCTAGAGTTCTTTTTGGTCTCTTTCTTTCTATCTGGTTGGAAATGGAAAGAATTCACTTATCTCATGTCCTCACCTTCAGTAAAGTGCTACAGAAGAGTTCAGTGACCAGTAATCAATTATTATTGAGAAGCAATCAATTGCTAATTTCCATAATTATGCACATCTAAACACTATGAACAAGAAAGAGAAACAAAGCTGCACTCCAAGCATTGCCTTGTTAGCAGTATTTTGTTAACACAGGCTCTAAAAAAAGCTGCCGCAGCTGGTACCACAAATGTGTTTCCAGTATTCAGGCCATCAACGTGATTCGTCGCTAAATGTATAGAATCAGCTTCTTGCTAAAAACTACAATTACAGGTGATATACAGATTGAAATCACAGGGCTGGTTTGTCGAAGAAAATTGTCCTAATGATGGGTTTTCGGATGGGGAATGCAGCTCTTTTCTTTCTCTGTGATGGGTTGTGAAGGCAGCTGCACCTGCCTCTATGCTGTATTCTGCCGCACTTAATGATATCTGATGATATCATTAGGCAAAGTGTTCATAAACAGATGTTGAGCCTGTGCCTAAATGCTGTCAGATGAGCGGTTGCTGGCCTGAAACAGTATTATTTATATAGAACATTTACGTTTGTTATGTTAATAACCCCACTATTAGCTCTCTGGATGTTGCGTTAGGAATGTAAATGTAGTTAATATGAATAACAACCTCTTTACTCTTTGTGCTGCAGTTGAGTATAACTTTTAGGCTTTTGGAGAGAAACAAAGATACCCCCACCAAGTCCCTTTGACTTTGTGGTTTTTTTTTTTTTTCTTTTCTTGTTGGCAACATTGAAATTTTGATCAGAAGATAAATGGTAAAAACACATAGGACAGATGTTAAATATCAGACTTAGATTTTCCTCAGTTAATAATTTCAAGAGATTCAGACATCCCTGGATTTTCTTGTGTGAGACCCTGTCCTTCATACTCATAGATCAGAGGAGTGATCATGGGCATGAAATTGACACATGTCCACTTGATAGATTCCTAAGCAAACTGTCAGATATAGACCTACTTTTGTTTAGCATATTTTCTCTCATAACCATAGTACTGTGGCACTAAGATGATATGTCATAGCCATGTTTTCCTATTTGCGTTGATGATTTTGGAATTACTTTGATGTCATGGTTGCAATGTCATGTGACAATTACATGTGTGTCTAAGCCAAAGTCAAATTATATGCTTCATAGCTAATTCATGCAGAGTAAGTTATATAAATTCTGACAGTCATCAAACGTGTACTATTTCTCTGAAATATTGTTCTGCTATAATACCCACATTTTTAAGTGTGCTTGTCATTTTGTATAACATTTAACTCTTTCAGAAATTTTCAGTACTGAAAAATTACACTTGATTATGTTCAGGACTAGAAATCTATTATTTTGAATTTTTAATGGGGCAAAAAAAATCAAACAGTGCTAAACTATTGCAACTATTGCAACCGTAGTCATAGGCTAGAGTGATTTCTGATGTGTCATTCTCATCCCACTTCATGCTTATGAAGTCATTCATATCTCTAAAAGAAGTAAACATGTCTATGCATTCTGTCTCAGCCTGTAGGACACTAAAGGTGCATGCCTGTAGGCAGAACTAATTTATTTTCTATTTTATTTCTAAGGATAATCTGAATTATGTGATTTTAAATTATGTGACTTCAGTGGCAATTTTCCCTATTTCTTTAGTCTCTGACATTTCAATTTTGATCTTCTGGAAAGTACTAGAAATTCTAGATCTTTTTAAGTATGGAGATTTTTCCATCATCTTCCAAATAAGGAAATAGGAAAAGTAAATTAAGCCAGAGAATAGCCCATTCAACATTAATTATTTTCTAATGTTTTTACATGAAGATTTTTAAGAAATCAAATTTCTCAAGTGATAACCAAAGATAACTTTTCCCAAATTGTGACATCAGGTAATAAATCCATGAAGATATTTCAACATAAGAGAAATTTGGTAACTGGAAGGAATGACATAGCTCTTAATATATCCCAAATAAGACCTACAAATATGTGATGTAGAAAGTATCTTCCCACTTGACCAGTTATTTAGGCATTGAAATATGCTATTAAGTAGGGAACCTAAAGTGGGGGTGGGTTACCTCCATGGCATTGTACTTTCTTTGACATCATTGGAAATTGTTCAGAAGAAACTTGAGGACTTCCTTTTTATTTGTTCATCTAGTCAACACTTAGGAAAGCCAGCCAATAAAAATGCTCATTGTAAACTCCTCAGAAATTTAGATCGATTAGAGTAAGAGGATAAGAGGACCTGCTGAGAACATCAGCTATTGTTGAAACAAGATCAATTCATCAGTCTATTTAAGAGTCCTGAGCGCCTACCACTATCTCAAAAAGCCTTTACTTCCTTCTCGAATTCTTCTGTACCTACAGTTCTGTCCAGTTCTTGATGATTTATATATGTCTATGGCCAATATTCATTTCTCTTCATTCTTAAAGATGAAAGAAGATGTAATATTTAACATGTAATTCTCCAAAATGTTTCTGATACTAATGTTAAAATTGGGGAGAGACTCTTTGAATATGAAAATGTCTACATTTTAATCTTGCTTCTCCTCTCCCTACTTTCCCACTTCCTCCTTCTTTCCTTGTTCCTTGACATTTCTGTTTTCCTAGAAAAGTAGATCTTTATGTAAATCTCTTAACATGTAATAAGCATCATTCATATTGGTTTAATGGCATGATTACCTTATGTGCAGAATTGTTTATTTTCTAACCATACCATAACAAACTCCAGAGGTCATGTATAATACAGTAAATAAATCTGGACTCAAGCAATACAAAATTCATTCTTAGCTAAGTAAATTACTCTATATTGTTAACTGACTATGTTACATTTCTAGGTCTCAATTTTTCTCCTACCATAGATTTATGCTCCTTTATTGTTCATATGGATAATTGAATGCTAAGGTCTATAGAACAATTATATACGAGTTCACCATTTTTAAAAATATTTTTAAATGTTTAGTTATTTATTTGCAAGCAGAGAGAGAGAGAGAGATAGAAGAGAGGCAGACAGAGAGAGAATGGGCATGCCAGGGCATCTAGCCACTGCAAACGAACTCCAGATGCATGCGCCCACTTGTGCATCTGGCTTACGTGGGTCCTAGAGAATCGAACTGTGATCCTTTGGCTTCGCAGGCAAACACCTTAACCGCTAAGCCATTTCTCCAGCCCACGTTCACCATTTTTATTTGAACTTCATAATAGAATAGGTATACTAGAGTGTAGGTATAGTTATTCAAGAAACTCATGAAAATCAACAGTGTTTATATAATATCAGCTTCTGGTGAAATTTATAATAATACTGTCACTAGTTTTGATAGTGTTAATGTCATTTTCCTTATATTTTGTTTATGACTTAAGATGGACAGGAGGTATATGAAAAAATATTTCTTTAGCAGAAATAATACAGGTTTATTTGATGTTAGAATATCCCCTCACTTACTGTAATCAATGTTAAATGAATTTCTCTTTATGGATAGAATTAATCTCAGTATATTTCCTAAAAAGCACATTTTTGATAGAATATTGTGCTTCCTACATGTCAACTCACGAAAACCAGGGAGTTTTATCTCTTCTTAAGTTCTGACAGCTATAATATTTTGAAATTTCAGTGTAGAACTTTATACTCTAATGAGCATTAGAACAATGTTTGTCTTAAAAGAAAAGCTAGTATCATCAAAACTGGGTTATAACTAGTTTTATATCAAAGCCATGTTACAATCACCTAGGGGGTGCTAATTCATTCATTATTTTATTTTATAATTTATTTTTCCTTACGAAATTACATATTTTGTGGTAAGATGGCCTCAAGGAGCAAATAGAAATTATAAAACATTTACTCAAAAGTCTCAGTTCTCTTTATGTATCTTATTGGGCTTTATTAAAATATACATGACATAATAGAATTATATAAAGTGAATGTGAAAATTTGTGATTTGTATTTTACTCAGAAGTACATCCAAGTAGCTGTGAATGGTAATTTAGTGCTGTCAAACCATAGGCATGTGGTCACTGTACACTTAATACTTAAAAAAGCATACAGAGGATAATTTTGTCCATAAAACATGTGAAATAGATATGCATTAACATGAAATCCTAAGAGTTATTTCACATCTATAAGGACTATACATCTGCTTTTACACTGGTATTATGATGTAATTACCTTATGTCTAGGAATCTCCTAAAAATTGCCATAAAGTACTCAACTAACAAGAAAAGTATTCTAAGGGATCTTTGCAATATCCTGTTAAATCTTCCATTTTGATCAGGGCATTTTCCAGCATTTAAATGAGGACCTCAAAGTTGATTTTCACCTAGATAAGGGGGGAAAGTGAGACTATTAATTTCTGATTAAAGATTAACCAAATTCCACCTTCATTAAGAAAAATGCCCAAATGGACAAAATGTGTTGTCATGATGAGCAGGACTGGCTGTAGGCCATGAGTCACTAGTTTCTTAGGTCTGTTACTTCTGTGAGCAATGGTTTTATAACCTGGGGGTTAGGGGACGGCTATGAAAGTGGCCCAAAGTTGGGCATCTATAATTACATTAGCTTGTGATTAAGCAGATTTGTGGTAGGAGGATTAATGTCAGAAGATCCTCCATTTTTCAACCTTGTCTCTACATCAATAAAATTGAGCTAATTGCTAATTGGCATTTAGAAAATGAACTGTTCTAGTACCCTCGAGCTTTGCTGCATGTGGCTTGAAATTAGAAATATGATATTTATCTCCTTCTAAAACAGAATGTGGTATTTATTCCTGGAAGTAATGCAGGGTCCTATTATAATATTTGAATTCAAAATATAGTCAAATATATAACCATGAGAGTAGTAGGGCCAGTCACTACTTAATTCACAAGATATGGATTTCCTACAAATCATTGCCTTGGACTACATTGTTAGAAACTGACATCAGCCACCAATAACTACAACTACAACTGTACTTCTCCCTGAGTAACCTGGCTTATCACTATCTTCTAATCAGCACTGAAAATATCTACATGTTCTTTTAATCACATTTTATGACAGTGTTTAAGATGGTTTCCTCCATCACCTTAGCATAGAATAACCTAACACATTTGATGATCATCAAGACTTAAGATATGCTATACAAAGAAATTATAGTTTGGAAAACAGGTCTGCAAAATGCTTTCCTTGTGTACTATTACTCTCACAAAAAAATCAATATATATTCTCAAGAATTACTCAGAGAAGATTTTATTTTACATTTACCTTCTAGAGTCATTGGATGAAATAGTGAGCATTATATCATGGTTACCTTCAAAACACTATTGAAGCTACCATTTATTTTGGGTTTATTTTGTTTTGGTTGTGTGTTTAGAATAGCACTTCCTAAAATTTGTTTGGAAAGATGATACTCTATGGAAAAATTACCCATAGTGAAATCAACTGGTGAAAAAACCTATGTATTCTTTTCCACATGAACATTCATGACACAAAAGTTGTGATGACAGGCTAGAGAGATGGTTTAGTGGTTAAGGCGCCTGCCTGCTAAGCCTAAGAAACCGGTTCCAATCTCCAGGTCCCACGTTTAGCCAGATGCAAACTGATGCAAGGGCGCAATGCCGCACTTGACCACAAGAGGGGCGCATGCATCTGGATTTCGTTCACAGCAGGTGAGAGACTGCTGGAGCACACATTCTCTATCTTTCTCTCCCTGTGTCTCTTTCCAAAAAAAAAAAAAAAAAGTTGTGATGAGTTCTGAGTGAAAGTATTTCTTTGCTTACCTCAATATGTATGTATAAATGTGGAATTCCCCCTGTATTTCTGAAATGCACATTGCAAAGCTGATGAAAAGCCAGCTTTGAAGGAGCTTGTTCAGGAATGGTCTTTGTGTAAAAGGCAGAGGCTGATTGCTCATACCAAATAATCTAAGTCTTCTTGCAGATTCTAACATTTTCCACATTCTCTGAATATGCTAATTGAGTAACTAACTCAAGTGGAAATAAGTAGTTTTTTTTTAAGACTGGAAAATCCCTTTTTTTTTTTTTTCAAGGTAGGGTCTCACTGTAACTCAGGCTGACCTGGAATTCACTATGTAGTCTCACGGTGGCCTCGAACTCACATCAATCCTCCTACCTCTGCCTCCTAAATTATGGGATTAAAGGCATGTGCCACCACACCCACCTTAAGACTGGACAATCTTTGAAAGTTCCAGTACATTATTCTTATAAAATCATTATTTCAATTTTAATTTTAAAAAATTATGATTTTTTTTCTAATGTAAGATTTTTATGCTATTGAAATGACATATATTATTGAATCAGAAACAAAACTTATGAAATATTTTAATGAAATATTCTTTTAAAAAGATAGTTAATGCTATAAATGTAGCTCAGTAGCAGAGCACTTGCCTAGCATGGATAAGGCCTTTGGTTCAATCTCCAGTACCACATAATTATAAGAAAAATTAAAATATTGCCCTGGTTGGTACATACCTATTAGCACAGTACTGGGGAGGCTGATGTAGCTTGGTTGCCTTGAGGTTCAGGCCACCCCAATCCGAAGTTGCATAGTGAGTCAAAGCCCAATTTGGGCTACCATCAAACAAAAAGATAGCTGTTCTAATACATTTTTCTATCTAGAAAACACATGCTCATGAAATGATTGACATTAAAGGCCTGAAAAAGATGAGACCAGGCCTGTAAAAGTTATGTGTTGGTATTTGCTACTTTTTGAAGCAAACTTGGAAAACACAATAGTGTGTTGATATATATTGGGTGTGGGTAAATATCTGTTTAGTCTTTGCACCCTATTCAAGCTAATTCTTTGCTAAAGATCTGTTTAGCAATGTTTTGATGGTTTCAAAACTGATACTGCTGATACTGATTCTGTGTTATGAATTAAGAACCAGAGTTGGAATTATGCAACCTGAGAGAAAGATTCAGAAACACTGTCCATGGGGTCCCCAACCTGAAATCAATGTACAAAGCTATTTTCCATTTCAGTGCCCTAAATAGTGAAGAGGATGTGGTTCAGTTTCATTATTTCCATATGTTTATGTGTTGATTGAGAAACTAAGGAACTACTATACGTGAGAAGCTGTTTTAGAATATATTAAATTTATCGCGAGGTGTCTTAGTAATGATTTTTGTTTTCATTATTCAGTATTGTCTTCAGAGTGCCAGTCTTTTCAGTTCAACTATGTCAATGACAAAATTATCATTGAGGTCTATTGTCCCACAGTCACAGCAATGGAGCGAACTTTGGGCTTTACAATGATGCTTCTTGTAGTGTAGCTTCACCTGCGCAGTATAATTATTATTTTTAATATTATTTTTTTTGTTTTACAATATTTTTACTGACAACTTCTATACTTACATACAAAAAACACATGATTTTCCTCCCCTCCCCCATTCTTTTTTTTCTTTTTTTTATTGACAACTTCTATACTTACAGATCATAAACCATGATATTTTCCTCCCCTCCCCCATTCCCCTTCAGAACTCCTCTCTCCATCATATTCCCCCCCTCTCTCTCTATCAGTTTCTCTTTTAATTTGATGTCATCATCTTTTTCCTCTATTATGAGGGTCTTGTGAAGGTATTTCTAGGCACTGCGAGGTCATGGATATCAAGGCCAATTTCTATCTGGACAGTTGTGTTGTAAGGAATATTACCCTTTCTTTGGCTCTTACATTCTTTCTGCCACCTCTTCTGAAATGGACTTTGAGCCTTGAAGGGTGTGGTAGAGATTTTTCAGTGCTGGACACGCCTCTGTCCCTTCTTTTAAGAAGCTCTCGTTTGCATAGACCTCAGCAAAACAGAAATGATCCTCTGCACTCCTTCCTGCTGAACAGAGAACCAGTGTGCCAATTACCCACACCCATAGAATAGGAGAACTCCTTTCTCTTCCCACTGTCTTCACACTGATGTAGGAAACTAGTGAGTGAGCTATGGGTTCTGCTTGAAGCTGCAACTCCTCCCTCCCAGAACTGTGTTACTCTTTTCTAAGCAAAGAGTTAGAATCTGTGACACACAGCAGTGACCACATTTGTGCTAACAAGTGTCTTACTGAAAGCCAAGAAGCACATTGTTAGAGAGGGTCCCTCAGAACCTTGAAAATAAAAGTATGGCTGCCTGCAGCAGACTCGCACACACATTCAGTAGTGTTTCAGAGCTGCTGATATAG